>OV839566.1:69512276-70249776 GCA_929447395.1 Epistrophe grossulariae | reverse complement strand
CACTCACTCACTCACTCACTCACTCACTCACTCACTCACTCACTCACTCACTCACTCACTCACTCACTCACTCACTCACTCACTCACTCACTCACTCACTCACTCACTCACTCACTCACTCACTCACTCACTCACTCACTCACTCACTCACTCACTCACTCACTCACTCACTCACTCACTCACTCACTCACTCACTCACTCACTCACTCACTCACTCACTCACTCACTCACTCACTCACTCACTCACTCACTCACTCACTCACTCACTCACTCACTCACTCACTCACTCACTCACTCACTCACTCACTCACTCACTCACTCACTCACTCACTCACTCACTCACTCACTCACTCACTCACTCACTCACTCACTCACTCACTCACTCACTCACTCACTCACTCACTCACTCACTCACTCACTCACTCACTCACTCACTCACTCACTCACTCACTCACTCACTAACTCACTCACTCACTCACTCACTCACTCACTCACTCACTCACTCACTCACTCACTCACTCACTCACTCACTCACTCACTCACTCACTCACTCACTCACTCACTCACTCACTCACTCACTCACTCACTCACTCACTCACTCACTCACTCACTCACTCACTCATAGTTTAATGTATCTTTAAGTTTTGTATTGTTTATTTCTTGATTGATGAAAAACAAAGGACAATATGAATATCTTGATTTTTTAACTCATTAAGGAATTCAAACACTGGGGAATTAATTCCTTTTTTTATGTTTTTGGTTGACAGAAAAAAAAGTATTTCACTTTTTTTGGAAGCATCCAATCACTGAGGAATTATAATATTTTTTTTTCTTAAAAGATGAAACGTTTTGACTTGGAGTCTTAGAAATTTTGTTGAATTTTTTTTTTTAGAAAGGGATAGGAAGAGACTCAAGCACATTTATCTTCTTTTTTTTCTAGAAATTTTTAACAATTTTCGCTTTTATTAATTTTTCTACAATATTTTGTTTTTAGATTTGTATTTAATTTTGTTATATCTTTACTCTATGAATTCCCAAAGTCGAATCTCTTGAAAATTTATTTTTTTCTTCTTATGCAAATCAATCGCCTGCTTTTATTTTACTTTTAATTCCTTTACAAAGTAAAAAAAACAAAGGGTTTTTTTATTTTTTGTAATCTAATGAATTTACCTGTTAGGTTTTAAGGTGCACGTTACACAATCATGAATTTGAGAAGTACTGTGTCCTTCGAAAAGATGAAAACCGGAAAGCTTAAAACAAATTTCATATCTTATCTACGTAAGTCCTTTGCATGGTAGATACCTTGCTTTTTTCCCTTAAGGTTTTCCACTTCATACAATGCACTTCCAATTTTTCTACAAATCCTACACCTAACGAATTTAGGGCAAAGTTTTGCATTTAGTAATTTACCAGCGTTACTCAAAACAAAAAACTACAAAATCGGGTAGATGGACTGAAGTGCAAAGTGCCTGTTGAATCTCACTCAGGTGCCTATCCCATTCCCTCTGGTCTTCTTTAAGATAGCTTCTAATACCGGTCAGTATGCTCTGGTTAACACGCTCTGAAGCATTAGCCTGTGGAGAATAAACTGCGTCCTTAACATGCTTTATACCATATTTCGGCAGGAGGTTACCAAATTCCTTTGAAATAAACTGTTTCCCATTGTCACTGTGGACAAACTTAGGAACTCCAAACTGATGGAAAACGTTTTCCTCCAAAAACTCAATGACATTTTTAGTTTAAGCATGACGCATTGACTTCAAAAAAACATATTTGGAAAATCCATCCAAAGCTACAAAAACAAACGCATTGCCTCGTTTCGAACGCGTGTAAGAACCCATAAAATCAACGTAGATTTTTTTAAATGGTCTATTCAGTGGATGTTGAGCACCCATTGGTGGTCGCAAAGTTTTGTTAGGAGGTTTTGATTGCTTACAGACTGTGCAGTTGTTTACAAAGTTACGAACTTCAACTGACATGTTAGGCCAAAAGTAATATTTTTTTATTCTGTCCAAAGTTTTAAATATACCGCCATGAGAACAGTTCGGTGGATTGTGAGAGTTCTCAATTATTTTGTTAGTCAGCTCAGTTGGGATCCAAAGCTTCCCCTCATATTCTCTTTCGTATGGAAGTGCTTCAGATGCAACCATACGCTTATAGACGAAATTATTTTGAACTTTTAAATCCGGTAGTTGGTTTATGGAATTTATAATCGTTGCGATAAGCTTCAAATACTTTTTAGATTTGAATGCTGGTGAATCTAAGTCAACTGAACTTGGATTCGATGGAGTAATAACCAGTTCTTCTATAAACGCGCTTGACAAAGTATCTGGAACCACATTTTGTGCGCCCTTTTTATGACTAATGCTAAACGTAAAACCTTGTAGTTTCGGAGACCAACGTGCTAATCTGCCACTCAAATCTTTTAGGCTCATGAGCCATTTTAAGCTGGCATGATCGGTGACTATTGTGAAATCTGAACCCTCAACATATGGGCGGAATTTTTTTACGGACTCAATTGCAGCAAAACACTCTTGTTCCGTAACACTGTATTTACGCTGACAAGAGTTTAACTTTTTGGAAAAGTAGGCAATCGGTTTCTCGTTGTTTTCATTGTCAAATTGGTAAAGTACGCCACCAATTCCATAACTTGAGGCATCGCATTGTATCGTGAAGGGCTTAGTGAAATCAGGATTGCTTAGTAAAGGAGCGGTTACAAGAGCAGTTTTCAAAGCATTGAAGGATGTGTTAGCTTCCGGAGACATTGTGAACTTTTTGTGCTTTTTGAGTGTATCAGTCCATGAACTCGAAATAGAAGCGAAGTTACGAATAAATCTCCTGTACCACCCACACATTCCTAAAAAACCTTCAACTTGCCTTGCTGATTTAGGTACAGGAAAATCATTTATCGCCGCTACCTTACTAGGATCTGGTTTTATGTGTCCGTCTCCAACTATGTATCCTAAATATTTAAGCTCCTTATAACAAAAATTTGATTTCTTAGTATTAACGGTCAGGTTTGCGTCGCGTAAACATTTTGCTACGGTTTCCAGAAGTTCAACATGCGATTTGAAGTCTTTTGAAATGACAAGCAAGTCATCCAAATAGACAAAAACGTTATCTCTAAGAGCACTGGGGATCACTTTATCCATCAACCGACACATCCTTTGGGCAGCATTGCACAACCCAAAGGGCATGACGGTGAATTGATAAAGTGGTCTTCCTGGAACAGTGAAGGCCGTTTTTTCTCTAGATTTTGCTTCTAAAGGAATCTGCCAAAAGGCGTCTTTAAGATCTACACTGCTTATGTAGTATGTTTCTTGAAGACGGCTTAAGAGTCCTTCTATGTGCGGAAGACGATACGCATCTCGCTTAGTATGTGAGTTCACTTTTCAAGAAAAGCACAGTCTTATTTTATCGTTCTTTTGGACAAGGACTATAGGTGAACTCCAAGCGATATCACTCTCTTCAATCACACCCTGAGCAATCATGCGATCTAACTCCTTGAAAATCTTTTCTTGAATAGAAGGAGAGACCGGATAATGTCGCTGTTTGATTGGGTCAGCGTCACCGGTATCAATTAGATGCGTTTCTAGGGAGGTTTTACCCAATCCTAATTTATCGCTTGATGGAAACATATCAGTAACTCTAGTCAACGCTTTATTCTGTTCATTGGTTAATATATGCATTTTTGGTTTAGATTTATTATCGATGCTATCAGTTTCTTTGATTTCGAAAATCTCACTAACGATATTTGGTGCGATTTTGAATTTTTGTCTAAAATCAATACCAGGATACAATGTTTGAGATAATGACGGAGCTAAATAAAGAACAAATTCCTCTTTTAAGTTGTTATACAAAATTTCAACATGAATTCGGCCAACGATTGACTGACGTTGACCATCAGCTGTTTGAATTTCTAATGAAAAAGGTACAATAGGTATATCAAGATTTTTGGCAAATTAAATACAGTCTCTCCCAAGACATGAAATTGTAGCACCACTGTCTAAAAGACCTTTGACTTTTATTCCTTTGATCTGAATTGTGGCATAGGGCCTTGGATCAGAGAAATTATCAAGTACGCAAATACTTACAAGCTTTTTGTAAAGTTTTCGTTTCTGATGTCTCGATCTTATTTTTGAAATTTTGCTCAATTTGTTATCATTTTTTAACTCATTAATTTTAAAAATTTTTGAATGCAATTCGTTATATAATTTAAGTCTTTGTTCATGAGATTTGTTTCGAAATTCGTTTACTTTTACAAATATTTATATTCGATTCATTAGTAAATTTTGGTTTAGAATTCTGTACTTCTTGTGCTAAAGAGTTTTTAATTTTAAAATTATCGTTCAAATCTGTCACCGGGTAGCTTGGCCTCGAACGAGATTTCCCGGCATGGTTCAATTTCGGTTTTCCGTTTCCCGGATTTGGATTACACTTATCACAGTTAAGAACCGTGAAACCATCATTGCCACAACTATAGTAAAATAATCTCCTGATAGGAGACCTGCAGTCTATGAAAATATGGCCAAACTTTTTGCAATTGAAGCAAATCAATGAACCTAAAAAGTCGAGTGTAGCACAACACATTCTGGAGAATAACCATAATTTTAGCTTACAAAATTTGAAATTAATTCGCAATGTAAATAATCATTATGAATTAGATGCTTTTAAATCTTTTTACATTTTAAAAAATAGAAATAATTTAATGAATAGTGACGATGGACCAATAAAAGATCCAATTTTCAAAAAATTTTATAATAGATCTTAAATTCACTATAAATTTGTTTGTGTAGTTTGTTTTTGTTTGTAATGAGTTATTTGTATTTAATATATCAAAAAAAAAAATTTTTTTTTTTTTATTATTATTTATATAAAACTTACTGACGATGGAAGCATAGCTTCCGAAATGCATTTAAGTAAATAAATAAATAAAATAAGTGTTTTTAAGTTATTTAAAATAATATCTTTTATTTATTTCATGAAAAAACACGTTAAAAATCTCCAATATCAAATCAATTCAAAATCCTAATAAGGTCGTAATCCGGAATGGTTTGTCTCGTTTGATTTTTAAGAGTCACAATAGAGTTAAAGAAATCTTCAAAGCTTTCGTTCGGTAACTGTTTCCTGTCAATTAATTGTTTAATTATTTCAAAATCATTTTCCGTATTTTGGAACTGCTTAAGCAATGCCATTCTTAACATTGCCTTTTACCTCTTGGACTGACTCTAAGGTACTGAAAATACCAATTTTGTGCTTTACCGGAAAGCAATTGATGGAAGCTCCTTAATACTTCATCCCAAGAGCAATGGTAGTTGTCTTTCATAATTTCAACTCTGAAGACAAAATCTTCAATGGTCATACCATTTGATGAGCCATCGTAACTTAGACCCTACCGATCTAACGGAAGTGGTGCTAAACGATCTGAATTTGAATTAACATTTTGCTGAAAGCCAAAATTTTTATTATGATTTGTCCGAGGAATATTTTGAAAAATATTGCTTGTTGATTTATGAACCTCGTTTTCATACTCATGACAAAAATTTTGAGTTGGCCAAAATTGAAACTCGCCTTTGGTACAACTATTACTGTTTTTCGATACAAGTCTTGGAATAATCTCTTCAAAAGTCTGTGCAACAATATTTTTAATGTGGTCATCAAAATTTTTGTTTATTATCAACGTGAGAAACTTGCTGAGAATAATCTATTCCTGAGTTAAATTATACAAAAGGTATTAAATTTCTTTTCCCACTGTCTTGAGAGGGAAACCCGTGAAATAAAGGAGATGAAACATTAGCCCTTGGCTCTGAAATATGTTTTGAGCTGCTCATAAGATCTGAAGAATTTTGTACAAATAGGTTGGTTGAATTGGCTTAATTAGGTGCAGGTTCAATCAAATTTGGAAGTGCAATATATAAATCTCTTTGCGCATCCATTAGATTATTGTTCAAAAAATGTGCAGTATTATCATTAATATTTTTGTTTTCCATTTCTAGTTAAATTTTGTCTAATGGTTTACTGGCGATTGGAGAGTGCCTTACAGGATGAAATTTTCTGTCTAAACCTACAGCTCCCAAATCAGTTTCATACAATTTACCGCGAGAGCGAGTTGTAACCCTCGTGCTTGACTCATCAGTGATTGGTTTATTTTTAGGAATTGCTCCTTTCGACATTTGTATTAGGCATTGTAATTAAATTTTTTTTTATATATATATTGATAAAAAATCAGTTCAAATAAAATAAACTTTAAGATGTGATTCGAATTCGTGTGCGGAGATAAGTTGTATCGTGTCACCTAGTAAAACGTGTCACACAGAATTATTTTTGCCCGCTCCGCCTAGCCGCGTACAGATTAAGGAATTCCACTCGCCAACTTAAAAATCCTTTTTTGGCATCACTTATCTTATCTTTCGTTCACTGAACGAAAGCGCACAAACATTTCTTTCGTTCACTGAACGGAGTTTGGTTTGAGAGCGCAACGTGGCCGGTCGTGCCTTGCACACCGTGCATTTTCCGGAGATTTTACTCCAGTAATTTTTTTTATTGGTTCCTGTGCCTCTTCACTGGGACTGATTATACTCGTTCTCACTGACCGTGAAAGTGATGCACCACCAGGCAGAGTTCTTTGGGGAGGGGATTTCTGCATGGCATCAGGAGAGGCTTCTCCAGCAACTGATTAGTTCCTGTGCCTCGTGCCAGGCCTATACCGTTCCCATTTACCGTCAAAACGGTCTACCAGGCAGTTTCTTTTTGAGGGGGATACCTGCTTGGTAATCTGGAGATTTCTATCTTCAACAACTTATTAGTTCTTGTTCATCGTCACCAGACTGGAACTTAACCCCGTTACTC
Organism: Epistrophe grossulariae; assembly: GCA_929447395.1. Lineage (NCBI taxonomy): Eukaryota > Metazoa > Arthropoda > Insecta > Diptera > Syrphidae > Epistrophe > Epistrophe grossulariae. The sequence goes on along the minus strand of OV839566.1, from coordinate 70,242,927 downwards.
CGTTTACCGTTAAAACGGACTACAGCTAGAAAGTTTCTACTAGCAACAGACGCAGCGCAAGCTGGCAGATTCTCCAGGCGAGGCCATCACCCTGTGAAAAAAAAACAATCTAATCGTAATGTGTTAAATCATTAATGTTTTAATGTAATTTATGACTTTTTTACATATCGTTTTCTTTATTTTCATTGCCAGTAATTTATTTTTTTAATGTAACTGTGAAAGAAGTGAATGTAAAATAATCAAAAGTTCTTTTAATTAATTATACCTATTCATGTAAAACTGACTTCATTAAATTTGAAAATTCTACATAGAGCGTCTCGCTCTATAACACGAAATTTTATGTATATAAATGTATTCTATGGCATATTAGTTTATAAGGTATTTGTATTTGTAGGTATTGTATATATGTATATTTTTTTATCCGTTGCAACAGCCAACACGTAACTGAAATTTTGCTCCTGAGCAAGAGCAGAATGACTATATATTTTTTATATATTATAAATGACAGCCACGAGGCTTTCCAAAAATGTAACTAGATAGAGCAGGCAATACATTATAGCCGCAGTAAAACATATCTTTGCTAAGTAACATATATTGTTATGAATTGTACTCTGTAATTGTTCTTAAGTCTCAATAAAATTCAATTCAATTCAAAAATTCGTTCAGTGAACGAAGGTGCAAAAATCTTTCGCTCACTCAGCAAGCCAACTTCAACCGGAAAACTTCTCGTTCTTTCGATTTTCTTCACTCGGCGTGCTCTTGGACGTTGTCCAAATCACCAAATTCCCATCATCTGGATGTAAAATCTGCCCCCCCCCCCCCCCCCCCCAAGACAAATTGTGCCGGTGAATACGCCCCAATAAAAATATATTCACTTTTGAGCCGATAAATCCCGTGGTGAGAAATAATTTGGTCAAAGACCAGAAACAATATTTTGTGCTTACTCTGTATCCAGACGGGTACGAAGAGAAGAAAATCTTCTCCATTAGGAATACTCCTCATCAGGTATGTAAAAGTATAGAAAAAAAAAATCTTAAACTGTTTGTCTAAGTGACATTTATTTCACCAGCCACGATCGGCAGCCCGTCGTGACTCCTATGTCAGAGGCAGCTGCGTGCCATAGCCGAGCGTCTTTTTGACTTTAAGTCTGGCAACAGCCACCACCCTTTTCAAGGACAGCAGCACGTGCCAAAAAGCCATCTGGAATAGCCGAACCCTCCGCCAACAAAAGTCCCCGAGTTGCTCAATTTGTAGAGCGAAATACTCTATGCAAAGTCCAACACCACGTTACACCAGTCGGTTAGCCACTGTGAGCCCCGACCCGACTACATCCATTGAGTCGACCGTACGTCCTCCTTTGTGCGTCTCATTCGACGACGACGACGTGACCACGCATCAACTCCTCTGCAGATCATAGTGTTCGTTTTGGGTGTTCCTTTTAATTTGTATCCTTTTTTTTTGCCTCGCGCTGATAGCCTTAAGTTAAAAAAAAAAGTCTAGTAACTAGTATATTAAATAGATTCTTTATAAAATAGATAAACTTTAGGTAATCTTGCTTTGTAAAAGATAAAATCCGATTTGATCTTTCCATAAACTTAAAACGCGAGCCATAGTTACAAAAATAAAAAAAAAAAATCGCGTTAAGGTGGTACAAAAACATGAAAAGAAAAAAATTTCCACCACCTGAGAGAAAAAAGTATATACTTACCCGCTAAAGAAAAAAAAAAGATAGATACCTAAGCTAAAAGTTTAAAAGAAAAAAAAAAAAATATAAGTAACAACTTTAAATATTAAAAAAAAAAAGAGAAAAAAGGGACAAATGAAAGTGAAACCACCAGCCCTATATTTAACTATATACATCCTATTTAGTAGCAACAGCTCTGGACTTCGTGCGCACGGATCTCTGGAAGTGAAATAAAAACCTTTTGCTTATTATTATAATTTACATACTTACCCTTATTATATGCTAAAATTTTTTTTTGATAAAACCTATTGGTTGGTTATCCTTTTTTTTTGGATTTTGAAATTTAAACTACGTAATCAGGTTGCGGTTGACTCGATTTTTTTTTTTAATTTGAATTAAGAGCGGAAACCGATAACATAATCCTTCATCGGATTTGTTCTTATTTGTTTTAGAATTAAGTGATTTGAAAAAGGAAATTATTAAAGACAAAAAAATACAAAGTGAACTCGATAACCTTAACCTTAATCTTTAATTTTTTTTTCGCAAGTACTTTTAAATTTTTAATTTTGAAATATAAACAACAATTATTAAATGTAGATAATCTTGGATACTTTCGAACTATACGGAATTAGTAAACGAATTTGAAAGGCACTGAAAGCCCATTCCGATTAAGAATACCTTCGAACTTATATACATACTTAATATTCTTGATTCGATTTAATAAACCATATGTTATGCTTGGATAAGCTGCTTTTGACGGCTTTTGAGCCCTGACAATGTAGTTAGTGGTATAGTGTACTGCCCTGGGTCAATAACATCCGACCCAGACTTCTCTTGTGTTCGTGTTCCCTTTTCCTTTCCTTTTTATAAACAGCCTGGCTGTTTTTCATTCCCAATGTTTCACGGTTAGCTTCCGGCAGAACTACCGCCGTATCCTGTTCGAAATTAGTTTGTTTGAAAAATCGAAAACCACTAAAATTACATTGTGATATTTTGCCTCCCTTCCTCCTTTTTCCCAAGTTCCCTGATTCGGCATGAATTTATTTTTTTTTTATGGAGTAAAGGACAGCGGAAAAGAACCCTCCCCCATCGACTGAGCTCTAGCTGCAGAAAATGCCAGCATGCCGAAATCCCCGCTGGGTAAAAGAAATAGATAGTTGCGGAAACAAACTTCTATTCCTTTTTTTCATCCTACCCCTAGTCTCCTACAAAGTTCAGAATGTGTTCAGTAGGTATTTAAAAAAAAATAATTGGGAAAATGTCAAATTTAATAAAATTTCGTGGTCTTTTTTTTGTATATGCCATTCGACTTTGGAACTCCTTGCCAATAATGATAAGACAAATAATAGGAGCAACTCACTTCAAAAAAGCTATATTTCAAAATTTTTAGTAGAATGTAAAATGGAGATAGCAATTTGAAAAAATAATAGTTTAAGATTTTTATTAAATTTTTTTTTTTTTATTTTATAATATATGTATAGTATACTATTAATTTCATTTTCCTTGAAGTTGTACATATCTTTAGGTTATTATTATTATTATTACTTTATTGTTACCTATTGCTTATATTTTTTTTTTGCCTTATTAAATTAATTTTTTTTTCTTATTTTATAAACTTTTTAGTATTAGTTTTCTATCCGATCTAATATGTATTGTACGCCATAATAATGAATTGAATTGAATATCAACATGTCAATTTTAAAACTAAAGTTAATGTCTCACCAAATGTTGTATGTTAAATGTTAAGAAATTCCTATTGTTACATAATATAGTACGTGACTTTGAATTAAGTCCTAATGGGTGTCATCAATAACGATTTATATTGTTAAGATTTAAAAGAAATATCAAGTGCAATAATTGGTAATTGTTAAAGCTCAATTAGACTCCTTGAGTATTCAAATATTTGTTTGTTTTAATCTAATTTAAAATTTTAAACTTGAAATCATAAATGAAATTGGAATATTGAAAGTTAATAACTGAAAATGAAAAATGAAATTTTATAATACATGAAATTTTAAAGAAAATTAATCTTCCGCAAGAAAGATTGATGTGGACCCAAATGAATCTGGACCCACGTTGTTGGACGCCAATGTATGTCAAAACATTAAGAGACATATTCTAATGTGTCAGGTAGCGATAGGCACGCTTGCGGTTGCACAGCTTTAGCTCGTCGGTGTCATCTTCATTTTGCTACAAAAACTCAAGCAAAAACCCAACTTCTTTGGGAAGAGCGATTAGGTGCTAGGGAAAAACCAAAGGAACTGCCAATATTTTTAGAATTTTCCCAGTTTTTAGAAATGCGTTTTCGTACTTTGGAGGCAGTTAGTGCTCAACCAGCTAAGCTCTCAGCTGAGTCGTCGAAGCCAACACTCAATAGAAGCAGTTTTTACTCGCAGACAAACAATTAAAAGCTCTCTTGCCAAATTTGCAGCAAGGGTCAACATGCTATGCAAATGTAAACGATTTTTAAAAATGAGCATCGCCGATCGTCAGCAAAACGTCTCTGCTCTAACTATTTAGCCTACAATCACAAGTCAGACCAGTGTATAAGCAATTATAAATGCTACTATTGCCAACAACCGCATCACTCTTTATTGCATATAACAAGCGCTCCTCATCAGCCATTTAATTCAACCACTCAACAACAAAGACAGACTCCGCCAAGGACTTTCATACCAACACGAGGTTCTCAACCACAACGACAAACGTATCTTACTTCCACCATAAATCCAGATGCTCCACATTTTGAACCCACTACTATTTATCGCCAAGTTAGTTCCAACGTCAATTCACTACATGGACGACTGCATGTCCGCGAGCACCGACACAGGTTTTGTTGGCTACGGTCGTGGTCAAGGTGATGTCTTTTACAGGAGAAACGTTGACGTTACGTGCTCTTTTGGATTCAGGTTCGGAAGCAACGTTCATAACTGAATCAGCTGTTCAAATGTTACGTTTGAAGCCTAGACGTACTCATGTCGTGGTTTTCGGGTTGGGAATGGTACACAGTGGTTCATGCGATAAGGCTGTGGACATTTTAGTCAGATCACGACATACAACTTTTAAAATCGCAGTTCAGGCTTTCATTTACAAAACACTGTCTGGCCATCCCCTAGCCCACAGACTTCCAGTTAGTGACTGGAGTCACCTCGATAACTTACTGTTGGCTGATAAAGCTTTTTATAAGCCATCACAAGTTGACATATTACTAAGCAGCGATGTTTTAACCGAGGTTTTACTACCCGACTTAATCCGACCACAGGACAAAACTTTACCTATCGCTCAGAAAACAAGATTAGGGTGGATCGTTTTTGGTAAAGCCATTACCAAGTGGATCTTCCATTTAAAGGAAACACATTCCCAATCTTGGGTAGTTCCTATGAAGGTGCCATTCAACGGTTCAGGTTTCTAGAAAAACGTCTTGCAGCAAATATCGAACTTCGCAACCAATATACAATATGAATAATTCCTTTTTCGTGATCTTTAATTTTATAGTATATATTTTTATCCTAATTCTGTGGGCTTTAGGTCTTCTTCGTTTTTACTTTTTGTTAAATAGACGACGTTTCGCACGTGGGGTTACGTGCTTCTTCAGGTCTCTATAAGATTTAAACAAATTAATACGTTTTTGTTAAATAGGTATATCTATTACTTACGTTTAGATTATCCTAATAAATTATTTAAAATAAACTATTGTTTTTATCTACCTATAGATATTTTTTAATGTAGGAACAAAAATGCAAAAACTTAAAAACCGTATATCAGGTCATAAATATGATATAAAAAATGGAAATTCACAAAATACAGCTTTAGCATTACATTGTATAGATGAAGGACATATACCAGATTTCAGTAATGTAGAAATTTTGCAGACAGAAAAACATTATACTAAAAGAATGTTAATAGAAATGCTACATATTTTAAGGACTGAAAATACAGTTAACAGACGATCAGACTTAGAAGGTCTTAGCAACATCTATGGTCAGTTTATTGAAATATAAAAATAATCTTGAGGTATATTTTACGTTTGACTTGTTTTTCAAGATACAATTTTCTTTTTTTAAATTTTAAAATTAGAATTTATGTTCAGAATTTAATATTATTATTTTGATTTTTGATGATTTGAAACGTCTTTTTCAAGACTTTCAAATATATATAAAAATAAAAAATAAATAATAATTAGAAAATATTTATAGATAGATAAAAACAATAGTTTATTTCAAAGAATTTATTAGGATAATCTAAATGTAAGTAATTGATGTACCTATTTAACAAAAACGTATTAATTTGTTTAAATCTTATAGAGACCTGAAGAAGCACGTAACCACGTGCGAAACGTTCGTCTATTTAACAAAAAGTTAAAACAAAGAAGACCTAAAGCCCACAGAATTAGGATAAAAATATATACAATATACAATATGTCTCAATGAATATATGGAAATGGGTCACATGGTTGAAATAAATGAAGAATCTCTAGCCAACATTAATCATTACTTCTTATCTCACAATGCCGTCCTAAAGGAAAGCAGCTCCAAAACCAAGCTACGAGTGGTGTTTAACGCATCTTTTCGAACAGCAGATGGAAGTACTCTTAATGATCATTTAATGTACGTTGACGATTTATTTTCAGGAGCTGACACCATTCAGGAAGCTAGAGAAAAGGCAAGAGAGGTTAAACTGGTACTTCAGGAGGCTGGTTTCAACTTACGTAAGTGGATGTCAAACAGTTCAGATCTTATTACGGAAATACCCATCCAAGAACGTGAGTCTGCTTTCGCAATTCCATTTGAAGGTTCGAAACAAGTTAAAATCTTGGGTATTCAATGGCTGCCAGTCGATGACCAATTCTGTTTCCAGTTCATTCCTCCTGCAAACCCACAGCCCACAAAAATATTCATCTTGTCGACAATTGCCCGGTTGTATGATCCTATGGGATGGATATCCCTATCTATTCTTCAGGCAAAGTGTTTTATGCAACAACTTTGGCTCCGAAAATTATCCTGGGACGAAAAAATTGACACATCTTGCAAGAATGGAATGCATTTTACAACGATCTGCCGGCAATTACCAACGATGAATCGAAGTGGTGCACTTCATACAAAGTCGAGCTCCATGGGTTTAGCGATGCCTCGGAGAAGGCGTATGGAGCGGCTGTGAATCTAAGGTCAGAAGATGTACACGGAAAGGTTCACGTAAACTTGATCATCTCTAAATCCAAGGTGGCACTTTGAATCCAGTCAGTCTTCCTCGTCTGGAGCTCTGTGGTGCACTTTTGCTTGCCAAGCTGCTCAATTACATCGGCCAAGTTCTTCGACGCAACGATTTACCCATGTACGCTTGGACTGACTCGATAATCACCCTCAGTTGGATTCTAGCACCAGCGTCAAGATGGGAAACCTTCATCAGAAATAGAGTCGGCGAGATCCAAAGACTTACACAAACTAACATCTAGAAACACGTGCCGTCACAACACAACCCTGCTGATTTGGCGTCTCGAGGTATGTCACCATCAACATTTTTAAATTCGACACTTTGGTGGAATGGGCCGTCATTTCTATTATCAAATTGGAATTTCGAGATTCCTGAACAACCTCTAAATCTCACTACCGATGAGGGGAAAAGATCTATACAAGTTCATCATACAAATTTAGGTCGGCTTATAAGAACCATCGGATATTTCTTACGATTCAGCAGTAATGCTCAAAAGCCACATTACACCAGAGTCTCTGGTCCCTTATGTCCAAAGGAAACGAATAAAGCGCACAACATCATTGTACGATGCGTTCAACAAAACATGTTTCCCAAGGGGATTTGCCGGGCCAGAGGCATGGCAGCACTTAATCCATTCGAAGATGGCGAAGGAATCATTCGCGTCGGTGGAAGGCTCAAGTATGCAGACATTCCATACAATCAACAGCACCCTATGATTCTGGAATCTGGACATCGTCTTACCGATGATCATCCACGATGCACACCAGAGGACGTTACACGGAGGATTGCAATTAATGATCTGTCATCTTCGAAACACATATTGGATAATCAACGTGAAGCGTGCTTTGAAAAAGTACCTGCACAGAATATGTAACATCTGCTACAGGTTTCGCAGCAAAACAGCCCAGCAGCTGATGGAACTACCAGCTCCGAGAGTAAGGATGTCCAAGCCGTTCACTCGCGTCGGAATTGATTACGCTGGACCAATCACCATTAGAGCTTGGAAAGGTCGAGGCTCTAAATGCTACAAAGGCTACATCTGCATTTTTGTCTGCCTATCTACTAAAGCGATACACTTAGAAGCGGTCAGTGACCTAACTACACAAGCCTTCCTAGCTGCATTTCGCCGATTCGCAGCACGTAGAGGAGTTTGCAGCCATGTCTACAGCGACTGCGGCACAAACTTCGTAGTAGGTGCAGAGACCGAACTAGGCAGTCTTTTGAAAACTGAAACGCATGATTGGAAGGAGGTTGCTGAGGTGCTATCTGCACAAGCTACTAAGTGGAACTTTATTCCTCCCGCTTCCCCCCACTTCGGTGGACCGTGGGAAGCCGGAGTTAAGAGTGTTAAGTACCACTTCAAAAGAATCGCCGGTAACGGGACACTTACGTTTGAAGAACTCGCCACGCTTCTGACACAGATCGAAGCGTGTTTGAATTCAAGGCCCCTGTGTCCCTTGACAGAAAACTCGAAGGATTTCCGAGCATTGACGCCAGCACACTTTCTCATAGGGGAAAATCTCTTCACGATTCCTGAGTCAGACCTGACCATCAGAAATCAATCCTACCAAGACCGATGGAAAACTCTCCAATCGCACCTAACCTTTTGGAATCAATGGCACGGTGAATATCTTGCTCGACTCCAACAGCGACCAAAAGCAGTCTCCGCAGCTAATAATTGGTGATCTGGTTCTGATCAAAGACGAACGATTGATCCAGCGAGATGGATGCTCGGTCGAAACATATCCAGGATCAGACAACTTAACCAGAGTAGTAAAAGTCAAAACACAACAAGGAGAACTTCGTCGTCCCGTACCCCATTTAATTATTAAATTTTCATCATGATCAACATTTACAATAACCCAGATAACAACAATTCAACTCTTGAAAATAATAAAAATATACCTAATGAAATTTCAATATTGTAATTCATAAAAATGTATCATTTTATAAATCATTCATTCTACATTAATTTCTAATATCATTTCATTCGTACAAATTGTCGTCGATTAAGAACACCGTTCTCACATCAACAAAAAAAAAAAAAAAAAAAAATTCAATCCTCACATACAGTCCACTCAACCTGTCCAACGACGTTCAAAACCTATTTCAACCAAAAACAAAAAAAAACACGCACATTGATGCACATAAAATTTCATTCAGAGTAAAAATCTAAATCGATTCCATCAAATAAAAACCAAGTCAAACAAAACAAATTTAAAACGCCATGAATACAAAAGAAACAATAAATCGCCTGCAATAAAGTCTAACTACCGCCAATGAGCAATTACAATCAACACTATTATTCAGATTAAACTCAATTTCCAGTCTCAATGAAAGTTCGATCAACTTCAATCAAATCTACAAAAATTATTGTCATCAATGTGAACAAACAAGAAACAACCATGGTCTCTAGTGTCGAATCGAAATGTTTGATATTGTTATTGTCCTTTGTGTTCTTGTTTTTATTTTGTCCTCTATTCGATTTCTACTTCATATTTTCAATTAATAATGATTTGAATATTTCATGTTTATATTGAGAATGAGAGCAGCCATAAATGAAACATAAAAGGTGCTTGACAAAGGAACCCTAAATCGAAACGCAACAAAACTTAAACGGGCGGGGGAGAATGTTGGAGACTACAACGTCACTAACTTAACAAGAGCATGAACATACCCAATAAGAATGTCAAATAAACACAAAGCAAAGGTTAACGTCAATTAAAATAAATTCTTTTATTATTCCTTTTCTTCAAATGATCAAAGCTGGTTGTCTATTGTCTTTTAATATATTTTTTGCCGTTTTATAACGTTTGAATAAAGTGCCGTTTTTATAAATCTTTTGTCTTTTCGATTTTTTCATTTTTTAAGTTACAAAAGCTTACAGATACTGACGATGATCCTTGTATCTTCTATAATGAAAATAAGTCTGTTATTCTCGGAATATTCGTAGATGATGGAATCATTATCAATCATAGTAATAAAATTATAAATTCAATATTGTCAGCGTTAGAAAACAACTTCAAAATGAAATCAACATGAACAAAAGATGGAAAATTATATTATCTCGGTATGGAAATTCATCTTTAAGAAAATGGACTATTTGTAAACAGCAAAAATACACACGAAAAATACTAGCTCGTTATGGATTCGAAGAAGCATACTCCGTTACGACACCAATTGAGCCAGGAATGTTGACTGAAAAACATATAAATGATGGTCCATTAAAGAACATCGTGAAGTTATTGGAAGTTTATTATATTTATCAACTATATCAAGACCGGACATAAGCTTTACTATAAATTACCTAAGTCGACAAGTCAGCAACCCTAAAAAAAGTCACTGGGAGATGATAGAACGTGTTCTTAGATATCTAAATGGAACAAAAAATTTTGGAATTTATTATGGGGTCGAAGCGAAGCTAAAAGCATACACGGATTCAAACTATGGTGGAACAGAAGCAGGTATGATTTCAACTAGTGGAATTCTTGGGGAATATGGAGGACCTATAGTTTGGATGGCTCAGAAACAAGCAATAATTTCAATTTCGTCAGCGTAAGCAGAATATCGTGCAGCAGTAAGTAGAATACAAGAAGTTTGTTGGATTCAAAGAATAATGAAAGAGCTAGGAATCGCTATCAAAGAACCTACTGATTTATTTATCGACAATAAAGCGGCTATCCACATGCTTGAAAACGCTGATGAAGGAAAGTTGACTAAAGGAAAGAAACACATTGAAATACGTCGGAAATTTGTTAATCAACATATTGGAAAGATAGTGAACCTTGTTTATATCAACACCATAGAATAAGTTGCTGATATTTTTACAAAAGCTTTGAGCAAGAAAATATTTCAAGACTTAAGACTGAAGCTGCTTAAGGAGGAGTGTTGGAATTCTTAAAAGCTCATTGATAAACATCTTACTTAAATAAATATACAAAGTATTATTCTGGCTATATTAAATTAATTATTAATTGGTATTACAACAAGTTTAACACAAATGTTATTATTAGCTTTAAGAAAAGTCACTATAATAAGTGAAATTTGTTTAAATACTTTTGATTTATTCCAAAAAATAACATATGTCCAGAAAGACAATGAAAAATAAAGACTGATTACTTTAATATACAAAAAAATTGTTTTTGTCTATAAAAACATTCCCCTGGATGGCTACAACATTCCTCTGGCATGGTTTTCTATAAAATCGTTCATTACTTAAAAACCAAGAGGAAAATGTGTGGGCTTCTTTAAGATATATATTTAATTTACTATTGCTCTTCATTTTATTAACAAACATTTTTAATATTTAATAAAGTTTTCTTAGGACAGTCTTGTAAGGACGAATTTCCAAATAGCAGAGAAACACCCAAACAATCTTGTTTATTGTTTATTTTATTTTAATTATTTTTTAGGAAAAATAGATACTTTACATGTTTATTTGCCAAATAATGGTTTCCGCACAGTCAAATTCAATGAACTAACGGACGATGTACGTAAAATCATTGAGAACATTGTACAAAACATAATACCGGGACACAAAGCAAATTCACAAAGCTATGCATTGCGCTTGCGGAATGTTATTACCAAAGAAGTTGTCTGGATATCCAGAGACACACCAATGACTCAAGTTGCAGCCCGCATTTCGAACCCCTCGTGTTCGAATACGGAATGCCCATACAAAACGACGAGCAATCAAAAAAAGGAACAACTAAAGCCAGACATAGTTGATACAAATATTAACAGTGTTTGGAGAGTCGAATTGAGAATCCGTTATATTCCAAAAAGCATCAAAGAGCTATACGAAAAAGATAGAATAAGCTGCCATTTTTATTTCGATCAAGTAAGCTAGACTCAAAACACATTCTATTTTCCATTAATAAACTTTTTATTATTCTTTTCAAGGTTAAACAAGACTACATTAATTCAAGCATTACAACTATTGACCTCGAAGTAGCAATACAACTGTGCTGTTTAGGGATAAGACATTACTTCAGGGATGTTATTAAAGCGGAAGATAAAAAACATCATGTAGACTACATTGACAAAGAGATTGGTTTTAACTCTTTTTTACCACAAGCTGTGATACATAGCACTAAGCAAAAAAATCTTAAGAAAATGATACAAACTGGTTATAAAAAAGTTTACAACTTCAGTGATATTGAATATATCCTTAAGTATGATTTATTTTCTGGATTGTAACAACTTGTCTATTTTAAAATATATATTGAATATTTTTTTAAAGATTTTTCGAACTCTTGCAAACTCAGTACACGTTTGATCAGGAGCAGTTTTCGGTAACTTTAAGTTCTGCGTGGAATATTTCAGGAATATTGTACATCGGTCCTAATATTGGTAATAATAAAATTATATTAAAATTCATTAAATCACAATGTTATATTTTTTTTTATTTTTTCATGATAGGAATCTCTTATCTAACTCATCCGCAAACAGGTCTTACTAAAGTTGCTGATTTTCATAATATCGAAAAAATAAAAACTTGCATCCTCTCAAAAGACAGTCAACAATTTGATGATTCTCAACAAAATTTGTCAACTAATCGTCTAAAAAGCTCACAAAAGTTTTCAAGCACTGACAAATCTGCGAAAAAAGAGAACTGTAACTGTAGAGATATTAAAACACAGTTAAAAATGAAAACCAGTAGCAATGAAGAAGAATTAGTTATTAATTGTGTTGGACTTAATGTAAGTAAGCACAATTTATAATATTCAGTTTTAAGAGTTTTAAACGAAGTTTATTTTCCATTTATATTTTATTTATTTTACGTATTATTTTATTTATTTTATGTTTTTTTTTATTTAAACCGTTACTTAACGATAAAAACGTTATCTTGCAAGATAAAGTTTTAATAACCAGGATAAGGAATAAAAGGAAAAGCATAATTTATTTTTCCAATTATTTATACTAGTGTTTCCTAGTTCACACTAAAATGCTAACAACAGAAACAAATAAAGGTGACACAAACTTTCACTCTTAATAGGCTTTATTCTTTTTAAAATTCAATTAATAAGTTCAAGTGATCTCAACTCCAAAGATTGCGTTTCTTCACCTTCTTTGTTATTCTTTTTAGATCTGAGTAGAGCAATAAACAAGTCCTGAGGGAACCAAGTAATCTCTGAGCGGAGTTTTATAACCGCTAATCAATTTAATTATGAAACACATTTGAGCACTGAATTGTTATATGACATGAAAACAGTGTATTTTAGTATTTCACTTACTACATTCGACAGAAAAAGCTGTATGAATGTCATATGTTTCTAGCATACCCGATGAAATGAACAAAAAATAGCTTACATCACGAAAATTGACACACCCGTTCTCACTCTCTATCAAAAAATTCCACTCACAGTCTTCAATTACTCTCTACCATCCACAGCCATCAGCCACAGAACACGATGAGAAAACTGATTGCTGGAATGGAAGAGCAATTAGCAATGCATAAACGCACTATCTTGTTGTAATTCGAATTGTATTTAAGTAGAAACGAACTGTCAAAATTTGTGTTGTAAAATATTTCTGCGAGGATTTGATACGGAAAGTGACTTCTCCTCATTTATTACATTTTTTAATCTTTAAATCATAACTACATGTATACATAATGAGGAACAAAAGTAATCCCAAAAAAAAATATTTCAAAAAGTGCGGACAAAATTCTCATAAATATTTTCTTTTCACAAATCATCAATTCTTCAATAATACCCAATATAACGAAAAATAAAATTGTCTTCAAGCGAATAGCATTCACTTTGCATCTTTGTTGATATTATAAGCTGAAATGTTGTTGTTTTTTTTTAATTTATTACCATTTATGTTTCAGATGAAATTGATTTTTTTCTTAATTGTATTCTTATGTCGTTTTCCATTGGACGTTTGGAAGCGTCCAGAATCAAAAAGATTTCTTCTGAAACCATTCCATTGGCAAAAAAAACGGTCAACCGACGCTTCTCAGAAGAAAATTTCGCTTCTCGATTTGAAATCAGAATCCACTCAAGAAGCACTAATACATTTCAGCTATAACTTCAAAACAAACTCACTCAAATGTCAAAAGTAAACATCGGACTCTGTTTGATTGTATGCCTGTTCGATACATGAAATGTTCACGATGATTCACCAATACAATGAAAAAATTTCTAAGTTGAGTAGAAGAATGCTAACTTTGTTCCATTGGATCTCAGAATGAGTTAATCCCTGAGAGAAACCAATGGAAAACGACATTAGATTAATTAAATGTCGCATCCCATACAAAATATTGGAACTCAAAAATTAAAGGCTGGGATCTAATATTGGATCCCACAACATGTTGCTATTTGCTAAAAGTTGCATTGGCCAATATAAAGAGCGAGAGCGAGAGATCTCTGCCTGGATACAATTTAAAATGATGTATAAATTGAATTTTTTATGATGCGATGCCAGCCTTGTTGGTGGTAAGTGGAGGAGACTTGCGGTGGTTGTTTTTTTTTTTAGTTTTTTGCTTATCCTTGATAATGGTGTGTATCTGTTTAGATAGACATGTAGTAACTTTTTTGTTCGTTCGTCGCGATTTTCGAATAAATGGTAGCAAGGATTTTCTTTTGGTGTTTTTTTTTTGTGAGGTACCTAGGTATAGGTAGGTTCGTACATAGTTGGTTATTTTGTATTCCCTGAGAAATTAAAGAAAATTATTGTTCATTAATTTATTTACGTGTGAGTTCAAAAGATGTGAGGAAAGCTTATTTATTGGTAGTACAGGCAATGGGGAATTATCTGAGAAAAGTTTCGAATTGGTCTAAGTTTGAAAGCAGTATTGTAGGGGGGTTGATTTTGAGTATAAATCTGAGTTTGTGGGAAATTCGGGTTTGAGGGGGTCCCGTTATCTTGAAAATAAGATTTTTTTATTTTTTGCCGTTTTTCTCCGATTGTGCTACTTTTTATGAAGAAAAAAAGATTAATTACTACTTTTTGTTACAATTTATATGTATACAACATTAATTATGCATAGAGCAAATAACTAAGAAGTTATTAACGAAAAACGAATACAAATTTGGGCTTGATCACACTTGCTTTCGAATTGCTCGCAAACCGTTACATTAAAAAAAAAAATTAAATACTTTTTTTTAGAAAATATTTTAACAAAAATATGGTATGTTGTTTATTAATTTCTGAAAATTTTTGACGTCACTATTAATGTTTGAAGTCTATCAAAAAGGCTATTTTATTGCAAAGTCGAGGAATTTCAGATGGAATATTTTTATTTAATTTGATTGTGTATTATTTGGGTAGATAGATACCTACATAACTAGATTGATAGGTATCTATTCATTAATTTGTGAAAAATAACGAATTTTCTAGTTGAATGTTTGATAGGTTTTAATCTTTTTAAAGGTGGATATTTTTGAAAAATTTCAATTTATTATGTGAATTTTTTGAAGGGTGGGTAATGTGTACCTACCTAATTCTATCATATTTCACCTTATATTTTGTGAAAGTTCTATGAGCTATTTTATTAAAGAAATTTATAGGCAGGTAATAATTAGATATACATATATAGCTAATACAGAATATACCTACATACATATATCTACGTACCTATATCATACATTGTAATTTCATTTAATTTTCAGCAATAATTACATTTGATACTTGTTTTCTTCTAATTTGAAAATTAAGTGAAAGTACACAGAGAGAAGGATACATTTTGCGTTTTTATATTTTCACGTCCACTTTTTCATGCAATGTACGCTGTTTGCAAACTTGTAGCACTTATAACTCTTTATCAACTAAAAGAAATTAGAATAAATCATCAATCACAATGAATGAAAAGTTCGAGCGTCCTTTACGTCTTTGTGTAGTAAACTTATTTCACATAAAAATCATTACATGTAAGATTAAATCTTTTAAATAATATGTAAGATTTCAAAAGGAATAACATTTGGTATTTAAAATGAGAATAAAATAATGTTTTTATATTAACTAAACAAATTAATACTAACAAAAAAGACAGTTTTATTTAAATTATAAGAATTTAAGGTAAACTCTTTAATAGTCATATCCACAGAAAATGCTAAATAAGTCGCATTTGATTTCATTAAGAGGTTGATGGTTGTTTTAATATGATGTGGCAGAGAATTGTATATTCTGAAAGTATGGCTGAAAAATAGTCGTCTAGTGATCAGCAGATCAGATTAGATCGAGGAAGAATTAAATTAAACGTAGGTCAAGACCTTGCAAATTCAAGGTTTACATAAATGTAGTGAGGGCAACGATATTTAAATATTTTAACCAATAAAAGTACAGATTAATTAAACAGATAATTAAAAAGATCACATCCAAACAGGGAAGTTCTATATTGAAAGATATGGTCGAATCTTCGTAGGTTATGAACGTTCCAAGAGTTTGTTGGAGTTAACAGAATCAAGGCTTCCAAATACTTCGCTGCCATAAGTAAATAAAGGTAGTAAAAGAGAACGTGCCAGAAGTTTCCTTGTAGCAACAGGTATAAAATCACTTAAACGCCAAAGAGCAAGAAGTCCACTACATACTCTACCAACTATAGTATTTATATGGTCATTCCAGGTGAAAGTAGAGTTAATAATAACCACAAGATTGCGAGCTTTCTTTACAAAGTGTAGTTCCCTTTGTAAAGAAAGATTAAGCAGTATGGGAGGAAACACGTTGGTTGAAATAAGGTTTTTGTAAATAACAATACTTAAAGATTTAAAAGGATTTAAAAGCAAAGAAAGTAAAGAAAGATTAAGCAGTATGGGAGAAAACACGTTGGTTGAAATAAGGTTTTTGTAAATAACAATACTTAAAGATTTAATAGGATTTAAAACCAATGAGTTGTCACAGGCTCACTGATGAATGGATTCGAGTTCATCATTTAAGCAACTTATACCATCCTCATTCAAACCTAGAGATCTGGGTTATGATAATTGAGCATCATCGGCGTATAGGTCAAGTTCACTGTATGTAACACAATTGAATATATCATTTATATACATGCAGAAGAGCAAAGGGCCCAAAATAGATCCTTGTCACCAAAGGACAACTTCCTTCTACAAACCCCAGGCGTATATGCAGTCCCTTGCAGCTGTGGGTCTTCTTATGTGGGACAAACACAGAGAAGCATTGCCACCCTCCTAAAAGGGCACATTAGTGCTGTTAACAAAAAACAGCGGGAAAAATCGGCAATTTTGTGAGCATATCCTGGACAATCCAGATGAACATCACTGGATTCATTTCGACCAAGTTAAAGTTTTAGCCCAGGAAAAATATTACATCCCAAGATTGGTCCGCGAGGCGATTGAAATCAAACGCCATCAAAATTTCAATCGGGACGATAGTTTTAAGTATTCCAGATCATGGGATCCTCTAAATAACACCTTAGGGTTTTCCCAGATAAAACTTAAAACACCCTGCGATGCAATAAGTGTTGTTTGCTCCCAACAAAATGCACCTCAACAACAACAACAACATCATGAGATAGAACCACCTACGCACCGCTACAACCTGCGTAGTCAATCTAATATATAACATTTATAAGGCAGTTTCCCGGTGACCACGCTCAATGAAACTTGGTGCGAAACGTTCGGGGTGAGTACAAAGTGCACTCTTTAATAATTTTATTACGCGGCTAATCCGAAAACAATTACCTAATAATGTCTATAAACAACCGCGAAAGACTAAAAAGTTTATGTAGTTGCAATAAACCATTTATCTGCCTAACCATTAATTTCTCGGCCACTTTAGAAAGCAAAGGCAGGACACAAGGTGAAGTTTAAGCCTCATATTCAAAATAATCTATTCGGAATAATTTCTTGAAGATATAAATTGTTTTCCTAAAAATGCCAAAAATCGACTTTAGCCACTTTACCTTTTGAGTAATTTGAAATTTCAAATGGAATATTTTTATGGAATTTGATTGTGTATATTTCTTTATTTATTTATTCATCATCAATGGATACATAATCTGTTGACTATCATAATTAATAATAATTTTATAATTATAAATCCTTAAAAAAATTTAAAACAATACTCTTAAACATATTTCTATTCATTTGAAGGTCGACTTCATTATGAATTAAATTAAAAAGTGATAAAGAACGAGTTATGGGTTCATTTTGTCCATAGTTCGTCCTGTGATTAGGAACCAAAAAGAGAAGGTCCCTGTTTCTTAGATTTCTCTCAGGAACATAAAAAGGCATAAAAACTAGTAAATCCGGAGATTTTATTTTACCATTGATTATGTCCTTTATAAAAAGAACACTTAAAGATTCTCTACGACTTTTTAAAGATTTCAAATCTATTAATGCGCATCTAGAACTATAGCTGGGTAATTCTTCCGACCACCCTAAGTTCCTCAAAGCGAAACGCGTGAATCTTCTTTGAACATTTTCAATTCTGTCAGAGGAGTTTTGATAAAAAGGCGACCAAACAACGCTGCAATATTCCAATATGGGTATAATTAAAGATATGTAAATCGTTTTTAAAGTATAACTATCTTTGAAAACAACTGCGTTGCGCTTTAAAAAACCTAGCAAGGAATTCGCTTTGGATATTATAAAATTAACATGTTCTGAAAAAGAAAACTTTGTGTCAAAAATAACACCAAGGTCTTTTATTTCATTAACCACTGAAAGATTTTCATAACCAAGACTGTAACTGAATAGCACCTTAGGTGTTGAACGAAAAGCTCTGAATATCTTACACTTAGAGATATTTAACTGAAGATGGTTATGTTTATACCACTGAAAAAACGCGTCTATGTCTTTTTGGAACATAAGACAATCATCGATTGAAGATATTTGAAAATATAATTTCAAATCGTCTGCAAACATTAGACAATTTGCAAATTGTAAACAATCTGGAATGTCATTGACGAATAGGTTGAAAAGGAGAGGCCCCAAATGACTACCCTGAGGCAGGCCTGACAAGACCTCAATAAAAAAAGATTGACCATCTTCGATTTTAACAATCTGTTTACGATTTGATAAATACGATTCCAACATTTTTAGAAAGCCAGGTCTAAACCCCATTCTCTCAAACTTTCTTAAAAGAAGTCTGTGGTGCACTCTATCGAATGCTTTTACGAAATCTGTATATAAAACATCGACCTGCATTCTTTTTTCCAAAGAAGATATACAAAAATTTGTGAAAAGACACAAGATAGTTGTAGTTGAGCGACCACTACAGAAACCATGCTGTCTTGGCGTTATGATATCTTTAACTATGAAGTTGAGCCTATTGAAAACCAACTTTTCAAAAAGTTTTGGAATTGCCGAGAGTTTTGAGACTGGTCTATAGTTTTTGATTAAGTGTTTGAGACCACTTTTATAAATAGGGCTTATCGAAGATAATTTCCACTCTTCCAAAAACTCACCAGTGAGAAGCGATTTATTAAAAATTATTTTTAAAACTTTTCCAAGCGAAATCGCACATTTAGGTAACAAAAGAGGAGGAATCAAATCCACTCCAGCTTTAATATTTAAATCAAGATGTGTTAAACCGTCAAATACTTCTTGATCTGTCAAAGAAAAAACATCGAAATCTACTTGAGAATTAATACCATTATATAAACTGTCACTATTGGATATAACGTCTACATTGTAGTTTGATTGGAAAAATTTAGCGAATAGATTACACGTTGCTTTGATTTCAAAAGAGTTTTCACCGTCAAGCTCCATGGAACCAGGAAATGCAGAACGTTTGCGTTTTGAATTCAAAAAAACCCAGAAAGATCTAGAATTATATTTGATATTTCTCTCAACTGAACTTATATATTGTGAATAGAGAAATCTACTTAAAAAATCAAACTCCCTTCTTAGCTGTAGAAAACGAATTCTATCTTCGGATTTACCTGATGCTTTACATCTTTTTAAAGCCTTGTTCTTAACATTCTCCAAGTTCTTAAGCCTTCTATTGAACCAAGGGGATTTAAAAGACGCTCTCTTTCGAAATACAGGGACGAACTGATGAACACCCTCAAACAAAAGTGATTTGAAGATGGTATACATCTGATCCAAGGATTTATCCGCTATAGTAAGTTCCCAATTTATAGAATTAAAATAATTATTTAAAAAAATGAAGTCAGCCTTTTTGTAATTAAAAGTACAAATGTTATCCTTACTCACAGGTTGAAAATTATAGAATTCAAATATGACTATGATGGTGATGAATTTGATTACTTACTAAAGGAAAGTCTGATTCGAAAACAATAAATTTAAGGTCCTTAAGAATAAATACAAGATCAAGAAACCTATTTAAACTATTTTGTACATGATTAATTTGTATTAATCCTAGCGAATAAAAATTGTCAATTAATTCAACTTCCACATCCTTAGAGACGTTAAATGGAACAAGGATTTGCTCATCTTCTAAATAACGCCAATCAATGTCACCAAGATTAAAATCACCAAAGATACATGGATATTGATTAGATGATAAACTATTTAACAAATTATTAACATTTGAAACAAGTTGAACATATAATTCTAAGCTACTCTTAGGCCTAATATAATTAACAATAAAACAATATTCAAGTCTATTAGGATTACATAAAATATTTTCTAAACTAACAAGAACGCATAATTGTTCATAATGTATTGATGTCGTTTGAAAATTTAATTGTTTACTGATAAGTGAACTACGAACTGCAATTAATACTCCCCCGCCTCGATCCATACCAGTCTCCACAGAACGATCCACTCGGTAGACAGCATATGATGAATCAAATAACTCTGATGAATAGATTTCATTGTGCAACCAGGTTTCTGTTAGTATTATTACGTCATAGTCATGTGCACTTGAATTAATAAAAACATCATTTGTTTTCGTTCGCAAGCCACCAGCATTTTGGTACAAAATTCTTAGTTGTGACGGATGCGAGGAAGAAGGCGTAGCACATATTAAGTTGCTGGAATTGGGTTCACTAGATTCCCGTTTTTTGGTTTTGGACGTTGGATAAAGTTTTTAGTCTGCACACCCAGTGGCCAAATACAAGCATTAAATGCCTTCTCAAACGCAAACTCCGGAATTCCAAGTTTAAAGTTAATGAAACGAAGAGTTGAAACATCGACGTCACTTTTGAGTAATCTCTTGCAAAGAAGCACATTTTTCGGAAGTTCAAGTCTGTGTGCTACAAAAGAAGTAATGTTCTCCTCGGTGACGTTTGTGTTCACACGGGAAAGGTGAAGAAATTTCAGCTTAAGCACTGATGAGAATGATACATCGGCTGTGCCATCAGTATCAGTCCAATTACCGATCTGTTTAGAGGTACGCTGACCCGCTCGCTTTTTATTTTGCTGCACCGTTTGTGATACAGCTTTTGAAAGTGCACTCTCTCAGACTGTTATCGGTACTGCTGTTAATGGTGCCACTTGTGATGGTGATGATGATGTTGGTGGGGGCACTATTGTTGGTTCATGGTTGATATCTGCATTGTTATCATCTGCTATATCGATAAAAGGCAAATCAATTGGGGGGTGGGCTGACTACTTGTTGATGCCGTTTCAAATGCTGATGAAGATGTTGTTGTGAGCTCTGCATTTTTTGTCAACTCATGAGTGTTATCTGTAAAATCACTAACTGACACTTTCAGATTTGATTTATTTTTGCTTTTCTTTTTAATTTAAGTTTGAGTTATGATCTTAGATTTAATATCTGCAACATCTTGTCAATGTCTTTTAGTTTTTTAGAAAATTTCTTTTTTGATCAAGTAATTTTTTTTAAATGGGGAAAATAACCCTCCCACACGATTTTTTTCTTAGTTCTACAAAATTGATGTTTCGTCCCGGCGATCTCACTTGGACTCATCAGTTGACTAGTGAGGGCCTTTTTTGTTGAGATCAGTTCATCATACATAGATTTCGTCACGAATATACATGCGCGTAGTTAGGTGGGTGCAAGGGGGGGGGGGGGGGGCGGCGCACAGTGGGCTGAGAGCGGAAAAAATGTATTTTGAGAAAGTCATATGTAGCCTTTTTATTTATGAAGTTGAAGATCGCTGCATCTCTCTCAATAAGTATCAATGGTATTGAAAAAATTTAAACACCAAAATGTTGAGGGAAAGTTTTTTCAGGGGCGATGTTCGTTAATTTTTTTGAATTGAAAACTCTAGAGGCTATGTTTTTAAATTTTTGTTTATTTCATGTTCTTGTCTTTTATTCTGGCCTAACAAAAAATTATAACGAAATGGTAATAATAAAAAAACAAAAAACGCAAAAATATCTTTTTTTCCTCAATATGAAAATATTTTTGTTTTAGTTCTATAAGGCTCAATTGTAGCTTGAAATGTAAATAGACTCCACAGAAAGTTAATATAATGTAAAAATAGATATAGGATATGAAAATGTTTTAAATGAGCACCATATAAACATATATATATATATGAATATATATATATATATATATGAATATATATATATATATATATATATATATATGTATATCAATTTTTTTACTATTGCCATTTTGTTATAATTTGTTGTTAGGCAAAAATAAAAGACAAGAACATGAAGTAAAAAAAAATTAAAAACATAGCCTCTAGAGTTTGTAAAATGTAATTTGTGCATGTAATTTTTTTGTATCTACCATTCGTTGGTTCGGATTTATAAGGGTCTAAACTTGCCTGTATTTCCTTTTAAGTTTCATGGTCAAAAAAGCTCAATAAAAAAAAAGTAAGGAACATCGCCCCTAGAGAAACGTATGCTCTACATAGTGCAATTTTTTTTTATAAAACATTTATTATGGTCTAGCTGCACGTCTAAAAAAATATAACTTAAAAAGTTTAGAAACTCAGTTAAAAAAAATATAAAGAGGTTCAATTCAAAAAAGTAACGGACATCACCCCTGGAAAAACTTTCCCTCAACATTTTGGTGTTTAAATTTTGTCAATACCATTGATACTTATTGAGAGCTGCAAGTCTAAAGAAAAAAAAACTTGGGATGCAGCGATCTTTAACTTCGTTTTTATTTTTATGTCTGACTACTCTTAGATAACCCGAGCGTATAATTTCAAACTATTTTTTAATATATATATACATATATACACTTATTCACAAGCCCTCAAAGTTAAAAAACATTTTATTCAAGTTGTGAACCATATTTTCAACAAACTTTTAAAAGTCTTTTTCTGAAGTTCTTAAAATAAATTCTGTAACTTTATACAATATTTTATTGGCCTCTTCTTGACTATATCTAAAATAAAAAAAAAAACAAACAAAATAATTCATTAAAGAAGCCTTTTATAAGTAGCCTCGAACAATGGCACTAAAAAAATGGTTTTAATAAAAACTTTTTGAGTTTTAAGTTTAGCTCCACTTGCCTCCAAGCAGTGACTTATATCAACGTGTGCTCCATACGCTCCATTCAAGTTAGAGCATAGAAAAAATCAGCTGCAGATACTTGCAGATCTGGAAGTTATGTTCAAATTTGTCACTGAATCGGGTTTTCAAGAAACTTGGTTTTGAAGGTGGTATATGGGTGATTCTCTGCCAACTGTGATTTTTTAAATTAAAATTAAAAGTCATTGAAAATTAATTTTTTTATTTTATTTGTCTTTAAATAGACATGGTATTAAATCTGTAAGAACATTTTACTACAACTTTTAAGGAACAAAAAATATCGTAAAAAGTACTAAATCTCGAAGACATGATGCTGACACTGATTTTTTATTTTTGAATTTTTAAACGTTTTTATTCATTTTGACAATATTTTTGGTGAGTTTCTTAATTCCCTCTTACGTTTTGATGTTTTCAACTTTGAAAGGCAATGTTTTATTCAAAATTGTATGTTTTTTAGTTTTTGAAATTTGTTTTTTGAGGATTTTTATGCTAGGTTATAACTCAACATTTATTGCACGGATTTGTTTTTATATGTTTTGTCCGAAGTATTGGTGCCATTCTTAGTAAAACAAAATAACAAGGTTTTTAGCAAAATTGCCTGAAATCATTTAATTTACGTTCATTATAAATAAATATACCACAGTACCGACACCCACGGTACTGACATTTAGGCTTTAATATAACCTCATATCACAAAGCTTCTGAGAAAAATAAAATCCGTTATAATTTTAATTTATATGACTGCAAAAAAAATACAATATTCTAAAAATCAAACCAAAAAATTTCATAACACGCTTGGATAACACTACCACGGTACTGACAGGTAATTTTGTGACCCACGACACAATTCTATTAAAATTATTTGATTCGAGAGCAAATATTTTGACTTGATATTGTCAAAATTTAATCTAGCAACTATTGTACTCAAACTTCTCTGAGGACAACATTTTTATTCAATGATGTATTTTAATAGAAAATAGTAGATTTAATTGGAAAAACAAGGATGGGACATGCCACGGTACTGACATTTTGCGTATACTTTTACATGCCAAGGGGAAAGGGTAACAAATTTTTAAACAATCTGTAATGTAAATTGTAGTACAAACTTATTTCCACAATTCAAACCAGAAATTCATAAGGAAATTTTATATTAAGTTACAAATAAAGCCCTGGACACAAAGAATCACAGTTGGCAGAGAATCACCCATATATCAAAAAGTTATGATTTCTTCGGTACTAACTATCAAAATGAACTGGTTAAGCCTATTATTTTTAGAAAAAATGTGTACCTTTTTTTTAAAAATAAAATAAAATTAATACATTGACCCAGGTCTGAGAGCGGAAAAAAGGTATTTTGAGAAAGTCATATGTAGCCTTTTTATTTATGAAGTTGAAGATCGCTGCATCTCTCTCAATAAGTATCAATGGTATTGAAAAAATTTAAACACCAAAATGTTGAGGGACAGTTTTTTCAGGGGCGATGTTCGTTAATTTTTTTGAATTGAAAACTCTAGAGGCTATGTTTTTAAATTTTTTTTTATTTCATGTTCTTGTCTTTTATTCTGGCCTAACAAAAACTTATAACGAAATGGTAATAATAAAAAACAAAAAACGCAAAAATATCTTTTTTTCCTTAATATGAAAATATTTTTGTTTTAGTTCTATAAGGCTCAATTGTAGCTTGAAATGTAAATAGACTCCACAGAAAGTTAATATAATGTAAAAATAGATATAGGATATGAAAATGTTTTAAATGAGCACCATATAAACATATATATATATATGTATATATATCAATATATATATATATATGTATATCAATTTTTTTACTATTGCCATTTTGCTATAATTTGTTGTTAGGCAAAAATAAAAGACTTAAGAACATGAAATAAAAAAAAATTAAAAACATAGCCTCTAGAGTTTGTAAAATGTAATTTGTGCATGTAATTTTTTTGTATCTACCATTCGTTGGTTCGGATTTATAAGGGTCTAAACTTGCCTGTATTTCCTTTTAAGTTTCATGGTCAAAAAAGCTCAATAAAAAAAAAGTAAGGAACATCGCCCCTAGAGAAACGTATGCTCTACATAGTGCAATTTTTTTTTATAAAACATTTATTATGGTCTAGCTGCACGTCTAAAAAAATATAACTTAAAAAGTTTAGAAACTCAGTTAAAAAAAATATAAAGAGGTTCAATTCAAAAAAGTAACGGACATCACCCCTGGAAAAACTTTCCCTCAACATTTTGGTGTTTAAATTTTGTCAATACCATTGATACTTATTGAAAGCTGCAAGTCTAAAGAAAAAAAAACTTGGGATGCAGCGATCTTTAACTTCGTTTTTATTTTTATGTCTAACTACTCTTAGATAACCCGAGCGTATAATTTCAAACTATTTTTAATATATATATACATATATACACTTATTCACAAGCCCTCAAAGTTAAAAAACATTTTATTCAAGTTGTGAACCATATTTTCAACAAACTTTTAAAAGTCTTTTTCTGAAGTTCTTAAAATAAATTCTGTAACTTTATACAACATTTTATTGGCCTCTTCTTGACTATATCTAAAATAAAAAAAAAACAAACAAAATAATTCATTAAAGAAGCCTTTTATAAGTAGCCTCGAACAATGGCACTAAAAAAATGGTTTTAATAAAAACTTTTTGAGTTTTAAGTTTAGCTCCACTTGCCTCCAAGCAGTGACTTATATCAACGTGTGCTCCATACGCTCCATTCAAGTTAGAGCATAGAAAAAATCAGCTGCAGATACTTGCAGATCTGGAAGTTATGTTCAAATTTGTCACTGAATCGGGTTTTCAAGAAACTTGGTTTTGAAGGTGGTATATGGGTGATTCTCTGCCAACTGTGATTTTTTAAATTAAAATTAAAAGTCATTGAAAATTAATTTTTTTTATTTTATTTGTCTTTAAATAGACATGGTATTAAATCTGTAAGAACATTTTACTACAACTTTTAAGGAACAAAAAATATCGTAAAAAGTACTAAATCTCGAAGACATGATGCTGACACTGATTTTTTATTTTTGAATTTTTAAACGTTTTTATTCATTTTGACAATATTTTTGGTGAGTTTCTTAATTCCCTCTTACGTTTTGATGTTTTCAACTTTGAAAGGCAATGTTTTATTCAAAATTGTATGTTTTTTAGTTTTTGAAATTTGTTTTTTGAGGATTATTATGCTAGGTTATAACTCAACATTTATTGCACGGATTTGTTTTTATATGTTTTGTCCGAAGTATTGGTGCCATTCTTAGTAAAACAAAATAACAAGGTTTTTAGCAAAATTGCCTGAAATCATTTAATTTACGTTCATTATAAATAAATATACCACAGTACCGACACCCACGGTACTGACATTTAGGCTTTAATATAACCTCATATCACAAAGCTTCTGAGAAAAATAAAATCCGTTATAATTTTAATTTATATGACTGCAAAAAAAATACTATATTCTAAAAATCAAACCAAAAAATTTCATAACACGCTTGGATAACACTTCCACGGTACTGACAGGTAATTTTGTGACCCACGACACAATTCTATTAAAATTATTTGATTCGAGAGCAAATATTTTGACTTGATATTGTCAAAATTTAATCTAGCAACTATTGTACTCAAACTTCTCTGAGGACAACATTTTTATTCAATGATGTATTTTAATAGAAAATAGTAGATTTAATTGGAAAAACAAGGATGGGACATGCCACGGTACTGACATTTTGCGTATACTTTTACATGCCAAGGGGAAAGGGTAACAAATTTTTAAACAATCTGTAATGTAAATTGTAGTACAAACTTATTTCCACAATTCAAACCAGAAATTCATAAGGAAATTTTATATTAAGTTACAAATAAAGCCCTGGACACAAAGAATCACAGTTGGCAGAGAATCACCCATATATCAAAAAGTTATGATTTCTTCGGTACTAACTATCAAAATGAACTGGTTAAGCCTATTATTTTTAGAAAAAATGTGTACCTTTTTTTTAAAAATAAAATAAAATTAATACATTGACCCAGGTCTGAGAAATTCGATTTTTTGCGAAACTATTTATTTTTGCCTGTAAAATTTTTCAACTTTCAACTCAATATTCTCGAAAAAAAATATATAAAAATATTATTATTTTATGATAGTCTGAGTTATATGATAGGGTTTAATAAAGAATAAATAAAAGAATTAAGGATAATCCTACAGTTATTTTGTTTTCACGCAAAAAGTACAAACAGGTAAAAATAAAAAACCGTGTCCGTAACTTTTTTTGTAATCAGTTTTTCTTAACCAAATTTTGACCACATACATATTTGTACGGTAAATCTTATTATGTGTGTCGAATTTCAATAAAATCCGATAAGTTGTTCAGATTTAACAGACCTTTTTTGAATTTCAGTACCCTCAAATTTGAGAAAAATGTCAATAATTTAATTTTTAATAATTATTTCTTAACCAAATTTTGACCAAATATGTATAAAACTAATTTTGACATGTGTGGCGAATTTCATTAAAATCCGTAGAATAGTTCAAATTTAACAGACTTTTTTTTAAATTTAACAACATCAAAACCCACAAATTTAAAAAAAACATCAATAACTTTTTTTCTAATAATTTTTTCTTAAACAAATTTTGATCAAATATGTACACACATTTGCCACATGTGTGCCAAATTTCATAAAAATCGGTTAAATAGTTCAGACTTTTTTGAAATTTTGGTACAACATCAAAACCCTCAAATTTTAGAAAAACCTCAAAAACTTTTTTTCTACTCAATTTTTCGTAACAAAATTTTGGCAAAGAGCAATCTAAACATGTTTGCTAAATTTAATTAAAATCCGTAAAATATTTTAGATTTTACAGACTTTTTTCCGCTCTCACATACAAACCAAACCACTGTGCGGCGCGCGCCCCATTAGAACACTCATTGCCCCCTTAGATAATCGAAAGTATTAAACTTCTATTTTGGTTCGTACAGGCATCTGGGCGAAGTTCTTCTTGATAGAGTATTGACAAATTATAAAAAAAATAGCAAATATATTCAGTATGAAGATAACAACATTTATATTTTCCCCACATGTGGTTTTTACAAGCTGGTCGTCGTATTTTTGCAAGGTATGTGTAAAACAACACACATAACAAAAAATAATTCTTGCCAACCTCCATCGCGAACGTACGTATTGCACATCTAAATTAAATTAAAAACACAACGATACAAACAAATGTGAAATTCGTTTATATGCAGGACCCATGTAACTGTAACTCGGCGATAACTTTTCGCGGCGAGAAACGGCGAAAAATGGAACAAAACCCATAGGATTCCTATGAGTTTTGTTCCATTTATGTTCCATTTTTCGCCGTTTCTCGCCGCGAAAAGTTATCGCCGAGTTACAGAACATGGGTCCAGGATCGAAAATTCAACCCTAGAAACCTGGTTAAGAACATGAACCATAGTTCAAAATTGTTTCTCGAACTTATCACTATACTTAATATAGAAAATGAAATAGTTAAAAAGAAAATCACTTCCGAATTAGTGCTGACCCGGTTCAGCGAAAACATCGAAAATTAAAATTTAATTAACAAACTAAAACTAACATAGAAAAGTCTATTTGTCACATTTGATTATTTTGTAATGCATAATTCTGTGAATGCAATAAATTTCGACTAAATATAACAAAACTTTTTTTAAATATAAAAATTTTTGACTCCTCATTTTTACTTGCGATATATATGCATATACTACATTTATGGCAAATTAAGGATTGTTAAAAAAAACCAAACTCGAGATTTTGATCAAACTTGAAAAAACTTGATGATATCGAAGTCGAAAAAAGTTGGTCTAGCCTTTCTGTTCGTCTGTCTGTTCGTTCGGCTGCAGCCTAAACGGATGGGTCGATTTTCTTTATACTTGGTATTCCGAATAATGGTTATAAATGGTACCTCCATTTAAAATCTAGGTAGAACCATTTTGTTTTATTTTCGATTTTCTCAAAAACAGTTCAACTGATTTTTATCAATTGTTTAATAAAACACCTAGTTCATAAAACCAAATATGAGGTGAGTTATCATAGAATTAGGAAGGTACCCTGCACCCTTTAAAAATTCACATCATCAATTTCAATCATTGGTATTTTTCAAAAATATCCATCAACCTTTAAAAACAGTAAAAAGTTTAAAACCGACCGAAAGTTCACCTAGAACATTCATCGATTTTTCACAAATTAAACAATACCTATGAATTTTAAAACATATTTTTGAAACTCTAATCATCATTCCAACATCTTATTATTAAGTATTATTAATTAATTATGTAATGTAAAATATCAATTAATGCACTTTTTACCAAAACCAAAAAATCTTTTTTTTTGCATCTTATTATCTATTAAACCACTATCTTAACTCTACTACCGCATAATTAAATATAATTAGTAAGTAATAATAAATTTTGTCATTACCTTGTATAAAATACGAAACTCATAAATCTGTTTATGTCTGAAAATATGCTTTTAGAAATATCCGAATCCGAAGAATCCGACTCTAGTACGGTTTAAAATTCCTCTTCCTATGAGACCAGTAATTCCATTTTAGAAACCGATTCCGAAATGGCCCCAAAACTAGATCGATCTTTTGCCCTCAAATTAATCCCCGAATTTGATGGGAACAGGACACACCTTCATAAATTTTTGAATGCGTGCAATCTAATATGCGAAGACATCCCCGCCTCCGAAATGCCTATCCTTCTCCTCAATATTAAAACCAAACTAACTGGCTCAGCTTATAATATAGTCAAATATACGGAATTTACCACTTGGGAATCCCTTAAAGAAAAACTGGTCCAACAATTTTTAGAAACTAAATCCCTGTCCCAACTCCAATTAGATCTCATTAACATAAAACAAAGGCCAAACGAGACAGTGCATACTTATTCAAACTTGAATGACGCTTGCATCGCTATCGAAGGCTCAGGAATTTCTAGTACAATTCTGAATCTTAATGGAACTAAATGCACTAAAAGCATTCGAAAGAGGCCTAAACTCTAGAATAAGACTCATAATTAAAGCTTCTAGATTTACTACTCTGACGGAAGCCATAGAAGCTGCCTTATTAGAAGAGAAAAGTGGTTTTTCATATACTAACCAAACTTCCTTTAGCTCATCTCAACCTAAATCCAGAAATCCCGTATCGTGTAATTATTGTATTGGACATAGCATCGAACAATGCTATTTAAAGAAAAACAAGGAACAACTTCGTTCTTTCAAGAGTGAGGTTAAAAAAGTAACAATTACTTGTAGTGTAAAAATCCCAGCCACCACATAAATAAGTGTAGAAAAAGAGAATACAATAACAAAA
The DNA here is from genome assembly GCA_929447395.1 of Epistrophe grossulariae. Taxonomy (NCBI): domain Eukaryota; kingdom Metazoa; phylum Arthropoda; class Insecta; order Diptera; family Syrphidae; genus Epistrophe; species Epistrophe grossulariae. The sequence continues at coordinate 70,212,333 of OV839566.1, read as the reverse complement.
TAACTCGAAGCCATTTTCATCAACAAATCAAAACTTAAATAAGCATTCGGAAAACAATTCAAAGGCCGGTACCAGTGACAGGCTTCGGACTCAAACTTAATATCATCTCGCCACAACTTTCATATAAACTTAAAAAATAAAATAAGTAGAGTAGATTCAATAAAAATTTCATCCGAAACCTTGCTAAGTCCTCAACCTTCGAAATTTCTCATTGATGCTGGCAGTGAAATTTGTCTGATTAAAATAGATAAATTACAACCAGAACTACCAATTGACTCAAACATTATTCATTCATTATCTGGTATTACTGATTCCGTGATTCGTACTAAGGGTGTTATATACTTACGCATAAACCTACTCAAAAATATTACTATTTCTTATCCCTTTCACGTTGTATATAAAAACTTCCCTATAAGCACTGACGGAATCATAGTTAACAATTTTGTAGATGATCATAAAGCTCAAATCGACTGTATGACTAAAATGCTTACATTCTCTTTTAAAAATTTCATTATTGAATATGATTTAATCCCTTCACATTTAATCACTATCCCACCTAGATCCGAAATCGTAGTACCTGTTCTTAAAGAAGTTAATGTGGACAGTATATGTATGTCCCAACAATTTTCTAATGGATTATATTATATTGGCAATAGCATTACTCCCGCCAATAGTTCTATCTCTTACATATCTGTCGTTAATTCTTCTGAATCTCCTATTGAATTTAAAACCTCAGACCCGGTCCTAACCATCAACGTACAAATTCAAGAACCATTGCCAATACCTAAGCCTCGTCTCGCTCCATCTAATCTTTCTCATTCATGATGTTGCATTTTCCCAGTTTCGGTGTCGGGTGACGAGCAATCGACCAGACACTCTGTTTCTTATATTCGAATCGGTCGGACGGGTTGACTCTTAATAAAATCTAACTAAATCTTGAATATATATATTGATTCTTAACTAGAACTAAAATAAGTGTTAGAATAAGTGAATGAAGAAAATTAAAAAGAAAATAAATTAACTAATGTAATACCATAATAAATAATGTAATATGAAATTGACACATGTAACCGCTGAATGTCCTATTGCTTTGGACGATCGTTTCGAGCTGTCAAAAAAAAGAAAAAAAAAAAGAGAAAAAGTATTCGACCAATAACATCGCTCCTTCTATCGCCCAATGAAATAGCTCGTGCTATTATAAAAAGATAAGAAATAACGACATTCAGAAAATAGAAACCAAGAAGAAAAGTCGAGTTCTTCTCATTTACTTTTATATGATAAATAAAAATAAAAAAAGCGTTTTCAGATATTAAACAGAGTGTTTACTTTTCTTAAGTGATTAAAGCTCAGATGTGGGGTATATTCACCTAAAATATATAATCGAGTTTTCTATTGAATTAAAAAAAAAAAAAAAACAACTGCGCCATGGCCAATCACACAGGTAAACGGGAGATGATGGATGCGTCAAAAGGCGCAGGCATTGACGTGCCTCTAACCATTACTCTTCCCCGGTTGAAGCAAATGTACGGAAATCTGAAAGTTATAGCCGCTGATCCTTCAAACACTGATGCCGACGAAGCCGCTGCCAAAACTCTTCCAACTAGAGAAGCCGATGCCACGGACGACGTATATTCTGACGCCCAATAAATAACAGAAGACAATGACCCACCTGAGGACCCTGCTGCCACTGAGGAAACCGAAGTCGAACCTGACCAAAAATTGACTCTGCTACGCAAACGCCATGAAGTTCTTATACTGCAGCAATCGATAGCCAGATTGGATCGAACGGTAGCACCACCTACACTATTTGCTACACAACTACCTATGTCATCTGCAGCATCAACATCTCGTCTGACTTTCCGAGACATCGAACACACAATCATAAAGTTTGACGGAGAGTCCAGGACCTACGATGTGCACGACTTTTTAAAAAACTTCGAGAGAGTCATGAATATGGTTGGTGCAGATGACCTACTCCGCTACACGTCTTTATGTAACTCTCTGATTGGCACTAGGCTGCTCCTCAACAAAGATGCACTTGACTACGGCGACCTGAAGGCAATGCTTCTGAAAGAGTTCGGTCGTGCAGTCGGCCGTAACGAAATATACCAGATGCTTATGAAACACGAGTGGAGCAAGAGGGACAACATCCGCCGGTACGTACTAGAAATGGAAAATATAGCCGCCCGCTGCAACTACATTGACGAATTTGAACTAATTGGTTTTATCATCGACGGAATGCAAGACACTTCACCAGAGTCATACTTGTTAATGAACGCACGAACGATGAATCAGTTTGAAGATTCTTTGGATCTATATGAACAGCGGCGTTCTAATCGACTTTCTGCTAAACCCGAAGCCACAGTCTCCATAAGACAAAAGACACCGATGCCCAAAAACAATTTAAAACCTGACGTAACTGATGCAAAAGAAGTCCGTTGCTACAACTGCACGCAGAGGGGCCATTACCAGAGCAAATGCCCGTATGAAAAGAGACCAGACAGTAGCTGTTTCCGCTGTTGGAAGACTGGACATGACCACCGCAGCTGTCCCAATCCAAAGAAATTATTGAAGTCAATCAAAAATACGACCGCTGCCGTTGGCGATACCACCGATGAACGAAACAACTCTAGTTGCAGGGGCGGACTGGGAGCCAAAGGGCTTCCCGGGATTTTAAGAAAAAGGGCCACAAAATAATAAAATGAGTAGAAGTAATGAAAAAAGATTATCTACGAAAACGACGATAAAAACTTTGTATCTATACAGAAGTAGTAGTACAAGTACCTAATTATTGACCCGCAAAAAAATTTAAATGCTATCAAGATTAAATTTATTTTATCATTATCATAACACGTGCTTTAACAAATGTTTTGGAAATACACTTCATATGAAGATATCAAACCTTTTCTGTAATTTGGCTTCCTTGCAAGCTTAATATTCAGATGAATCATCAGCTGATATATAAGATTGCATAAGTATGTTTAGGAAGAGTGTTAAGATTGCTTTATAAATCTTTTTTATGATTCTATCTACTTCTCACACTCGTTATGAAATTGGTATTATGTAATTATTTAAAAAAAGATTTTAATATTGAATTTAAATGCTCATCAGCTTTAAGTTTTATAAATAATCCCGAGTTTGAGAAATATATAATATTTCTAAATTAAAAAATGTAAATATGTATTATTATTTAAAGAATTTGTGCAACTTAATTTTTTTTATAAAAATGTGTCTAGAAATATTAGAAACGAAAAATCTGTCGATATTTTGTTTTTTCTTTGCTAATTTCGAATGCCAGCTCTGAGAGAATTTTCAGTTTTATGAAAAACTTATGGCGTGAAGAAAAAAATGAAGTTTCTATATCGGTATTAGGAGCGAAATTTGTTGATTAAACAAAATTTTAATATGACTTGTAGAGAATTCAAAGAATTGTGGTAAACTGAAATTGTTTCAAAAATCTCAGCAGAAAAACACTTATAAAAAACCTACCTACTATTTACCTTGTAAAAATCTATGAAATTTTACTTTTATTAAAAGACTGAAAATTTTGTTTTTATTATTAATTAACTTTTAATGTTGTTAACTTTTATAGTTTTCAATTTATTTTGTTTTTGGGTAATTCTTTATTTATTTATTTACACCTTAGTTCGTTATGTTGTATGTTCACTCATAAATTATCAATGTTAAATAAAATACTGGTTTAAAATTGAAGACTTTTTTTTCGAATAAATAACAAATAAATCATACCTTTAAAGTTTTCGGAAAGGTTGTTATGTTCTCGAAATAATTTTTCAAATCTGGCATCCCTATCGAGTGTATGTACACTCCTTATATGGTAACGACATTATTGAAATAACATAGAAAATATATGTATGTATGTATAACTAGCAGACCTGTGCTCGACTTGCTTTCGACTTTATTCTAATAATGTGAAAAATAGTTTAATGACTTTTTTTGTTTATTATATTCAATAATATTAATATCTACTTACACTTACTAAAATGCAATCCAATGATAAGAGTTTTGGCTTACTATCAAATAAAATTATGAATATTTGAAATTAAAAAAAAAAATTAATTTCGAAAAATGGGTGGGTTTTTTCGACGTTTTAAAAATATTGCGTTATTAGATGAGTATCACAAACCATTTAGTAAAAAATCGGAACTACTGGTTCTGGCCGGTTCTTATTTCTCTCTATTATAATAAATAAATAAATTAAAAAATGGGTGGTGACTGCTCGTGTAGAACCAGGGCCTAGTGACTTACATTACAACACTCAACCATTCATGTGTGTGTGAATCACTTTTTCATAGACGATCTGTCGATTCTTCGCAAGATGCAGTAGCCCGTGACAAAAAAATTCTGTTTCTTAAAGTAGAATAGGCACGAAATCGAACCCAAGACCTTCGGCGTAACAGTCCTATACGCACTAACCATTACGCCACGGCCTACTACCTACTAAAAATCATTCTAAGTTTGGCTTACATTTTGGGAATTGGGCTACAAACTTTGTCAACTTCTGTGTCTGTGTTAGGAAAAAAGGACTTAAACATAAAAAGTTATGTTTATCTTCGTGTGCAGTAAAGAGAAATGTAACTTGATTTTTGAAAACATTGCTGCAATAATGCTACTTGTACTTTTTTCTTTTTTTTCTGCGGCCCTGAAATATGTATCATCAACTGCCGTTTGAGATTTTTTTGTACTTTCATTGATATTAAACATTTCCACGAAAGATTTGTAATTTTTCGCTGCAACATCCAATTCATTTTTATTCTTTACTCGTCTTTTGAAAGCTCTCTTATTCAATTTTGTGAGAAAGTTTTCCTTTAAATTAACTTAGAGTATTTCGAAAACCTATAGAATATAGTTATCTCATAGAGCAATTTGGGGGCCTCCTTAGGTTACAAATGGGGCCACAATAGCTCAATATTTAGTACCAACCACCCTAACTAAAGTTTCGTTTGAAATGTCTAGGAGTACGGTTGGGCCTCAATATTAATTCCACGGGTCAACAATACAGTTGTGAGGAACCAATAGCTTTATATTAACTGTGGAGGCCCGTAATAGGGCCGTATGGGCCTCCTGAACTTCCATTGGGGCCACAAAAGCTGTATATTTACTGTAAGGCCCCTATGAAATCCAATTTTATGAACAAAATTTCTTTTAAAAGTACAGAAAGTAGGTACTGCAGGAGCTTTTGTGCATATTTTACTCGCCCAGGGGCTCACCGGGCAAAATCCCGGTTTTGCGACGATGGAGATCTTGAAGTCTTTCAAAGTGCTGTAGATGCTATGAATTTGGTAAGTGTTGCCTACGATATTGATAGAGTTAAGCGCAGAGAATTTAAGAAATGTTTATCTCTTTTTGACACGGGTAGTCCAACTAACTTCATACGCAAATCGGATGTGCCGTTGCCAAATAGTATTTCGAATATTGCTGTTGAATCGAAGTATACCAATCTTGGAAAACAAAAACTGATGACATACGGGACAATCAAAGTCGAAATAAAATTCAAAAACCATAGCGAGTACGTATTTTTAAATGTAGTGCCAGATGAAACAATGGCCATTCTATTAATATTAGGTCGTGATTTCTTAAACACGTTTAATATACACTTATGTCAAATAAATAGTAAATCTAAATCCTTAAATCGCTTTAATAAACATCAATTTGATAAACAACTGCATTTCTGTGCGCTTAATTCAAACTTTGTTAATAATTTAGAGGTTGTAGAGGATCATTCAGTTGCGGATGAAACAATTGTTCAGCCGAATGGTAGAAGCGAATTACAAATCGCCGCGGTACAGTCAAAAGGCGTTTGCGTTTTAGATGATGAAATTCTAGATGATTTTATGTCAATTGAAATTGAAGTGATGCCGACCGAGGTAGATATTAATCCTGTTCTGAATAAACTACACTTTAAGGCATTAAAAGATACAATTAGGGATAAATATTTAGAAGCAAAGCAAATTGAGCTCAAACCGTATGACTATGAAATGCATATAAGCTTGACCAGCGGCACACCGTTTCACTCCTTGCCGCGTCGGTTATTGTTCCACGAGAAAAATGAGTTACGTAAAATCACCGATGATCTGTTAGCAAAAAATATTATTAGGCCAAGCGATTCCCCGTACGCGTCTGCGATAGTTTTAGTAAAAAAGAAGAACGATGAGATTCGGAAAAGCGTGGACTATCGCCCGTTAAATAAATTGACTGTAAGAGACAATTATCCATTACCTCTGATTGAAGATTGTATAGAGTACTTGGGCGGGAAAAATTATTTTACGACACTCAATCTACGAAATGGATTCTTCCATGTACAGATGGCACCTGATTCCATAAAATATACGGCTTTTGTCACACCGTACGGTCAGTTTGAGTATATGCGTATGCCCTTCGGTTTAAAGAATGCGCCGGCTGTCTTTCAGAGGTATATTCATAACATTTTTAGAGACTTGATTGATGATGGTCTTATTATCATCTATATGGATGACATAATCGCAGCGACAGTTGATTTCGAATCACATTTGCAGTTAGTGGCGAAAGTTTTGCGACGAATGAAAGAAAGTTGTTTAGAACTAAGGTTGAATAAATGTAAATTTGGTTACAATGATATAGAATACTTAGGTTACCGCGTCAACTCAGAAGGAATATGCCCAAGCGACTCACATATTGAGGCCATTCGGGATTATCCAGTGCCAGCAAACCAGAGAGAAGTAAAAGCGTGCTTAGGGCTATTTTCTTATTTCAGGAAGTTCATTCCAAATTATGCGAGAATCGCCAAACCCCTACAACAATTAACTCATGATGGGGCTCAATTTGTTTTCACTGATGAATGTGAACAAACATTCAACGAACTAAAAAGAAGACTGACTCTGACACCGGTTCTCTATATTTATGGCCCAAAGAAGGAAACTGAATTGCATTGTGATGCAAGTTCCGCTGGGTTTGGTGCCGTGCTTTTGCAGCGGCAATCAGATGGAAAACTTCATCCGGTGATGTATTTCTCTGTCTAAGGCCACAACTGCCTCCGAAGCGCGGTGTCACAGTTTCGAATTAGAGACATTAGCAGTTATATATGCCCTACGACGCGACGTTTTGATGTCTATTTAGATAAAATCCCGTTCAAAATCGTTACAGATTATAACTCGTTGATAATGACGCTAAATAAAAAAACAACTTAATCGAAAAATAGGCCGCTGGGCGTTAGAGTTAGAGAATTATAATTATACAATCCAGCAACGAGGTGGTGTTAATATGGGCCACGTTGACGCATTGAGTCGGTGCCATACCGCTGGAACCGCTCATCCTTTGGGATCCCATCCTTTGCGTATTAAGCAAAAATGTTGAAACTCCCGATTATCACTGTAGCGTAGTGCATGCTGTACATTCTGATGAGGTAGATTTTCAAATCCAAATTACTCAAAATCGCGATGAGACTATAAAACAGCTGCGAGAACAGTTGGAGAACGAAGCGGTGGTAGGCTATGATCTAGTGGATGGATTAGTTTTTAGAAAAAATAATTCTGGAATATTGCAGCTATTTGTTCCAAACGAGATGGAGGGCAATGTGATTAGGTTAGTTCATGAAAAAATCGGCCACTTGGGCGTTGGGAAGACATGCGATCAGTTGAAGAAGAATTATTGGTTCCCAAAAATCACAGAAAAAGTTGAAAAGTTTATACAAAACTGTATTCGCTGTATAACGTTTTCAGCTCCTGCTCGTATAAATGAACATAATCTTCACAATATCCTCAAGGAACCGATTCCATTCGATACCATACACTTGGATCATTTTGGTCCCTTGCCGTCCATAAATTCGAAGCGTAAACACATCCTAGTAGTTATTGATGCCTTTACGAAGTATCTGCGGTTGTACGCAGTTAACTCTACTAGTACTAAAGAGGTTAAAGCTTGCCTGGACAAATATTTTAGCTACTATAGCCTTCCAAGACGTGTCATAACCTACCGAGGTTCATGTTTCACATCCCTTGAGTTTGATGCTTATCTGTTGGAGCATAAAATTACCCACGTTAAGGTGGCTGTCGCCTCTCCGCAAGCAAACGGGCAAGTGGAACGTTTAAACAGAGTGATTAAGTCTATGCTTAGTAAAGTGAGTGAGCCCGTAAGCCACTCTAACTGGTCTAATATGTTGGGTCGTGTTGAATATATTTTAAATAATACCGTACACTCCACTACGAAACAGACGCCAAATAAGTTGTTATTTGGTGTACAACAAAGGGGTGAATTGGTTGATGAATTGACAGAATATCTTGAAGAGAAACAAGGCGCAATTTCAGAACGTAACTTGGAAGAGATGAGAGCATCTGCCTCAGACGCTATCACAAAATCACAAGAGTATAATTTGAATTATTTTCTAGCGCGAAGTAAGCCCGCGAAAACGTACTCTGAAGGCGATTTTGTTGTGATACGTAATGTTGTGATACGGTAATCGGTGTTACCTAGGTGTTATCTAGGCCTCGCGTATGAGAAAATGGGTAACAGATGATAGTGCACTGAATGATCCGACGCAACTTGATGTGGGCAACACTTGTTAGAATTTAAGTATTCATAAGAATAATTATTAAGTAGATTTGATCGAGGTCGATTTTGGTGTCAGATCGGCCGAGTTGTAATACCACAATAAATAATGTAATATGAAATTGACACATGTAACCGCTGAATGTCCTATTGCTTTGGACGATCGTTTCGAGCTGTCAAAAAAAAAAAAAAAGAGAAAAAGTATTCCACCAATGACATCGCTCCTTCTATCGCCCAATGAAATAGCTCGTGCTATTATAAAAAGATAAGAAATAACGACATTCAGAAAATAGAAACCAAGAAGAAAAGTCGAGTTCTTCTCATTTACTTTTATATGATATATTAAAATAAAAAAAGCGTTTTCAGATATTAAACAGAGTGTTCACTTTTCTTAAGTGATTAAACTAACTAATTCTTTTATTTACACTGGACTAAAAACATAACGCTATCGAAGGTAAGAACCCAGCTGAGAATCGTGCTTCTCAGAATAAATAAATATAGCACAACATTACCTACAAATGTACGTGTATACCGACAGATAGACAAACCGGACAGAATTGCGAGACTCACTTTTTTCGACTTCGCTATCATCGTAATGTCAACTTTGATCAAAATCCCGAGTTCGATTTTTTTTACGAATCCATAACTTGCCATATAGTACATATATATATAAGGAATACAAAATAACCAACTATGTACGAACCTACCTATACCTACCTAGGTACCTCACAAAAAAAAAACACCAAAGGAAAATCTTTGCTACCCTTTATTCGAAAATCGCGACGAACGAACAAAAAAGTTATTCAATCTATCTATACAGATACACACCATTATCAAGGATAAGCAAAAAACTAAAACAAAAATTTTTACTCAAATCAACCAATGAGTCAGAAAATTAATACAGCAAGGAACTTCACAAATAAAGTATTGGAAATCAGTGACGAACAATTTCATAGCAAAAACACAGAAAAAATAAGATACATTTTAAAAATGAACAATTTCCCAAATAAAATTATAAATGAATTAATACACGAAAAAATAAATCAAAAAAATAATACAACAAATAATAAAAAAAACAACAGAAAACAAAGATGGTAACACTAAAATTTTCTTCAGAATTCCCTTCATACCTAAGCTCACGCATCATCGACAACTTCATGAGACAATTAAGAGGGACAATGTAACGTTTGCATATAGTGCAAATTGCACATTACATAAACTCTTTACAAATACAAAAACACCAATTGAAAAAGAACAACAGCACAATGTAGTATATGAAATCGGGTGCAAGGGTGATGGACAAACAAAATGTGAACAAGTTTACATAGGAACAACAAAAAGAGCTTTAGGTATTAGAATAGCAGAACACCAGGCTGATATACGAAAACATAAGACGACAACTGGATTAGCACAACATATAGACGAAACTAATCACACAGCTGATTTTGACAATATAAAAATTCTAGATAAGGAGGAGAAGGGAAATACAAGGTATACATTGGAAAGCTTAAGAATTCAACAAAAACTGACAAGAGCGATGAATACGAAAGAAGACATAGACAATATCAACAACAATTACAGTGTGGCAATCAAGAGTCTGTGATATAGAGTTAAGGTTCTCATCCGTCGTCAATAGTGTAAAAAGTTTTAATGTTGTTTTTATTTATTTATTTATTTATTTATTTTTGTTTAAAAAATTATTGTAAACTACAATTGATAAAATAATTATATTAATGTAAAATCTGTAAGTCCAATTTATAAAAAAACATATAATTATTAATTCAAACTTATATATATATATTGTATCCCAATAGTAAAACCTAATAAATCAAATACCCTGAAGAAGTTGGAAAAAACCAACGAAACGTCGGGAAAAGGATGAAATAAGTGTTTTATTTGCATTCACAAGATAAAGATCTGTAAGCCCAAATTATTTAAATAATAGAAACATAAAACAAAAATGTTTGTATCTTTTTAGAAGACTGTAGAGCAGCATTTCTAAAAAATAAGTTTTGAGAAAGCCATTTTTCTTTCTTTGAATACATTTTATTTTTAGTTAAAAGCATTTTTGCAAAATCTTTTGCATTTTTATTTGCGACAAGCAAAGAATCGATTAAATTGGAAATAATTGTTTTCAAGTCTGTTTTATTAGATTTTTTTCTGACAAACTTCCTACTTCAATTATATTTAATTTACGCTTATATGTTGAAGATTATTTTTTTTTCGATTTTGTTTTATTTTTTTTTTGATTTGATATTGGAGATTTTTATCGTGTTTTTTCAAGAAATAAATAAAATATTTTAAATAACTTAAAAACACTTATTTTATTTATTTATTTACTTAAATTTTATTTAAAACTTACTGACGATGGAAGCATAGCAAATGCATTTAAGGAAATAAATAAATAAAATAAGTGTTTTTAAGTTATTTAAAAAAATATCTTTAATTTTTTTTTTTTTTCTAAATCAAATACTTTTTGCTTCAATTTCAAAATTTCTGCTTTGTGATCATGATGATTCTGTGCTTTGGAAAATTCATCCGATGAAGAATTCGGCAAACATTTGTTTGAAAAATCTTGAAATTCTGTAAGGCTTAAATCTACAGCAAGACCTTGAGAAAGGTTAGGCTTCAAATAGATTTTAAGATTTGAACCATAGGGATTTGATACATTTCCTAGGTTCAATGTGGGAACAGATCCTTTTTTCAATTTGTTTTTTAATAGAAATTCCTTTTCAAAATGTATTTCATATAAATACAATTTTTTTGAAAGGATGTCCTGTTTTAAACTACAAGCATCATGCTTTTTTTTAAATACTTCGATTTCCCGTGTAGGGAATTTAAAAGATTTTATGGTTAAATTATCCTGTCGCTTGGCACCACAAGAAGAAACGCAACATTTTTCACGGTATCCGTACCTCTGCTCTTTAGTTGCAAACATTATATACCTACAAAATAAAAAAACCCAAGTCTAAAAAATATTATAGGTATACCTAATATCTAAATAGTCCAAATAGTCTTTAAAAAAAACTAAAATTCGTCACTATGGAGTGACGACAACCACACGAAACCTGTAAGTGCAAAATAAATTCCGTCTACCTACCCATTCTGAAAAAAAATAATTCGCATAAGCATCGACATCCAAATCCTTTCCTTTCCAAACTTGATTTGCACTGAAATCAAATTCAAATGTGAAAGAAGATTAAATTTTTGGAGAGAAACTCTTGATTTCCACCTTCCGCATCCTACGTCCTTGTACAAGTGGATGGAAATTAAACATTTGTCGACGGGCTTCCATGAAGAAGTTTTATCTAAAATAAAAGAAAAGGTTGATGAACTGCCTGAAATGAGTAAAAATGTAGTACTTATTTTTGATGAAATTTCTATCGAGGAGAATGTGACATGTAACAACTTCAAGGACAGAATTGACGGATTTGTTGACTATGGGGATGGAAAAAGGGAACCAGTCCGAGGAAAAACTATTTGTGTTTTTATGATTAGAGGGCTCTGCACCAATTTTAAATAAGTTTTGAATACGTTGTGAGTTCGACATCTTGTCCAGTTTTAGAATTAAAAGAACAAATTTTTAAATGCTCGAAAGTTTGTGAAAACCTTTTATATTTGTGCGAGCGCTCACATGCGACCAAGGCTCAACAAACCGAAGCTTATTTTCAAAACTAGGATATAAAGATGGTAGCGCATTGACAATATCGATAGTAATTGGTTTGCTTACGAGGGCAAAAAGATATATCCCAGTTTTGATGTACCTCATCTGATAAAATCCATCAGAAAAAATCTAATGTCTTCGGACTTTTGTCTTTACAATGGAGATATTGTCAGCTGGGACGTCGCACAGTGCGGTATTTTGGTCTAAAACCTGGCCAAAAATATTTGGGCACATTTTTCACATCAAACAGGTACCAAATGACTAAAAAGTTATTTGGAAGGATAAATTTTCATTTTTTGGGTACAGTAAAACCCACTTAAGTGCTTACCCACTTACCTCCCGATTAGCCGGGAGAAAAAAAATATTAAAAATAAAAAAAAGCGCGTACAATGCTGTGTTATATATTTTTTTAAAGCTAATATTTAATTCATTATTTTGTTTTTTGATTTAAGTTGTTTCATTAAATAGTTTTTGAGAAATTAAGTTTTAAAGATGAAATTTAGAAAAACATGTTTTTTTTTCGTTTTTGAATTGATTTTTCATAAAATTTTGCAATATTAAGGACATATTTTTTGCAATATTCAATGGCTCTCATCTCATCTGTTCATCAGTTCATCAACAGACACACTTTTTCGAAGTTCCACTGTTTTTCGTCATTTTGTTCGGTCACTTTATTCCCCGAATTCATTACTTGGGCGACCTTGAGACCTTCCGGGAAGTATGACAACAGGTAGTTCTATTTTTTCGCTAAGCCACTCTTCATTCTTATCCAAGAAACGCCTTTCTGTGCTATTGCAGAGTTGCCATCTTCGTTTATAATTTGGTTTGAATGCCTTGATAACTTTTAGAAATTTATCTTTTTTCTCTGGGGGACACTTTGTTATATCCATAAGTCTTTTATCCAAATCTTCAAGTCTATCGTCAAGGAGCCTTTGTGAGCTTCCTCTTGCCAACTCATGGAGCTGTTTTCTGGAATTAGAGTCATCTGGAATAATATAAAAATCTATTATTAAGAGTTGGTCGTTTTAAAGTAGTGTTTTCAAAGGCTCTTTTTTTTTTCTTAGGTGAAAACTTGTGAATGGTTTTGAAAGCTAAGATTGTTCTACATATCCAGCAGTTAAATAAAATATATGATAGACTATGTTGCGGGGTGTTGCACTATTTTAAAAACCCTAATGTTTTGAAAAAACAGCGAAATTTTTTAAGTGAATAATTTAACTCATCGATATGAAAAAATTGAGTTGAATAAACAAATAAATTTTTGCTTAAAATACTATACATACCTTGATTAACGATATCCATATCAAATTTTTTCACTAAAATCACTTTTAAGACTAAAAAGAAACACGCAGAAAATACACTTTTTTTTTTTTAAATCGCAAAAAAAATGGTGCTTACTCAACTAGAACTAGTTACAACTGATAGTGTCACGAACGGGGGTGACCATAGACTTCACTAAAGAGTAGCCTGGTTATCTACCTGCTATGGGACACAAGCTAAATCCTGGGAGGTAAAATTGATTTATGGCCACGTTTCAGGTCAAAATACCGCACTGTTCGTCGCGTCGTAAGAGTATTATATGCTATAGATTCTCAAAATGTTGTAAGAGTATGTCCAAAAATCAGTCAAGCACATGTGGACCCTACAAATTTTCAAAAAATGTCTGTAAGTTTGGGCACTCAAGTATTTTCACATAGTGTTTCATCGGCAATAGTAGCAATGCTAGAAGCTTCGGTTTTTTGAAAAATGTTGAGGATAAGGCTGAATCCACTTCAATTTAAAAAAAAAAATTGATAAAATGTTTGATATTTTAAATGGTCAACCACCATTAGTGAGGAACACCATAAATTTAGAATTTTTAAATGAAATGAAAGATTTATTCGCGTCATTAAAACTTAATAAAAAAACCACAGTTCATTGTTTTAAAGGAATAGTTTTGACCATAATATCTTTCCTCTTTTTGCCCAGTGATCTTTTTGCTGATTATTCCGATTTTTGCTATCTATATTTGGTGTCAACGCAGCCGATCCCAGAACCACTGATACCAAGACCACTTATCCCACTCAACTGGTACCAGCAGCCAACTGCACCCAGGACAACTGGTCCCAAGACACCTGGACCCATGTTCTGTAACTCGGCGATAACTTTTCGAGGCGAGAAACGGAGAAAAATGGAAAAAACCCATAGGATTCCTATGAGTTTTGTTCCATTTTTGTTCCATTTTTCGCCGTTTCTCGCCTCGAAAAGTTATCGCCGAGTTACAGAACATGGGTCCAGGTGTCTTGGTTATCGCCGAGTTACAGAACATGCGTGCTGGTCCCCAAACTCATCCCGGAACGGGCCATCCCGGAAGTTGTCGTAAAAAGACCAATTAAATTTTTATTGAAAATAAAACAATGGTTTGTGTATTTAATACTTTCGACAAGATGGTTAGTGAATTCGAGTAAGGAATTTTTGGGGGAAGAATTTTTTTTTGGAGGGCTTTTTTCTGTTGTGCTACAAATTCGCCCATTGGTCAATTTAATGCGATGGGCATGAATTATGTATAGTTGTAGGTACATTGGTTTTGCATGGAAATAGTCTGAAATCTATTGTGTCTCTCGTTCATTGGATGTTGTTTTTTTTTTATTGAAATGAAATGTGAGCAAAAAAGGAAAAATGCTTCTGTATTTGTAGATGTAGTGTGAGGGATGTTTTGGCTTAGGCGTGGAACCATGACTTTTTGTTTTGTTGTGATTTAGTTTCTTGTAGGTACCTATTTCTTGATTGGTTTATTTGCACTGTCTATAGTTAGGTAAGAGGTAGTGTGTGGGTTGTCAGCTATATAGGAAGGTAGATTGGTCAATGGTTGTAGGTAGGTAGGTAGGTATTTTACGTTGCTGATAATGAGAACAAATTATGGTTGGTACCTATAGAGGTAAGCAAAGAATTGAGACTTTCAAAATTGTAGCTTATAGGTAGGTAGGTACCTACCTATATATATATAGATATAGATAATATATATTTTTATTTTTTTAAATGTTATGATATATGTATATGTATGTACATAGATAAGTATAAATATCTATGTATGTATGTACGTACATATAAGTACTTAAATACATATACCTAGGTGTGTAGGTATTTATAGGTACATACCTACCTACCTAATGTCAATTCTTATTACAAAGCTTCTTATAGTAATACATATTATCCCTATTAATCCTAATATTGTTACCTAATACTTACCTAGGTATAGCTACATATGTATATAATCTGTACCTACCTATACAATAAAGTAGGTACAGTGTACTCTCTGCAAACGGACTTCTCCCATAAGGGACACCTCTCATAGCCGGACAAATTTCAAAGAACAGAATTTAATTCAAGATTTTTCATAGTAAAACCTCTCCAATAAGCGTACTCTCTAATAACCGGACGCGGACACCAAATTTAATAACCGCAATAGAGTTTGGATCTGTCATAAGCGGACAAAGTGCATGTGGAGTACTATTTTTCAATTTTTATAAAGTCCATTTCGGTATTTTTGGATAATAAATTAATAACTTGTAGGAATATGAAGATTATAGTGGTGTATTCCTCACAAGAAAAAAAATCACAAAAATTTTTCTTGGACAGAAATTCATTCATAGGTGAAATTTTGTTGTATCTCGCAAACTACATTCTGTTTTTAAAGTGCATTCCAATTTTTACAATACGAGCGTGCATTCCAATTTTTACAATACGGATTAGAATAGGAAAATCCTTGAATATGAATATGCTTATGCCTTTTTTAAAAGGTTTTCAATTTAATTTTTTTTGTTTTCTCATAAGCGGACACCTCTAATAACCGGACAAATTTCTGGGTACCATCAGTGTCCGGTTGTGAGAGAGTTCACTGTATATACCTACCTACCTACAAGCTACAATTCTAAAAGTCTCAATTCTTTGCTTACATACCTACCTACCCATAATTTGTTCTCATTATCGGCAACGTAAAATACCTACCTACCTACCTACAACCATTGACCAATCTACCTTCTTATAAAGCTGACAACCCACACACTACCTCCCCTTACCTAACTATAGATAGTGCAAATACACCAATCAAGAAATAGGTACCTACAAGAAAGTAAAATAAAAAAAAAACAACATACAATGAACGAGAGGCACAATAGATTTCACAATATTTCCTTGCAAAACCAATGTTCCTACAACTATACATAATTCATGCCCATCGCATTAAATTGACCAATGGCCGTTAATTACACTTAAAAATCCCTAGCAAAAAATTCTTCCCACAAAAATTCCTTACTCAAACTCACTAACCATCTTAACGAATATATTAAATACACGAACCATTGTATTCGACGAGTTTTATCTTCGATAAAAATTTAATTGGTCTTTTTATGATAACTTCCGGGATGAGTTTGGGGACCAGGGGTGGAATCGGCTAAGGTGATAAATGATTGTCACATCAACCGTGGTCAAATGTGATTGTCATTTAGTTTTCCGTCTGGGTAAGGTGATTCAACTCAATTTAATACAATTGAATACTTTTCAATGGCATTTGTCAAAAACATGGTTGCCATAGTGAATGTTTCAAATGTTTGTAATGAGCTATCGAAAATATAGAACGAAAATGACGTCTTTGCGATATAATTCTTATGTTTTCTTCATATTCCGGAATATAGTAAATTTTTTTGGTCACAAGAATGTTCATTTTTGTCTGTATGAACGGTAAATAAAAAGAACTCTGAAAAATTCATACAATTTTTGTAGGCTGCTGGTAACTCTAGTCGTACTCAGGCAGAAACATCAAATTTGTTGGAAAATGACAATCATATTTTTGATGTGATAGCTCTTTAGCTATCAAATGTGATATCATCTTACACAGACTGAATTGCTTGATTGTGACTCACTTATCGCAAATCACCTTTCACGATTCCACCCCAGCATTGTATATAAAATCTATAGTACTATCATGAACACAAATTTTTTAGTCGAACATTTGTCCTGTACGCGTTGCTGAGATCGCCACAAATTAGACTATTGAGACTTAGCTAAATGTAGGGAATAAGTAAATAGAGCGAGAAGAATCTATTATTTAAATTCTGCAAACATAATAAGATTCCTTAAAAGGGTCAAGTAAACGTGCATGAAAAAATTTTGTTTAATTAAATTTGTGTTTCAATTAAATTTTAAATTAATTACATTTGTTTACACATACTTTTATGTTCCTTCGCAATGATTTCATAAAAAAATGTAACCCGACATTCTACCTAAATTTTAAGGCCTCAACCTTAACGATCCGATTATTACAACAAAATTTATCAGCCCCCAAACCAACTACGAGGGGGCCTTTACAATTATTATGAATAAAAAAACCTACTGCAAACGTGCATACCTACATATACCAAATTTTTTTTCCGATGCGAAGCCAATTTGTCAAGGTTATAGTTTTTTATTGCGTTTTTTCACTTCCTCGCACTCTCATAAAATTAGCATACAGCGTTCCCGTTCTTATTTTATTATTACGTTTCTTGTTTTGTGAATATTCGGGATTCCAACCATCACATCACAAAGAAGTCGAACATATGTCCTTAAGATGTCGCTACCGTCACTCCTCTTCATGATATTACTATAGATTTTATATACAATGACCCCAGGTGTCTTGGTACCAATTGACTGCTGGTACCAGTTGACTGGGATAAGTGGTCTTGGGACCAGTGGTTCCGGGATCGTCTATACCCACTGATCTCTATAATATACTGGATAGTGAATAGCCTATAGTGTATAACAGTTTTTGTGAGGCAAGTTTTTTAAAGGGTACCGGCCACGACCTCATATCTCGCTCTATACAAATGATGAAAGAGATTGAAGATATTTGCCGAAATTGAGCATTTATTTGATATCAGTTGATGTCAACAAGCATTGCGGCTGTAAATATTGAAAAAAATAAAAGAAAAGTCCAAGTCCAGTAGCGTCCATTCCGCTGGCGCCGCTGTTATACTGTTATATGAGGGTACCGGCCACGAGTATATTTTTGCCTCAAAAATGTTTTATGCATACACTATCCAGTGTATATAGAGATCAGTGGCTATACCCAACCCCTTTTGTTGTTGTGATTTTATCTATAGTTAGGTAGGAGGAAACAAAGTATTGGGCTCTATATTTCTACGTAAGTATTTATGTATGTAGGTTCCCATATCACTTTTTATGAATGACAAAATATATTCAAAGGGGTATTTGTAGGTATGTCATAACCCACTCTCAGGGGGGGGGGGTGGCATTAGGATGCCCTACCTTGAAACCTCCAATGCCCTACCTTGAAAAATCAACTATCGTAACGATTTTCCTATTCCCTTAAATTCGTTCTTCGTATAGGTACAAAGATTTGTTCTACAAAAAAAAAAAAAAAATAGATATCCTCGTTTCTCAATTTTGTTCCTTTCCTATATTGTACCAAAAAAAACAATACCCTCTTTCATAAGCAGTGTAACGAAATGGCCCATACTGTACTTTTTGTCTAGCATTTTTTTCATTCATTCTACCAAAAAAAAAACAACCTCGTTCATACTTCATAGCTGATTTGAACGAAATATATGTTTCAGATACGATGCGCATGCCTACTATTTTTTTGTGTGTGTGTTTTCTTTCACCCTTTCAGTACCTACACATTAATTTCGTTCCCAAATGCAAATATTAACAGTTTTGATGATAAAACATAAATAAAATAAAAGAAAATATATCATTTAAGAAATGTTGTTTATTATAACTTTAACTAACACAACTTTTAAATTTACAATTAGCGTAGCGTTTCGGAAACAAGTTCCATCTTCGGGCTTTTACAACTGTTTTGATGAGTTGAGTATAATTGGTAGGAACTAGGAAGTATACATAGCTGTGGGATACAGTTAGAATTTATTGGTTACATTTAAATTGGATGCACAAAAATAGTTGTAAGAGTAAGACTCAAAATAGAACAGAGTTTCTATGAATACTTTGAGTGCGGTTAAATTAGTGGATAAATTATACTAACATGCATCTCTGAGAGTTGTGCCGTCTGTCCACGTATTGCAGTCTTTGATTAATTTAAAATAAGCAAATTAGAGTTTATTCGTCTGTAGTGAAGGTGTTTTATAATCAGTTAGCGGTTGTTCGTTTATTGCTGTGAACTAAAGATTAAAAGATTTTGTGGATGTACGTACTTTCTTTAGCAAAAAACGAAGAGTTGAAGAGGAAATCGACCACGAAGAACCTCATTCCTCAAAACATATGGAAGCAAAAGATACAAATGCTACAAATGATTCAATAGGCCTCAGAGGCTATCAATGAGTCACGAAAGAATGGCAGGCACGGTATTTCTGGCCTTTGAAAAGAAAAGAATCAAGTCATTGGATCTGGATGAAGTCCTTCATATTTTTAATAATATGGAGAATCGAAGAATTCAGTTAGTTTAATGAAAGAGCTTGAAATTGTTATCTATGTAGGTATACTAAATATAATATCTATGTTAAGAGACATAATAATAAAAACCAATACATATTTATATGAATGTTTTGCACTTATCTATCACCCCCTCCCGACAATTGAGTAGGTACCACTTTTACCAGATCAGATCATATTTCATAAAAAATTTGTACTTCTGCCCTACCTGTTATCACCGATGCCCTACCTTAAATTCAACTCTAGCTACGGGCCTGCCCACTCTTAGTTATGCTGCTAAGCTTTCGTCCCATCATATTTATATCGATATAGTTAGACAGATCTTTTTACTATTTTTTTTTAATTATTTTTTTCTTAATTTAGAGTATAAAAAGTCTCCAGTATTTTTTATTCTCGATTTTAAATTTCAAGGTCAAATCGTGGACCTAAATCCGCCTAATACAGAGCACTTAAATCGCACGGAAATCCCCATCATTAGTTTTTTTGAAATTTTGTGTTTAGAAGTTTTCTTTTTCTAATTAAGCCACTGTGCGTCTAATTAATTTTTTTTTTTTTTTAGCTGTTAAGTATAGAAAGTCTCCACGATTTTGTATCTGGTACTAAATTTCAAGGTCAAATCGTGGACTAAATAATTTGGAATTTTGGTAAATTGAGAGCACTTAAATAGCACTTAATTCCCTCATCATTAGTTTTTTTTGAAATATTGTGTTTAAAGGTGTGGTGCTCCTAGCTTGACGTCAAGCTGGGAACGCCACAGGTTTGAGGGGTAAGGGGAGGACTTTTTAATGGGGAGTTCCGCCAACTAAGGAGCATTTAAATAGCACCTAATTCCCCCATCATTAGTTTTTTGAAATTTTGTGTTTGGAGGTGTGGTGTTCCTAGCTTGACGTCAAGCTGGGAACGCTACAAGTTTAAGGGGGAAGGGATTTTAGTTGCAAGCCGGGATTGCGGTACTAAATTAGCACTTAAATATCACCTAATTCCTGCATCATTAGAATTTTGAATTTCGATTGTGATGGATCTGTATATTTCTCTTGTCTTTGTCCGTACATAACACCATTATATATATATATATATGAGTAAGTGAGAAGCAAAACTCGTTATATCCACTTTACTGAAAAATTGAGATTTAAATGTGGATTTGAAGGGTTGGCAGCATTGAACATATTAGAACACGAATTTTGTAGCATAACTGCTCAAATTCCATTGAATATTCAAGTTGAATATCATGTTTGGTTTCAAAACTATCCATATCCACTTCGACGTTTGCAGCAAAACTTTTCATATCCATCGCAGTAGGTTTTTGTTTTCAAAACTCTTCTTTATCAGCTGTTTAATGTTGGGCCCAAATAAAATTCCCTACATTTGTTTGATAGTGATTACTCGAATAAGCGATTTTTACAGATATGGATAATTTTCATTCTTTCCCAATTTTTTCTGAAGGTAAGGGCAAAAAAAAAGTGGTTAATAAAAGCTCTTGGAAAAGGGAACAGCTAAAAAAGAAAAGGTGTGGTTTTCATGCATCAATATTATAATCAAGTTTAAAGCATTTTTCTTTAGATATTTGCCTAAGAAACTGCCAACAGTGCCAGGTTGTACTAACAAGAAGAAAAATCTTAAATGTACTAACATTTCCATTCAAGATATTCGTCTTTTTATGAATCCTTTTATGCAAATAAAGAAAAGATGGCGCAGGATAACTTTATATTAAAATATACGTCTCAAACAAAGCCAATGAGGATAAGGCGCTCTGGTATTTTACTCTGAATTGCAATAATGTTATTTTGAAAAGTCTAATCTTAACTTTTTAGGAAATGAAATACAAAGAATACCTTTCAAGGGTATTTCCATAAGTTACTTTGTAAGGTCCAAGAAAGATGGATTATTGCAAGTTTGTCAAACCGCCCTTTTGCAAATTCTTGGAATATCGAAATTCAGAGTTCAAAATATTTGCAAAAATCATCTCTCACCACAAGAAAAA
The DNA here is from genome assembly GCA_929447395.1 of Epistrophe grossulariae. Classification (NCBI taxonomy): domain Eukaryota; kingdom Metazoa; phylum Arthropoda; class Insecta; order Diptera; family Syrphidae; genus Epistrophe; species Epistrophe grossulariae. The sequence goes on along the minus strand of OV839566.1, from coordinate 70,190,719 downwards.
CGAAGGGGTGACACTAGATCCACAAAATATCAACAAAAAAAAGGTGAAGTAGCAAATTTTATTAAAAAGTTGAACTGTGTGGAGTCCCATTACACCAGGGAAAACAGTATTCGGCAATATTTTCTAAGTGACTGGAGCGTTAAGCTGCTTTGGAGACAGTACAACAATGAAGCTGACACAAGTCTTAAGGTTTTTTTGGGAAATTTTTCGACGAGACTTCAACCTTAGCTTTGACACACCTGCGACGGATGCTTGTTCGGAGTGCATTAGATTAAAGTCTCTTATTAAGTGTTCAGGAAACGAAAAAGTGTTGATAATGGCAAAATATGCGGTGCATAAAAAGAAAGCTAAGGCTTTTCATGAAATGCTCCAAAAACCCTCTGAAGAAATCTTCAAGTTTTCATTTGATTGCCAAAAAAATCTAGTTTTACCAAAAGTTCCTGATCAAGCTGCCTATTATTCAAGGCAGCTCTATCAGTACAATCTGACAATTTGTGAAGGGACCTCAAAAAACAAATAAACATTTGACACTGTTAAAATTTGTACTTGGTCTGAAGATCAGCGATTTCAAGGTTCGAACGAAATCGCATCAATTTTATTTTATTACCTAAAAGGCCTGAGTCTCGAAAGTTGTTCCAAAATTCAGATGTTTTCGGATGGTTGTCCTGGGCAGAACAAGAATATAACTATTATTGGGATGTTGGCCAAATGGCTTCTTGAGCTTTTGCCTCCGAAAATAGAATCCATCGAATTCGTTTTTCCAATCGTTGGTCATTCGTACTTACCATCTGACAGGGTTTTTGGTCGCATTGAAAAGGAACTAAGAAAAATGGACACAATTATTCAGCCAGAAGAAAAAAAAAAAATATTTTCTAAATATGGACAAGTTAAGAATGTTGGAGAAGAAGTACCCATCTTGGACTTTAAATCTTCGGTAGCCAGAAATGTTAAACCACCTGGTCAACTGCATTTTCCTTTTGCCTCCTCAAAACGCATCATGCTTTTAAAGCAAAATAAAAATATCTTGGTCAAAGGAGAAGTAAATTATAAAGTTGATTCAGGCAGTTTTAAATCCATTACTAAGAAAGGAAAAAGCTTAAGACTAATCACACCAGATTTGCTTGATAATAAGGTCGCAGTTAAAAAAGAAAAGTTAAAAGACGTTGAAAAATTACTGGTGAAACATTTTGGAAATGAGTGGAAGGAAATGGATAATCTTTTTTATTACAAAAATTAAATTTTTGCTCCTCAACAACAATTACAAGAAATTCAAAACGATGAAGAGGGAATTCCAGAAGAACAAGAAGTGTTCACAATTAAAAAAAAATACTTAAAACTTGTGAATTATCATATGTATATTTCTTCAAAACTAAAGCAATAAAATAATTTATGGCAATAAACAATAAAAGGTATTATTTATCATAAGGAAAGTGTTTTCATTGATTTTAAAAGTGAACATTTTTTTGAGTGTTGGTAACAAAACTCTTCATATCCAACTTTTTGTATATTTGTTGGTTTCAAAACTAATCATCTCCAAGCATTTGCAGCAAAACTTATCATATCCAAATTAAATCTTTAAATAACTTTTAAAAGCAGCATTAAATATATTTTTCCTTCTAATCACAGCATACAGAGTGACAAATCTTTAAAGAGAAAAAACAATAAGTTCTGCAAGTAACCTCTTTAATCTGTAATAAGTTTTTTCCTTTTTTCTCAAAAAGAGTTTTTTGGATTTAGCGAGTTTTGGTTCTCACCTATATGTAATATATCATATCATATATGTAATAGTATTATCGTCAGACGAAAAATAAACTGTCGAACTCTGAACATGTAAATCACCACTTCTTAAATAAAATATTAATATTTAAAACCTTATAAAGTAGAGAGGCTTGAAAGAAAGTCTGAGGTGAGCTGTGATGGAAAGGAGGGGGAAGCGTGCAATTTGGTATATATTGGAACAACGAAAAGACTGTAAGGTATAAGAATGACAGAGCACAAAGCAGCCATTAAAAAAGGAAAAGAATCAACGGGTTCTCTCATAACATATATGTACTTGACAGTGGTGAGTGGACACACAGCCAACTTTGACGATGTAAGATTACTAGACAAGGAAAAGAGAATGAACGCGAGATTTACTCTTGAGAGTATAAGAATTCAACAAAAAATGACGAAACCAATGAATACACAAAAGGACAGAGAAAATAAGATAGCGAGCTATGCTTTGGCAATTCAATAAGTACCTGCATACACTGCTGTGATAATTTTTGTTTGCTCCTTAAAGTAATAATAATAATAACATTGACCAAAAAAGCCTACCTAAAATATTAAAAAGTATATGGAATACTTAATCAAAATATATGTTACTTGCCGAAGGTACTTGTTCAGAATTGAATTTTCTAGTTCAATTTATTAATGTCTATAAATAAAACCAGATACCTTCCCAATATTAATATAAATTTAATATTATTATTGTTTTTAAAAATGAAACACTTTTTCAAAAGCAAGATATGTATATTATCATAACTCTGTATGTAAATTGTGTGGTTACAACCAAATTGTAAAATCTATGCTGTTGAAAAAAAAACCCAGATACTTTTACTCTGAAAAAAATACCATTAAAAAAACATATGAGAGCATGCAATGCCAATATTCTTATTACGCCTCCAATTATTTCGACTAACATACGTGTTTCAGAAGTCAGTAGCATGGAAAATAAATATTGGTAAATTATTCTCTAACGAAAGAGAATTAAAAAACATAAGTTTGGTTGATTGAATATATTGATTTCATGAACGCAAAGATACTGATTCTCTTTTACATAACCTTTTTCTGACCAAATGAAGACACTTTTACCCCGAAAAAAAAAGAGTTTTATACTCAGGATTCAGGTATTGGGCTTGAATCCTCGTAATCTGATTGTTAAACTTTTGTTGAGAAATCTACTTTTGAGAGAGCGGAAATTTTTTTATCGTTCTGTTTACTTGATGGTGTGTGCTATATGATGTTTCACATCAAAATGATTTTTACAAAAAGAATATACACTCTTACCGCCATTTTATTCACTCGATACATCCAGATTAAAACCTAAATCCGGATGTATTTATATTGAATTTATATAATTTACATCCGGATTTATGTTTTAATCTGTATGAATCGAGTGAATAATAAACAGTCCAAATAAAATTCAAATGTCATAAAAAGCAGGACTAATGTCCAATTTCATAAACAAACACTTAAAGCACTTTTATCGAAAACCCTTTTAAATTTTATCAGGCCCTTAAATATTTTTAGTTTCACCAATCTATAAAAGGGAAATTTCAGGGAAATTTTTGTTAAAATCGAGTGCTCTTCACATCCCTGGAAAAATAAATTGTTTTTTTCTTTCTAATAAGCGAAATGTATGAAAAAAAAGAGAAAGCATTATTTATTGAAAAAACAAAGCCAAGAATTGCAAAATAAATCGATAAACTTCTTCAAAATCAAAAAAAAGAACATTGGGCCGCTGCTGAAATGTTTTTATAAAGTGAGTTTCAATTAAATTTAGCAATGAATGCGCATATAAAAAGAAGAGAAAGAGGTGTACCTCCAAAAAAAAATGGGTTAATTGATATTTTATCTCCAAAAATTGAAAATTAATAGGTTTCGAATTTTTTTCTGCAAATTTCAGCCGATATATCCTCTTGTTAACTACATCTGATATTCACTGAGCACTCATAACTTATGAGCCTCATAAACCTATTCACCAAACAATAATAAGTGGATATTTATGAGCGCTCATAAAAGTTATGAGTGGTCCCGACCACTCATAGCTTATGAGCTCTCTCTTCGAAAAATATTTCGAAATTTTCGAAACTACTTCCACAACCACCACCCCCACTAACATCTTCATCGCTATCACCCCATCTACCTAAAAAAGTTTGATTTTAAAGTTTGGGAGGGCCTGGTTGACAGAGAGTGGCTCTCTTTTTCGAAATTCGAAACATATTTATGAGTCGTTGGTGGATACCCCAAAGTTATGAGGCTCATATGAGCGCTCGGTGAATACTGGCCTTAATGACACTTTTAAAATTTAATGAATCAAAAATGGGCATTTAGTTTATAAGGGTGTTTAAAAGGTTGTTTAGTTTAAAAGAGCTTGGTGAAACCAAAATATCCCATTTTAAGGTTTAGAAGCCTGTTAAATGTTTAAAAGTCCTTCGTGAACTCGGCCATAAACCGGTTGATTCGTTGTTTTATTTTTGGGATTTTTCGATTCGCATCAGTGTACTAGGTTTTAAGGTTGAAGTTTAATCCGAAAACCCCACATTTCTACACCCCTCACCCAATCTGTAAAAAGTCGAAAGACTGAACGAACGAAATAATCGTTTAATTAGGATCAATGGTTGTTCTGTATGATGATAGAGACTACCCAATTCATGCATTTTTGAAAAAATTACCTCTTAATGAATACCTTATACTTGAATATATTATAAATTATTTCTAAAAACAACTTAGTCTTGCGGTTTTCAATCTGGCAATACTTTTTTTGGAGTTGGTCTTTTTGACAGCTGTCACTTGATTTATGGTTGATGGTTTAATTGGTCTGTTTGGTAACGTGAAATTTCTTGCGAATTTGCACAAAATTTCACAAATTGATGTCAAAACCCATAGAAAAAAAACTCAGTTTTTGGGAAATTTGTTGAAGCAGGTTGTGTCGAGTGGAACGGCACAACCTTGCAAAAACAGTTTTAATAAAACATAAAAGTAAATTATTTCTTAATAATTTTTCTCATCGAAAGTTGGTACTCTGTGGAGAGGGGAGTCCACCTGGGTGATAACAGGAGTTGTACACACACTCCAGCAACTGAAATGCTAGTTTACAAGCTGTGCCGCTTGAACTAGACTTGGAGCCTATCCCGTTTAAACGGGACTCTGGCGTGGTAGATATTACATTATCCGCTTGCAACTGTATCATGTGACCGTGACTGACGTGTTGCCCACATGAAATCCTAGCTTGGAACTTCTCTGTGGGAAGGATTCCAACTGGATCAAAAACCGGAGATGATCACACACTCCAGCAACTGCTAATCAAGCCCCCAGACTACCAGCACCCCATAACCTTGTGCTAAAAACAGATGAAAAACCGTGTCCGTGAAGTTAGCATATCAAGTGTTAGCATATCAATTTTTTTTTGGAGTTCTCATCGCATGCAACATAGTTCTATAGTTCCTCATACTTTTCCAAAATAGTTCTTTTCAATTTCACCGTAAAAACGGATTTCAAAAAATGAAATGCTAACTTCCCGTAGCATATCAATTATTGAAATGTTAAATGAAAATATTTTTTTTAGATGTAAGAAACATTCCTTAAGAGTTCCTCATACCTTAAAATAATTGTTCCGTTATATTTAGACCTAGAAAAAAATAAAACTAAAAAAATTATTCTAATAAAAAAATAAAAAATGGTATGGAAAAATCAACTGAATTTTATAAATAAAAGAAAATTCAATATCATCAATGATCTAAATGCATAGACTTTATGCATATACAATATAATCCAATAATTTTTTATTTCTAATACTTTTCTAACGTACATATATTACGATTTTTTTAAATTGTTATATGTAATTTTCACAATTATTGCCAACGACCTTTATATGCTGGCATTTTTTTACGAGTTCCAACTCAATTATCATTTTATTCAGATAGATCTAATGTGTTTACAATATAAACCGAAGAGTTCCCGTTTCTAACATTTTTCTAACAAAAGTTATGATTTTTTTAAAATTAAAGCGATTTGCCATGAATTTTGGAAGTAGACCTTGGTTCGACCTTGATATGCTGGCATTTTTTTAAGAGTTCCAAATCAATTATCATTTTATTCAGATAGATCTAATGTGTTTACAATATAAACCGAAGAGTTCCCGTTTCTAACATTTGTCTAACAAAAGTTATGATTTTTTTAAAATTAAGGCGATTTGCCATGAATTTTGGAAGTAGACCTTGGTTCGACCTTGATATGCTGGCATTTTTTTACGAGTTCCAACTCAATTATCATTTTATTCAGATAGATCTAATGTGTTTACAATATAAACCGAAGAGTTCCTGTTTCTAACATTTTTCTAACAAAAGTTACTCAATTATCATTTTATTCAGATAGATCTAATGTGTTTACAATTCCCGTTTCTAACATTTTTCTAACAAAAGTTATGATTTTTTTTTAAATTAAGGTCTACTTCCAAAATTCATGGCAAATCGCCTTAATTTTAAAAAAATCATACCTTTTGTTAGAAAAATGTTAGAAACGGGAACTCTTCGGTTTATATTGTAAACACATTAGATCTATCTGAATAAAATGATAATTGAGTTGGAACTCGTAAAAAAATGCCAGCATATCAAGGTCGAACCAAGGTCTACTTCCAAAATTCATGGCAAATCGCCTTAATTTTAAAAAAATCATAACTTTTGTTAGAAAAATGTTAGAAACGGGAACTCTTCGGTTTATATTGTAAACACATTAGATCTATCTGAATAAAATGATAATTGAGTAACTTTTGTTAGAAAAATGTTAGAAACGGGAACTCTTCGGTTTATATTGTAAACACATTAGATCTATCTGAATAAAATGATAATTGAGTTGGAACTCGTAAAAAAATGCCAGCATATCAAGGTCGAACCAAGGTCTACTTCCAAAATTCATGGCAAATCGCCTTAATTTTAAAAAAATCATAACTTTTGTTAGAAAAATGTTAGAAACGGGAACTCTTCGGTTTATATTGTAAACACATTAGATCTATCTGAATAAAATGATAATTGAGTTGGAACTCGTAAAAAAATGCCAGCATATCAAGGTCGAACCAAGGTCTACTTCCAAAATTCATGGCAAATCGCCTTAATTTTAAAAAAATCATAACTTTTGTTAGAAAAATGTTAGAAACGGGAACTCTTCGGTTTATATTGTAAACACATTAGATCTATCTGAATAAAATGATAATTGAGTTGGAACTCGTAAAAAAATGCCAGCATATCAAGGTCGAACCAAGGTCTACTTCCAAAATTCATGGCAAATCGCCTTAATTTTAAAAAAATCATAACTTTTGTTAGAAAAATGTTAGAAACGGGAACTCTTCGGTTTATATTGTAAACACATTAGATCTATCTGAATAAAATGATAATTGAGTTGGAACTCGTAAAAAAATGCCAGCATATCAAGGTCGAACCAAGGTCTACTTCCAAAATTCATGGCAAATCGCCTTAATTTTAAAAAAATCATAACTTTTGCTAGAAAAATGTTAGAAACGGGAACTCTTCGGTTTATATTGTAAACACATTAGATCTATCTGAATAAAATGATAATTGAGTTGGAACTCGTAAAAAAATGCCAGCATATCAAGGTCGAACCAAGGTCTACTTCCAAAATTCATGGCAAATCGCCTTAATTTTAAAAAAATCATAACTTTTGCTAGAAAAATGTTAGAAACGGGAACTCTTCGGTTTATATTGTAAACACATTAGATCTATCTGAATAAAATGATAATTGAGTTGGAACTCGTAAAAAAATGCCAGCATATCAAGGTCGAACCAAGGTCTACTTCCAAAATGCATGGCAAATCGCCTTAATTTTAAAAAAATCATACCTTTTGTTAGAAAAATGTTAGAAACGGGAACTCTTCGGTTTATATTGTAAACACATTAGATCTATCTGAATAAAATGATAATTGAGTTGGAACTCGTAAAAAAATGCCAGCATATCAAGGTCGAACCAAGGTCTACTTCCAAAATTCATGGCAAATCGCCTTAATTTTAAAAAAATCATAACTTTTGTTAGAAAAATGTTAGAAACGGGAACTCTTCGGTTTATATTGTAAACACATTAGATCTATCTGAATAAAATGATAATTGAGTTGGAACTCGTAAAAAAATGCCAGCATATCAAGGTCGAACCAAGGTCTACTTCCAAAATTCATGGCAAATCGCCTTAATTTAAAAAAAATCATATTTTTTGTTAGAAAAATGTTAGAAACGGGAACTCTTCGGTTTATATTGTAAACACATTAGATCTATCTGAATAAAATGATAATTGAGTTGGAACTCGTAAAAAAATGCCAGCATATCAAGGTCGTTGGCAATAATTGTGAAAATTACATATAACAATTTAAAAAAAATCGTAATATATGTACGTTAGAAAAGTATTAGAAATAAAAAAATATTGGATTATATTGTATATGCATAAAGTCTATGCATTTAGATCATTGATGATATTGAATTTTCTTTTATTTATGAAATTCAGTTGATTTTTCCATACCATTTTTTATTTTTTTATTAGAATAATTTTTTTAGTTTTATTTTTTTCTACGTCTGAATATAACGGAACAATTATTTTAAGGTATGAGGAACTCTTAAGGAATGTTTCTTACATCTAAAAAAAATATTTTCATTTGACATTTCAATAATTGATATGCTACGGGAAGTTAGCATCTCATTTTTTGAAATCCGTTTTTACGGTGAAATTGAACAGAACTATTTTGGAAAAGTATGAGGAACTATAGAACTATGTTGCATGCGATGAGTACTCCAAAAAAAAATTGATATGCTAACACTTGATATGCTAACTTCACGGACACTGAAAAACCTTCATCACAATATTGGACTAAGGATGACCACCCTTCATCATACCAAATCTATGAGATGACCATCATATGATAAAATTTGTTAAAGTGTATTACATCTTTATAACTGCTCATAATGTGCTAAAGTTAAAGTGAATTATCTCTTATTCAACCATTATTGTTTTTAGTGTTTCTACTAAGTTATATCCTCCACATATTCTATATTCATTTTCTATTGCAGCTACATTTGTTTTCAAATTAATTATAACAACTCGTAAGAAGTGAATTTATGTGAAAGTCGAAATTGTCTTTAAATTATTTAATGTACCTATTCATGCAAAAGTGATTTCATTAAATTTTAAAATTCTACATAGAGCGTTCTCGCTCTATAACACGAAATTTTATGTATATAAATATATTCTATGGCATATTAGACGCTGATTACACTAGTCTTTTTTTCGTTCGTTTCGTCTTTCGTCTTTTTGACAGGCACGTATCGTCGTGATTACATGGTTCTTTTTTTCATTCGTGAAAATTCTTTCGTTATTTTGAGGAAACAAAATTTTGCGGTGGATTTATTGGAAAATAAACAGTGGTTATAAATAAAAAAATTTTTGTATCACTTTTTGTTCATATTTGTAGCCTTTTTAAGTATAAAAACTGTTTTACAACACGAAATTAAAAGTTTATAAGTTCTTCGCAAAATGCTTTCTTTTTAGAGATGAGCAGTTAAAATATTCCGTGAAAAATCGATGACAAAATTTATCGAACCTTGAAAATCGATGTTTTCTTCTTTCTTTTTAATTTTGGTAGTCAAATACGTTGAATTCACATCAAAATGTGTTTTTGCTTTATGGTCGTTTGTTCAGAGTGGATTAAATCTATAATAAAGGTTCTGCTTGAATCGGCTGATTATCAAATTCGATGATTTACGTTTCAAATTATAGATTCGAGATTTGAAGATTTACCAGTTGCAATAATCCTTTACCAAAGATGATTAGCTGGGAACCAACTGGCACTAAGACTAAATCAGTGCCTATATGTTCTCTAACTCTCGCATCGATAAAATTGGTCGAAAAACGCTGAAATATGGACCAAAACTCATAATATTTGTTTCATTTTTCACCGTATTTCGACTAATTTTGGCTATCCGCGAGTTTAAGAACGTAGGCACAGATTGGAAACTGTGACAAATTTAGTCCAGCCATTAAGACCATAACCCAAAAATAAGGCGAAAGAACATTAAAACCCTATTTCTGTTATGTGAATTTTTAGGCAAAAAACTGAAACCCAGTTATATTTCAATCAAACATTTTGGAGAAAATAAAAAAAGGAAATGGTTATTATAGGAGATCCCGTTCTTATAACCTCAAAAAAATTCAATTTTCTCCTCTTAGAAATTCCATTCAAATGATCTGTGCCTTTAATCTGTAGCTCGCATCGATAAAATAAGTCTAGAGACGATTGAAATTAAAACAAATCATATGAGTTTTGTTCCATTTTTTAAGGTTTCTCGACCAATTTTATCGATCCAGGAGTAGGCACAGACGTAGAAATCAATGGACCGTTAGGCAAAACCACTTTATTATTATTATATTTATTATATTTATATTCCTTTTTCATGAAATAATCGATTTCTTTGTCAAATTTCCTTTGAATCCATCCAGTCGTTAGTCAATCGAAAATAATATAATTTTACACGTTAAATATCAAAGAGAATTATCTTTTTTGTAGAAACAACACATAAACAACAATGGGCGCGTTTTTGGAGTTTCATTATTTGCATTCGATTTACAAAAACCATTTTATTTGCATTTTTTTAATTTTTTGTAATCGATTTATTTTATTTTAAAATCGATACTTGAATATCGATCATTTTTCTATCAACTACGATTTTTGCTGACATCTGCTCGCCGCTCATCTGTATTCGGTTGTCAAACGACAAACGTCAATGTTCAACCAGAAAAAATCTTCAAATTTTCATTCCTGCTTTCTTTAAAGCCCTCCCACACTATCCCACTGAGTATTAATACATGTAAAAAAAGTGTGAAACAAATCATGTATAATAGTGTGGAAACAAAATATGATATTCCCAGCCTACACGATTTGACATGTGTTAATACATGAGAATTTTTAGAAATGGTTCTAATTCTGTCACACATTTCATCACATTTTTATTGAGGTTAAATTAAACTGTTGTGTGTGGTCAAAAAATGAAAAGAAATTTCTCTCTCACAAATTTGGCAGTAGCATGGAATTCTTTTCCACTTTGTATTAATACTCAGTGGGATAGTGTGGAAGGGCTTTTACTTCATTCCCCCTACATTTGTACACCCCTCACCCAAGCTGTCAAAAAGACGAAAGACGAAACAACCGAAAAAAGTCTTCATGTAATCAGCGTCTATAGCCGTAGTTTAACATAGCTTTGCTAAGTAAAGATATTTTCTGCATTGTACTCTTTGTAAAATTTTCTTAAATTCTCAATAAAAATTCAATTCAATTTACTTACTCCTGAACAACGTTTGCAATTCGTGCAAATTTATGACCAAAGTAATGGTTCGGTTCCGCTGCGTCCAATATTCGGTCTACATAATCGCCCATCAGAGTCGGTAATTCGAGCAACCATGGATCGGTTTTGCACCACGTTTACTGTAGTGGATAATGCGCATCAGGAATGGAAAATGACATTTTTTTAATGTACTGAAACCTTCTTTAAAATTGTACTGAAATGAAGTCAATTGTACTGACATTTTTTTTTGTTGAATGAAAAAATATTGTATACATATGTAACGAAAATATTTTATTCTTTAAAACATAAACAAAAAAAAATTCATAAATATACATATGTACAATGTACATTAGGGTGGAGCGTCAAATTTTTTTTCCGATTTAGCTATTCGAACAGCACTAAAAAGTTGCGTAGTTACGTAAGCTACCCGTAAAAAAATAAAAAAAAAATAAGAATTGCTTTTCTTAGCCCTCTACCACAGGTCAAAGTTTTGCAAAATTGGAAAAAAAGTCGTAAATTTTTTTGTTTTATTCTGTATTTCCGAAAGTATAAATCCTACAAAATAATATTTGTAATCAAAGAGAATTATCTTTTTTGTAGAAACAACACATAAACAACAATGGGCGCGTATTTGGAGTTTCATTATTTGCATTCGATTTACAAAAACCATTTTTTTTGCATTTTTTTTAATTTTTTGTAATCGATTTATTTTATTTTAAAATCGATACTTGAATATCGATCATTTTTCTATCAACTACGATTTTTGCTGACATCTGCTCGCCGCTCATCTGTATTCGGTTGTCAAACGACAAACGTCAATGTTCAACCAGAAAAAATCTTCAAATTTTCATTCCTGCTTTCTTTAAAGCCCTCCCACACTATCCCACTGAGTATTAATACATGTCAAAAAAGTGTGAAACAAATCATGTATAATAGTGTGGAAACAAAATATGATATTCCCAGCCTACACGATTTGACATGTGTTAATACATGAGAATTTTTAGAAATGGTTCTAATTCTGGCACACATTTCATCACATTTTTATTGAGGTTAAATTAAACTGTTGTGTGTGGTCAAAAAATGAAAAGAAATTTCTCTCTCACAAATTTGGCAGTAGCATGGAATTCTTTTCCATTTTGTATTAATACTCAGTGGGATAGTGTGGAAGGGCTTTTACTTCATTCCCCTACATTTCTACACCCCTCACCCAAGCTGTCAAAAAGACGAAAGACGAAACAACCGAAAAAAGTCTTCATGTAATCAGCGTCTATAGCCGTAGTTTAACATAGCTTTGCTAAGTAAAGATATTTTCTGAATTGTACTCTTTGTAAAATTTTCTTAAATTCTCAATAAAAATTCAATTCAATTTACTTACTCCTGAACAACGTTTGCAAATCGTGCAAATTTATTACCAAAGTAATGGTTCGGTTCCGCTGCGTCCAATATTCGGTCGACATAATCGCCCATCAGAGTCGGTAATTCGAGCAACCATGGATCGGTTTTGCACCACGTTTACTGTAGTGAATAATGCGCATCAGGAATGGAAAATGACATTTTTTTAATGTACTGAAACCTTCTTTAAAATTGTACTGAAATGAAGTCAATTGTACTGACATTTTTTTTTGTTGAATGAAAAAATATTGTATACATATGTAACGAAAATATTTTATTCTTTAAAACATAAACAAAAACAATTCATAAATATACATATGTACAATGTACATTAGGGTGGAGCGTCAAATTTTTGTTCCGATTTAGCTATTCGAATAGCACTAAAAAGTTGCGTAGTTACGTAAGCTACCCGTAAAAAAATAAAAAAAAAATAAGAATTGCTTTTCTTAGCCCTCTACCACAGGTCAAAGTTTTGCAAAATTGGAAAAAAAGTCGTAAATTTCTGTATTTCCGAAAGTATAAATCCTACAAAATAATATTTGTAATAAAAAGAAAGCTAATTAAATTTTCTATAAAAAATGTACAACAACTTATATTGTATGATTAGCCGTTCTCGAGATATATGTTAAAAGGCGCTACATAAATTAAAATTTTTCATATACAGGGTGGCGCACCAATTGTGCTACAATAAGAAATTCAAATAACTTTTTTTTTAATCGATGTATTTCATTTATTTTTTTTTTTTGGTTAGAAAATTAAATTTTATTTTAAATAGTTAGTTGTTTTTAAAGATTATAGACCGCAAATGACCTCCACGCTGTCACACGCATATGCGGCACCTGGTCAAAAAATTATTCATTGCGGCCTGAAGAGTTGAAGTTGGGATCGCCTCAATTATTGTCGTTATGGACTGCTTTAATTCCTGGGCTTCGTTTTATACACCTCTTGCTTGACATAACCCCATAAAAAGAAGTCTGGTGCAGTCAGGTCAGGTGACCTTGGGGGCCAGCGAAGAGTGGAGTTCCTAGAAATTAATTTGTTTGCGAATTTTTTGTTTAGCTCCGCCATAACTGGTCTGGCTATATGTGCAGTTGCTCCATCTTGCTGAAACCAAACGCTGTTGAATGGTATACGTCTTCGGCGCAGTTCTGGGTAAAAAAACTCCTTCAACATCTTTAAATAACGGTCCCCATTGACAGTAACGGTTACACCGTTTTCTTCAAAGAAGTACGGTCCGACAATACACCTTGATGAAACTGCGCACCACACAGTGACTCGTTCTGGGTGCAGTTCCGTCTCATGGAGCATTTCTGGATTAGACTCATTCCATATACGGCAATTTTGCTTGTTTACATTGCCGTTAAGATCAAAATGGGCCTCATCAGACATGAACAAACAATTGATCAATGTGTTGTCTCCTTCGGCCATTGATATCATTTTTTGGCAAAATTCCAGGCGAACAGGCAAATCCTGAGGGTTTAACTTGCTAGTAATTTGGACTTTGTACGGAAACAAGTTTAAATCGTCATGAAGTATCCGTTGTAATGACCGTCTACTAATTCCAATTTGCCCCGATAAGTTTCGGGTCGAAACTTTCGGATTGGCCTGTATTGCAGATGCTACTGCTGCGATTGTATCCTGAACCCGAACATTGGCATCTCGATGGTACGGCCTTCGTGCGATGCTTCCAGATTCGGCAAACATGTTTACAAACCTCATAATGGTCCATCTACTCGGGGGATTACCGCCAAACTCCCGCCTAAATTCCCTTTGGACGGAAATGACGGACTGCAAAGCATGGTACCGTTGCACTATCCAAATTCTTTTCTCCGTATCCCAAGCATCCATTTTTATAAATCTAAATAGTAACCTACAAAATAAAAAAAAAAATAAGCCGATTACTCACACAGAAAAAAAGTTATTACGTTTTATTTTTGTAGCACGATTCGTGCGCCACCCTGTATTTGCGCTATGGAAAACTTTTTTAGCTGGAGCGAGTCACAAGTTATATCAACCCCTTTGTTGGATAGAACTAGCGATCAGGATTTGGAAGAATTTCTAAAAAAAAAAAATCTTATTGGCATGTCATTTTCGGACTTCCTTTGTCACACTCAAGCTGTTGAGCGCTGTGTGAAGATGGTGACCGAAGCTTCAATAACAGCAGCTGGTGAAAAGGCCAGAGACGAGCTAATAAAAAATAAGATATACTCTCGAAATATATTGCCATTTTTCCACACAAAAAAAAAATTACAACTTGACAAAATAAAAGGTTTAATTAGGTTAGTTTCTGAATGGCGTATTTTGAATTTTTAAGTTTTTATTTTCAAGTTTGTGTTAATTTATTTGTCTAAATAAAATTAATATATTATAATTTGTGTTTTCTTTTTTCATGAATTATCATACAATTTATTTCGAAATTGTGAAATAATTTTAACGTTTCCGAAAAAAAATTCTTTTGTTCCAAAAAGTCGAAACTTTGAGCTAAGGTAGAGGGCTAAAGACTTAATCCAATCTTTTTTTTTTAATGTCAAATTATTCTACTCATCGAAACGCAAAAAAATGGAGGTATTCGAAATTGATACAACAACTTTTATTTTTCTCCATACATCGACGCTCCACCCTAATGTACATACATATGTAAATAAACACAAAATATCAATTATAAAGAAATAACTACTTTTAATAAAAAAAAAGTTGAAAAACGTACAAAATGCAAGCATTTTGACAGGAGTGAAAATAATTTATATAATTATTTTTCAGTCTAAAAGTTCTTCTGTCAAAATTCTTGCATTTTGCACGTTATTTTTCAAAATATTTCCATTTATATCAAAATCATAGCACGATGAATTCTTTAACAAGTTTTTTTGTTGCTATCATGGCAGAACACGTTTGAACTTGCATTTTGTTTCGACTTTATAATATTCTGGTATGAAAAAATTCGTTCGACATTTGCGGACGAATGGGGAACGGAAAGAACGGCTTGTGCAAGGAATTTTCGGTGAAATTTATATTAAATATTTGTGCGTTGTTTTTCAATTAATAATAACAAATAAATCACAGACAATAATAAGTTTAGTTTCATTTAACAAATAAGTTAAAAAATTACTTTCTTCAGTGTATTTTTAAGCCCTTCTCGGTGAAGTGAAATTCAAAAATGCAATAAAAGACAATGGAAATAATTTTCTCGAAATTCAATCAACGTGAGTGATTTTTCTGTTCATGGGCAAAGAATATTGTTTTGGAAGAGAACTCCATTTCATAGGAAGTCTCGCGTCGCGAAGGAGACAAATAGGCCAACCGATTTTTTAAAAAATATTAAAATGTTAATATTTCCATTTGTCCTCCACAAAGTCTTGCAATTCATCGTCTATTGCGGAAAATTCTCGTCGCAAAATATTTACCTGTCAAGGCACTCACCTTGATATTTTGTTGATGGAAATATTAAGTTCTATTTTGTTGCTTTTAGTTATTTTGGTTTATTAAGTTTAGTCATTAGTGAAATTTCAACACTGGTAAGTTGATTTGTAAACTTCCTCATAATTTCCAAATTGAATATTTATTGACGTTTTACTTCAAAATTGCTTCCAACGACAGCAAAGATTTGATTCTTTTGTTGAAAGGAATTCGACATAATTAAAGATCTAGGAAATTTGCAAATTTAAAGAAAACAGGTTTCATAAAATGATACTGAAATAAGGCAAATTGCACTTTTGTACTTGACCAAACTCAATTGTATCGAATTCGATACAACTGTACCGAATTTTCCATCCCTGATGCGCATCCTCAGAGACGCCGTACAGTGCGCACCGAAGACGCTATTATAATAAAGCTAAATTCTTGGCCATAACATTAAATTATATGCGTTTTATTTCTTCTTGAAAACCACACGCCTAAAAAAACACCCATTATTTTTTAATAACTGTATCAACATTACGTTGTATTTTGTTTTTCAGCGCCAGCAATATTTTTTTTGGATGTGATAAGGGTTTTAAATTAATTTTAATGATAGGTTTCTGATTTGCTTTTGCGATCAATAAATTCATCTTTTTATTTAGACCTACTTTTTGTGAAAAATCAGAACTAGCAATTTATTAGTGAAGGAAATGCAATGTGATTCGTTGCTTCCTTTTCCATGGCAAAGTCAAACTTAAATTTTAGATATTTTTGTCGGTTTTGCTATATCCTCATTAATTTAATAAAAAATGGTGTCCAAGGTAAGATTCATACGCGAGACATACATAAATGACTGGTACCCCGAAAATAGTTTTGATCACGCAAAAAAAAGCTTGAAATCTTACCGTTATCCTAACAAAAGTTCCGAAGCGGACTTGTTTATAGTTAAAATTTGGTACTATTTGCGGAGCACTGATCGGAATTGGTGTTTTCTATTTACAATACGTGTAAAATCCTAATTCAATATGAATAGTTCTGTTAGAAAAACACGGGATATAATAATAAACTTTATAATTTCAGACTGCCGATAGTATAGCAGATTTAGTAGATGGCTATTGCAGTTTAGTGAACAACACTGATATTTCTCTCTGGGATCGTTCCAACACACCTGGAAATAGTAGTGGTACTATGAACTCTCTAGAAAGATCTAAAATTATTATGTCAAAAGATAATGATAAGTCGGTAGTAACTAATATAAAGCCTAACAATACAATCACTAAGCAAAATGATCACCAAAAGAGTATACCAAAATTAAGTGACGATTATACGGAAATTGGTTTAGTTGATGAAGAAGGAGATTATTCTACACCTGCAGGTATTTTCACTATATAAATTAACAAAACATTTTAACAATTTCCCATACAATATTTTTAGTTCGAAACTATGAACTGGATAGATCACAAATTGCTCTCAACGAAATCATTGGTGTCGGACAGTTTGGGGACGTGCACATAGGAACTTATTATATAAAAGATAAACCAACTCGAGGAAAAAGTGGGACTAATGGTAATGATGAATATGCCGGAAATAATGCTCAGAACGACATCAAGGCTGGTGCAATCCAAGTTGCTGTTAAAACGTGTAAAGCAGATGATGATCTTACTAAAACAGAAAAATTTCTTCAAGAAGCTTGTACGTGAAAGTTTTTGTATATAAAGCCTAATACTTTGCTGATGCGAAAAATCCCATACAAAAATGTCATTCTGCAGTACACTTTGCAATGAGTGAAATTAATAACTGCATCTGAGAAGTTTGGAGAAGTTTTCATAACAGCATGAGATTATTTGCTTCAAATAAGCAGCTAAGTCTTTAGGGAATACTTTTTTCATTTTGTTTTCCCGACAGATATAATGCAAAAGTTTGATCATCCTCATATCATTCGGCTGATAGGAATATGTAGTAGCGCGCCCATATGGATTGTCATGGAGCTAGCCAAGCATGGTGAACTTCGAGCATTTCTCAAATCAAACAGTGAAAAGTAAGTAGTGTTTCTACGAGTGTTAAGCGTTGAGTTGCTTTTAATTATTAATTCTTCTATTGTACACTTTTCACTTTTTTCAATTTATAGGCTTAAAAGAGGTTTCCTTCTATTGTATTGCTATCAACTTTCAACTGCTCTTAGTTATTTAGAATCAAAGAAATTTGTCCATAGAGATATTGCAGCAAGAAATGTACTAGTCAGCACACCAACATGCATTAAGGTTTTCATTTCTGAATGATTCAATTCTTTGTTTAATATATTTGTTTTTTTTTTATATTTCGGGTTTAAAGCTTGCGGATTTTGGACTTTCACGTTGGGTTTCAGATCAATCGTATTATCATTCAAGTATGTACATGCTCCCGATAAAATGGATGGCACCGGAATCTATTAATTTTAGGCGATTTACTACCGCAAGTGATGTCTGGATGTTTGGTAACATTTATACATAATGTTTAAAACCGTTAAAAAAAAATGTGTGTCATTATCTATTCCAGGTGTTTGTGTGTGGGAAATTCTTATGTTGGGCGTGAAACCATTCCAAGGAATAAAAAATAACGATGTGATAATAAAGTTAGATAATGGCGAACGATTGCCATTGCCTAATAACTGTCCTCCACGTTTATATTCCCTTATGTCCCAATGTTGGTCATACGAACCTCTGAAGAGGCCTAATTTTAAAAATATCAAAGAAATTTTATAGTAAGTTAATTATTTTCTAACAAAGTAGGATATGAAATTTGGCCTTTTCGATTGGTAATCCGGAAGAACAATTTGATACGTGAACACTTCTGGAACGATTCTGAAAACAAATCCTGAAGCAAATTTCTTTTCTTTTCAGAAAAAGAACTGTCACCAATCGAAAAGGCCGTTAGTATACTAATAAGATAAAATAGCCGTTTTATTTAATAAGATGTCAAAAAGAAAGTACTATGCAAAACTGGTTTAAATTTGGCAAAATCTTTTTTAACATTTGTTAATTTGGCGCTATTTAAAATAATTTTATCGTTTTCAGTGAAATTTTAGTTGAAGAAAAATTAAGTGATTCTGAAACCATGCGACGAGAAAATCGTAGAGTAGCAGCTATGTCTTGGGGTGCAATCGAAAGTGCACCACCGCCAAAACCTACTCGAAATACTCCTGGAAATGGTGAGTTTTTTTTTGTAAATCTGAATTTTATCAGAAATCAAAATTAAGATTTTTTCTTTTATATTTTTCCACGTGTTGAAATTCATGCTGATTGTGGAACTAGCAAAACTGGATCCTCAGTGATTCGCATTATAGTGTTCTCTTTCCTTTTAATAAAAAATTGGTAAAGAGAAAAGAGAGCACTTCACTGCGAATGTTTTCGAATTCCATAATCGTCACGAATATTAAACCATGGAAGAGCTAAGAAAATTTTTAATATAAAAATATACATGCATGTTACTTTAAATTAACCAAGTTTATATCTTCAAATTCTATAGATTTTCTAATGCCAGCAGTGGAAGAGACTCAAGGAGTTCCATTGACATACATTATTGCCCAAAACTCCACCGTCCTTGCTCGCCTTATGATGGAAAACGAAAATCGCAGCATAAACCCGTCTTGTTACACCACACCAGCATCGGTATTTAACACTTTAGCTGTAGATGTAGATCAAGCTAAGTCTAAACAATTAAATAATATTAACCCGGCTGAAATCTCTTTAAAAACTACAAAAATCCCTGCTTCAGAACTCCAAAAGTTGGATCCTATTATTGACGAAAACATATCAGTTCTAAAATCCAATCCGCTAAAATCAGATAGTTTAGGAATTGATAACCCACCCATGTTCAGATCTAATACTCTTGACTCACACTTAAATTCCTCCTCTACATTGTCTTCGATGTGTGATAATAGTTCTTCGTATAGTTCCACTGAAAAACACCTGCATGGTCACACAAAAAATAAAATCGAACTAAAAAATAACCATTGCAACAATGAACAACAACAATTCGTGGCGCAACATTCAAAAAATTGTTCAACCAACATTTATCAACAATATTATGATGACCAGCAATCTATGATTCATCAATATGTATTAGATCAAAAGCAACAGCATTACAAAATGAAACCTTTGCAATCATCAAAGATATGCTCACTTATTCGTGAAACTAGCCCGTCCAACACATTTGACTCCAAACAAAGTCTTAATGCATCTGAAAATTTTGACAGACAAGCACGTACGTTTTACGGGAGTCTTGAAAGAAATCAACAAGTGCTCAAATCCGTGCAACAAATTTGTATGCGCCCAAAAGGTGGCAGCTTAGAACGGAATCAATCAATTGCAGACGTAAAAAATATATTTCGCAATCGTACATTCCGTGGTGGCAGTCTTGAAAGAAATCAGCAGAGGAATAATCATCGTTCGGGAAGCCTCGAAGGGAATCCTGGTTACCCAGTTTATCGCTCGCCAATGGGAACTACTCTAGAATCAGATCAGGAAGGCATATATGACTTTGGTGGAGCGAATGTTAAAAGCTGTGCATCTCCAACTATGAAAACGGCTCCGTCCCATGGCGCTGGCATTTCGCAAAAATTTGATTATGAACAAACTCATTTGCAAGCAGCTTCAAAGGTTACCCAACATTCTTCCCTTGCATCTTATATGCATCAGCCACCGCATCCTTCGTATATGCACTATGTCAAAGGAAAGGGCAATATGAACTGCGCTCAGTCTCCTCAAAACACAATGTATACATCAATGATACCTGCTAACAGCTACATGAGATCGTCTGAGGGTTATCAAACAAACTCAATGCCACAGCCAAGTTCCTTGCCTATATTGACAGAAAATATATCGGGAGAAGGTTCTTTTTCATGTCCTTATAAGATAGCAAATCCTCTGCAGCGACATCAAGAAAGATCTCGTCAGTACTTCGAAACTGGTGCTGCGGATAATATTGCTTTTGAATCTGGACATAATCACAATGACCATTATGTAGCCAAAGAAGAATGCACGCAGGTTTGCGCATCTTTTGCTGAATACAAATGTTTTTTGAGAATGCACTTTTGAATTTATTTACTTTTCGGTTTCGTTGCTGAGTTTTTGAATTTCCTCTTAATTCCAACTTCTAAGTAATGTTTATTTATTATACCATTTTGTTCATTCTCCTTTGATTTTGTATATTTTTTTAATTCCTTGTATTTTTGTATAGTAAACAAAATTATTTTTAAAAATAAAGAATAAGAAGGTCTATGATGAGAAATTTTAAGTTTTAAGTTATAGATGTCTAAAGTTTTTTTGATTTGGAACATTTTTTCTAAAAGCATGTAAAATTTAGAAAAAAGTCATTAAATATAGAAAAAATGTCCTAAACAGGCTATGGCGGCCATTTTTATTGAACTTTAGAATAAAATATACTTATTTTAAACATAATACACACAGTATTTGTGACGTTAACAATCATGAACATGAAACAGTAAAAGAGCGAAAACATAAAATAATTTCTAAAATATTTGAAATAATTGAATGCAGTAAATTTTTCACAAAACTATGTTGAACGGCGTGAAGTTCGATAAATTTCAATTTAATTAAAAAACACCTTATTAACTCCACTTGAGTCGGTACAAGTATGTTCACAATTTACATTTAACAAAATAAAATAAATTAAAACACACACGATCCTTGAATGCATTTCGAAGCAGTTGCGCTTCATCTTCAGCAATCACGACTAAACCATCGTATCGACACAAGAATTTAAGAAACTTTTTTCTTTTTTGCTGGGCCAAAGTTTTTCGTTGTTGCAAGCAAAGGCAAAGAATTTATGTTGTTGTTTAAATGTTATTGTTACACACAATATTAATCAGGCACGATTCTATATTGCCGTTGTCTAGATTAAGTGCATTAGGGTCTTTTTGTATGAAAATTGATTCATACGCATCTAATTTTCTATGATCGTTTACTTGTTTCAGAAGAGTTAGGTTTTCTATGTTTATATTTTCGTGTCCACTATTTAAAATATGAGATGCGATTGCAGATTTTTGTGGTTGATTGAGGCGAATGTAGGTCATATGTTCCTTAAATCGAGTTTCAATACTACGTTTCGTTTGTCCATAATACTTTTGTTTACACTCACCGCATTCAATTTCGTAAACACCCGACTTGCTCAAAATTGGTGCCTTGTCTTTTGTAGAGCCCGATAAATTACCCATTTTTTCGTCGTTTTTATAAACAATGTCTAGTTGTTATTCATTAAACACTTTTTTTAATTTTTTAGTAATTTGAGGTACACAAGACAAAGCTACCCTTTTATTTTGACTTTTTTCTTTTTGTGAGAAGAAGGTGGTCATGTTAAAATTGTTCACTTTTCGTGAGTGTTTATAAACAAGTTTATCCACGATGTGTTCACTAAAAACGTTTAAGCGAGCTGTTGTTTTTATGTATTCGTACTCATTTTTGAAATTTTGTATCGATAAGGGGAGACGACATAATCTATGAATCATCGAATGATACGCGGCTAATTTATGTTGGATTGGACAAAACGAATCACACGTAATAGGAGATTTTGCTTTTTCAAATTCATTTTAAAAACAGACATAAACATTTCAGAAATCAAGGAAATATTAGTACCAAATTCAGCACTCAAAATTTTTTCTCGAAACTGAAAGAAATGTTGATCCATGCAAAGTTTTGTTGCTTCGAAATAAATTATCTTTTTCTCACTCTCACAATCAAGATTATTTAGATATTTTTTAAATTCACTAAGTGCTACGTTCGCCCGAATGCTCGGGAATAAGGATGTTACATCAAAGCTGACCATTAATTAATTTTCTTCAAGCACTAAGTCCCTAATTTTTTCAACAAATTCAAACGAATTTTTAACCGAACAACTTTCTATTTTTGGTAATTTTTTTATTTCACTCACAATCCACTTAGCCAATTCATAAGTTGGAGCATTAATATTGGATACTATTGGACGCATTTTCTTTCCTTTTTTATGCGTTTTTGGAAGCGCATACATTTTTGGTAAACTCGGATTTGAGACGATTAATGATCTACTTACACGAAAACTGAACACTGCTTATTTTTTGCCTCACAGCGCCCACTTTTTTTCTATTTGTTTATATTCACAATCTGATATAAGCTGGAAAACGCATTGTTCATAATAGCGCTTATTCACAACAACATTTAAACAACAACACAAATTCTTTGCCTTTGCTTGCAACAACAAAAAACTTTGGCCCAGCAAAAAAGAAAAAAGTTTCTTAAATTCTGATGTCGATACGATGGTTTAGTCGTGATTGCTGAAGATGAAGCGCAACTGCTTTGAAATGCATTCAATGTTAGTGTCGTGTGTGTTTTAATTTATTTTTCTTTGTTAAATGTAAATTGTGAACATACTTGTACCGACTCAAGTGGAGTTAATAAGGTGTTTTTTAATTAAATTGAAAAGCAGTAAATTTTGTTTGATTTATGGAATTTTTTTATGACTAAATAATATAAGGACCTTTTATTTTCGTTCTTTAGAGAAATGTGTTTGATTAATTATTAATGTTTTTGATTAAAAATATATTATATATTTATATTTTTGGTTTGTTAAAAATATATTTAGAGAATTTTGAAAATAAGTTTTTTTTTTAATATTTTGATCCCAAACTCAAAATTAAAATTAGTTCTTCTTAATTTGGAATACATTTAACACTCATACAAATATTTATTTTATTTTTTCTAAAATTTTAAGAAGTGTGAGTTTTTAATTTGATGTTGCTCAACTAGTTCTTCTGTCCGTTTATTTCCTATGAAACTTTTACCCGAGTCCCATATATTCAGGCTTGCGGTACTAATTAAGGGGATGACATAAACAATAATTCTGCGTAAAAAAAAGTTGTTTTGTAAGTATCTATACTACACTACATGCTTCATATCGCAAGATATGAACATTTATTTCAAAATTAAACTGAATTACTCTTTTTGTAATTTCCAACTGCAAGCTCAAATTGTCTACGAACGATTCAGCATTCATTTGATTCCAAATTTTGTTCGTCGTTTAAATTGGTTTATCTTTACCACATTGAAGTACCTGTTCAACTACCGCTGCTTATTTGTTTAGTTTTGGATTAATGTTGTCTTTTCAAATTTTGTGGCACTTTTATATTTTGTTGTAAATTTCCTTTTAGTTTTACCTTTGCACGTATTATATTTTTCTAATTCAAGCATTTCTATTGCTAAGGAAAAATAGTCAAAAAATATTCGATTTGTGGATCAAAATTAAAGTTAGACTGGCTTTTTTGTATCTGAAAAATAGAAATTCCTATAACTTTTGTCACGATTGAGGGATTCTTATAATATACAGTATTGTACCCATTTTGTATAGGGTGACAGTATTGTACCCACTTTGTATAGGGTGACTTTCCAGAACAAAAAAGTCATCTTCAAAAATATTCCAATATGATAAAAAGCTCCTTTCATGAAAACCCGAACTTAAGCTTTTCTAATAGCCCCCTTTTAGGTGAAAAAAATTAGCCTTCTTATAATTTGTTCCACGAAAAATTTTATGTTTTCAGTACTATAAATATTTAATAAATTTTAAGCCACTGTTTGTTTTGATTTTATTATATTTTTGTAATATTTGTAATTTATTCTTTTTTTTATAATACTTTTATTGATCTGAGCTCCTTTTCTTTCAGATAACAGGCACAAGAGATGTTAATAGACAACAACAAGTTGAGAACGAAGTCGATAATGAATGGTTTACACATGAAGAGCACGTTTCGGTACGGTATTTTTAACCAAAGACAGAAAAAAAGAGTATACATAGTTGTTTTTTTTTAGAAATTTGTCCAAGAGGATATTGAAAAAAAACTTCTGAAACAGCAAATTGAAAGTGAAATTGATAGCAAATGGCTTATTCAAGAAGAAAATGTTTTGGTAAGTATGAATGTTGTGTAAAACGTAGCTATAATGTACATATATATTAACTTATTTTACTTGAATATTTAAGTCGTCTTTAAATTTGGTTATTAATAAGGCCCATTGAAAAATTCAAACAAGTCGACAAATCGAGATATGAACGTTTGTTTACGAAAATTGTAATATTAAATCAGGGTAACATTTTAAAATAAATTTTATTAATTAATTTTATTTTATTTTATTTATTAATGGTTGTAAGTTAACGTTTGCGCCGATTCAACTCCAGCTTATTCAATTTATTTGGCTAAGTTTGTAAAACTTACAGGCGAACAACAAAAACTATACAAATATTGCGCAATGCTCTTTATCTTTATACTGGTATGAGGAATACAGGCTAAAAAGTCCATGGACTTTTATAAAAAGTTATTCAAGGTTGTATGTCCAAAATATCAGTTTTTTGCATATAACCTTAGAACGCTAGAGAAAATTAGTTCTCGCAAAGCTTATAGATCATGTATATTCCTACAAAATACTCGTAGGCTATGACACATTTCTTTTTGCGTTTAATCGTTAAAGCCTAGTACGCAGTTCGGGAAAAATTTAATTTCTCATACAAATTTTTTCCCAGGACAAATTTTGTTTCGGAATTTTCTTACGCAGTTCAAACGGAAAATCCAAACTTTTTTCAAACTGTCTCCACATAATTTTTCCCATATAAATAATGTTCGAAGCATTATTTTGCTAGAAAAATGTTGATGTTTGATGAATATCACGGTTTTTATCAACCAAAAACATATTTTCGTATTAAAATTTCCAATTTTAAAAGGTATTATGTGAAACATGACCAAAAAAACATAAAATAAAACATGAAAGAAAGTTACGGGAATAAATTATATAAAACAGCTGTTTTCACACAGTCAGTGGCGTAGCTAATAGGAAAGGGTTCAAGAGGGCCAAATACTAGTGCGGCAACGTTTTAATCCAAGAAAATATACTAAATTTTCATAGAAATGATTTTTGAATGACAACATAAATTCGCTGTAAAGGCTGCAAACTCTTTTTTGTACTGATTTTTTTGTTATATTAATATTGCAGTGTAGATTTACAAAATCCAAAAAAATATTTGTACCTACGTTACTGTCCTCATTTGAATTTTATTTATATCTCTACACCATCAAAATTTGTCTTGAGAAAAAGAATGTAGAGATAAAATTTAGTTTGTCTCGATCTGCGTACTAGGCTTAAGGAGAAATAATAATTAAAAAAAAACTGAAAATGAAAAAAAAAAAAATATAATTTTTCACGTATAGTACTTTTTTTTTAGTACTTTCAATGTGGAAAAATTCCAAGTGGGAAGCGAACCCAAGCGAACAGTCCTATGCACTTAACATTACCCCACGGGCTAAGGAGTCATTGCACTGTAAAGTGGGAAGAAACTTTTAATTTTACAAAAAAGTAAATTTTAGCCTACTCGACCTCAATTCTTCATTTTATAAAGTCCAGATAAATTAAAATATCAGACAGTTTAATATTTATAATAGTTTTATTTAAAATAACAAAATAACAATCTATGTATATTGATGTTTTATTTGCTAATGAATATGTTTCAATAAATATCAAAATCATTATTTCAAAAGTTATTATGTTTTAAAATAATTTGTAACAGTATATTTTAAATAGAGTAAGTTAAGTTTACGTTAAGTTAAGTTATTACAGTTCGGCCATCCTGAATTTACAATCGACCTCGATTGTATATACAATAATTATACTAACTTAAGTGTTGCCTTCAAAATCCAAACTTTTTTGATCAATTTTTACAACAGACTCAGCCCATTTTTTCAATCTAGTCGAATCTAAAATGCCATGATATGGTTTCTGTGTTACTTGAAAACCTTCAATATCTTCTATTAAGTATCGGTCATTATCTAACTTTTTCTTAACAATATATGGACCGCGATATTTAGGTGACAATTTTTTGTTAGTTCCAACTGAAGTGTCAACATTTTTGATAACCACAAAATCTCCAACATAAAATTGTTTTGCTAAGGAATGGTGCTCATTAAAATAGTTCAAATTATACAATTGTGACTTTTCAATTGATTCGGAAGCGTCTTTTCGCAATTTCACTAAATCTGCCCTTTGAGGATTTGTATACTTCTCATCCAAATACTCAGTCTCATCGACAACACGTCCACGCTGTTCAACACCAAACAACAATTTGCTCGGCGAGACTTTAGTACTTGCATGATTAGTGTTATTAATAGCATATTCTACTTTATTAAGTTTTTGTCGCCAGTCAGTCTGTTCAGGAGATTCTGCTAACTTTGCCAACATCGCCTTCATATCACGATTGACTCGTTCTACTTGGCCATTCGATTGTGGTGATGCTACAGCTACTTTAATATGCTCAATATTATATTTACTTATAAAACCACTAAATTCTTGAGAGGTAAAACTAGTACCTCGGTCACTTATTATCCTACGGGGACGGCTAAAGTAATCAAAATAGCGCTCAAGAGCATTAATTGCTTCTCTTGTTCCAGGTGCATTTACTGGATATAACTTGACAAATTTTGTAAACCCATCTATAACTACAAATACATATTTGCTTTTTGAGGTAATCGATGGCAGTGGTCCGAAATGGTCTATATGTATAGTATCAAAAGGCTCTGATCACTTTGGTATGCTATATAAATTTCGCTCATTATTTCTGTGGGGTGTTGAATTAAATATACATTTCAGACAGTTTCTAATTAATCGACTAAGTTTATCTTTTATATTGGGAATCCAATAATGTTTCAAAAGTTGACCAGCACATTTGTCAATTCCTAAGTGTCCACAGTTTTCATGTATTGATCTTATCACATTTTCTTCAAGTTCTTTTGGAACATACAGTTGGCGTCTATTTTGAAGCCCAATACGAAAAACTAAACCATCTTCTAAAATATACCCAGGTACTTCACCTTTCTCTAACCTATCTCTAATTGACCGTATATTTTCATCACGTGATTGAGTGATTTGAATATTTTTATCTATGCCTTCAGTTGAAATAGCGGCAACGATTGGCGAACGGCTAAGTGCGTCAACATGTGCCATTTGTTCACCTTTTCGATGTTGTACTCGGTAGTCGTAGTTTTCAAATATCAGAGCCCATTTGGCTATACGGGGATTTACATCCTTTTTTTTCAGTGTCTGAGATAGTGCTTCGCAATAAGTAACAATAACAAATGGTAAACGATCAAGAAAAGTATTAAAGCGTTCCAAAGCATAAACTACTGACAACGTTTCTAGCTCAAAACTTATTAATTGGGACTCTCCGTTGGTAGTCTTTTTGGAAAAGAAAGCGACTGGGTGGAACTTATTATCATCTTGCTTTTGCATTAACACAGCACCAAATCCATGTGAACTTGCATCACAATGCAATTCTGTTTCTCGCTTAGGGTCATAAATGGCAAGTATTGGAGATGATATCAACATATTTTTCAATTGTTCAAAGGCTACAGTACACTCTTCTGTCCAAATGAATTTTACATCTTTTTTTAATAAGTTCGTTAACGGTCTAGCAATACATGAAAAACCAGGAACAAAACGGCGAAAATACGAAAAAAGACCGTTACATCTTTGGACTTCTTTAATATTTTGCGGCATCGGGTAGTTGCGAATGGCTTCTAAATGATTATTATTCGGGCGAATTCCATTTCTATTTATGCTATAACCAAGGTATTCAATCTCATTAAATGCAAATTTACATTTCTTCATATTTAATTCTAAACCAGCTTCTCTAAGTAATAGTAATACTTTGTTAAGAATCTCAATATGCATGTTCATGTTATCAGTTGCAATAGAAATATCGTCAAGATAAACAATAACTAAACCTTTATCAATTAATGGCTTTAACGTTAAATAAATATATCTTTGAAAAACAGCGGGTGCATTTTTGAGGCCGAAAGGCATATAAACATATTCATACTGCCCAAAGGGTGTAACAAAGGCTGTATACTTGATAGATTCTTCAGATATCTTAATATGATGAAATCCATCTTTTAAATCTAACGTTGTAAATATGTTCTTATTGGCAAAATATTCTAAACAATCTTCTATCAATGGCAAAGGGAAATTATCTCTTACTGTGTGTTTATTTAAACCACGATAGTCAACACACATTCGAATTTCCCCATTTTTCTTTCTCACTAATACAAGAGCTGACGCATAGGGTGAGTTACTTTCTCTTATAATACCCTTCTCCAAGAGTATGTCAACTTTTTTCTGAACTTCAATACGTTCAAAATAAGAAATCCGTCGAGGTCGACAGTACATTGGTACGTCTTTTGTTAAATTAATCTTCATACAATAATCTGTTACTTTTTTCTCTACCTCGAATTTCGAAAAGTGTTCGTCGAGAGCAATCCTAATAGCATTTGAATGAGCTGAATCCAAAAACTCATTTATATTTATTTCAAAATTTTGCACATAACAGCCCGTGACTGCACTTATCAATACATCTAAATCAACAAAGTCATTTACTTCTTTTTCAGCTTTTAGTTTAATCAAATCTAATTTCTTTGTATCAAAAATGAGTGGAACTTCTTCAGTCGGAACTTTACAATTTTCGATTTCAATCATATCATCTAAGTGGGGTTCACAACTACGTTCTACTTTGTTTGGATTTTTTAACAGATCAAAAGACATAAGTGCACTAAGTGTTTCTTTTGATAATTTTACTAATTTATTTTTTATTTCATATTCTTTTAATTTCATTAATAAACCAATATTATAAACTCTTTTTAAACGACATAAGTAAATGTTAAATTTATATAAGGCATCGCGTCCGATTAGCAAAGGTACAACAGATTCGTCATCTGGAAGAACAATAAATTCATGCGCTATTATCTTTCCTCGAAATGTAACTTTACAATTTATTGTGCCGTACATAGATAAATATTTACTACCCATCCCTCGGAATAAGGTTAGCTTCTTCCTTTCTAAGACGAATGGTACCAAGGACTTTCGTATGAAACTACGAGGACTACCAGTATCAAAAAGAGAAAGACAAGACTTAGTCTTAGTGCACTTATTTCGTTGATCAAAGAAGGCAACACTTACCAATTGGAACGCCTCCAACTTCTCTACTTCCTCATCAATTCTATTGTCTTCTGGATAGCAGTCATCTTGTTCTTCATTTCTCTTGTTGACACCAGCAGTTAAGCACTTCTTTTTTGGACAGTTTTGATGGAAATGTCCAATTTCGTGACATAAAAAGCAGGAATTTGGCGGACGTTTCGGCTTTGGACACTGGGTCTGATAATGGCCATACTGTGAGCAATTGAAGCATCGAATTTGCTCAACACTATTACTTGGCAGTTTGTTTGTCAAAACAGGAACATAAGGTTTCTTTGGCGTGGCAGCGGTTATACCGCCAGTGGTTTGGATGGCAGGAACAGAAGTTTTCATCAGGTTACTCGTACGCATTCGTCTCTTCTCATATCGGTCCAATTACAACTTAAATTGTCTAAGAGATGTCGCACTCATCAATATAGCAACATTACTACTGCAATCATTTAAACCCTCAATGATGCACTCTATTACTTCTGCCTCGGGAATATTTGCATGTGAGGCAATTTCTTGCATTTCTATTACATACCTTCTGACGGATTCGTTTGACTTCAGAGTACGTGATTTCAAATGTTGAAATACCTCGTTCATTGTATAAACTCGGCCAAATTCTTCTATTAAGGCATTCTTCAGATCTTCATATGTATGAACAGCGGTTGTTCGTAAGAATAGCTTTGCTGTGCCACTGAGTATTCTTCGCACACTCACAAATTTGTCACGGTCATTACATCCAAACAGTCCGAAAGCTTCTTCGATGTCTTCAAACCACTTACGAACGTCGTATGTATACCATTGCTTCGAATGCCAAAAAATCAAATTGCTTTGAAGTAATCACACCCAACTGGTCTTTTAGCTCTTGTAAATCCTTTCGCTTACGCAGCAACTCTATTTCTTTATTGATACGGACTAAGTCTTCATCAAGCACTTCATCTTCAGGTCTTCTTTGCACATCTAGATTTTCTGAAAATGAGTTATTTTCATGGCCTCGGTTTTCTTGTGAACATAAGGAATTTTCCCTACGTCGATTATCATCTGGACATAGGGTATCATCAGGGCAGCGGTTTGCATCTTGACATAAGTTTTCTTCTGGATTTTGGTTCGAACATCGGGGATCAGCACTTAAGTTTATATTTGCTCCTCTTTCAATAAATAATTGATCATATATTGGCCTTAATTCAGCCACAGTTGCTGTTTTCTCAAACAGCACATTGGCTGCAGTCAAGGCCTCAATTAAAACTTGACGCTGAATATAAGCCATTTAAATTTTAATGTTTCTTCAAATCGGCTTTTTTTTAATTCGTATCCCACTTCTGAGATTATAAAGTCCAGATAAATTAAAATATCAGACAGTTTAATATTTATAATAGTTTTATTTAAAATAACAAAATAACAATCTATGTATATTGATGTTTTATTTGCTAATGAATATTTTTCAATAAATATCAAAATCATTATTTCAAAAGTTATTATGTTTTAAAATAATTTGTAACAGTATATTTTAAATAGAGTAAGTTAAGTTTACGTTCAGTTAAGTTATTACAATTTAGTAAAATTAAAAAGCTCCATAAAAATCTATATGATCAAATAAATTGGATAACATTAAAGTATATATACTTGTATTTTTAAAAAGTTATGTTCGGGCCTTTTTGGTCAATTTATTGAATTATGCAATTAAAAACAAATACATACATTTTTTCCCGACGTTTCGCTGGATTTTCTCAGCATCTTCAGGGGCGTTTATTTATATACAAATATACAATGGTCCAAAATGAAACTGGTGATAGGCCAGGTCATGACCACACAGAATTTAGTAACTTGGCCGTACCGCATCATTACGGTTTTCGAGTAACGGCTGTTTTTTTGAAATTTCGAAAAACCCCTACTTCGACCCAGGCCTATTTTTAAAAGTAAAAACCAGTTCTAAGTCATACGATTTTTTTTTTCAGGGTGCTCTTTTAAAAATCGAAGTAAAAAAATAGATTTGATCAAAGCATAAAGATATTTATTAATTTTTGGAAAAATGGTACAGAATATTAAAAATATTTTAATGCACGAAATTGGTAACACTATTAATCAATGTTCAAAAATTAAAAAAAAAAAAGAATAAATATCAATTATGGACAGGGTGACCAAAAAACTGTGTCGAAGTAGGAGTTTTTCGCCATTTTTTAAAAATTCAGCCGTTACTCGAAAACCGTAATGATGCGGTACGGCCAAGTTACTAAATTCTGTGGGGTCATGACCTTTTCTATCACCAGTTTTAGTTTGGACCATTGTTTATGGGACAGCCTGCATATACATTTTCATATAAAATTAACAATTTTGTATTTATTTAATATTAGATATTATTTTAAACTTACGTGATTTTTTATTCCATTTTAATTAAAAAAAAATAATTGCACCTTTCCAACAATTACCATTTAAAAAATAAAGACACAGTTTTAATAAATAAATAATTTATGTTATAATTAAGTTTAACAATATTGAACACTTTAAACACAAAATATAAATATCACAGAATGGTAATATTGTATACAGAGTTTGTATTGTCGATGTCTGTTTTGAGATTCATTAATTTTTCTCTTTTCTGCTGGATACGTAGGCTCCCAAGTGTATATCTTGTTCTTGTGTGTTAGGTGCGTGTGTGCACTGTGTAGTCTGCAAGATGTGTTGTGATAGTGCAGTTGATTCTCTTTTACTTTTATGTCCGCTTTATGTTCTGTCATTCTCTTTGTTAATTCTCGTTTAGTGGTGCCGATGTAAACTAGATTGCAGGTTTCTTCTTCTTTTCCATTGCAGCGGATCTCGTAGATTACGTTATGGATTATATAGATTGGTATCCTCGGCTGTCATTCTGGTTTGCCTACAAGGTAAACAAAATGGCGGATGGTGGTAAATTCATATTTTTGCACTAGTGTTCACGTTTTAACGAACACTAGTGTTCACGTTTTAAAGAAAACTAGTGCAAAAATATGAATTCACCACTGCATAAATTGTTGTTGCAATTCACATCTATTCATCGACACGAGATAAAATTACAAAAACAACAATGTAAACAAATGGGTTTTGGGGGATGGAACGTACGAATGATTCCAATCTTTATAATTCATAATCTCTGGTTATGGGTTTGGTCTTCGTCGATCGGTGTATATGTGTTGGTGAACAGTTTGCTAAGAGTTTCGTTGGATTTATGTGCAAATGTGATGTTATTTTCTTCTCTTATTATTTTGTATAGATTTTAACCATGAATGAAAAAATACAAGA
Source organism: Epistrophe grossulariae (assembly GCA_929447395.1). NCBI lineage: Eukaryota > Metazoa > Arthropoda > Insecta > Diptera > Syrphidae > Epistrophe > Epistrophe grossulariae. The sequence continues at coordinate 70,157,550 of OV839566.1, read as the reverse complement.
TTACGCCATTTCATTTTTTGTCTTCTTTTTCTGACTTCATTTGAGAAGAATACATTTTACAGCCAAGGATTGCTCTTGCCCGATTAATAATAATTTGTTAAAAAAAATTTACATTTTCGTTTTTCAAAAATAAAATGAGAATTTGTTTAACAAATTATTATTATTCGCGCACTAAAGGCTATAAAATTTATTCTTCTCAAATGACGTCAAAAACTTACTTTAGGTGCGCTGCCATGTTGTGTCTTGGCCTGAGGCAAGGCCCTCTTTCACTCCTGTCGATTCCGGGCGAGTTGCTTCCAGTTTCTAGGACCAAGTTCTCTGGCAACAGCGGTCACCTGATCCTTAAACCTAAAAGTCGTTCTTCCTTGTCGTCTAGAACCTGAGGGCTGGGATTCGAAGACTCTCTTAGCTGAAGCATTTTCGTCCATTCGCTCGACGTGTCCGAGCCATAGTAGTCGCCTAGTTTTCACTTTTACATCCACTTTTACTTCTACATCCACTTCTTGGTACAGCCCATAGAGTTCGCGGTTGTGTCTTCTCCTCTATTCGCCCTCCTCACACACATGACCGAATATCCGACGAAGGATCTTTCGTTCGAACGTTTCCAAGCTCTGCTCCGCTCTCAGGCTAAATCCATACTGGAGCTGCGAGCAGAGCGGAGAGAAGTGAGCAGAGCGACGAAAACATGCGAGTTAAAGGTGCATGAACCTTTAATTACCTCCGTAATTAGTACGATGGTGGGGTAAATTCAAACTCCGAAGGCTGTGAGCACCCCCTCGATAGTTGAAATTCAAACAACAAGTCAGTACTATCAATGACACCACTAATTAGTTGGTGAATAAACACAATATCATTATTAACCTTCTCTGAGACAAAGTTTAAACCTGAAGAAGATTTATCCGATGTTCATACGGTGGGAGATTAAAAAGATCGGACCACTGTTACCCTCTTAAAGCGAAACGAATAAATTTACGCTGAACTGCTTCTAACCTATTTTTGTGGATATTCATACAAACTAGGAATACGTTTTTTAGGGAAAGTCATGGCCTGGCATTTAATTGGGTTTAAATTCAAACCGTTCTTATGACACCATTTAACAAAACTAATAATATCTTCTTGCAGAAGTAAACGATCATTAACAGATGTTATACTTTTAAAAAATTTCATATCAAAATTAAAAAATAAGGATTTCACTATTACGAATACATAAAGGTACATTATTTATGGCTAATATAAAAAGAAGGGGTCCTAAGTGACTCCCCTGAGTAACTCCCGACTTTGCAATGAAGGGATTAGAGAATGAGTCTCTAAATTTAACCTGATAAGATCTATTTTGGAGATATGATGAAATCCAAGTGAACAGTCCAGGAGGAAACCCAAACACTCTTAATTTAAACAAGATGATTTCATGAGAGAGTTGATCAAAAGCCTTGGAATAGTCTGTATAGATGCAGTCAAGCTCTTGTCCATGTTTTAACGAGGTAGAGACTTGTTCATAAACACAAGGGAATTCGTTACCGTCGATCGCCCCCGCATGAAACCATGTTGCCGTTTACAAATTATATATTTGCAGTTAAACTTCAAACTATCGCATACTACCTGTTCGAAAAGCTTGGGAATACAAGACAGCTTAGAGATAGGCCTGTAATTAGAAATGTCTGATTTGTCATCTTTTTTAAAAATTGGTGTAATAAACGCTTTCTTCCATATACTTGAAAATTTACCAGAACTAATGCTAAACTGATACTGGAGCTGCGAGCAGAGCGGAGATGCGAGAAGTGAGCAGAACGAGCAAAACAAACAAATGTGTTCTTGTGAGAGCTCTCATACTGAGGCTTCTAGCAACGAGGTATCGGTTTTCATAAGAAAGTAGGTGTTTGTTTTTAACGCTATGTTCACCTCTCGCATCGCCGCTCTGCTCGCAGCTCCAGTATGAGTTTAACCTAAGGGAAAGCGCAAAAATATATAGAAGAGGAGAAACTACAAATGATTTGCACTTTTTCAAAACTACAGGGGGGATACTGGTGAGTAATCTTCATGAAGTAAAGTAAGTTAATGTGAGACTTTGTCAACATCAAGATGAATATTATTGAAGGTGGCTTGTGGACAATGGTCCAAGTAGCTGAAGTAGTCAATGTTAATATTAACCTGGGAATCTATGAAAGATTTTTTAAATTTTTGAACAGGTTTTTCAAAAAGGGATATTATACACTTCACGACTTGCAGAGGACATGCTTTTTACATAGTTCTTCCAAGCCCTGTTTCTCTGCGAAGAATTTTAAGCTCTTTCGTATACCATGGATGGCAAAAGCTAGAGTATTTGGATAATTTTTGGGGAACTGTTTCATGTATACAATTTTTAAAAACAAGATAAAAATATGATACCTTGTCGTCAATGCTACAGGTATATTTTCAATACCAGATGTACGTAATCTATCGGACAGCAGCTGAAAATTAGTCTTACGAAAATCAAAAATATATGAGCAATCATGAGAATTATTAGTGAGTAAATGGCCGCCCAGTCAAGAAATATATCGAGAGGAGGATGGTAATTGTCTATGTTAGATATTGCAGAAGTAGATTCTACCACTACTGTACTAACAGCGTCAGAAGAGAAAATTAAATCGAGTTGTCGATTTTTAGAATTTTTAATACAGCTAACTTGCTGTAAGTCTATAGAGATAATATAGTCCAACAATTGAAGCTCCTGTTGAGATGAAGTCAAGGATGTTTCTAAGCAGGACTCGTCTTCTGATAGAATCCAGTCAATGTACGTTAGGTTAAAATCACCTAACAGAAGAATAGTGTAATCGAAACTTCCAACGTCAGTAATATGGTCCAGGGCTAAAGAAAGCCTAGCGAAGACCGTACGTGAGCTTTTATTCACAATGTATATATCTTTCGATTGCAGAGATATTTTAATGCACAAAAGTTCTAGAGTAAGATTAAAAGGAAAGGTAATAAGAGAAGTGCTGAAAATATTACGAGCAGCTTTTAAGATCCCACCGCCTACTAAGCGCGCATTGTCCATATGGCGATCTTTCCTGAAAACTAAGAACTCTTGGTCAAAAAGTTCAGTGTCCAAAATAGAGCAGTTAAGCCAAGTTTCCGTGAAGGCCAGAAGGTCATACGGAAATGCTTGAGAGTTCTTGAAAATGTTTGAAGTTTTACTGCGAAGCCCTCTCTTTTGATAGTAGAGGTAGAGCCTATTTAGTTTTTTGCGGTAATATTATAGCTTTTGTTGTTTTTACAGGTTTTTTGTCTAGATGGGGTTTGAAATTCTTTTACTAATGTATTTGGAGGCTAGGAGGTTTGACAAATAAGATCAAAAAGTGATTGGGAAGCAGTTAATTTAAATGAAGACACAAAGCTGTTGGGTTTACTTATTTTAGTAGTTTAAAGTTGAAGTATGTCGTCAAATACTATTTCAGGTAGTGATATAAATATGATTTTAGGTTCGGGAACCGCTTCTAAAGTTCTAGGAACAACTATATTATCAGAAAGGGTCGGATTTAATGTCTACTTCATCGCGGTTTGATTCGAGAGGCCTAGGATCTGGTGAGGTAATAGACAACTGTAGGGGAGTCAACTCTTAAACATTGATCAAAAACACAAGGCCAGTTATCAGCTAATATAAGATCAGATGAAAAATGTTCTTTACCCTGATTGCTTAGAACGTTTAGGAGCGGGACCTAAATTTTTGGATGAGGTAGGTCCATTTTTTTCCTTTTATAGAAACATTGGTTATATTTCAGCACTAGATGAAGAGTTTGTGAGGGTGGGATTATTAAAATCTGTTATTGGTTCTATTTGGGGTGTGACCAAATCTTAAGTAGACGATGATTTATCAGCCATTAAACTTGGAAAAGAGAATTTATTGACATGGGATACAACATAAAATACATAATGAGATAACTCCTCAAAACCTTAAGGGCCAGTTTCACAGTAAAGTAAGTGTCACTTAAGTTCCAGATATGGAAAACTAATGCCCAATTTCACAGTGTAAACTTATCGGAATAAGTGACACTTAAGTCTCCCATATTGGCCACTTAAGTTCCACTTTCTCAGACCTTAAAACTACGTCTAAAGTCCATGAATGGGAAATTTAAGTGCCACTTATTTAGTTAAGTATGCACTGTGAAACTGGCCTTAAGAGATCTTAAGAAATTCTGATTTTAAAGCAGACATTTTAAAGGCAAGATTTGATAAAGAAATCTTCCTGCAACTAGCGCAATACCAAAAACCGATATCTAAAGAATTTATTTTTGCCCATAAAGGCATTGGTTGCACCAACACATTTGGCATGAAAGAGGTTTCCACAGGGTCCATAACATGTGACAAAAGCCTGCCACTGTTGTGCATTAGAGAAAATTTGGATATACATTAATTTGAAACTAGAAATGATCTTATGAGTCTCCAAATACTAAAATAGTTTTTGAATTTTTTGGGGGAGGGGTGAAAAGGTATGAAATCAGAGGGGGTGGCAATGAATGAAAATATAAACTAGGTCAAGGGAGGTATTTTCGCCATTTATTATTAAATGTTGAATCGAATAAATTCAATGGCAAGTCAATTATTTGTATCTTTCAGCAAAAGAAAGTCAACTGCTTTGATAGAATAAAGTCGCGTAGGAGGTGCGAAAGTAGCTTTAATGTGAAATCAACCTTCCACACAATTTTAAAAGACTTTATTGAAAAGTTATAAATTTCTAACAACATCTTCATAAGAACTCTTTTGATTTGATTTGTTCTAAAAATGTTTATATTTGAGGTAATTATCAAATACAAAACCTTTAAAAATATTAAAAATTATTCATCTAACTCGACCGCGAGCTAATAGACTCAAGGCACGTATCTAACAAAAGAAGTGCATATATTTCGATGGTCAAATGTCAACGTTGGCTATAATCTTCGTCGAAAATAAGAACTCGTCTGTTTAACAAAAAAAAAAAGAAGAAATATTTCGAAATAAGGTGCTTTATCACACCTGGATTATCCGGAGCAGAAGATTAAGAACTTCCCTGCTATGCACTTTCAGACGACTGCATTAAGTGCTCCCAGTATCACGACATAAGCAAAAAGGTAGTCGAAACCACCGCACGCTATACCAGTCACCATAGCGGGAACACTCATATGATATGATGATGAGTCCTTATGCCTGATAAAGTTGACAAAACATGCACATGAAAAAATGCTGCAGGACAAATATAAGGACAGCAAGGCTAGAATATTGAGCTAGGAGAAGTAAGAAGAATATCTTGCGAGAGAAGAGTAAGTATATATATTTGCTGCCTGCTAGTTCTCGACCGAAAAAATATCTGGAAGTTTTAACACATAAAAATATGCATTTGGCCGCTGGTCTTAAGACTGGAACGCAAGTTCGTCAAAGCAGCAAAAGTTACTTAGAATATTACAGTGAAGTATATCGGTAGAAAAAAGCATACCCGACGACTGGCCTCTTTATATCTTCTATTCAATACTTCACCCAATCTGCTTCCATACTTGCAAGGTATGGGTACTGGGAAATAGATAAGGAGATCATCTACCTCGTAACCCGCATCAGTTAATTTCAAGGAAACTATAGGAAACCGCTGCTTCTAAGTTCTGATGAGAGAGAAGGTTAAAATCTCACGCGTAGAACCAAGTGCACGTTATATAAAACTCTAATACTAATACTGAAAACAAAATAAAAGAGGGATATAATTCATTTATTTATTTATTTAAGCTTAATACAAGCACATTAATAGTATAATAAATAACTTAAAACTAAACATCAAAATCTTAAAGTTAAATACCTATAAACACTGATAAAATGTAGGAAAGTATATAGGAAAGATATCGGGAATTGGAGGGATTATTGTTGGAGGGCATTCTTGAAAGTGGTTTTTGAAAAGTTTAGATCAAATATAATTGAATTGTTGGCTTTCCTTAACATTCTTGTTAAAGGTTCATTTTTACCGTATTCTGTTCGGTGAAAGGGTATCCAGAAGAGTGGTTTTGATCTGAGATGACGATGATTTGTGTTACGTTTAATTTTGCGAAGTAAAGATACGCAGTCGATACCTTTAGTTAACAACTGATGTAAAAACATAAGGTCAGCGTTATCGCGACGTTTGAAGTAATTGAGCATCTTCCGTGCATGATATCTGTTTAGAAATACGCATATCATCAGCATAAATCTCTAGGTTTGATCCTTCTAAAATAAGATCAACGTCGTTAATACTTAACAAGAAGAGGAGAGGACCGAGGTGGCTCCCTTGCGGGACGCCTGATGTTGAACAGATAGGGTGAGAAGTGCTACCCCTAAACAAAATTGTGTACAGACGATCTTTTAAATAGGACTGAACCCAAGAGATAAATAGCGATGGAAATCCATACGATTTTAATTTGAAAATTATTATAATATGCGAAATTTTATCAAATGCTTTGCTAAAATCAGTTGCAATTGCATCAATTTCGAAACCTAATTCCATGGAACAAATAGTATTGGATACAAATTCAGTGAGATTTGATGTTGTTGATCTACCTTTGAGAAAGCCGTGTTGTTTTTCGGAGAAGAGCAAATTGCAATGAAGGAGTAAATTATCATGAACTATACTCTCGAATAATTTAGGAATACATGAAAGTTTTGCAATCGGCCTATAGTTTGAGACATCACTCTTAGATCCTTTTTTATGGATAGGAATAATGAAGGAGTCTTTCCATTGTTTGGGAAACATACCACAAGAAATTGATAGTGAAAATATATCAGTAAGTGGTTGAGCAAGCTTTGAAATGCACTTCTTAAGGACGATAGGAGGTATTCCGTCAGGGCCCGATGAGAAATCATCTTTCAGTAGACGAATTTTGTTAATCACTGATGATTGGCTTATGTAAATCGAATCAAAAGAGGTTCGGGTGCAGCCATTCATGTAGCTAAAGAAACCAAGATCTACATCATTGTTGTCAGGAGCGAATGCCTGACCAAAGAAATCCGCGAAATAGTTGGAGATAGTTTTAGGATCAGAGGATGAGTCATTGGAATATTTCAAGATAGAGGGACTTTCGGACTTTCTTTTGGAATTAATGAATTGGAAAAAGTGTCTTGGGTTCGAGATGAGGTCGGATTGGGTTTGAATTAGATGGCTTGAATACAGGGATTCACACAAGCTGGAGAAATTGTTAAATGCGGCAACATAATTGGAAAAATCTTGATCCGACTTTGATGTGAGAAATTTTTTCCAAAGTTTATTTCTTTTATTACGAAGATGGCGAAGGTCTTTGTTGTACCACGAAGGAGAAGTTGAGAAATTCTTTTGAGGTTGCAGTGGTATGGATTGTGAAAAGCAGTTTTGTATGTGAACATAAAAGTTGGTAATGATATAATCAATATTCGAATCCTTAGAGATAAAGTCGAAGTTTATTTTTCCAATACACTCATTAAGTTTATCGAAATCAGCTTTCCGAAAGTTATATTTTTGCGATGTGAGAGAGTAAGGAAGTATTTTTTCGCTTTCAAAAGCAAATGTAAAAGAAATAGGTGGATGGTGATTGTCGAGTTTAGAGAGAAGGTGATTATAAGCATTCGCTACAGTATTCTGTGCATCAGTTGAAAAAACCAAATCCAATTGTCTTTCCAAATAATTCTTAACACCGCTAATTTGGGCAAGTTTAGAAGAAAGAAGCCTATCGACAAATAAAATTTCTTTTTCTGAGGTTGCATTGGAGCAGACATAATAGGTCTCATCGTCAGAAACTTCCCATACCAGTCGGGGAAGGGGGAAGGTTGCGCTCTCCATCCCTTTTCCTCTCCAATCACCCCTCCCCAAAAAATCGAAAAATCTATGTGATCAAATAAATTGGATAACATTAAAGTATATATACTTGTATTTTTAAAAAGTTATGTTCGGGCCTTTTTGTTCAATTTATTGAATTATGCAATTAAAAACAAATACATACATTTTTTCCCGACGTTTCGCTGGATTTTCTCAGCATCTTCAGGGGCTTTTATTTATATACAAATATACAATGGTCCAAAATGAAACTGGTGATAGGCCAGGTCATGACCACACAGAATTTAGTAACTTGGCCGTACCGCATCATTACGGTTTTCGAGTAACGGCTGTTTTTTTGAAATTTCGAAAAACCCCTACTTCGACCCAGGCCTATTTTTAAAAGTAAAAACCAGTTCTAAGTCATACGATTTTTTTTTCAGGGTGCTCTTTTAAAAATCGAAGTAAAAAAATAGATTTGATCAAAGCATAAAGATATTTATTAATTTTTGGAAAAATGGTACAGAATATTAAAAATATTTTAATGCACGAAATTGGTAACACTATTACTCAATGTTCAAAAATTAAAAAAAAAAGAATAAATATCAGTTATGGACAGGGTGACCAAAAAACTGGGTCGAAGTAGGAGTTTTTCGCCATTTTTTTAAAATTCAGCCGTTACTCGAAAACCGTAATGATGCGGTACGGCCAAGTTACTAAATTCTGTGGGGTCATGACCTTTTCTATCACCAGTTTTAGTTTGGACCATTGTTTATGGGACACCCTGCATATACATTTTCATATAAAATTAACAATTTTGTATTTATTTAATATTAGATATTATTTTAAACTTACGTGATTTTTTATTCCATTTTAATTAAAAAAAATAATTGCACCTTTCCAACAATTACCATTTAAAAAATAAAGACACAGTTTTAATAAATAAATAATTTATGTTATAATTAAGTTTAACAATATTGAACACTTTAAACACAAAATATAAATATCACAGAATGGTAATATTGTATACAGAGTTTGTATTGTCGATGTCTGTTTTGAGATTCATTAATTTTTCTCTTTTCTGCTGGATACGTAGGCTCCCAAGTGTATATCTTGTTCTTGTGTGTTAGGTGCGTGTGTGCACTGTGCAGTCTGCAAGATGTGTTGTGATAGTGCAGTTGATTCTCTTTTACTTTTATGTCCGCTTTATGTTCTGTCATTCTCTTTGTTAATTCTCGTTTAGTGGTGCCGATGTAAACTAGATTGCAGGTTTCTTCTTCTTTTCCATTGCAGCGGATCTCGTAGATTACGTTATGGATTATATAGATTGGTATCCTCGGCTGTCATTCTGGTTTACCTACAAGGTAAACAAAATGGCGGATGGTGGTAAATTCATATTTTTGCACTAGTGTTCACGTTTTAACGAACACTAGTGTTCACGTTTTAACGAACACTAGTGCAAAAATATGAATTCACCACTGCATAAATTGTTGTTGCAATTCACATCTATTCATCGACACGAGATAAAATTACAAAAACAACAATGTAAACAAATGGGTTTTGGGGGATGGAACGTACGAATGATTCCAATCTTTATAATTCATAATCTCTGGTTATGGGTTTGGTCTTCGTCGATCGGTGTTTATGTGTTGGTGAACAGTTTGCTAAGAGTTTCTTTGGATGTATGTGCAAATGTGATGTTATTTTCTTCTCTTATTATTTTGTATAGATTTTAACCATGAATGAAAAAATACAAGATTACGCCATTTCATTTTTTGTCTTCTTTTTCTGACTTCATTTGAGAAGAATACATTTTACAGCCAAGGATTGCTCTTGCCTGATTAATAATAATTTGTTAAAAAAAAATTTACATTTACGTTTTTCAAAAATAAAATGAGAATTTGTTTAACAAATTATTATTATTCGCGCACTAAAGGCTATAAAATTTATTCTTCTCAAATGACGTCAAAAACTTACTTTAGGTGCGCTGCCATGTTGTGTCTTGGCCTGAGGCAAGGCCCTCTTTCACTCCTGTCGATCCCGGGCGAGTTGCTTCCAGTTTCTAGGACCAAGTTCTCTGGCAACAGCGGTCACCTGATCCTTAAACCTAAAAGTCGTTCTTCCTTGTCGTCTAGAACCTGAGGGCTGGGATTCGAAGACTCTCTTAGCTGGAGCATTTTCGTCCATTCGCTCGACGAGTCCGAGCCATAGTAGTCGCCTAGTTTTCACTTTTACATCCACTTTTACTTCTACATCCACTTCTTGGTACAGCTCATAGAGTTCGCGGTTGTGTCTTCTCCTCTATTCGCCCTCCTCACACACATGACCGAATATCCGACGAAGGATCTTTCGTTCGAACGTTTCCAAGCTCTGCTCCGCTCTCAGGCTAAATCCATACTGGAGCTGCGAGCAGAGCGGAGATGAGAGAAGTGAGCAGAGCGACGAAAACAAAAAAAATCTGTTCTTATGAGAGCTCTGTTCTCTGTTTTCTGATCTGTTCTACTGAGGCTTCTAGCAACGAGGTATCAGATCTCATTAGAAAGCATGTGTTTGTTTTTAACGGTCTGCTCACCTCTCGCATCGCCACTCTGCTCGCAGTTCCAGTATGAGTTTAACCGGAACCATGTTAACGGAACCATGTTAGTAGTTAGTAAGCAACAAATTACTACAAAGCGAATACATTTATTTAAAACAATTTGAAACATACAAATACATATTAATCCAAAAAATACAAACTAATACAAAGAAGACTATTAAAATTACAACAAACATTTAAAATTATAAAACATTTAAGAGCGTGGTTCACTTGTCTTCAACACATTTTTAAGTTTAATTTTAAAAAAATTGAAATCAAAAATATTTACATTCAAATTCAGTAATTTGCACATGCGAGTTAAAGGTGCATGAACCTTTAATTACCTCCGTAATTAGTACGATGGTGGGGTAAATTCAAACTCCGAAGGCTGTGAGCACCCCCTCGATAATTGAAATTCAAACAACAAGTCAGTACTATCAATGACACCACTAATTAGTTGGTGAATAAACACAATATCATTATTAACCTTCTCTGAGACAAAGTTTAAACCTAAAGAAGATTTATCCGATGTTCATACGGTGGGAGATTAAAAAGATCGGACCACTGTTACCCTCTTAAAGCGAAACGAATAAATTTACGCTGAACTGCTTCTAACCTATTTTTGTGGATATTCATACAAACTAGGAATACGTTTTTTAGGGAAAGTCATGGCCTGGCATTTAATTGGGTTTAAATTCAAACCGTTCTTATGACACCATTTAACAAAACTAATAATATCTTCTTGCAGAAGTAAACGATCATTAACAGATGTTATACTTTTAAAAATTTTCATATCAAAATTAAAAAATAAGGATTTCACTATTACGAATACATAAAGGTACATCATTTATGGCTAATATAAAAAGAAGGGGTCCTAAGTGACTCCCCTGAGTAACTCCCGACTTTGCAATGAAGGGATTAGAGAATGAGTCTCTAAATTTAACCTGGTAAGATCTATTTTGGAGATATGATGAAATCCAAGTGAACAGTCCAGGAGGAAACCCAAACACTCTTAATTTAAACAAGATGATTTCATGAGAGAGTTGATCAAAAGCCTTGGAATAGTCTGTATAGATGCAGTCAAGCTCTTGTCCATGTTTTAACGAGGTAGAGACTTGTTCATATACACAAGGGAATTCGTTACCGTCGATCGCCCCCGCATGAAACCATGTTGCCGTTTACAAATTATATATTTGCAGTTAAACTTCAAACTATCGCATACTACCTGTTCGAAAAGCTTGGGAATACAAGACAGCTTAGAGATAGGCCTGTAATTAGAAATGTCTGATTTGTCATCTTTTTTAAAAATTGGTGTAATAAACGCTTTCTTCCATATACTTGAAAATTTACCAGAACTAATGCTAAACTGATACTGGAGCTGCGAGCAGAGCGGAGATGCGAGAAGTGAGCAGAACGAGCAAAACAAACAAATGTGTTCTTGTGAGAGCTCTCATACTGAGGCTTCTAGCAACGAGGTATCGGTTTTCATAAGAAAGTAGGTGTTTGTTTTTAACGCTATGTTCACCTCTCGCATCGCCGCTCTGCTCGCAGCTCCAGTATGAGTTTAACCTAAGGGAAAGCGCAAAAATATATAGAAGAGGAGAAACTACAAATGATTTGCACTTTTTCAAAACAGGGGGGATACTGGTGAGTAATCTTCATGAAGTAAAGTAAGTTAATGTGAGACTTTGTCAACATCAAGATGAATATTATTGAAGGTGGCTTGTGGACAATGGTCCAAGTAGCTGAAGTAGTCAATGTTAATATTAACCTGGGAATCTATGAAAGATTTACGAAAATTATTTGCAAATGCGTCACATATTTCCGGGGTACTCTTTAAAATAATATTATTAAATGTAAAATTGACTGGATAACCATCAGATTTCTTCTTTATATTGACAAATTTCCAAAAATTTTTTGGGGTCAAGTTTAAGTGAACTTTCCATAGTGTATTCGATGTATAAATTTTTGAACAGGTTTTCCAAAAAGGGATATTATACACTTCACGACTTGCAGAGGACATGCTTTTTACATAGTTCTTCCAAGCCCTGTTTCTCTGCGAAGAATTTTAAGCTCTTTCGTATACCATGGATGGCAAAATCGATCGGTGTTTATGTGTTGGTGAACAGTTTGCTAAGAGTTTCGTTGGATGTATGTGCAAATGTGATGTTATTTTCTTCTCTTATTATTTTGTATAGATTTTAACCATGAATGAAAAAATACAAGATTACGCCATTTCATTTTTTGTCTTCTTTTTCTGACTTCATTTGAGAAGAATACATTTTACAGCCAAGGATTGCTCTTGCCCGATTAATAATAATTTGTTAAAAAAAATTTACATTTTCGTTTTTCAAAAATAAAATGAGAATTTGTTTAACAAATTATTATTATTCGCGCACTAAAGGCTATAAAATTTATTCTTCTCAAATGACGTCAAAAACTTACTTTAGGTGCGCTGCCATGTTGTGTCTTGGCCTGAGGCAAGGCCCTCTTTCACTCCTGTCGATTCCGGGCGAGTTGCTTCCAGTTTCTAGGACCAAGTTCTCTGGCAACAGCGGTCACCTGATCCTTAAACCTAAAAGTCGTTCTTCCTTGTCGTCTAGAACCTGAGGGCTGGGATTCGAAGACTCTCTTAGCTGAAGCATTTTCGTCCATTCGCTCGACGTGTCCGAGCCATAGTAGTCGCCTAGTTTTCACTTTTACATCCACTTTTACTTCTACATCCACTTCTTGGTACAGCCCATAGAGTTCGCGGTTGTGTCTTCTCCTCTATTCGCCCTCCTCACACACATGACCGAATATCCGACGAAGGATCTTTCGTTCGAACGTTTCCAAGCTCTGCTCCGCTCTCAGGCTAAATCCATACTGGAGCTGCGAGCAGAGCGGAGAGAAGTGAGCAGAGCGACGAAAACATGCGAGTTAAAGGTGCATGATAAATTCAAACTCCGAAGGCTGTGAGCACCCCCTCGATAGTTGAAATTCAAACAACAAGTCAGTACTATCAATGACACCACTAATTAGTTGGTGAATAAACACAATATCATTATTAACCTTCTCTGAGACAAAGTTTAAACCTGAAGAAGATTTATCCGATGTTCATACGGTGGGAGATTAAAAAGATCGGACCACTGTTACCCTCTTAAAGCGAAACGAATAAATTTACGCTGAACTGCTTCTAACCTATTTTTGTGGATATTCATACAAACTAGGAATACGTTTTTTAGGGAAAGTCATGGCCTGGCATTTAATTGGGTTTAAATTCAAACCGTTCTTATGACACCATTTAACAAAACTAATAATATCTTCTTGCAGAAGTAAACGATCATTAACAGATGTTATACTTTTAAAAAATTTCATATCAAAATTAAAAAATAAGGATTTCACTATTACGAATACATAAAGGTACATTATTTATGGCTAATATAAAAAGAAGGGGTCCTAAGTGACTCCCCTGAGTAACTCCCGACTTTGCAATGAAGGGATTAGAGAATGAGTCTCTAAATTTAACCTGATAAGATCTATTTTGGAGATATGATGAAATCCAAGTGAACAGTCCAGGAGGAAACCCAAACACTCTTAATTTAAACAAGATGATTTCATGAGAGAGTTGATCAAAAGCCTTGGAATAGTCTGTATAGATGCAGTCAAGCTCTTGTCCATGTTTTAACGAGGTAGAGACTTGTTCATAAACACAAGGGAATTCGTTACCGTCGATCGCCCCCGCATGAAACCATGTTGCCGTTTACAAATTATATATTTGCAGTTAAACTTCAAACTATCGCATACTACCTGTTCGAAAAGCTTGGGAATACAAGACAGCTTAGAGATAGGCCTGTAATTAGAAATGTCTGATTTGTCATCTTTTTTAAAAATTGGTGTAATAAACGCTTTCTTCCATATACTTGAAAATTTACCAGAACTAATGCTAAACTGATACTGGAGCTGCGAGCAGAGCGGAGATGCGAGAAGTGAGCAGAACGAGCAAAACAAACAAATGTGTTCTTGTGAGAGCTCTCATACTGAGGCTTCTAGCAACGAGGTATCGGTTTTCATAAGAAAGTAGGTGTTTGTTTTTAACGCTATGTTCACCTCTCGCATCGCCGCTCTGCTCGCAGCTCCAGTATGAGTTTAACCTAAGGGAAAGCGCAAAAATATATAGAAGAGGAGAAACTACAAATGATTTGCACTTTTTCAAAACTACAGGGGGGATACTGGTGAGTAATCTTCATGAAGTAAAGTAAGTTAATGTGAGACTTTGTCAACATCAAGATGAATATTATTGAAGGTGGCTTGTGGACAATGGTCCAAGTAGCTGAAGTAGTCAATGTTAATATTAACCTGGGAATCTATGAAAGATTTTTTAAATTTTTGAACAGGTTTTTCAAAAAGGGATATTATACACTTCACGACTTGCAGAGGACATGCTTTTTACATAGTTCTTCCAAGCCCTGTTTCTCTGCGAAGAATTTTAAGCTCTTTCGTATACCATGGATGGCAAAAGCTAGAGTATTTGGATAATTTTTGGGGAACTGTTTCATGTATACAATTTTTAAAAACAAGATAAAAATATGATACCTTGTCGTCAATGCTACAGGTATATTTTCAATACCAGATGTACGTAATCTATCGGACAGCAGCTGAAAATTAGTCTTACGAAAATCAAAAATATATGAGCAATCATGAGAATTATTAGTGAGTAAATGGCCGCCCAGTCAAGAAATATATCGAGAGGAGGATGGTAATTGTCTATGTTAGATATTGCAGAAGTAGATTCTACCACTACTGTACTAACAGCGTCAGAAGAGAAAATTAAATCGAGTTGTCGATTTTTAGAATTTTTAATACAGCTAACTTGCTGTAAGTCTATAGAGATAATATAGTCCAACAATTGAAGCTCCTGTTGAGATGAAGTCAAGGATGTTTCTAAGCAGGACTCGTCTTCTGATAGAATCCAGTCAATGTACGTTAGGTTAAAATCACCTAACAGAAGAATAGTGTAATCGAAACTTCCAACGTCAGTAATATGGTCCAGGGCTAAAGAAAGCCTAGCGAAGACCGTACGTGAGCTTTTATTCACAATGTATATATCTTTCGATTGCAGAGATATTTTAATGCACAAAAGTTCTAGAGTAAGATTAAAAGGAAAGGTAATAAGAGAAGTGCTGAAAATATTACGAGCAGCTTTTAAGATCCCACCGCCTACTAAGCGCGCATTGTCCATATGGCGATCTTTCCTGAAAACTAAGAACTCTTGGTCAAAAAGTTCAGTGTCCAAAATAGAGCAGTTAAGCCAAGTTTCCGTGAAGGCCAGAAGGTCATACGGAAATGCTTGAGAGTTCTTGAAAATGTTTGAAGTTTTACTGCGAAGCCCTCTCTTTTGATAGTAGAGGTAGAGCCTATTTAGTTTTTTGCGGTAATATTATAGCTTTTGTTGTTTTTACAGGTTTTTTGTCTAGATGGGGTTTGAAATTCTTTTACTAATGTATTTGGAGGCTAGGAGGTTTGACAAATAAGATCAAAAAGTGATTGGGAAGCAGTTAATTTAAATGAAGACACAAAGCTGTTGGGTTTACTTATTTTAGTAGTTTAAAGTTGAAGTATGTCGTCAAATACTATTTCAGGTAGTGATATAAATATGATTTTAGGTTCGGGAACCGCTTCTAAAGTTCTAGGAACAACTATATTATCAGAAAGGGTCGGATTTAATGTCTACTTCATCGCGGTTTGATTCGAGAGGCCTAGGATCTGGTGAGGTAATAGACAACTGTAGGGGAGTCAACTCTTAAACATTGATCAAAAACACAAGGCCAGTTATCAGCTAATATAAGATCAGATGAAAAATGTTCTTTACCCTGATTGCTTAGAACGTTTAGGAGCGGGACCTAAATTTTTGGATGAGGTAGGTCCATTTTTTTCCTTTTATAGAAACATTGGTTATATTTCAGCACTAGATGAAGAGTTTGTGAGGGTGGGATTATTAAAATCTGTTATTGGTTCTATTTGGGGTGTGACCAAATCTTAAGTAGACGATGATTTATCAGCCATTAAACTTGGAAAAGAGAATTTATTGACATGGGATACAACATAAAATACATAATGAGATAACTCCTCAAAACCTTAAGGGCCAGTTTCACAGTAAAGTAAGTGTCACTTAAGTTCCAGATATGGAAAACTAATGCCCAATTTCACAGTGTAAACTTATCGGAATAAGTGACACTTAAGTCTCCCATATTGGCCACTTAAGTTCCACTTTCTCAGACCTTAAAACTACGTCTAAAGTCCATGAATGGGAAATTTAAGTGCCACTTATTTAGTTAAGTATGCACTGTGAAACTGGCCTTAAGAGATCTTAAGAAATTCTGATTTTAAAGCAGACATTTTAAAGGCAAGATTTGATAAAGAAATCTTCCTGCAACTAGCGCAATACCAAAAACCGATATCTAAAGAATTTATTTTTGCCCATAAAGGCATTGGTTGCACCAACACATTTGGCATGAAAGAGGTTTCCACAGGGTCCATAACATGTGACAAAAGCCTGCCACTGTTGTGCATTAGAGAAAATTTGGATATACATTAATTTGAAACTAGAAATGATCTTATGAGTCTCCAAATACTAAAATAGTTTTTGAATTTTTTGGGGGAGGGGTGAAAAGGTATGAAATCAGAGGGGGTGGCAATGAATGAAAATATAAACTAGGTCAAGGGAGGTATTTTCGCCATTTATTATTAAATGTTGAATCGAATAAATTCAATGGCAAGTCAATTATTTGTATCTTTCAGCAAAAGAAAGTCAACTGCTTTGATAGAATAAAGTCGCGTAGGAGGTGCGAAAGTAGCTTTAATGTGAAATCAACCTTCCACACAATTTTAAAAGACTTTATTGAAAAGTTATAAATTTCTAACAACATCTTCATAAGAACTCTTTTGATTTGATTTGTTCTAAAAATGTTTATATTTGAGGTAATTATCAAATACAAAACCTTTAAAAATATTAAAAATTATTCATCTAACTCGACCGCGAGCTAATAGACTCAAGGCACGTATCTAACAAAAGAAGTGCATATATTTCGATGGTCAAATGTCAACGTTGGCTATAATCTTCGTCGAAAATAAGAACTCGTCTGTTTAACAAAAAAAAAAAGAAGAAATATTTCGAAATAAGGTGCTTTATCACACCTGGATTATCCGGAGCAGAAGATTAAGAACTTCCCTGCTATGCACTTTCAGACGACTGCATTAAGTGCTCCCAGTATCACGACATAAGCAAAAAGGTAGTCGAAACCACCGCACGCTATACCAGTCACCATAGCGGGAACACTCATATGATATGATGATGAGTCCTTATGCCTGATAAAGTTGACAAAACATGCACATGAAAAAATGCTGCAGGACAAATATAAGGACAGCAAGGCTAGAATATTGAGCTAGGAGAAGTAAGAAGAATATCTTGCGAGAGAAGAGTAAGTATATATATTTGCTGCCTGCTAGTTCTCGACCGAAAAAATATCTGGAAGTTTTAACACATAAAAATATGCATTTGGCCGCTGGTCTTAAGACTGGAACGCAAGTTCGTCAAAGCAGCAAAAGTTACTTAGAATATTACAGTGAAGTATATCGGTAGAAAAAAGCATACCCGACGACTGGCCTCTTTATATCTTCTATTCAATACTTCACCCAATCTGCTTCCATACTTGCAAGGTATGGGTACTGGGAAATAGATAAGGAGATCATCTACCTCGTAACCCGCATCAGTTAATTTCAAGGAAACTATAGGAAACCGCTGCTTCTAAGTTCTGATGAGAGAGAAGGTTAAAATCTCACGCGTAGAACCAAGTGCACGTTATATAAAACTCTAATACTAATACTGAAAACAAAATAAAAGAGGGATATAATTCATTTATTTATTTATTTAAGCTTAATACAAGCACATTAATAGTATAATAAATAACTTAAAACTAAACATCAAAATCTTAAAGTTAAATACCTATAAACACTGATAAAATGTAGGAAAGTATATAGGAAAGATATCGGGAATTGGAGGGATTATTGTTGGAGGGCATTCTTGAAAGTGGTTTTTGAAAAGTTTAGATCAAATATAATTGAATTGTTGGCTTTCCTTAACATTCTTGTTAAAGGTTCATTTTTACCGTATTCTGTTCGGTGAAAGGGTATCCAGAAGAGTGGTTTTGATCTGAGATGACGATGATTTGTGTTACGTTTAATTTTGCGAAGTAAAGATACGCAGTCGATACCTTTAGTTAACAACTGATGTAAAAACATAAGGTCAGCGTTATCGCGACGTTTGAAGTAATTGAGCATCTTCCGTGCATGATATCTGTTTAGAAATACGCATATCATCAGCATAAATCTCTAGGTTTGATCCTTCTAAAATAAGATCAACGTCGTTAATACTTAACAAGAAGAGGAGAGGACCGAGGTGGCTCCCTTGCGGGACGCCTGATGTTGAACAGATAGGGTGAGAAGTGCTACCCCTAAACAAAATTGTGTACAGACGATCTTTTAAATAGGACTGAACCCAAGAGATAAATAGCGATGGAAATCCATACGATTTTAATTTGAAAATTATTATAATATGCGAAATTTTATCAAATGCTTTGCTAAAATCAGTTGCAATTGCATCAATTTCGAAACCTAATTCCATGGAACAAATAGTATTGGATACAAATTCAGTGAGATTTGATGTTGTTGATCTACCTTTGAGAAAGCCGTGTTGTTTTTCGGAGAAGAGCAAATTGCAATGAAGGAGTAAATTATCATGAACTATACTCTCGAATAATTTAGGAATACATGAAAGTTTTGCAATCGGCCTATAGTTTGAGACATCACTCTTAGATCCTTTTTTATGGATAGGAATAATGAAGGAGTCTTTCCATTGTTTGGGAAACATACCACAAGAAATTGATAGTGAAAATATATCAGTAAGTGGTTGAGCAAGCTTTGAAATGCACTTCTTAAGGACGATAGGAGGTATTCCGTCAGGGCCCGATGAGAAATCATCTTTCAGTAGACGAATTTTGTTAATCACTGATGATTGGCTTATGTAAATCGAATCAAAAGAGGTTCGGGTGCAGCCATTCATGTAGCTAAAGAAACCAAGATCTACATCATTGTTGTCAGGAGCGAATGCCTGACCAAAGAAATCCGCGAAATAGTTGGAGATAGTTTTAGGATCAGAGGATGAGTCATTGGAATATTTCAAGATAGAGGGACTTTCGGACTTTCTTTTGGAATTAATGAATTGGAAAAAGTGTCTTGGGTTCGAGATGAGGTCGGATTGGGTTTGAATTAGATGGCTTGAATACAGGGATTCACACAAGCTGGAGAAATTGTTAAATGCGGCAACATAATTGGAAAAATCTTGATCCGACTTTGATGTGAGAAATTTTTTCCAAAGTTTATTTCTTTTATTACGAAGATGGCGAAGGTCTTTGTTGTACCACGAAGGAGAAGTTGAGAAATTCTTTTGAGGTTGCAGTGGTATGGATTGTGAAAAGCAGTTTTGTATGTGAACATAAAAGTTGGTAATGATATAATCAATATTCGAATCCTTAGAGATAAAGTCGAAGTTTATTTTTCCAATACACTCATTAAGTTTATCGAAATCAGCTTTCCGAAAGTTATATTTTTGCGATGTGAGAGAGTAAGGAAGTATTTTTTCGCTTTCAAAAGCAAATGTAAAAGAAATAGGTGGATGGTGATTGTCGAGTTTAGAGAGAAGGTGATTATAAGCATTCGCTACAGTATTCTGTGCATCAGTTGAAAAAACCAAATCCAATTGTCTTTCCAAATAATTCTTAACACCGCTAATTTGGGCAAGATTAGAAGAAAGAAGCCTATCGACAAATAAAATTTCTTTTTCTGAGGTTGCATTGGAGCAGACATAATAGGTCTCATCGTCAGAAACTTCCCATACCAGTCGGGGAAGGGGGAAGGTTGCGCTCTCCATCCCTTTTCCTCTCCAATCACCCCTCCCCAAAAAATCGAAAAATCTATGTGATCAAATAAATTGGATAACATTAAAGTATATATACTTGTATTTTTAAAAAGTTATGTTCGGGCCTTTTTGTTCAATTTATTGAATTATGCAATTAAAAACAAATACATACATTTTTTCCCGACGTTTCGCTGGATTTTCTCAGCATCTTCAGGGGCTTTTATTTATATACAAATATACAATGGTCCAAAATGAAACTGGTGATAGGCCAGGTCATGACCACACAGAATTTAGTAACTTGGCCGTACCGCATCATTACGGTTTTCGAGTAACGGCTGTTTTTTTGAAATTTCGAAAAACCCCTACTTCGACCCAGGCCTATTTTTAAAAGTAAAAACCAGTTCTAAGTCATACGATTTTTTTTTCAGGGTGCTCTTTTAAAAATCGAAGTAAAAAAATAGATTTGATCAAAGCATAAAGATATTTATTAATTTTTGGAAAAATGGTACAGAATATTAAAAATATTTTAATGCACGAAATTGGTAACACTATTACTCAATGTTCAAAAATTAAAAAAAAAAGAATAAATATCAGTTATGGACAGGGTGACCAAAAAACTGGGTCGAAGTAGGAGTTTTTCGCCATTTTTTTAAAATTCAGCCGTTACTCGAAAACCGTAATGATGCGGTACGGCCAAGTTACTAAATTCTGTGGGGTCATGACCTTTTCTATCACCAGTTTTAGTTTGGACCATTGTTTAT
Source organism: Epistrophe grossulariae (assembly GCA_929447395.1). NCBI lineage: Eukaryota > Metazoa > Arthropoda > Insecta > Diptera > Syrphidae > Epistrophe > Epistrophe grossulariae. Next base: position 70,136,509 of record OV839566.1, on the reverse strand, counting down.
GGGACACCCTGCATATACATTTTCATATAAAATTAACAATTTTGTATTTATTTAATATTAGATATTATTTTAAACTTACGTGATTTTTTATTCCATTTTAATTAAAAAAAATAATTGCACCTTTCCAACAATTACCATTTAAAAAATAAAGACACAGTTTTAATAAATAAATAATTTATGTTATAATTAAGTTTAACAATATTGAACACTTTAAACACAAAATATAAATATCACAGAATGGTAATATTGTATACAGAGTTTGTATTGTCGATGTCTGTTTTGAGATTCATTAATTTTTCTCTTTTCTGCTGGATACGTAGGCTCCCAAGTGTATATCTTGTTCTTGTGTGTTAGGTGCGTGTGTGCACTGTGCAGTCTGCAAGATGTGTTGTGATAGTGCAGTTGATTCTCTTTTACTTTTATGTCCGCTTTATGTTCTGTCATTCTCTTTGTTAATTCTCGTTTAGTGGTGCCGATGTAAACTAGATTGCAGGTTTCTTCTTCTTTTCCATTGCAGCGGATCTCGTAGATTACGTTATGGATTATATAGATTGGTATCCTCGGCTGTCATTCTGGTTTACCTACAAGGTAAACAAAATGGCGGATGGTGGTAAATTCATATTTTTGCACTAGTGTTCACGTTTTAACGAACACTAGTGTTCACGTTTTAACGAACACTAGTGCAAAAATATGAATTCACCACTGCATAAATTGTTGTTGCAATTCACATCTATTCATCGACACGAGATAAAATTACAAAAACAACAATGTAAACAAATGGGTTTTGGGGGATGGAACGTACGAATGATTCCAATCTTTATAATTCATAATCTCTGGTTATGGGTTTGGTCTTCGTCGATCGGTGTTTATGTGTTGGTGAACAGTTTGCTAAGAGTTTCTTTGGATGTATGTGCAAATGTGATGTTATTTTCTTCTCTTATTATTTTGTATAGATTTTAACCATGAATGAAAAAATACAAGATTACGCCATTTCATTTTTTGTCTTCTTTTTCTGACTTCATTTGAGAAGAATACATTTTACAGCCAAGGATTGCTCTTGCCTGATTAATAATAATTTGTTAAAAAAAAATTTACATTTACGTTTTTCAAAAATAAAATGAGAATTTGTTTAACAAATTATTATTATTCGCGCACTAAAGGCTATAAAATTTATTCTTCTCAAATGACGTCAAAAACTTACTTTAGGTGCGCTGCCATGTTGTGTCTTGGCCTGAGGCAAGGCCCTCTTTCACTCCTGTCGATCCCGGGCGAGTTGCTTCCAGTTTCTAGGACCAAGTTCTCTGGCAACAGCGGTCACCTGATCCTTAAACCTAAAAGTCGTTCTTCCTTGTCGTCTAGAACCTGAGGGCTGGGATTCGAAGACTCTCTTAGCTGGAGCATTTTCGTCCATTCGCTCGACGAGTCCGAGCCATAGTAGTCGCCTAGTTTTCACTTTTACATCCACTTTTACTTCTACATCCACTTCTTGGTACAGCTCATAGAGTTCGCGGTTGTGTCTTCTCCTCTATTCGCCCTCCTCACACACATGACCGAATATCCGACGAAGGATCTTTCGTTCGAACGTTTCCAAGCTCTGCTCCGCTCTCAGGCTAAATCCATACTGGAGCTGCGAGCAGAGCGGAGATGAGAGAAGTGAGCAGAGCGACGAAAACAAAAAAAATCTGTTCTTATGAGAGCTCTGTTCTCTGTTTTCTGATCTGTTCTACTGAGGCTTCTAGCAACGAGGTATCAGATCTCATTAGAAAGCATGTGTTTGTTTTTAACGGTCTGCTCACCTCTCGCATCGCCACTCTGCTCGCAGTTCCAGTATGAGTTTAACCGGAACCATGTTAACGGAACCATGTTAGTAGTTAGTAAGCAACAAATTACTACAAAGCGAATACATTTATTTAAAACAATTTGAAACATACAAATACATATTAATCCAAAAAATACAAACTAATACAAAGAAGACTATTAAAATTACAACAAACATTTAAAATTATAAAACATTTAAGAGCGTGGTTCACTTGTCTTCAACACATTTTTAAGTTTAATTTTAAAAAAATTGAAATCAAAAATATTTACATTCAAATTCAGTAATTTGCACATGCGAGTTAAAGGTGCATGAACCTTTAATTACCTCCGTAATTAGTACGATGGTGGGGTAAATTCAAACTCCGAAGGCTGTGAGCACCCCCTCGATAGTTGAAATTCAAACAACAAGTCAGTACTATCAATGACACCACTAATTAGTTGGTGAATAAACACAATATCATTATTAACCTTCTCTGAGACAAAGTTTAAACCTAAAGAAGATTTATCCGATGTTCATACGGTGGGAGATTAAAAAGATCGGACCACTGTTACCCTCTTAAAGCGAAACGAATAAATTTACGCTGAACTGCTTCTAACCTATTTTTGTGGATATTCATACAAACTAGGAATACGTTTTTTAGGGAAAGTCATGGCCTGGCATTTAATTGGGTTTAAATTCAAACCGTTCTTATGACACCATTTAACAAAACTAATAATATCTTCTTGCAGAAGTAAACGATCATTAACAGATGTTATACTTTTAAAAATTTTCATATCAAAATTAAAAAATAAGGATTTCACTATTACGAATACATAAAGGTACATCATTTATGGCTAATATAAAAAGAAGGGGTCCTAAGTGACTCCCCTGAGTAACTCCCGACTTTGCAATGAAGGGATTAGAGAATGAGTCTCTAAATTTAACCTGGTAAGATCTATTTTGGAGATATGATGAAATCCAAGTGAACAGTCCAGGAGGAAACCCAAACACTCTTAATTTAAACAAGATGATTTCATGAGAGAGTTGATCAAAAGCCTTGGAATAGTCTGTATAGATGCAGTCAAGCTCTTGTCCATGTTTTAACGAGGTAGAGACTTGTTCATATACACAAGGGAATTCGTTACCGTCGATCGCCCCCGCATGAAACCATGTTGCCGTTTACAAATTATATATTTGCAGTTAAACTTCAAACTATCGCATACTACCTGTTCGAAAAGCTTGGGAATACAAGACAGCTTAGAGATAGGCCTGTAATTAGAAATGTCTGATTTGTCATCTTTTTTAAAAATTGGTGTAATAAACGCTTTCTTCCATATACTTGAAAATTTACCAGAACTAATGCTAAACTGATACTGGAGCTGCGAGCAGAGCGGAGATGCGAGAAGTGAGCAGAACGAGCAAAACAAACAAATGTGTTCTTGTGAGAGCTCTCATACTGAGGCTTCTAGCAACGAGGTATCGGTTTTCATAAGAAAGTAGGTGTTTGTTTTTAACGCTATGTTCACCTCTCGCATCGCCGCTCTGCTCGCAGCTCCAGTATGAGTTTAACCTAAGGGAAAGCGCAAAAATATATAGAAGAGGAGAAACTACAAATGATTTGCACTTTTTCAAAACAGGGGGGATACTGGTGAGTAATCTTCATGAAGTAAAGTAAGTTAATGTGAGACTTTGTCAACATCAAGATGAATATTATTGAAGGTGGCTTGTGGACAATGGTCCAAGTAGCTGAAGTAGTCAATGTTAATATTAACCTGGGAATCTATGAAAGATTTACGAAAATTATTTGCAAATGCGTCACATATTTCCGGGGTACTCTTTAAAATAATATTATTAAATGTAAAATTGACTGGATAACCATCAGATTTCTTCTTTATATTGACAAATTTCCAAAAATTTTTTGGGGTCAAGTTTAAGTGAACTTTCCATAGTGTATTCGATGTATAAATTTTTGAACAGGTTTTCCAAAAAGGGATATTATACACTTCACGACTTGCAGAGGACATGCTTTTTACATAGTTCTTCCAAGCCCTGTTTCTCTGCGAAGAATTTTAAGCTCTTTCGTATACCATGGATGGCAAAAGCTAGAGTATTTGGATAATTTTTGGGGAACTGTTTCATGTATACAATTTTTAAAAACAAGATAAAAATATGATACCTCGTCGTCAATGCTACAGGTATATTTTCAATACCAGATGTACGTAATCTATCGGACAGCAGCTGAAAATTAGTCTTACGAAAATCAAAAATATATGAGCAATCATGTGAATTATTAGTGAGTAAATGGCCGCCCAGTCAAGAAATATATCGAGAGGAGGATGGTAATTGTCTATGTTAGATATTGCAGAAGTAGATTCTACCACTACTGTACTAACAGCGTCAGAAGAGAAAATTAAATCGAGTTGTCGATTTTTAGAATTTTTAATACAGCTAACTTGCTGTAAGTCTATAGAGATAATATAGTCCAACAATTGAAGCTCCTGTTGAGATGAAGTCAAGGATGTTTCTAAGCAGGACTCGTCTTCTGATAGAATCCAGTCAATGTACGATAGGTTAAAATCACCTAACAGAAGAATAGTGTAATCGAAACTTCCAACGTCAGTAATATGGTCCAGGGCTTAAGAAAGCCCAGCGAAGACCGTACGTGAGCTTTTATTCACAATGTATATATCTTTCGATTGCAGAGATATTTTAATGCACAAAAGTTCTAGAGTAAGATTAAAAGGAAAGGTAATAAGAGAAGTGCTGAAAATATTACGAGCAGCTATTAAGATCCCACCGCCTACTAAGCGCGCATCGTCCATATGGCGATCTTTCCTGAAAACTAAGAACTCTTGGTCAAAAAGTTCAGTGTCCAAAATAGAGCAGTTAAGCCAAGTTTCCGTGAAGGCCAGAAGGTCATACGGAAATGCTTGAGAGTTCTTGAAAATGTTTGAAGTTTTACTGCGAAGCCCTCTCTTTTGATAGTAGAGGTAGAGCCTATTTAGTTTTTTGCGGTAATATTATAGCTTTTGTTGTTTTTACAGGTTTTTTGTCTAGATGGGGTTTGAAATTCTTTTACTAATGTATTTGGAGGCTAGGAGGTTTGACAAATAAGATCAAAAAGTGATTGGGAAGCAGTTAATTTAAATGAAGACACAAAGCTGTTGGGTTTACTTATTTTAGTAGTTTAAAGTTGAAGTATGTCGTCAAATACTATTTCAGGTAGTGATATAAATATGATTTTAGGTTTGGGAACCGCTTCTAAAGTTCTAGGAACAACTATATTATCAGAAAGGGTCGGATTTAATGTCTACTTCATCGCGGTTTGATTCGAGAGGCCTAGGATCTGGTGAGGTAATAGACAACTGTAGGGGAGTCAACTCTTAAACATTGATCAAAAACACAAGGCCAGTTATCAGCTAATATAAGATCAGATGAAAAATGTTCTTTACCCTGATTGCTTAGAACGTTTAGGAGCGGGACCTAAATTTTTGGATGAGGTCCATTTTTTTCCTTTTATAGAAACATTGGTTATATTTTAGCACTAGATGAAGAGTTTGTGAGGGTGGGATTATTAAAATCTGTTATTGGTTCTATTTGGGGTGTGACCAAATCTTAAGTAGACGATGATTTATCAGCCATTAAACTTGGAAAAGAGAATTTATTGACATGGGATACAACATAAAATACATAATGAGATAACTCCTCAAAACCTTAAGGGCCAGTTTCACAGTAAAGTAAGTGTCACTTAAGTTCCAGATATGGAAAACTAATGCCCAATTTCACAGTGTAAACTTATCGGAATAAGTGACACTTAAGTCTCCCATATTGGCCACTTAAGTTCCACTTTCTCAGACCTTAAAACTACGTCTAAAGTCCATGAATGGGAAATTTAAGTGCCACTTATTTAGTTAAGTATGCACTGTGAAACTGGCCTTAAGAGATCTTAAGAAATTCTGATTTTAAAGCAGACATTTTAAAGGCAAGATTTGATAAAGAAATCTTCCTGCAACTAGCGCAATACCAAAAACCGATATCTAAAGAATTTATTTTTGCCCATAAAGGCATTGGTTGCACCAACACATTTGGCATGAAAGAGGTTTCCACAGGGTCCATAACATGTGACAAAAGCCTGCCACTGTTGTGCATTAGAGAAAATTTGGATATACATTAATTTGAAACTAGAAATGATCTTATGAGTCTCCAAATACTAAAATAGTTTTTGAATTTTTTGGGGGAGGGGTGAAAAGGTATGAAATCAGAGGGGGTGGCAATGAATGAAAATATAAACTAGGTCAAGGGAGGTATTTTCGCCATTTATTATTAAATGTTGAATCGAATAAATTCAATGGCAAGTCAATTATTTGTATCTTTCAGCAAAAGAAAGTCAACTGCTTTGATAGAATAAAGTCGCGTAGGAGGTGCGAAAGTAGCTTTAATGTGAAATCAACCTTCCACACAATTTTAAAAGACTTTATTGAAAAGTTATAAATTTCTAACAACATCTTCATAAGAACTCTTTTGATTTGATTTGTTCTAAAAATGTTTATATTTGAGGTAATTATCAAATACAAAACCTTTAAAAATATTAAAAATTATTCAACTAACTCGACCGCGAGCTAATAGACTCAAGGCACGTATCTAACAAAAGAAGTGCATATATTTCGATGGTCAAATGTCAACGTTGGCTATAATCTTCGTCGAAAATAAGAACTCGTCTGTTTAACAAAAAAAAAAAAAAAAAGAAATATTTCGAAATAAGGTGCTTTATCACACCTGGATTATCCAGAGTCTGCAGGAGCAGAAGATTAAGAACTTCCCTGCTATGCACTTTCAGACGACTGCATTAAGTGCTCCCAGTATCACGACATAAGCAAAAAGGTAGTCGAAACCACCGCACGCTATACCAGTCACCATAGCGGGAACACTCATATGATATGATGATGAGTCCTTATGCCTGATAAAGTTGACAAAACATGCACATGAAAAAATGCTGCAGGACAAATATAAGGACAGCAAGGCTAGAATATTGAGCTAGGAGAAGTAAGAAGAATATCTTGCGAGAGAAGAGTAAGTATATATATTTGCTGCCTGCTAGTTCTCGACCGAAACAATATCTGGAAGTTTTAACACATAAAAATATGCATTTGGCTGCTGGTCTTAAGACTGGAACGCAAGTTCGTCAAAGCAGCAAAAGTTACTTAGAATATTACAGTGAAGTATATCGGTAGAAAAAAGCATACCCGACGACTGGCCTCTTTATATCTTCTATTCAATACTTCACCCAATCTGCTTCCATACTTGCAAGGTGATGTGATATCATGTCATTTCTTCAATTTCGTTCTGTAGTAGATGGTGTTCAGGGCAGGAAATAACAAGGAAGACACTTTCAACAAACAAACATCTGTCCACCGGACAAAAAGTCACTATTGATAGCAGCAACTGGAAAATAGATAAGGAGATCATCTACCTCGTAACCCGCATCAGTTAATTTCAAGGAAACTATAGGAAACCGCTGCTTCTAAGTTCTGATGAGAGAGAAGGTTCAAATCTCACGCGTAGAACCAAGTGCACGTTATATAAAACTCTAATACTAATACTGAAAACAAAATAAAAAAGGGATATAATTCATGCGCTCTCCATCCCTTTTCCTCTCCAATCACCCCTCCCCAAAAAATCGAAAAATTATTTTTGTATTTGGAGACTCCTTAAATCTGCACTTCTAGTGTCAAATAATAATGTAAAACACAATTTTTCGTAATACACATCAGTTGCAGGCTTTTGTCAGAAGTCCTTAAATGATGACGTCATATTACAAATTTCGTAAAAAGTGGTTCCAAAATTGAGTGGTGCCATTTGATTCAGCATTAAAAAATACATGGAAACGATACATGGAAAGGCTGATTTTTTCCTACTCCCCCTCTCCTTTCCTACTCGTGAACCCCTCCCCCAAAAAATTGAAAAAAAAATATTTTTGCATTTGGGGAATCATAAAATCTGCATATCTAGTGCCAAATTAATGTTACAATTTTTCTGCAATGCACACCAGCTGCAGTCTTTTTCCATATTATGTCCTTTATTGATGACGTCATATCTCAAAACGTTCAAGGATCTGAAAAGTATACCCGGCATTTTCGGATTCAGCACGCTTTTTTCATATAGAAACCTTCAAAGTGTATTGTATATACCGACATTTTGGGTTAAGGCAAAAAAGTCCATTTTTTCCCCGGACTAACAGTAAGTGAATATGGATAAAGGAATATTTTTAAAAAGGAGGGGAAGAAGTAATTAGATGTAAGAAAAAAAGAAAGGAAATTTACACAAAAATTAATAAAGAGAAATTCTTGACCAGACATATATATATAAGAAGTACATATATGGCTTCCAAGAATTTAATAAATGAAACAAACAAAAATAAATGAAACTTTAGGTAGGTAATTACTAATTTTTTAAAACAATAAAAAAGCACAGCTTATAAAAATAAAATAAAAACAAAGATAAAAATACTTTAAAAGCGTGCGAGCAAGGTTTATTTAAAACATTAGTTATATAATTAAAACGCATGCAACGAATTAAATTAAAATAAAATAAAATAAAATAAAATAAAATAAAATAAAATAAAATAAAATATGGAGCTAATGCACGATGGAAATTAATTTATAGTAGATAATATAAATAGAATTGGCCCCAAATGGTTTCCTTGGGGAACTCCCGAGTTTACAATGAAACTTTTTGAATGATAGCCATTTAAGTTTACATTATATGATCTGTCAAGCAAGTACGATTTGAGCCAAGTGATGAATTTAGGGTTAAAACCAAGCTTATTCAGTTTTTGAAGCAAAACATGATGTGAAAGTTTATCAAATGCCGTACTAAAATCTGTAAGTACACAATCAATTGGTTTTTTTTATTTTTGAAAGACTACAAGACTCTACTAGCTCCACGAGGAAAGTGACAGTCGAACGGCCTTTGGAGAAACCATGATGGTGAGGAACAATGAAAGATTTGGTGTAAAATTTTGGAATAGCTGACAGTTTAGCTATGGGACGATAGTTATCAATTTTATCTTTTCTTCCTTTCTTATGAAGAGGAATTATGAATGATTTACTTACCCGAAGACAATGAACAATTAAAAAGAACACCAAATGGCATAGAAAAATGATTCATTCACTTTTTTAAAACAGAAGATGGTATTCCATCTGGACCAGATGTGTCATTATCGTCTATTTTAGATGTACATTTTTTAATATCATCAGTACTTTTGTCAAAATTTATATCAGTCAAGTGAGAATACGATTTCAAATGACCAAATAATTGATCATTTTCGTCAGTATTATCACAGATTAGGTTATCACAGTTCGAATAGTTATCACAGTTGGAGTAGTTATCACAGATGTATGCACTTTGAAAAAAGTTGCGTTATTATACGAGGATCTTGGTCAGAGATATTATTATAATTGAAAGCGGACAGATACGGACTAGATTTTCTTTTACTATTTATAAAACCGCAAAAGGATTTGGGATTCATTTTTAAATTGCTTTGAACCTTTTCTATATAATTGAGATATTTTAAACAAGACATTTTAAATATCTCTGGTAACACAATAATTATTAAAATCAGATTGTAAATTATTTTTTTTTTTTTGTAATACAGCCATAACTTGTTTCTCCGGTTTTTCAATTTTCGGACTTCACTATCATACCAACTCGGTGAAAGTGATTAAGTTTTCATATAAATAAGAGGTACACATACTAAAAAAACAATCAAATATTTTATCATAAAATTTAAAAACTATAGCATCAATGTCAGTATTTAACTATTAAATAAAGACGATAGTAAGTATATAAAGATGACCAGTCAATTAAAGATAAAGCTATTCAATTTGGCATAATCAGTTTTTTTGAAGTTAAATTTATAAACTTTGTCGAAATCTTGATTACTACTCATTTCTGAGCCCTGAATAATAGATATGGTAAGTGCCGGATAGTGAGAGTCTTCGATGACTATAGGTCAACAGATCTTTCAAGTTCGATATAACTATCCATTGTTGTGAAAACAAAGTCTAGGATCTTGGCATTTAAGTTGAGGATATAGTTTATTTGGCGCAGTCAAAGAGACGATAAGTTATCAACAGTCTGAGTGTCATCCATTGAGGGTTTCCTGTGGGCACCATGGCGCATGTGTCTAGACAACGCCTCCAAGCCACATTAGTTCAAGGCAGATTATTTCGTCATTGTTATTCATTATGTTAAAAATGAAATTTAAAAATTGGAATGTTTTAATGTATGTACTAACTGTGCTGCTGCGAACAATATACATAGTGACAAGATATACATTTTTTGTAGGAAGAACCATCTTCACACATAAAAACTCTTCATTTAAGGAAACAGGAACGTTGACTAGAGATGTCACATAACAAGATTTAACAGCAATCAGAATTCCATCGCCGACAGTATTAATATTTGAACGGTGTACTTATCACGTCTAAATACATTAAACGCAGAATCAAACAATTCAGAGTCGTTTATTCCGCCAAACAGCCATGTTTTCGTCAGGGATATGTAATCGTAAGAACAATTCCAAGAATTGTAGAAGACTTCATTAGTCTTTGTCCGTAAGCCTTTTAAATGTTAAATGAAGATATCTATTAATTGCGACGACGATGTGTTTGTCTTGTCAAATTCAAAAGAATTATGTTTTCTGGCCAGAAATGCTTATCCAAAAGAAGAGAAAAATTTTCCTATGGAACAAAAAGTTTAAAAGATGTGTAATCGATTCCTTTCGTTGGCAATTGCTCTATTTTCCATTTGGTGTTGGTGAAACTTGATTGAATGTGCGCAGAGATATCGTTATAACAAGTAGGTAGTGTTTGCATCGAAGTTCGATAGAAAGATACATTTGAATCTTTCAGCGGCTCGTAATTGAACTACAGGTAATAAATTGTTATTAAGAATTTCTTCAGGTGGAAGTGTATGGTTAAGTTATGGTGAAATCGTTGAGCATTTTTCGGAAAATAAAGTTGAAGCTGGTAGAGGTATTGAAGAAGTGGTTGATGTGGATGAAGAGGTTATTGGTATAGATGAAAAATGTGGTGGTGAAGTTGGTCCAATAGCTGTAGTTGTCAGGTTTGTTGAGGAGGAAAAAGCTGAAGTGAAAATTGGAATTTAAGATGGTGAAGTTGAAGATGGAGGCAGAACGTTGGTTAATGAAGCTGAAGTTAAAGTTGTTGATGATGTAGACGATGATACAGTTAGATGTAACGCAGAGATTGCTGAAGTAGTTCCAAAGGGTAATACACTCTTTGGGGATGTTGAAATTGGAATGATTTTGGTAAAAAAGATGGAGTTATAGGATTTACTAATGAAGTCGATGAGGATAGTTTAGGAGGTATAGGAGAAAGGTTGGTTGATGAGGATGGATAGTGTATTGTGGTTAAAGGCAATAAGGTTTCGAATAGTTACGGAGTGGCACTTCCTAACTGCACTAAACTTAAGGTGTTGTTGAGGGTTACGCGGCACATTTGGATCATTTATCCCGGGATCCCAAACTTTCATCGCATTAAAGAGTTCTTCTCGCGAAATGCTGTCGTAGGCGGCCTTAAAGTCGATGAAAAGATGATGAGTTTCGACTTGGAGTTCGTTGGTTTTCTCCAGGATTTGCCTTAGTGTGAAGATTTGGTCTATAGTCGACTTGCCGGGCCGGAATCCACACTGATAGTTGCCGATGTGTGTTAAAAAGGCTTCAGACAATCACCCAGTACAGTGGATAAGATCTTGTATGCAACATTCAACAAAGAGGTGCTCCTGTAGTATATGGGGGACATTGCATCGCCTTTCTTAAAGATTGGACAGACAGCACTTATTTTCTAGTCATCGGGCATACGCTCTTCTTCACAAACTCTGTTGGTAATTTTTTGTATACTCCCTACCAAGGTATAGCCTCCACATTTATAAAGCTCGGCTGGTAAACCATCAGTGCCAGCAGCTTTGTTGTTTTTAAGCCTATTAATGGTTAGCTGTATCTCCTCAATGCTTGGTGGGTGGACTAGTTCATTGTTGACTGGACGGTCTTCTTCATGTACTGCTGCCCTTTCTTGTGGAAGTTCGTTTAACAGCTGGTGGAAATGCTGTTTGAACACCTGGACAACTTGTTGATCGGTAACAAGGTTTCCATCGCAGTTTCGAAGAGCATGTGTGCCTGACTTAAAGCCAGCCGCCAGTTGCTTGGCTTTTCTGAAGAATTGGCGAGAGTCGTTTCGGCCACTTGACTCTTCGATATCCTTCAGCAGGAAGTTCGCGCTCGCTCTTTTTTTTCTGCGCAAGGTCTTCTGTTCCTCCCTTCTTTTGGCTCTGTGATCCTCTCTGGCCGCTCTAGTTTTTCGTTGCAGCGCGTTTCTATATCCCGTTTCTGTAGCTCTCTTCAGCTGCGCGCACTCATCATCATACCAGGGGTTTCTTCTCGGGGTTGGTTCGTAGCCCAGAGTCTTTTCGGCTACTTCTTGGATGATGTTGCAGCAGAGATTCGCGTTTGTGGAAGCTTTCGGCGAAATGGAGAGTTTCCTGCTCAGTTGCTCTCTGTAGGCTCTAGCTACTGCAGTATCCTTGAGGCGCCCAACGTGAAGTTTACGTTTTTTGGCGGTGCGCAGCATCTTCTCATTGGATAATCGACATCTGAATCGTGCTGCGACCATAAAATGATGAGAGTCGATATTTGCACCTCTGCAAGATCTTACGATATGGTCGATTTGGCTGGCGGTTCTTCCGTCTGGAGAAAGACAGGTTGCTGTGTGGATACGTTTGTACGAAAACCTTATTTATTTATTTATTTATTTACTACGACTTAAAGAAACTTAATTTTAAGATTAACATCTTTTAGTTAATTAAGCTTTCATAAGTAAATTTAAATTTGATATAATTAAATAAATTACATAATTAAATTTATATTTATATATGGTTTCAATGTTTGAATCAAAATTACATTTATATTCAGATAAAAGAAGTAAATAATAATGAAACAATAAATCAAATGTAAGTACTTATTTACAAAAATGTGTTAAATGCAAACAAAGAGAAAAGAGAAGAAAACAGCTTGTGCAGCAAAGACAATTTAGTGATGAATGTTATGGCAATTTTAATGATTTGAAACTTAAAGCGGTTACAATTTTAATGATTTGAAACATAAAATAATTGAAATAAATGAATATGGCAAATCTTCGAATTCGCAAAATGAGTAAACAAATCTTTTTGAAAACTATTTAATGACTCCGATCTTCTTATTTCACGTGGGAGCAAATTCCACCAACGAGCACTATTAACAAAAAATTGTCTCTCCGAAGTGAGACAAGTAAAACGCGGAATTAAAATTTGATTTGTTCGACTAGAAATTGAGAACTGGATTTCATTATAAAGGTCGAAAGGTTTCTGCGTGTGAATAATCTTATACAAAGTCACCAAGGTTCTAATTTTTAAATGGTTACCAAAACTTACACCAAATAAACTTTTTGAATAAGGAGAAATATGGCAATTTTTATATATATGACATTGTTAAACACATCGTTAAGCCATTTCTGGCTCACAGCATCGGAGTTTGAAAAGATTTCCCACCCATATGTCAAGATAGGTACAATAAGGGATTTCGCAAGCATCTTCCTCGTAGGAAGTGGTGTGAACTTTTTGAAAGCTGACAAATTCCTTAAGGCACCATAAGATTTTCCCACTAGTGCATTGATTTGGTCATTCCAAGTCAATTTCCTATTGAAACAAACTCCCAGGTTTATAGATTTCTCTACATACTCTACTGGTGTTCCGTTAAGCTCAACAAGAGGAAAATAAGACAAATCAAGAGATTTTTTTGAAATAACAAGACATTTTGTCTTAGTAATTTATCAAAACCCATAGAGTTGGATTTAATAGAAATAAAGCTTTCCACCTCATCTTCTGGAGTAACACTTACAAAATCAAAAGAGACTTGTAAGTTCGGCGAGTGAAACAAATCAAGCTCAGGTGATTGCAACGAATCCACCGATGTTGGTCGATGAACTGACGATACAAATGCTCTATTTAGAACATCGCACAGTGGAACGAATGTATGGGAAAAACGGCAAAATTAATATCTTGTGAATAAAATAAGGAATTCAACCAAATATGCTTGAAATAGTGTTTTAGCACTTATATCTATGATTGTAACCTAAAAACAAAGAATTTGATACACTCAAACTTATAAGTCCAGGATATTTTATTTAAAAGAGTTGAGCAGCGAACTTGTTTTTATTTTAATTTTAATTTATGATTGTTTGCTTATGTTTTGTTATATAGATTAGATGATTTTAATAGCTAAATGAATATTTACACTAATTAATACTTGTATACATAAATTCATCACTATCGCTTTCCGAAGAAGTATGCATATTACTAAGGTCTAATTCGACGGGTAATCCTGAAATTTCACTATTGTTAACCAAATAAGGATCTATATTTGGGTCACTTTTTGATTGAAATTTAGCACTAGATCGGATGTTTGAAATATAGGGATCTGACGTTATTAGCAAATAGTTAATCAAGTCGGTAATTGAGTTCACCCTTGAACTCTTTCGAGTATGATCCAACCTAGTTTTCCTTATTTCTTTGTGGCTTGCTTCCAACGTTTTTTCCGAAAGAACACCTATAGGAAGATCAAAAAACCTTGTTATGTCTTTTGCATGGAGCAAAAGTTTATGTACACTGCTAAGCATATAGTACCAGCTGTACTTCGAAAGGTATAGGTTTTTTGTTTCAAGAATTAGTTCTTCAAACGTGTCCATATTTATTTCTCGACCAGCAGCGAGTGTTCTCAAAATTAAACCAAATTTGAAAATGAGATCCTTATCTACACCGGTTATTTCGGAACTCAACTCTGGATTCGAAAAAAAAACGTCGCGCAGTATTGCCATCATTTGTTGTACCATAACCAGGTTTGGGTTTGTCCACCAGAAGTCCCATTTTTAGTTAAAAGTTTTCCTGAATAATTTTTTTTCTTTCATCAAACAGAAGCTTATGTTCTTGTCTACGAACTTGCCAAGTTTTAGATGGGATTCTATATGATATGTGGAGAAGGCACTCAAAACACCGTATCCAACAGTGGAGAGATGAAAGGCCGAATTTATAATTCTCAACGTTTGGTGTTCGTTCTTCAACAGATGGTAGATTCATTTGTGAAGGTTTTGCTCCACAAATATAGCAGTTTTGAGCTGCATTCGCTCCACTCAATGCATTTATCGCACTTCCATCTAGCATGGTTAATAACATTTTATAATTAATCGTAATTATTTTACCATCAACATCCATGGCTAAGTTTTCTAGTTCTGAAATAGTTTTTTCAAATTTTTGCTGCTCATTTGTAACGAGGCTACTATTTTCTTTTGAAAAAATTAGTTTCATGGGTCTGCAGTAAAACGTAGAACCTGGTCTTGAATTAACCCAGACATCACGGTTCATAGAAGTATCAACAAGCTTCAAAGGCACAAGAGCTGTTACAAATAAAAAGCTGTCGGTAGCTTCCCTGGCGACAAAAGTTTGCTTGTAATAGCTGTGGCCATCGAATCCCCACTTGCAAATAAGGTCAAAAGAATATCCAGAGTTTTCTAACCAATTTGAACACTGATTTTCTTTTGATATTTGGACAATACTTTCCGCTGTTTTATTCAAAAGGGATTGAACATTCACTTCAGCAACCGTCTCCGATACAGCAACAGTCCCTTCAGGCAACAGTTCTGCCTTATATTTTTTAAGCTGGTAGTAGCTGGGAAAACAGTCCTTACTTACACTGTTGACGACAGTTCTGAGCAAAGTGTATTTCCGCTTTGACAATCCCAAGTCAAGAAATAATACTAAGCTTTGTGGCAAAGACAAGACCTTATCACTTTTTTTAGGAGACTTTGAAGTCGCGATTTTAGCAGCATAGATTAGCTCTTCTGGGGTGTGTTGCGACACTAGTTCCTGAACAAGTCGTTTTTTAGTTCGCTCACCGCATTCTTCAAAACTTGTTTGAGGCCTTCCAACATTGGTAGTTCCCAGTGAATTGTGGTTTAACTAAACAGAAAAAGTTTGCTTTAGAATTTGGAATGATTTTTCAACTTCGAAAATAGCACTGGGTTATCAAACAAATCTTAACTTCATAGGGTTGTATTATTACTTACGGAATTTGCAAATCCGTCTGGTAAAGACAAATTAATGTTAAGCCATCGTTGGTTATCCTTCATAGAGCCATACTGTAACTTAGTCACCATGCTTGATGAACGCAGTTGAACCTAAAAATGTCAATTTTCTTAAAAAAGCGCAAACTTGCGCAAGATTTTGCTTTAAACTAACACAAAAAAGTCTCGAAATTTCTTCTAACCAAGCATTTTCTCGTTCATTAAGCTCTTCCAATCCAAGTAACTGCTTAATTTTGTTCGAAACATTTGAAACTTTCCTGGAATGTGCACTATCGAGCCATACTGTAACTAAGTCACCATGCTTGATGAACGCAGTTGAACCTAAAAATTTAAATTTTCTTAAAAAAGCGCAAACTTGCGCAAGATTTTTTTCGTGATTCGGTTTATTGGCACATTGCTAATGATAAAACAAAAAAAACCCAAGACCCATATTTGACCGTTTTTAGAAAAATCCACTTAAAATTTGAAAATAGTTTTTTTTTTCTTATATCGCACTAACACTTTTAAAATCGCCATTAAAAAAATAAAACACGAAAAAAATCAGTTTTTTAAAAAACTATTTTAATTTAAATACCTTGATTATTAATATTCTCCATTCGTAATTTAATTTTCACACGCGAAATATATTTGCACAGCAATTAAATATAACACAAAAAATCACCTTATAACTCTTTATAAACAAAAACGGAAGAGAAGCTATGTTCACGTGTCTATAACTTATGGACCAATAAATAAATGCAAAAAATTTTATTGCATTTTGAGCTTTCATATGTTTGGGATGACTTACCAATTAATTTAAAGTACCGCTAAAATATTTTTTTTTTTTAATATTTACCATGGATCGTCCCACTGTGCATCGCAGTCAACATCAGTATCAATATTTCTCTCTTTCCCAATACCGATTTCTCGCAGACTCTTCCAGAGCTTTCGTCCATTTTGTGAAGGATTTAGTTGTTTCATATTCCACCTTGTTTTCGCAGAAGTTATAAGGCATACACATCTGTTACGCAATTGACGATATTGTTGGTGATCCTCGGCGATTCTAGAGCGTTTCCATCTTTCATAGACAGAATTTCGATGGTTAATGGCTTGTCGAATTTCATTAGTGGACCAAGGATTATCTTTATGTTTAATAGTTCTAGTTTTAAGAGGAACATGGCGATCAAAAAGTGAGATTAAATTACGCTGTAGAAAATCAACTTGTTCATCAGGTGATATAATTCTGTATATGTCTTGCCATCGGACAACTCTAATATCAGATTCAAGAGCAACGATATTTAAATTTTGTGAAAAATGAGCTGGATTTGAAACATTGACTGGACGTAGGCTAAAAATACTAAAATTAATTTATCAACAAATCATCCACCAAAAGATTACTATTAAAGTCACCTCAGAGTATTAAATTGGAAAAATACATTGAGTTTTCCTTTAAAAATGAGTAAATTGGCGTCAAATCAATGGTAGAATATGGCCTGTATACAACACCTAACAAAAGCTTTCCATCACTGTTATTTGCGCTAGTAATTTCAACACAGAGACATTCGAATGCACAATTAATAATAACAATAAGGACTCTTTTAAATACAAAGCTACTCCACCACCAGTACGATCACATCTATCAACTCTTAACATGTTATATCCTTTCATTGCATACAAATTATCACTAATATTTTTAAACCACGTTTCTGAGACACAAATAGCATCAACCTCCGAACCCTCAAATAAATCCCGAAACTCATCAATCTTCTTAAATAGACTTTGAGCATTAATATGACATATTTTGAAACCTCGATTCTGGGAAACTAGAACTTTTAACATAGCTTCAGAAATATTAATAGTTAGCTCGTTGTTGGAGTGAGAAATATTTGCATTATGCTCACCCGACATCATAATAATTTAATAAAGGGAAGAATTTACGTGAAAGAAAAAGGGGAGCCATTATGTTTGAAGTTATTATAAGATTATTATCATCAAACAAAGCCTTTGTTGCACTTTTGCTGCTTATTCAGAAAATTAATGTTAATAAAGAAGTAACTAACATAATTGATATTGAAAAATATAGATTAAATATAAAAAATATTATAAATGAAATGAAAATGAAATAAATAATAAATCAAAAGAAAAAGAAAAAAAAATTATAACAAGTTGACTACGAAAGAAATCGTTAAATTGGAAAAGAAAATTTTATATACAATTTTAAATAATATAATATTATGTATGGAAAATTAATTTAATTAGTAATTATCAAGCATAAGAACGTCCTTACAAATTCAAATAAGCTGACTACATTATCGACATCTTAACTGTGTGGTTTCGGCAACTACTGGCAACGCTGGTGCTACTATGGTGTTTTCGATATTTACCGCTGGTAGCCATTCAATGTTGTTTACTTTGGTGGCTTCCTCGTGTGCTTGACGTTTGAAGTAAACAAAACCTCGAAAAGTAGAACTGTTGTGATGACTTTTTTCTTTTTCAACTCGAGTGCGGCATGCAGAATTTGCTGGTTTTTTATTGATAAGCATTCACGGATGTAAATTGGCATATCGGAGTCTAATCCCACGTCATGAAGATTTAATTGTCTTTTATTCGATTTTCGGTAATCGGCTATTTTTCGTAGAAGAAGGTTTCTTTCGTACGGCGAAAAAAATTTTATTATAATTGGACTGGTGTTCGACTTTCCTTTTCAGTATATGCGGAAAATATCTTTTAGTGTCGGTGCTATTAGATTTAGTGATAAACACAAGTGGTTAAATACTGATCGCACATTAGGATGGTCGATTGGAACATTGTAAAGAACAGCATCTGTTGAAATTTGATTGTTTTCGTGTTCTTCAAGTTTGTTTTGCAAAATCTCGATTTCTGAGCGTAGTTCGCTGTTGTTTATTACTTGAAGGGATTTCGATTTCACATTGCTTAGTTCAAATTTGACCCCTAAAAGTTTTTGTTTAAGATCTTTTATTTCAACTCCCATGGTGTTTTGTTCTGTTTTGATTTTATGGTGTTCGTCCTCCATTGCTTCAAGTCGTGAGTTGAAGTTTTTTTATTTCGGTTTGGATACCCGCAATTTCTTCGTTGATTTTATTTATAATTGATGTTGGACATTTTGTTTGACAGCTCGGTGAGTGTTTCTTTTTAAATTTTAAATTGTTTTTGCATCTACATAATTAAATTTGTTTCATGAGCAGAAAGCTGCAGCTGTCGTCTAAGCTAAGGGGGAGCCGGTTTTTGGGAGGTGTTTGGGGATCCTCGCTTAGGTGTTCCACGCGATAGTATTCCGGCAACTTTTTGCTGTTCAGCTTCTATCGAGTTTTTATTTGCAGACATAGCTTATTTATGTAATATGTACATATATATTAATATTTATATATATATAAATGTGTACTTGATTGATACAACACAAATTAATTTAATTTTTAAAGCTCTATTGCTACCCGGATATTTAAAAGTACCGAAATTCAAACAAATTATCTCTTGAACAGATATCGATTTTAAACCACAGTGGAATCTTTTAATGTTAAATAAACTTATTTAAAAATGCGTTAGACAAAAACACGCCTTTTGTTTAGTGTTTTATTTCCAACCTTGTGCTACTTATTACCGTATTACGAGCTGCTGCAAAGTCGATTAGTCGAAAACCGTTATCGGTGGTTTATTCGTGGAGGCTGCACTTTCCGACTAATCCGCCAAATATGTTTTCCTTACCAATTTTGACATTAAAGTCCCCGAGCGTACTCCGGACAGGCTCCGTAGGCTTTGTCCAGGAGATCATAGAATTCTTCCTTGATTAGGTCTTCAGCTTCGTTGGTAGAGGCGTGCGCACATATGAGGCTGATGTTGGAGAATTTTGCCTTGACACGGATCACAGCCAGGCGATCTTTGATGGGCTTAAAATCGATGACGTAGGATCTTAGCCGTTTTCCAACAACGAATCCGCATCCCAGCATATGTGCGTGACTATGGCAGCTGTAATAAATGTCGCAGTTTCTCCTTTAAGCGTGTTCGATCCTATACACCGTATCTCCTGGATAGCAGTAATATCCCTATACTGCTCGAGTATGGTTTCAAGTTTTTGAGTGGCCTCTGGCCAATGTTCTTACCTTCCATGAGCACACTTTTAAATCATAGTCCTTTTTCGTTCTGGGTCGTGATCTTAATCGGGGTTCATTGTCCGAAGCTCGTGTCTCTTTCACAATTCTCTTATTTTTTCCACGGTAAGGGAATTAACCTTACGCGCAACCTTCAGCCGGAAGGAAAAGTAGGCTCCAATCGTAGGACCCTTGGAAGAAGGACCGGTTAATAACCGATGTCAGTCACCCACTACGGGGTGCGAGCGCTGCCGTTGACCCATATAGAGTTCCTCCGCCACCATCTCTACTCCATAACCCTGACTCAGTTCTGGAGATTCTCTTACGACCTGGGCCCCAAATATGTCGAGGTAGCCCGAAAAAGGTTCGCACTTGCAATTTTAACGTATTGTGTAAAGGATTTTACACAATAGCCCGGAGAGCACTTCATCACGAACTTGGTTGTTGGGCTACTGGCACAAACCAAGTCTTGAGCAGTCAGTAGTTTTCCGACCACTCGCAATGCAGCTCTTTAAATGACGTAAACAAAAGAAGACAAAAAATGAAATGGCGTAATCTTGTATTCTTTCATTCTTGAATTTTTACTGACTGCAAGGTTTGGTATGAAAGGTACTCTTGCAAATGTTTTTAATTGTGTGTTTTTGGTATCTGAGTTGCTGTTTTTTTAGTGTTAATTTTTTAAATAGGTTGTCAACTATATATCGTGGAAAATTATTCATTTGTAGTATTGTAAATATTTCTTGTACGTTTCTTCTTGGAATTGTTCATTACTTATGTCGAAGAAAACGTCCAAAAAATATTTACAATACTACAATGAACAATTTTCCACGATACATAATTGCAAAAAAAAACACCAAAAAAACAGCAACTCAGCTACCAAAAACACACACAAAACATTTGCAAGAGTACCTTTCATACCAAACCTGGCAGACAGTACAAATCTATACAAAATAAGAAGAGAAGAAAATAACATCACATTTGCACATAAATCCAACGAAACTCTTAGCAAACTTTTCACCAATACCAGTTTTAGGGTAGCGCTTAAAGCGATCAGACGTGTTTTCTTAAGCTCCCTTGTTTTATATTATCTTTTGCATTGTTTATTTGTTCTTGCATTACTATAAATAAGTAAAATGTCATCAAATCAGTGTGGTTCTTGTAATTTAGAAATTTCTGATTCTAACTTCATTCAATGTGAACATTTTTGCAAAAATAAATATCATAAAAAATGTGCTTGTATTTCGGAGGCCAGCTTTAAGGTTCTCGTCACCGATGCAAATATGATGTGGAGATGTAATTCCTGTACTGTGTCGCGGCAAATTGTAAACGATTTGTTTAATAAGCTTTATAAACTCTCTGCAAAGATCTTAGAGCTAAAAGACCAAATGAACTTCATAAATAAATCGCTTAAGGAATCTAACTCTTCAGTTAATATCGCTGCAAAAAAGCATTCAAACAAGAGTTCCTTAACAAATAAAAGACTTGATACTAACGTTACATTAGGTCAGTGTACTCAGAGCATTTCAATATCATCACCATCGATTAGTGTTCGCAATAATTCAGAAGAGAAAACCATCCATTCTTCTGAAATCAATAAAGATGAAGAGAATATGAATACGGTCCCCCTTACCCCGTCATTAGCAAGGAAAGATGGATCGATTCGTAAAAACATAATTGGAAACAATACTTCCACATCGCTTGAAGGTGTTTCTATTCTCAAATCCAAATGGTTACATTTGTCTTACCTTTGCACAAATACAACAGTAGATTCTCTTACTTCATTTATTGCCAGTGTGCTTGACATCTCTCCAAATCTCATTAAATGCACAATGCTTGTGAAGAAAGGTGCCGACGTAACTGACTTCTCTTTCATAAATTTCAAAGCGGCGATTCCAGAGAATTGCGTTGAAAAAATTATGCATGCTTCCATTTGGCCTACTGGTGTTCGTGTAAGAGAATTTATTCCAAAAAACGACGAGCGAACGAAGCCACCTTTAACCTGTACATAAACAATTCAACAACAAAACCTGTTTTCGCTGTTGATGATCACGCTGCTGAAGTTGTTGTTGCTGATGTTGTTGCTGCTGATGTTGTTGTTGCTGATATTGTGCATTCTGTTGATGATATCAACTCGTGTGCTATACTCTTGTCATCTGTTTTATCTATTGATGCTAATGGTGTAAGTGAGAGATCTCTCCTATTTGATGTTTTGCCTGCTGATGTTGTTGCTATTCCTGCTGTTTCTGCTACTGCTGTTTCTGCATTCGATAAATTCTCTCTCTATTATCAAAATGTAGGAGGTATGCGCATCAAAACAAATCAATTTTATTCATCTATACTGGATTGTACGCATGATTTGATTGCACTCACGGAAACATGGCTTTATGATGGCTTACTTTCAACAGAATTATTTGATTCTAGCTTTGTTGTCTACAGAATGGACCGCAGTGCACCATATACTGGATTGAATAGAGGGGGTGGTGTGCTGGTGGCGGTTAATTCTAGTTTGAATAGCAAGGAAGTTGAATTGTCAAACTGCTCGGGTATGATCGAACAAATATGTGTTTGTATTGAATTATCAATTAGATATCATGATACAAGTTTAAATAAGATTAAAATATTTGTATTTGTTTCATATATACCTCCTAAATCTGAATTAAATATTTATAATGCACACGTGAATAATATTAAAAATGTTGTTTCCAATTTTGATGAAAATTGTTTTGCTGTTGTTCTAGGAGATTTTAATCTTTGTAATGTTAAATGGCTTTATTCTCTTGATGATAAATGTTTATTTCCAATTCATGTTCTAAAAGATTTTGAGGCCGTTGTAACTGATACATTATCTGCTTTAAATTTATCTCAAGTTAATAATATTGTAAATGAAATAGGTAGAATTGTAGATTTGGTTTATATTCAAAATGAATTTGATGTTTTAGTTGTTGAAGATGAAAATCCATTGTTAAATAATAGTATTCACCATAAAGCCATAAATATAGTATTTAATTTATCAGTTTTTAGATGTATATCTGATCCATTATTGATTTTAACAGGGCCGATTACATTTGCATTAATAATTATACTCAAAGTATAGATTGGGATTCATTTTTGGATCAATCTACGTTGTTTTCATGTTTTTCTGCTTTTATAAATGTAATTCAAAAATTGTTTGATAAGTTTATACCTAAAAAAGCTATAAGACGGGGATCCAAAAAGCCGGTATGGTTTTCAAAGGGCTTATTACGTCTAAAAAATGCTTTACTTAAGGCTCAAAAAAGAAGCAAGATCAATTCAAATCTTCGAAGCAATTATTGTCGCCTGCTGAGAGAATATAATTTTTTAAAGAAGTTTTTACATAATAACTATTTATGGTCCATTGAATCAAGGATCAAATCTTTTTGGAAATTTTACAATGAAAAAAGAAAATCGGTAGGAATTCCCTCAAATATGAATTACAATGGTATTATAAGTAGTGATATTTCTGAAATATGTAACATGTTTGCAACTTTTTTTCAATCAAAC
This sequence comes from Epistrophe grossulariae, assembly GCA_929447395.1. Lineage (NCBI taxonomy): Eukaryota > Metazoa > Arthropoda > Insecta > Diptera > Syrphidae > Epistrophe > Epistrophe grossulariae. Next base: position 70,112,912 of record OV839566.1, on the reverse strand, counting down.
TTTATCGTTGATTCTTCTATTAATGATATTCTGATGAATCATTCGGAAATAATTGATATGGGTTCAATGTCTATATCTGAAGAAGAGATTTATAATGAACTTTTAAGTTTAGATAGTAATCTAAGCCTTGGACCTGATAATATCCCTGCAAGGTTTTTAAAAGAATGTGCGTCTAATTTGTCGAAACCTTTGTGTTACATTTTCAACCTATCTCTTCAAAGTGGTGAGTTTTTAGATGCCTGGAAATTTTCCTATATTACTCCCATTTATAAATCTGGTTCAAAGCAAGATGTTAAGAATTATAGACCGATTGCCAAGTTGCAATTGATTCCTAAGATTTTTGAATCGATTGTGAAGAAGAAAATCTATGAAGTGGTGAAGAATCATATATCAGTTTACCAGCATGGCTTTGTCCAACTGCGATCGACTGCGACTAACTTGACTCTTTTTGTAAATTTTTGCCTGAAAAACATGGAAAATAAATGCCAAACCGATGTAGTTTTCACAGATTTTTCAAAGGTGTTCGATAGGGTTAGCCATCTAATTTTATTGAAAAAACTTTCATTCTTAGGGTTTCACTCAACACTCCTTAAGTGGATGAGTAATTACTTATGCAATCGCTCACAGTTTGTTAAAATTGGATCTAAATTATCTATCAAAATTAGAAACTTCTCTGGTGTGCCTCAGGGCAGTCACCTGGGACCCTTGTTGTTTCTACTATTCATTAATGATTTACCCACTGTAATTAATTTTTCAAAATGTCTGATGTTTGCGGATGACGTAAAAATTTTTAAATCAATTAAGTCAATTGCTGATAGTCTAGACTTACAAAAAGATATTGATGCATTGAATGAATGGTGTTGTTTGAATGCCTTAAGCTTGAACATAAGTAAATGCTCATTTATGACTTTCTCAAGGTCCGCTATGCCGATATTGTTTGAGTATAAAATGGAAGATGCGGTATTGCAAAAAACTGTTAGTCAAAAAGATTTAGGAGTTATTTTCGATTCACATCTTTCTTTTAATGTACATATTGATTATGTTATATCGAGAGCTAACGCTATGTCTGGATTTGTATTTAGGAACTCCCAAGAATTTAGAGATCCTTATACATTAAAATCCCTTTTCGTAGCCTTAGTTCGTCCAATTTTGGAATATTGTTCTGTCGTATGGTCTCCTCTTTTTAAAAAAGATTTGATACGTATTGAAAAAATTCAAAAAAGATTTACAAAATATGCGCTTAGAAGACTGAACTGGTCTGATTGTATGCCATCGTATAATAGTACGTGCTTATTAATTGGCATAAAGCCTTTATCTTGTAGAAGAACTTACTTTTCAATAGCATTTGCAAGAGATGTCATAACGGGACATATAGACTGTCCCCCTCTTCTAGCTTTGTTCGGTATATATGCGCCTTCTAGAACCTTAAGACCTAGAAGTAATGGTTTTTTGCATATTTCCCGACATGCAACAAACTATGGTAAAAATGAGCCAATCACTAATGCTTCTATAAATTTTAATCAATATGCAAATGTTATCGAACTGGATCAAAATAGAAATATTTTCAAATCCATTATTATGGAAAACATTGTAACGGGAAATTTTTTAGCTGGTTTGGTTTTGGCAACACTGGTTTTGACAGCTGACGTGTGTTTAGTACCTTGTGTCACTGTCAAACAGCTTCAGTTTGGTTTGCAATTTAACCCTGGATCGTCTTACAAATGAACAACGCTTGCAAATTATTGAATTTTACTATCAAAATTCGTGCTCGGTTCGAAATGTTCATCGCGCGCTGCTTCCATTTTATGGTCGGCATTCTCGACCTTCTGAGCAGTCTATTCGGAAGATTGTGACCAAATTTCGCACCAAATTTACTTTGTTGGACATTAAACCACCAACACGTTTACGTACTGTGCGTAGTGAAGAAAATATTGCGGCCGTATCAGCTAGTGTGACAGAAGACCGCGAAATGTCGATTCGGCGCCGTTCCCAGCAGTTAGGCCTTTGTTACAGCACTACGTGGAAAATTTTGCGAAAGGATTTGGGCGTAAAGCCTTTTAAGATACAGCTGGTGCAAGAACTAAAGCCAGCCGACCTACCACAACGCCGAATTTTTGGTGAATGGGCTCTTGGAAAGCTGGCCGAGGATCCGCTTTTTTATCGAAAAATTGTGTTCAGCGATGAGGCTCATTTTTGGTTGAATGGGTACGTAAATAAGCACAATTGCCGCATTTGGAGTGAAGATCAGCCAGAAGCATTGCAACAGCTACCAATGCATCCCGAAAAAGCCACTGTTTGGTGCGGTTTATGGGCCGGCGGCATTATTGGGCCATATTTCTTCAATGATGATGCGAATCGCAGCGTTACTGTCAATGGTGAACGCTACCGAGCGATGATAACAAACTTTTTTTTGCCCGAAATGGAAGTTCTTGACTTGCATGATATGTGGTTTCAACAAGACGGTGCCACATGCCACACAGCACGCGAAACAATGGTGCAATTGCGAGGCGAGTTTGGTGAACAGTTAATTTCACGTTTCGGGCCGGTCAATTGGCCGCCTAGATCGTGCGATTTGACACCATTAGACTATTTTTTGTGGGGGTATGTCAAGGCTAATGTCTATAGGGACAAGCCCGCTTCGATTGACGCACTGGAAGCCAACATCCATGCATTCATTCGTGAGATACCGGCCGATATGTGTGAAAGAGTATGCCAAAATTGGACTCAGCGGATGGGCTACCTGAGACGCAGCCGCGGTCAACATTTGCATGAAATTATCTTTAAACATTAAATTGCAAGGTTCAAACTATCGATTCAAATAAATATTTCATTCATTTTTTCGAATTTTTTGTGTTTTTTTTTAAAAAAAAGTTCTAAACCTCTTAAAAAATCACCCGTTATAAAGCTATATTTTCATTATTTTATTTTTTTTTATAATAGTTTGTAAGAAATTATGTATTAGTCTAAGAGAGTCATCATACTTATAGACGTAAATAAATAAATAAATAAATAAATAAAAAAAACACCGATCGACAAAGACCAAACCTATAACGTAATCTACGAGATCAGCTGCGATGAAAAAGAAGGAGAAACCTGCAATCTAGTTTACATCGGCACCACTAAACGAGAATTAACAAAGAGAATGACATCACATAAAGCGGACATAAAAAATAAAAAAGAATCAACTGGACTATCACAACACATTCTGCAGACTGTACATACCTACACCTAACATGGACAACGTCAAGATTTTGGACCAGAGTATATCTACTAAAAGCCCTTCCACACTAGAATTGCATGCTACTGCTAAATTTGTGGGAGAGAAATGATTTTTCATTTTTTACCACACACAACAGTTTAATTTAACCTCAATAAAAATGTGATGAAATGTGTGATAGAATTAGAACCATTTCTAAAAATTCTCATGTATTAACACATGTCAAATCGTGTAGGGTGGAATATCATGCTGTGTAAGATGGGCTCTCATATTTTGTTTCCACACTATTATACATGATTTGTTTCCCACTTTTTTTTGAATGTGTTAATACCACTGATCTCTATATACACTGGATTGTGTATTCATACAAAATTTTTGAGGCAAAAATATAGTCGTGGCCGGTACCCTCATATAACAGTATAACAGCGGCGCCAGCGGTATGGACGCTACTGGACCTGGATTTTCTTTTATTTGTTTCAATATTTACAGCCGCAATGCTTGTTGACATCAACTGCCATCAAATAAATGCTCAATTACGGCAAATATCTTCTACTCTTTTTTCGTTTGCATGGAGCGAGATATGAGGTTATACACTATAGGAACTACTACACAAGCATTGCATTACTATACACCAGGGTTCGGACTTAGGTTTTGAATTTTCGAAGTAAATACGGAAAAAAACTGAAGTAGATCCAAAATTTTCGAAGTAGTTTTAGGAGATTAAAAAAAAAAATTCGAATTAAATTCTTAACAAAAGTTTATTCAGTATTATTTGATTATTTTTCATAAATAAATAAATAATTAATTGCGAACAAGTAACTGTAAGGTACAAGAAAGTCAAACTTAAAATAAAAAAAAATAAAACTATAACACAAACTTCAGACTTCAATAGAAACAAATTAAACATACAGCCCTATTCTGCTTTTCATCGGGGGGAATTTTTCTATAATTTTCACTCATCACTATTCTGCTATTCATTCGAATTGAATCTGTATTAAAGTCGGTAACGTCGGTAATACTGCGCGGTATTCTGCTATTCACGTGAACGCGTTCATTCTATACAATTCAAATCCGCATATGAATTGTAGCGGATTTTTCATTTAATGGGTCGTCTGTCTGGTTGGTTGTTAGTAAAATGTAAGTAAAAACTAATTTATTATGATTATTTAGAATATTTGTTTGTAAATAATAGATTATTAACATTTTTAGGGGTAGAACGACAAACAAAGACCAATTTACGGCAATAATTTCTGCAATGAATTTTTCTTTTCTTGAAATTGAATCATTTCGCTGCGGAGGTGGAAGATTCGATTCAACAATCTCCAATACATACAGAAATGCTCATTTATTTAACCGAAAGTTTTTGGTAAACCTAAGATTTTGAAATGATTGGTTTATTATTATTTCAAAATGAAAATAAATGAACTTACGTTTCGTCCGCCAGTTCCATAATATTTTTTTTCGATTTTCTAACATTTCTCCGTAGCTCTCTGTTCGATGATTCTCTTATTCCTCTGTTTATAATTGGAAACAAAAGTCCAATACTGTCCATTTCCAAATTTAATTACGAAGATGAATCAAATTAAAAATTAAAATCAAAACAATTTATCCAAGATTTTGACATGAACAGCTGTTTACGTGAATGTCAAATTGGTTTGGGATAATGTAGTTCACCCGATGGATAGCAGAATGCAAAGGCAGTGTGAAAGGGAATCGAATGGGTGAATCGAATATACGATCCACGTGAATAGCAGAATAGGGCTGAAAGATATTAAATCAGCACCTTGAATTTTAGTTGGGTTTAAATATTGTATTAAGCAAAGTTTACTGTCTTCAAATTCAAATCTTGATTTGTTTTGAGTACACAAAGCAATATAATATTTTAAAATGTTTTGTTGACCAGCGATGTCTTTAAATTTGTTGGTTAAGTATTTTTTCAAAGAGAAGCAAATCCTAAAAAAGAAGAGTAGAGAAGTAGATTAAATTTTTTTCTCAAAATCGAAGTAGATCTACTTCGATCGAAGTAAAGTCCGAACCCTGCTATACACCATCCAGTTTTTCATACATTTTTTACTGTACATTTTATAATGACAATTACATACGTTACACTTAAATATTTTTGTTTATTTTAAAAATGAATACAAAAAACCAAATGACAGCAACTCAACTCCAGCACGCCTTTAAAAACGCGTGCACAAAAAATATAAACAAACTCTCTTCCTTATTAATTGAAATTAATATGACCATCTACTCTAACATTAAACACCAAAAAAATGTTGACAATGAAAATTCAAATCGTTAAATATTATATGTAACGAAGTCATATCAAACAAAAAAGTGCCAATTCGTATTCTAGGTAGGTAGGTAGAAATGGCGGCCACCAGAGCAACCTAGCTCAGTGACCCAAGTAGCATTAAGATTACGCCGTTTTGATACCATAATTCGCTTGACCTATGGGTGAATTGTTTGGGTTATGGTCGCGTTGATTAGCTACATGTATCTTCCTGCCCCACCTGCGAATGGATTCATTTAGAAAAATTGAGAATATATTGACCTTCACAACTGCAAGAGGAATGTTAACTCTTTCCGCAAGTGAGCTATGAAGGGCCGAGCCTTGCCTGGCCAGTTCGTCAGCTCTCTCGTTTTCCTCAATGCCACAGTGACTTGGAACCCAGATAAGAGTGACTGGTTCTCATTCAGATTTGCGAGAATTACATTTGGTTTTAAAGGAAAAGACTTGAGAGAAAGTTCTGTAAATTCATGTACTTTATTTAACAATATTCAACTTAAGACTAAACTTCTTATACAAAAATGAATATGCAAAAAACTTGCAAAACAACAACGAACGGGAGCATATTATGTAACAGAAAGCAAGAATAACAAAAAGATTATGACTTGTGATATAGATATACATATCTGGTCCGTCTGGTCAGCAGTATAACGTGGTTGCCAACTAGGTTGCACACGTAACTCCTCCCGCCTTAGTTGGAACATTACGTTGATGGTAGTTGTGAGATGTGTTGCAGAGAGTTGTATGCATGTTTGTTCATCTTATCTTGTATTGCCCACCGATACTGGGATAATGATAGGTTCAAGAGATATTAAAGTTTGTTGCTCTCTTAAATGTATGATAATAAAGATTCTTATGTTAATCACCTTTTAAATTACTTAAACGAAAACTAATTCCTTCAAACGTTTATTATACATTTGTATGTACAATTTTCATACATATCTACAATATAACATATAGGTTTTATTTTCGACTAATATGGCAAACAAAAAAGTAATTAATTCAGTTGTACATTTATTTATTGGTTTGTAAATTTTTTTTTCCTTATTTTCTGTTTGTGTACTTTGCGTTTATTTGTTTCTACTGTTATTTTGTTATCTTTAGCTACTATATGTTGATTAAACCTAGGAGCGAGTTTATTTCTTCTATCGTCCTGTTCAAATATATATTTATTTTTACTGAACTCAGGTGGATTCTTTCGTGTTTCATTTCGTTATTCAATAATGTCTTGTTTTTGGGCTAAACAACGCTCGTGAACTAATTTTCTTAAAAATTCATAGTTTGTAATATGATTTTGTAAATAATCTTGCTGAGATATAGTGTTGGGTTTGGAAAAAAAGGGTTTTTTAGTCCACTTTGTAACTCGAATGGTGATAATTTGGTTGTAGAGTGGATAGAACAGTTATAAGTAATAACAGCTTCGTCCAAAATTTCAAAAATAGCTTTATTAGGGAATTCCTATTTAATAATTCTGATTAATTCAGTCAATGAATGAAATTCATAGAATGAAACCGTTCTACAGGCGAATTACCTGTAAAACTCTTAGCGCATATTGCATGTGAATCCATGTCATATATTTTCAGGAAATCTTTAAAAACCGTTGATAAGAATTCAGTGCCATTGTCAGTGACAATCTTTTGTGGTATTCCATGATGGGAAAAATAGTGTTTTAATGATTTAATGAAATTAAAACTATTTCTAGAATTTAATAAATATACACTTGCAAATTTACTGAATTTATCTAATATTGTCAGAAAATTCTCTTTATGGACAGAATAAATGTCCAAGTGTCCAATATTTCTAATGGTTTTGAAGGAGTTTCTGTAACTTCAAATTTAAGAGGTTCTCTTAGGCGTTCATACTTATACTTTTCACATACTTGACAATTTAATTATGTTGTGTGACCAATTATTTTCAATTATATTTTTTAATATTTTAGGTAGGCTTTTTTGGTCAATGTGTAATTTAATGCAAATAAAACAAGTCTATTTCATCTTTTCCCAACGTTTCGTCGTTATTCACGACTTCTTCAGGGGTGTATCTAGATCTTTTATTACGTATATAATTTTTACATTTTAATATTTTAATAATTTTGTTTTTTTTAAAAGAAAAACTTACTTATTTTATTGGTTGATTTTACATAATAATTGTTAAGCAGCTATTTTTTAATAAATTAATGTGAAACAGAAACAAAATAAATTAACACAAAAATAAATAAATTAACATGAAAAAAACTTATTACTTTACGGAACAAACAAAAATTATCACAGTAGTGTATGCAGGTACTTATTGAATTGCCAAAGCATAGCTCGCGATCGTATTTTCTCTGTCCTCTTGTGTATTCATTATTTTCGTCATTTTTTGTTGAATTCTTAAACTCTCAAGAGTAAATCTCGCGTTTATTCTCTTTTCTTTGTCTAGTACTCTTACATCGTCAAAGTTGGCTGTGTGTCCACTGTCAAGTATATTATAAAAAATCAAACTTTACTGTTCCGCAGCAACCGCACCGCACTTTATGGGTTACCAAAAATTCACAAAACAAATATTCCACTCCGACCAATTTCTTCATCTACAAATGTACCCTGCTACCAAATGTCAAAACACATTGGTCATATTCTTAAAAATATAATTTCAGACAAATATAATGTAAAAAATTGTTTTAGATTAAAAGAAAAGCAGAAAAACACTAACTTAGAAGAAGAAGACAAGTTTGTCTCAATTTATGTGGTATCACTTTTCACCAACATACCCACCTACCTCGCTATAAAAATCATTATGAAACAGTGGCCAACAATAAAAAAATTCACAAGTATTCCAAAAAAGCATTTTTTAAGAATGTTAGAATTTTGCCTCAAAGATAATAACTATTTCCAATGTGAAAATAAACATTATAATCAAACATTTGGAATGCCCATGGGCAATCCTTTATCTCCAACAATAGCAGATATCATTCTTGATGACCTTCTTGACAATACAACTAATAAATTAAACTCAGAAAACATAAATATCAAGCACATATCAAAATATGTCGATGATATCTTTGCAATAATCAAAGATCGCGACAAGGAAACAATTTTGCAAACACTTAACAATTATCACACCAAAATACAATTCACAATAGAAATGGAAAAAACAATAGCCTACCATACCTGGACGTTAAACTTCATCGAAAAGACGGAAAAATTGTTTTTGATTGGTATTCAAAACCCACCGCTTCCGGCAGAATGATTAATTATTTATCAACACAACCTATCACACAAAAAATAAACACAGCAACTAATTTCATAAACAAAGTCTTAAACTTCAGCGATCTCCAATTTAGATCAAATAACATAAAAGCAATTAAAAATATTCTAGACATGAACAATTTTCCAAATTTTCTAATTAATAACTTACTTAAAAAGAAAACTCAACCAAAAACTAACCCAACGAATAATAAAACAAACAAAAACCAAAATGACGGCAACACTAAATACTTCAGCGTACCATATATACCAAAATTAACCGATAGTAAAAATTTGCAGCACACAATCAAACAAAAGAGTGCATCGGTTAAGTATGCACATAAATCCAACAAAACACTAATTTTTACCAACACCAAAGCTCCAATAGATAAAAACCAACAATACAATATCGTATATGAGGTGAGCTGTAATGGAAAGGAGGTGGAAGCGTGCAATCTGGTATACATTGGAACAACGAAAAGACTGTTAGGCATATAAATGACATAGTGGGGCGGCTTAGTTAAATAATTGTGCACTTTGTGATAAAAGCATAAAATTTTTTTCATTGTTGGTACATTATATGAATATGATTTTAAGATATTGGGCCACTTCAAAATTCCGCCCCTTTAGGTGGGAGGGGCAAATTTAAAACAAAAATTACATAAGATTGAAAAAAAAACATTAAAAAACAACGGCAACACTTACAATATCATGCTATACCTTTTTTAAAGCCAAGAACCCATTCTTCAATTCTGTTTTCAAATTAAGTTATTTTAGGGCTTAGTTTTTGAAAAAAATATTTTCAAACTCAAAATTTTGAAAAAAAAATAAAAAAAAAAAAGTTTATTATGATTTTTTTGCAAAATTTTACGTTATTGAGTACTAATTTGCTTTATCATTTTCGATACTCTTATTAACTTTTAGTCGAGTGTTAAAAATCAGATAGTCTTAAGTCATTTAGTTTTTTAGAAAATTGAAAATTACCATAACTACTTTTTTCTGAAAACCGTCATTTTTGAACATAAACAATGGATTTTGAATTATAAAATTATTTTAATCAATAGACCTACAATAAGTTAGGTAGTTATGAACTTTTAATATGTTATTTAATATGGTTGTTTGATGAAAAAACAAATTACGACAACCACGCCCCATACGCCCGCCTTCACAATTCTGAAAAACCCACACTTTTTTCGGTCTCTTGCCTATAACTTCATTCTGGTTTTTATTTAAGCAAAAAATATTTTGCGACAAATACAATCAAATGAGAATTATTACTAAGATCTATTGCACCCCATCGTTTTTCGTTTAAAGTGTATGGGGAGATTGTTTTATACTTTTTAGTAATAAACATATTATATTAAGATTTAAATTTTTTGTATTCACTTAATTAAGAAGACTTTAGTTGTTTTATAATATAAAAATGACATAATTTGGGTGTAATTTATACAATTTGTCTCAATTGATTACGGACAGTAAATTTTTTAATCAACAATAGTGTTGCGATGCTGTTGCGCAACGCAGCTGATGCTGATGCAATACATCAGCAACTAAGCATCGCATTTCCTTGATTCTGGTTTTGCTTTAAGTTTGCGCATTATTTGATGCAAGTTTGCAATAGTGAACACTTTACATTAAAACTGATGCTGGTTTGATGGCAGCTTGACCCAAGTGATTGTGCAACATCTCTGCAACGATGCGTTTGTGAATTTACATATATTTTCAAACCATTCGTTGATCTTACTTTGGAAAATAGTTTACGGAATGAAAGAAGGATTTATAATGATCATTCCGGTTTTGTTCAGGTTCTCAATCTCTGACCCCCATATCCCCATTTACGCCACTTCATGCGTTCTTCAAAGCCACTTGGACCCTCTTATCTTTATTCTAACAATAAACGATATTCACAGTCAATATAACTACTGGCTCATATCGTAGTTATGTAGTTGATATTAAAATCATTAAGGTCAATTCAATTTATTCCAAACTTGGTGCGAAAAGAATTTCTTAGAACTCAACATTACTTTCAATCTATAACCTTCTCCCGTAAACGGTTTCCCTCAACCCCTAGTAAATATTGCTTTCGCAACGTGGCCATTCCCATAATTTAATCCATTCGAGACCTTGGAATTATTTGTGACAGTGAGCTTAACCTTCGCTCCCATTTTGGTCAAATAATTAACAAGGCCAATACCTCTGCCGGCTGTATTAATAATCTTATTCCCACAGATATTTTGTCAACTACTACTGATTACTGCGCTCCTATTCTGTGTCTCAGTAAGGATTTTAAAGTTGTTTTCCCATCCAGATAGGACTGGCAAAACGAAATCGTGACGAAAGACTTCGACACAACTATTTTTACTGATGGTTCAAAGATGGAGTGTGGGGTTGGTTCAGGAATATTTTCCGCATCTCTAAATATCTCTAGATCTTTTCGGCTACCCAAATTTGCTAGTGTTTTTCAAGCTGAATTACTGGCAATTGGGGAAGCATGTAAGGTACTCAAACAAGACCCCAACCAATACCGAAATACCACTATCCTGACAGCGGTTAAAGCCATTAGCTCAGCTGCATCGTCTTCCAAATTGGTGCAGCAATGCCTTGATGACCTCGCCAGCCTAAATATGAATCTCAAGGAGAGGGAAACGAGCGGGCTGACGAACTGGCCAGGCAAGGTTCAGCCCTTCATGACTCACTTGTGGAAACAGTTAATATTACACTTGGAGTCATGAAGGGCAATACATTCTCTATTTTTCTTACCAAATCCAATTGCAGGAGGGGAAATTTGTCAAATTCCATCAATTATAGGAAGATTTGGCCCACCTATAGTAAATCCCGGACAAACGACTTAATTTGCAGACCCAGGCGAGACATAGCCAGGTCGTTGCAACATGAACAGGATACTGGCCAATCGGAGAGCATGCAGCGAAGCTAGATATACCCCACAATTATCACTGTAGCCACTGTACATCTTTCCTAGGACTAGATGATCGTTCTAAGAGTACAAACCTTGTAAGTCTCTGAGCCAACCGACAATCTGATCAATGTGGCATGTTGCTGCGAGACTCAAACAATCCATACCATTTCCATCCATAGGTCCTATGAGTTATGGTATCAAAACGACGCACTCTAGCTCTAATTGGTTCAATAAGCTAGGTGGCTCGTGACCGCCATTTCAACCTACCTACCTCTGCCGGCTTCTGCGGCCTTCGGTGGACCGATAACATCAGCCCCATATGTACTTTATTTCTTGTCTCAATAAGTTAAAAATCGTTCGCAAAATTTGTAGCGGATCTAAAAGAAATCGGTTTAATTGAAAATGAAACGTTTGAAAAAAAACACTCAATCCCCCCCTCAATAAAGGTATTCGTCGCAAGAAACAAGTGGTACCAGTAATTTGTATGTGATCAAATTTTAAATTTATTCAGAAGACTTAAGGGGTTATTGCGCTGTACTGTGCGAAGAAACTGAGAATTTTACAACTAACGGAAATTTAAGTTTTTGTTGGAGCTTAATGGCGTCGGTTATATACAAAAATACCATGAGGATCATATTTGTAGCTTCTTTTGTTTTCTACAAGTCGCAAAATAACTTAAAATTTATATACCAGAATGATGTTCAAGGCAAAAGACTGAAAAAGTGATGGTTTTCTGTGATTTTATTATGATACTGAACTGGTGGAGGGGGCGTGGTTGTGAAAATTTGTTTTTTTCATCTACCAAACTTATTAAGTAACATTTTAAAAATTTATATATAAATACATGACCTTTAATAGTTTTATCGATTGGACCAATTTTATAATTTAAACAAGAAAGTCAAAATCCATTGTTTATGTTCAAAAATGACGGTTTTAAGAAAAAAGTAGTTATGGTAGTTTTCAATTTTCTAAAAAACTAAATGACTTAAGACTATCTGGTTTTTAGCACTCGACTAAAAGTTAATAAGAGTATCGAAAATGATAAAGCAAATTAGTACTTAATAACGTAAAATTTTGCAAAAAAATCATAATAACCTTTTTTTTTTATTTTTTTTTTTATTTTTTTTTTTTATTTTTTTTTCAAAATTTTGAGTTTGAAAATAATTTTTTCAAAAACTAAGCCCTAAAATAACTTAATTTGAAAATAGAATTGAAGAATGGGTTCTTGGCTTTAAAAAAAGGTATAGCATGATATTGTAAGTGTTGCCGTTGTTTTTTAATATTTTTTTTCAATCTTATGTATTTTTTTTTTTTAATTTGCCCCTCCCACCTAAAGGGGCGGAATTTCGAAGTGGCCCAATATCTTAAAATCATATTCATATAATGTACCAACAATGAAAAAAATTTGATGCTTTTATCACAAAGTGCACAATTATCTTTTATATGGACGCTATGCCGCTCCACTAACAGAGCACAAAGCAGACAGTAAAAAAGGAAAAGAATCAACGGGTCTCTCACAACATATACTTGACAGTGGACACACAGCCAACTTGCACGATGTAAGATTACTAGACAAAGAAAAGAGAATAAACGCGAGATTTCCTCTTGAGAGTTTAAGAATTCAACAAAAAATTACGAAAATAATGAATACACAAGAGGACAGAGAAAATACGATCGCGAGCTATGCTTTGGCAATTCAATAAGTAACAGCATACACTACTGTGATAATTTTTGTTTGTTCCGTAAAGTAATAAGTTTTTTTCATGTTAATTTATTTTGTTTCTGTTTCACATTAATTTATTAAAAAATAGCTGCTTAACAATTATTATGTAAAATCAACCAATAAAATAGGTAAGTTTTCCTTTTTAAAAAAACAAAATTATTAAAATATTAAAATGTAAAAATTATATACGTAATAAAAGATCTAGATACACCCCTGAAGAAGTCGTGAATAACGACGAAACGTTGGGAAAAGATGAAATAGACTTGTTTTATTTGCATTAAATTACACATTGACCAAAAAAGCCTACCTAAAATATAAAAAAATACTTGACAATTTTTTATAGTTCTTGTTATTACGTGTTTCATATTAGGAAAATAGTATTTTCTTTAAAGGTGTTCCAGGCTTTCATTAATTTCTCTATGGGTTGAGTTTTTGTGATAGTCATAGTCACGTACAATTTCTTCCTGCTTATCAACTTCGGTGACATCTTCTTGTAATATTGTGGTCCTTACTAATTTAAGAAGTGAATTATTAAAATATTTTGAGTATACAGATTGGACTACTTTAAATTTTTCGTCATCGGCTAAAATGGCAGTAACTCTTTTCGTGTTTAAAAAATTTTGGAAAAAGGAATTTATGATGTATATGTATATATGTATATATCGCAAATATTTGAACATTAAATTTTAAAGTGTTTTTTTCTTTTAAATAGAATAGTTAATGTTGAATGAAGCTGTATAAGACTTGGATTTTTCAAGAGAAAGACTTGATTTGAAAATTCATTTATGGCTCTTTCTGAAATTGGAATACCATCTCCAATATTTTCCAAAGCGGAATGGATTGTGTTATTATCCTCAAGCTCATCAATATTATTTTCCATTGACTGTAAGTCTGTGTTTTCAATTGGACATCCTTGATCTTCAGCAGCATTTATTTCGATTCTAGAAAGAGCATCAAATTTGAATTCATGTTTCCTTTTTTATAAATAATTTTTTAGTCAAATTCTTCTAATTTAAGCCTCCAACGTACTTATTTTGAATTCGGATCTTTCATTGAAAATAAATAAATAAGGGGCCTATGATCGGTTATTATATTGAATTGTCTACCAAAGAGATATGGCCGAAAATACTTTGTAGCCTAAACAATGGCTAAAAGCTCCCTCTCTATTGTGCTGTAACTTTGTTCGGATTTAGATAAGGTACGACTTGCGTAACAAACCGGTTCATCACATCCTACAGAGCCTTGGGATAATATGGAACCTATTGCAACATTACTTGCCTCACAAGTAAGATTGAATGGTTTTGTGAAATCGGGGTATTGTAAAATTGGTTCATTGCACAAATTTTTTTTGCAAGTTTCGAAACACTCAATATATTTGGAGTCAAAAGTAATTCTGTTGCCCTTACGGAGACATTCGATCATTGGCTTTGTTAGATTGGCAAAATCTTTTATAAATTTCCTGTAGTATCCCAAAAGACCAAAAAACGACTTGATTTGTTTGGGGGTCCTTGGGATAGGAAAATTTTGCACTGCCTGAACCTTCATTGGATTGGGCTTAACACCCTCTGAAGTGACCAAATGTCCAAGGAATGAAACCTAATTTTGGAGGAATTCGGACTTGTCTAATTGGATCTTCAAATTAGCATCTTGTAGTCTCTTAAAAACAGTTTCCAAAATTTAGCATATGCTCTTGGAGAGAAGTTTAAAAAAAACAATAATGTCGTCGAAAAACACGAGGCATATTTTGTCTTGTTCTTCCCTCAGAACATAGTCCATGAGACGTTGAAAAGTTGCCGGTGCACCTTCGAATCCACATGGCATACGGAGGTGTTCAAAATGACCTCCCTCGACGGAGAAAGCCGTTTTCTCAATGTCTTCTTCACTAACCTGAATTTGTTGGAAACCGGATGCTAGGTCTAATGTAGTGAAATATATAGATTTACCCAATTCGTCTAAAATATCGGCAATATTCTCCATTGGGTACTTATCGTCCACGGTTTTCTCATTGAGTTTTCGATAGTCCACCACCAATCGCCATTTTTGTTTGCCACTTGAGTCTCTTTTTTTTGGAACAATCCAGATCGGTGAAGACCATGGTGAAAAACTTGGACGTATTATACCTTCCTGAAGCATTTTCGAAATTTGATTTTCAATCTCTACCTTATGGACATGAGGGAAGCGGTAAGAAGAGAGTAGATAGGGATATTGTCTTTTGTTTTGATCCGGTGTTTAATCTGTTCACAAAATGTGAGAGGTTCATTATGTTTGAAAAAAATATGTTTGTATTTATGACATAGGCGTTTTATTACTACTTTTTCTTCTTCATTTAGATGATCAATGCGGATTAAATCGGTAATATTTGAATCACCTAAGTTTTCAGAATTGGTTGTTGTGATGTTATGAACTTCAATTATTTTATTTGCGTCAATTATTTGTACTTTTAACGGTTGCTCTAAAATAAAAGTTTGAGGAAAATCGAGATAGTTAATGACCTCCACATATGAATACCAATTACAAGCTTTATAAAGTCCTTCAGAAATTATAAGTCCAGGCATTATCAATTTAGGTTTTATGAAAATATCACCAAGTTCGACATCAACCGGAAGTTGGACAATCATTTTACTACATTCCGGAACAGTATAGCTTTTTGACATTAAATTAGGTTTGAAAGCTAATTTTAATATCGCATATCAGATTACTCAGTGTTAGAAGTCGTATGCACTACGCATTCCACCGCTTAAGACCACTGACATCACAGGTGAAATTGACGGAATAAAGAATGGTCAATTCCAATAAACTGACATTCTAGTATGAATAATACAATAAATAATAATAATAATTAATAACTGTTACCGATCTTCCAACCTCTCCCCTTTGATACGTACTACGAATTGTAGTCTATCGAAATAAGGTATGGAGAAAAATGGAGGCCGAACAAGACAGCATACTTGAAGGCGCTTAGAAAAATGCTGATGCTCCAAATGCTTTTGATAAACAAACAAACAACACATCTCGACCTGTGACTTCAGTGGTCTTAAGCGGTGGAATGCGTAGTGCATACGACTTCTAAGACTGAGTAATCTGATATGCGTAGGTTCGATCCTTAGGTGTGCATGTAAAAACAGTTTTTATTTTAACGGGATCTATAGTTTTTATTTCAGTGTCTAGATTTGTTGCAATATCAGGGCGTATAAAAGATTTGTTGCTACCTGTATTAATTAAAATTTTTAATTTATTTTCATTTGAACTATCTATTACAATGTAAGGCAATAAACTCGAGTTAAAATTGTTTATGTCTAAGTAACCTATTGTGTCTCCGAGGCTAGTGTGAGAAAATTTGTGTCATCAATCTCACTTTCAAAGACTTGATTTGTAGGATCATGGTTCATTTATCTCATCATATGTTTCAATATTATTTAAGTGATTTGGCCTATTATTGTTTTTCGTTTGGTTATTTTGGAAAGAATTTCCATAAGTCGTAGTTCTTCCACTGGAAATATCCATCGGTTCATAATTCTAAAATCTTCTACAGTTATGTGAGAGACTAGTGTTATTTGTTCTATTATTAGACTGAGAGTTTTGGTTTTGATATGGTTTTAGATTATTATTTATGGAATATTGTCTAGAGGGTTTTGATGGTCGATTCGGATCGGAAGAGGAGCTGTGTTGTTCAAATTGTATGGCCTTTGCGGAGTCTGGTTATTAGAGTTCTGATAATATGCTGGCCCTGGATTATTCTGGAAATGGTTTCTGTTCTGAGTGTAAGTTTGTGGTACCCTATTTGAATTTTTAGCTTCAGAAGAAGTACGGGTATAATGGGAATCTCTAAAATAAAAACAATTTTGCTCTTGTAGGAAATAATTCAAAGCTTCAGATAATCTAGCTGGTTTCATAGATCTTATTGTAGAGCCTAGGGGTTCTTTTAGACCCGACAAAAAGGTATTTAAACACATCTCTTCATAGAGTTTCTGCTTTGATTGCATAACGTTCATATCTGATTCATGCACTTTAACGTGATTTATCATAGCTGACAATAGCTCTATAACCTTTGCATAAAAATTTTCAACCGTGTTTTGTCCCTGTCGAATTTGGTGTAGGTCGCGAATTAAACTCGTTTCATTACGCTTGTCCGAGTAATGAACAATTAAATTGTGTTTAATTTCATTCCAATCTACTGGTGTGCCGTACATGTTAAGTACCTCATTAGCCTGTCCTATGATTTTATTTCTAATTGACCGATGTATGATTCTCTTATAAGCATTACATGTTTCAGGAATGAAACTCAAAATTTCCTCAACGTTGATCAGAAAATCATACAAAAGTCTTGGGTTTCCATCAAAACTTGGGCCTTAACGGCATCAGGGATTCTGAGCGAGTTAAAAACCTCTGAAGCAACGGCTAAATTACTGTTTGTCATACTACTCGTAGAAATTGGTATATTTAATGAATTTGAAGCGTTTGAAGGAATATAGCCTTTTACAATATAATACTGATTAGTTTTTAATTCTATTTTTTCTAAGTTATTAAGAGAAAAACCAACGTTAACTTTTTTATTTTTTTGAATTTTGAATGAAGTCGCATCGGTAAGGCAATTCAGAAAAGACTCACCTTCTATACACATTCTCCTTTCCTGAGTTGTTGATTGTTTCTAATTCGGTCTATGTACGTTTCTTGTCTGGTGGTGTTTATTGTTTATTTTTTATCACTTATTTTTGTTTTTGTATTTGTACTTGTATTTGTATATTTTTTTTCTGATTTATAGTTTCATTTTTCACTTATAATTTTTAATATTTTCTTTATTTTGCATGAAATTTTGCACATTCTAAATTTCTTTGACTATAAAGTATAATGTAAATAGTAGAAGAATCTACGTATTTTCCACTTACAAATAGTTTTTCTTTTGTATTTAAAGGTTTTAGGGAATATGTGAGTGGGTTTATTTTTTATTTTGTAAGTACCTAAGTACTTATTTTTGTATTTGTATTTGTTTTCTTTTTCTGATTTATAGTTTCATTTTTCACTTATAATTTTTTTTAGTTTTGAATTATTTCATAGTGATTTCCATAAAAGGAGTATATATATATATGTTATTTTGTCGTAGGTAATTAATGTTTACATTTTCTATATATTTTTCAAGTTTAAGCTACTTAGTTATATTCACTTATTGAAAAAAATTAGCACTCCTAAACGACTGCGCCAATTACATTTGGTTTTAAAGAAAAAGACTTAAGCGAAATTTCTGTAAATTCATGTACTTTATTTAAAGCCCTTCCACACTATCCCGCTGAGTATTAATACATGTCAAAAAAGTGTGAAACAAATCATGTATAATAGTGTGGAAACAAAATATGACATTCCCAGCCTACACGATTTGACATGTGTTAATACATGAGAATTTTTAGAAATGGTTCTAATTCTGTCACACATTTCATCACATTTTTATTGAGGTTAAATTAAACTGTTGTGTGTGCTCAAAAAATGAAAAGAAATTTTTCTCTCACAAATTTGGCAGTAGCATGGAATTCTTTTCCACTTTGTATTAATACTCAGTGGGATAGTGTGGAAGGGCTTTAACGAACAGCTGATTTGTTTACCATATCGTTTACCACATTTACGCAAAATGTTTTTTGGTGCCTTCATGAAACGTGTGTCGGAAACTTTACGATTTTACAAAATCGTAAAGTTTAAGACGTTGCATGAATACCCAATAGCCAAACCACAACCACGGGTCAGGTCGCTCTGGCTTTGACATATTGAATAGAAACAATGGGCTCTTATGAAGTAATCTGAAATGTTAACTCACGCTTCGCGTTCGCTTTAGATCGTAAATATCGTAAGCCTGAGCGCGACGCCCGAATAGATCTATTTTCTATTTTGGTGACGCTTTGACAGCTCACAACAATCATTCTTTTTTGTTACTATTTCATTTCTTTCGGAAGTGAAAGTTTTTATTAAAATAAAAATACAAAAATATGTTATTTAAAAAAAACCATTAGAATATTTTTGTGCGAGTGACTTAAATAAGTGGTAAATGCAACAATTGCTGTATTAAAAATTAAATTATCCCTATGTTTTTAGGTGTGGTTTGTTAAGTTGTGGTTCAACATACAGATTGTATTATGGATTCTTGGAAATTAATTCGCTTATTTTATTATTCCTGTAGATACATAAACCTATATAGATACGATTTTATTAATTGGATAAAATAAAAAAATTCAAATAAATCAAATTTAAAGTGAAATCTGTCTGTGTTTTATTTATTTCATTCTTAAAGTGTTCTAAGTGTACACAGGCAGTGGCATTTCATTCCGTTTTGTGAATTTTTCAATAGGAAAAGAAAGGACAAAATTAAATGTGTGTAGGTAATTGTTTTGGGACTTTTACCTTACAGCGTTGGTAGCGTTTTTCGATAGTTTTCTTCAATAATGAAATTTGTTCGAAATGTCAAACAAAATCTAGTTTATGTGTGGTGAGAACGGATTTCGTGATCTTGTTGCCGAAATCCGAGATTTTGTGAAAATCATATAATGGTAGATTTACATTGATCTTCATGCGAGTACTGCAAACAAAAAGGATGTAAAATTAAAATTTACATTTGTTGAATAGAGAGAAGGGACCAACATCTTCATCTTCGAAAATTGAAACATCTCGTATGAGTTTTGTTCCATTTTTCAACGTTTCTTGACCAATTTAATCGATGCGAGAGTTACAAATTGTATAGGCACTGGATTTGATCTGAAAAAATAAAATACAAATAGTAATAACAATAATAATAATTAATTATTTTTCACATCCCGATTGCAAATATAAAGTCATTAATCGAATTACTTGTCCAAGTTCAATATGCTTGAAGAAAGGTTTTTGTAAACTAGCATTGTGTCAATGTCGTAAGACGGTTGTTTCATATTTCATTGAAATCAAAAAGAAAACATCGACATTAGTAAATACTTTCATTAGCAAAGCTATTTATTTTAATTGTTGTTAGTACCTAATTGAAACCATAAAAACAGGGACATTTTTGGTTCCCTAGAATCTGCGCAGTGTTATTTTAAGGAAAGAGAACTTTTATTCTCCAATATCTCAATGCCCGAGGTTTGAAGCTACATAACGTTTTGCAAATTCCTAAGGTCGCTCTTTATGACACATGATATCGTAAAATATCGTAGTCGATGAAAAGCCTGTCAAAAGCCCGAGCATCCGAAGCGTGGTTGTGGTTTGGCCATTACTATTAAAAAAAGGTTATTTTAGTAAAACTTTTCACACTTTTAAAAGTTGGTTTTGTTGTTTTCTTTTTTGGCGCTTTTTGCAGTTTTTTATTGTTGATAAAAAGAAGTTATACAGGTTTTAACTTTATTACATAATAATTTATAGAAACTTTTATTTATTGATATTTTTTATATACATACATATTCGTTGAAGCTCCTTTTTTTTCTACATAGGTAGCATTAATTTAAATTTCCCTATTGTATTGTTTTCTCGAGGTCACTTTCATTATGCTTTAAGATCATTGTAAATGTTACCTATACATATTACATATTAATATGTTTAAGAGTTTACGTTTGCTGGTAATTAATGTTTACATCGACTTACCATTTGAAATTGTTCACGCCACGCCACTGGTATATATATACATATATGTATATATATGTACGCGTAGATAAATAAACGCCCTTGAAGATGCTGAGAAAATCCAGAGAAACGTCGGGAAAAAATGTATGTAATTGTTTTTAATTGCATAATTCAATAAATTGACCAAAAAGCCCGAACATAATATTTTTTAAATTAAAGTACAAAGAATTAGTCACAAATATATAACTATAATTATATTAACTTGTGTTTTTCTAGAAAAAACGACTCAGTCTTATTAATTCAAATACAGACTCTGAGCCTAATGCGCATGATGATGAGAACTACTCTTCACATAAAAATATCAGGCGCGATTGGCCTCAAAACTCAAATAGCTTAAATAGGATATCTAGGCCTAGTTCACCAGGATTTAATGTAGGAACTCAGCATTCAAACTCCGCACCGGGAATAACCGAACGTACAACCGCAACGATATCGGCTTCAGATGAACTTGATGAAGACAAAAATAAAGTTCCTCAAATTACAAAAATGCAAAAATTAGCAAATGTCACGGATCGTTCAAATGATGAGGTATATGCAGCCACAACAAGTGTAGTTCGAGCAATAATGGCACTATCACAAGGCGTTGAAAAGGCATGCGCTGCGGAGTACTTAGACTTAGTAAGATATGTCGGAATTGAACTTCGAAATCTTCTGGTTTCGGTGGACAAGTTATCCACTCAATTTCCCCCACAAGTCCACAAGTAAGTTAATACTAAATTTTAAAGAGTAAGTTATTTATTATTATTTCTTTTGTGTTTTTAGAGAAGTCGAAATGGCCCATCAAGTTTTATCGAAGGACATGCATGAGTTGGTATCAGCAATGCGCTTAGCTCAGCAGTATAACGAAACCACGTTAGATGTGGAATATAGAAAGTAACAAGCATTTGTTTAAAAGTTTCATTTCTCTTATTTTTACCTCAAATATCTCAATAAATTCTAGGAGTATGCTGTCTGCGGCCCATGTTTTAGCAATGGATGCAAAAAATTTACTTGACGTTATCGATTCCATACGAGCACGATATATAGTTGGTAACCAATGCAATAAAAAAAAACAACATTCATTCCAAACCAATAATACACCATCAGATGAGTTGGTAAAGCCAAATGATGCGTCCCAAAATGATATTTCCCCGTCTCAAATTTACCAGTACCCTTCAGCTTTTCCATTACAAGCTTCCCATACAAATGAAGAAGGTTACCAAATAATGTCAAAAGACACACATGAAAACAGTATTAGTACTCATAATCGAACACCGATCCAGATTTCCAAATCGTCGTCTATTGGTTGCTCTGGGATTTATGACAACGAATGCATAATAAGTGAGAATGCGAAAGATGTAGAATCAAATCTAACCAAATCGACTTCCAATGAGTATGGTATGTCGACAGATATAGGATCTCCTTTCGCAGATAATTCTGTAGAAAATTTTGAAATCCCAAAAATGTCCAAAGAACTCCCAGATGAATCGCTTAAAATTGTGGAAGAAAATACACATTTGTACTGTAATCTATCAATAACATCTGGAACGGAGCAGCTTGTTCACAACTAATATTTAAAGTTATATGTATAAACATACAGTGGATAATCTAGAATTTATCGGTAAAACTTAGAATTTTTCAGAAGCATTGGTAAAAGTTTCAAATGTTTTGTTTTCATAATTCATTCTCAACTTTTGTGAACAGTTTTTTGGACAACAACTGCTTTTGTAGAAACAAAACATTTCTTCACTTTAACCAATGTTGCTGAAAAATTCTATGTTTTATTTACAGTGATATAATATGTACAATTGAGGAGGTGATTGTAAGAACCAGCTATCCAACAAAATTTTTAAATAAAATGCAAAAAAACATTTTTTTTATAGAGAATACATTTTATTGGGGAAACATTAATTTTTTTGTACTCATTTTTTTTTTAATTTTTGAAAAAAAATTTACTTCACAGTTTTTATTAAAAGTTAAGTATTTCTGCGAGCAAAAAAATAGCAGTGCAATTGAAAACGTATTTTAAGCCTAAAATATAAAATAAAAACAAGTTTGATTTTAGAAATTATTATAGACAGCTTCGCAACAACGTTTCATTGAGTCTACAAAACCCTAACATCTTTGCGGTGTTATTGATCCCCAAGACTGCTCAACTACGGTCCATAACTCTATGTTTTTTTGATTTGGCATTCCAGACTGGTAGCGGGAGACTTAGCAGACCTCTGCATGGCCTCAATCTTGTGTCCTGAAAACCATTGCTTAGCTGTCCTGCTGGTGTATTTTGGGACGTTATACTGCTGAAGACACATTTAAGCGGCATTTCGAAGTCGGTGTATGGTAGTATGATGTTTTGTCAAATTTTCACGTACCAGAAGCTGGTTCATTGTATTGTTCATTCAATATATTAGACCAACTATTTACATAGCATGAGAAGCATTCCCATACCATGATGCTAGATCCTCCGTGTTTTATCGTTGTTGTTTTGTATCTAGGATCATATGCGGTATTTGGTGGTTGTCTTACATACTGCCAAGATCCTTTACCACCATAAAGTACAACTTTACTCTCGTCAGTCCAAAGAATATTCTTCCACTTTTCGGAAGCCCATCCCAAATGCTCTCGCGTAGACGTCTTTCTTTTTGTTATGTTTGTTTTTTTCAGAAATCGGACTTTTCATGCACTGCGAGTATTGAAGTTGTGATTCCCCAATTGTCTTCTCACTGTATGAACACCGCATAGTAAATCAAGTTCATCCACAATCTGTGTAGCTGTTGCAATAGTATGTATTTTTGAAAACCGTACAACAAGTTT
This sequence comes from Epistrophe grossulariae, assembly GCA_929447395.1. NCBI lineage: Eukaryota > Metazoa > Arthropoda > Insecta > Diptera > Syrphidae > Epistrophe > Epistrophe grossulariae. Next base: position 70,089,119 of record OV839566.1, on the reverse strand, counting down.
TATATAAAATGGCGTTAAAAATTGTTTACGTCTCCGTGTTTCTGCTTTTTCTTGAATGTGATAGCGTTTCTTAACATTTTCGCAGAACACCCAACGAGTTCTTGAACTTCCTTATAAGTTTTGTTGTCTATAATAAGCTTTTTAATAAGTTTGCGTCTTTCTGGAATGCAGTGTTTACCACGACCCACTTCATAATAATAAATTTATTGGTTTTAAAACGAATTCGGTGGAAATAGATTAATAGGATAAAATAGAAGAATAGGGCTTACTTTTTATTATATCTAGATAAAAGTTGAAGGAAAAAACAATTTTTCAATTAGAACCTGAAAATCACTGCTATTTTTTTGCTCGCCTAAAATACTCGAAGACGACATACAAAGTGGCATTTAAATAAAACAGTAAGATTAAACCCTTAAATTATCACTTCAAAAGGTAACCTTATTTGCCATGAATACAACATAAAAGTATAGGTTAATAAAAGTGACTGTATTTAAAGATATAACAAATTATAATTTTTAACAAATTCACTGCTATTATTTTGCTTGCCACTGTATATGTCTCCTTTGGAAAACAAATTAATTGAAAAAAGTCTTCTTTTGGGTATAAAATCATAAAAATAACGCCAAATTTATACTCTTTTGTACTTGAAAGCCCTTTTGGAAGTAAAAAATTAGTATTCTGTTTCGAAAATTAATTCGGGTTTTAAATACTACATTCGAATCTTCTGATGTCTTTTTCGATAGCTGGGGCCCAACTATGTAACTCGATTCTACAATAAAAATGTTCGAATTCGCAAAATCTCAGCTCGTTAATTCTTTAGCATATAAACGGAAATAGAACAGCGCTAGTTGAAGATTATGTGGCAAAAAGTCGAAAGCACCAAAAACTGATCCCACTTTCATACATATTATTACTGAAATTAAGCATTGAAATCAACTTTCGAATGGATTCGAAAGTAGAACCAAGTTACATAGTAGGGCCCCTGGTTCTGTAAATAAACTCCTCAATTACATATTGTAAAACAAAACCATAATATACAATATATAAATAACATTCGCACATTTATTTTAACCCAACAGCAAATAAGTTTAATTCACTGACAAAAAAAAATGAAACCCAGACGCAAATATTTGTATTAACCCATTACCAAATATAATAATTATAAACTGTATAAATATATCATAAAAATTAACACAAAATCAATTGATTTTTGTTTTTATCTCGCAAATATTATCTGAAAACATAAGTTTGGCTCAGTTTCCACTTTAAAAGGTTTCGCATGACATATAGAACTAAAAATATTTAAAACAATTTGGGTTTGGGTTGAAAATGGTTTGCTATTGGCTTAAATAAATGTAATCTCTGACTTATGTATTTGGTAATAGATGAAATATATTTAGGTTTGGGTTAAATTTATTTTATTTTAACTAAAAAAGAGTGGAAAAGCAAAAGCATTATAATGGCTCCAACCGAGTTTTCGTCACTCATAGTTACTAGCGTAACACTTAAAACTTATACATCGCGACTTATATAGGCGGTTATTAAAAAATGATATATGTCCTTTCTTCATTCATGCAAATGCTCTCGATTGAACGCCCTTCATATCCAGCCCCTGTAATTATTATTAAATATTTTTATTAATTTAACGGAAATGTACTAAATGTATTATTTTGTATACTATTATTTAATATAAACACCGAGTGTGTAAGTTAAGAATAATGTTTATATTTGAATTAAAATATTTTGCGTTATCTTTCAACCCGATGTGGTTTTAATTGAGATGTAAACGGTTCATGACACGCTAGAGTCGCTCCCGCGAGAGTATTTTCTAAGTCAACTTGTCACAACAAAACGAAAAATATATCTAATAATCCAAACTCGAATAATAATTGTTTTATTATTTTTTAGGCTTCAGCTTAAGCTATCAATTATCATTAATAAATTAAAACTGTATCTTTATATTTTGAGACAATTAACGTGTCGCGTCCTTCGTGAAAAAGTAGCTCGTAATTCAGTATTAACGTAATTACGTTAACGAATGCGCGAGATGTCAACCGTTTAGTCTGAAGTGAACGGAATTGTATTGAACAATATGAGTAATAAATATAATTTTAAATAAATTAATATACATATTTTAGTATTTAACTAATAAATTTACATTAAAATAATTATTTGGGATACATTTTTAACAAAATCAAATTAACTGAAAAGCATAGTATAATGTATATGTATAAATAGGAGCATCTTCCCCTTCCATAGGTGAGATGATAATTTTCTAAACAAATGACAATATCATAAAATTAAATATTTTTTTTTTAATTTTGGACACCCATATAATTTTGTAAAAATTATCCTATAAAATGATAATTGGTAAGTATACCTAAAAACACATATCTTACACATATTGTATATGTATTGTAAACATACTTTTATGTTACTCTGCAATGATTTTGTAAAAAAATTTAAGCCTGATATTCAACCTGAATTTAGGCCTCAACCTTAACGATCCGACTATGAGAATAAAAGTTATCAGCCAACCAAACTAACCATATGAAGGCACCTTAACAAATTATGAATGAACAATACCTACTGTACCTACATATGTATAGCAAATTTTTTCCGGATGCGAACCCAATTTGCCAAGGTTTTGTTGCACATACTCCCCCGTCTTTAGAATTACTATCTCCCTCCCACCAGTATATTCTAAGGAGCAAACTTTTTTTTATTTTTATTTTTTTGTGTATTCCTCTTCCTCGTTACGTTTGCCTCGATGAAAATTATTCTCCAAAAATTGTTTCAATTTTTTTAGTATGAAATTTTGAACGGTTTTGAAAATGTAGCTGGTACAAGCCTGTCTGGCTTTAATTTGAATTTTGAAAATCCGACGATTGGATCCAAAGATATATGCATTCCACTGAACGTAAATCAAAAAAATTGGGCAATTCTCAACTGAAACACGTGCGTCGGTTGGCAATGAACAACAAACAACCCCATTTTTTTCAATTTTTCCGAGATTTTTGTTGGTTTCCTATTTAACTATTTTGAAGGTCGTGTAGGGTGTACAGTTTTGTATTATATGTATATCAAATTAATTGTCTATTTTCATAGATGCGAACTAATCCAATAGATGCAATAACTTAAGAGTTATGAGGTGATAAATAAAACAACAGAAATATGTCAATATCTCGGTTAAAATTTTTTTGAAAAATCTAAAAAACATCAAAACAAGTAGATAAACAATATCTATCATCTGTATGATTTTGAGATTTTTTAAAGCATCCGTCAAAAAGATAAACACCAAAAAGTTGTAAAAATTCACCCAGAAAATATCTGTTTTGAAAAATCAACGAATTTGTTATAATTTATATTGTTTATATTGATAAAGGGTTACAAAAAGAAACTTTACTAAAATTTAATTTAAGTGCATTAATCCACCATATTTCAAACTGAGCGTGTCTACTATGCTCAAATGTAGTGGGGGCATCGGGTCCCATTTAAAGTGCACGGGACCACTGATACATGCTTATAAAAAAGTAGATTTCAGTGTTCCAGCAGCTTGTAGTCCGAAAGAGAACAAACCTCTTAAGTCGGTTCTCTAGATAATATACGTACTCTATGTTCTGAATACTGAATAAACGAAAATTCAAATATTAAGAAGGTATCTGGTAGAATATATTTTTTCTTTTACAACTGCTATTGAACTTACAAAAGCTTTAGTGAATCATAAAATGATGATTGAGCAGATTTGTAAAAAAAAAGTCGAGTAAATCGAAAATTTTCGGAGTAGATTTAATAACGAAAGAAAAACTCAGTTTTCAAAATCTGTATTTAAAAAAAAAAAAATGGCACAAAATTTTAAACGTTTAGTACCATGTTAAAGCATTTTTAGTATGATAAAAATGCTTTAACGTCGTACAAAATCCTTTTACAATTATGCGCCAATGTATTTTAGCAAAAACAAATATTTTGTTACAAAAAAAATTAAATCATATTCTATTCAGAACAGAAAAGAATTTTATGTTCAAATATTCAGAGTCAGAGAAGCGTTGCCATCCAAACAAAAAATTTCGATGACACATTTTCAAAAAAACAGTGCCTTTTCCGTGCAATACGAAAAAAACGAAAATTCTATTAAAAAGAAATATAATTTATTTATGGCGTGAAATACAATAAGAAATGATAGAGTTAATTTGCTTTATTCGTGTACTTTCAAAAAATAAGCATCTTTGTGCCAGTTCTGTTTTATAAGTTTTTTATGTTCTCTTTTATTTAGCAATAATATTATATATCAATTTTCTATGCTTAAGTTATCTATCAGACTGCCATGTCATCGCTGTGCTCATCCTCTTTTATCTTGATGTGGTGAATATGAATATTATACATAAGACTTGGACTTGAATAGATAAAAGAGGTATTGCCAGATGACAGGACAGACTGTACAATGAGTCTTACATTCTAATGTACAATATTAATATTACATGCTTTTTTTTTTGATTTGAATTCAATATAATTTTTTTTTTTTTTAAAGATGACGAATAAATATATACATTGGAATTTAAGTTGCTTTTAATAAAACACCTAGTAGCCATTGCGCTCCGGTGCTCTTACAACTCTTCCTGACCTTGTTACAATATTACTTGGCCGATCGGTTAAGTCTATTCCAACATCGACAACATTATCACTAGAGGGACTTCCTTCTATGTCTTTATTTTCGGAAGTACCCATTTCAATTCTTTCATTACAATGATTATTGCCGTTGCGTGTATAGATATCATCATTTAATAAGTTTGACGGCGCTATATTAAGTGAACATCTTATGTGGCGTCTATTTCTTCTAAACTTATTATCTTCACTATCATTAACTATATATGACCTATCATTTACTTTTTTAGAAATAGTTCCATACAACCAATCTTTTTCATCTTTTTTAAACATAATTTTGTCATTCTCATTCAAATTGGATAGGGGTTTTGAATTTCTATTGTAATAATCAGCTTGAAGATCCTTTTTCCTTTCTATGCGCTCTAAAACATCTTTCACATTTATATTATGGGGTTTTAAATTATTTGTAGTTGTAGGAATTTTTGTTTTTATTTCTCTGCCCATAAAAAGTTGCGCAGGTGACAGCAACATATTTGCCAACGGCCGCGGCGTAGCATTATATTCTAGTATTCTATACAGAAAATCTTTCTCCTTACCCTCCTCAAAGCACTTTTTTTCGTTTAGCAATCGCCACTCCTTTCTCTGCTAAACCATTGCTCTGAGGATAACGTGGGCTAGAAAACACAAATCTAACATTGAATTCTTCTGCAAAATCCCTGAACTTACGGCTGTTAAACGGATTGTTGTCCGATCGGATTTCAAGTGGAACCCCAAACTTCGCAAATATTTGAGATGTGATTCTATTTATAATGTGATCAATTGATTTATCTTGAAGCTTTTCAACGCACAACCAATTGGAATACGCATTGTTAAAAATATAATATAAACTTGCTTTGGTTTCCACCTTAATGCTTATAATCTTTATTAATAATGTTTAGAATTTACCCTTCGTCACCTATCAGTTTTGCATAGAACAATGCATCAAGCGGTAAAATTGAAAAAATTATTCCCAAAAAAGGTTTCAGGTGACTATAAGGATTGGGTTCCCTTTTGGGAGCAATATCGAACATTAATTCATGAAAATTCATCGCTAACTACAATCGATAATTTTAATTATTTGGAGACCACGTTGGTTGGTAGGGCTGCGGAAACTTTAGCTGGCCTAACCCCTACGGAGGCCAACTACAATTCGGCAATTGAATTGCTCAGAGGAGTATGGAGATCATGAAAAAATAATCGATCATACAATGCAGAAACTATTATCGTCACAGCCAGTGACTTCTAAGGCAGATTCTGTGGGCTTGCGGCGTCTATATACCTCAGTTCTAACCTCAACTCGATCTTTGACATCTTTAGGAGTTCCTTCCTCGCAATATTTTGTAATGCTTAAAGGTGTGCTACTTCGATGCATTCCAAATGACCTGCGTGTCGATTTTCATCGCTTCTACGATAATCTTTCTTTAGATCCTGAGGAAAATAACTCGGACCAAAACGTGAACGAATCAGCTTCATCAGCTTCTGACATCTCATCTACGAAATCAGTTGGTGATAAACAGGTAAATTCTTTATTGAAATTTCTTAAACGAGAGGTAGAAGCACTTGAAAAGGCAAATGAAGCTAAGTCTGTCTCTACACTTGTTCAACATCAACCAAGTAGCAGTTCACGACAAGTTAAAACTGCAGTGGGATTATTCACTGCTGGAGACAACGAACAAGTTTGTTTCTTTTGTAAGGCTAAAGATCATGGTACCAGTGATTGTAATCGTGTGTTAAATTTGGCCGAGAAAAACAATTGCTACGTAACGATAGGAGGTGCTTTCGTTGTTGTGAGAAAAACCATAACTCTAAAATGTGTAAAAATAAGAACGTTACTTGCAAATCGTGTAATGGTCGCCATGCGACGAGCATGTGTGATCCTTTTTTTATATCGAAATCAAAATCGCATTTACTTGTTCAAGAACAAACAAATGGCTCAGGCGTAAGTAGTGCAGCTAACCCTACGTCAACCTTATCAAAACAACTTGCACAACAACAACCTTCTTCGAGTCAGCAAACTTTTAATTTATACACTGCACAAACAACGGAACAACAATCATGTAGTGTTTTGCTACAGACTGCTTGTGCATTTGCTTCAAATAGATTTTCTAACGGAGAATTATTCACCCGTTTTGTTATGGATGGAGGGAGCCAAATGTCTTTTGTGAAATCATCGGTAGCAACGATTAGTACGCACAATTATAGCATAATATCATTTAGTAGCGATAAACCTAAGCCAAACAGGTTATGCAATAAAGTACGATTAACCCTATGAAGTCAACCGTACATTTTTTGTTGACGTGATTGAAGTGCCAGAAATTTGTGTGGATGCTCTTGCTGTGCCTACAAGCAAAATAGAAACATCATTAAACGGCTTGCCTTTAGCCGATGCTCGTGTTTTAGGTATAACCCCCGAAGAAGGCATAAGTGTTCTTATAGGTGCCGATTATTATTGGCAGTTTGCCCAAGATAGGCACAAACGACTAACCGCTAAATTAACAGCGATAGAAACGGTATTTGGATGGACAATTCAAGGGCCTTTACCGGTGGATGCAGCTTCAAAAAACACCATAACAACTCTAGGCATATGCGTCTGTGAAGAAGTTCGTAATTTCTGGCAACTTGAGACTCTTGGAATTGTTTCTACATCTAATAAAAGTGTCAATAAAGATTTATGTCTAAATATTTCTAAATTGGGTGATCGCTACCAAGCCTTGCTTCCGTGGAAGGAGATGGGTCCTCTTGACGATAACTATTCAGGCGCCATGCAACGATTCAAGTCCTTGGTTAGGAAACTGTGCATGAACGGAAAACTTCTGGAGTACGACAAAGCAGTGAATGAAATGCTTTTAAACGGAGTAGCAGAACCGGCGTGGGATCCAAGTTCTAACGAACGTGTTTTTTACATGCCCCACCGCCCCGTTTATAGGGAAGACAAAGAAACAACCAAACTACGCATCGTGTTTGATGCTTCGGCTCATGCAACCAATCGTCATTCCTTAAACGAACATTTGGAGGTGGGCGATAATCTGCTTCCAGACATTCTTACGATCCTGCTTAACTTTCGGACTGGTAAGATTGCGTTAACAGCTGATATAGAAAAGGCTTTCTTACAGATATTGCTGCACTCAAAGGATCGAGATAGCCACAGATTCATTTGGTTCTCGGAAAGATTAAATAACATTGAAAACCTGCCTGACATAAAAGTATTCCGAATGACCCGTGTTACATTTGGTGTGACGTGCAGTCCTGGTCTTTTGGCTGTTGCAATTATAAAGGCAATTAAAGAAGCTGAACAAACGTACAAGAGGACTTGCGATCTTCTTCTTAAAAGCTTTTATGTGGATGATCTCGTCTGCAGTGTCGATAGTGAGGTAGATGGCGTCGAGATTCACAGAGAAGCAACCATTATATTAAAGGGGGCTTCTATGAATTTATGCAAATGGAGCTCCAATAATTCAATAGTTCGTCATCAATTTCTCGTGGAGCAAGACGAGAAGGTGCTAGGGCTGCATTGGATTGTTGCTACTGATGAGTTAGGCATAAGTTTGAATGGCGTTCTTAACCTGTTGGAATCAGAGCAACTTAAAGGAACAAAGCGAAATGTTCTTAAGGTAATGGCTAAAATATTTGACCCACTTGGTTTTCTAGGTCCTTGGATAGTTCGTCTCAAGATCCTTTTCCAATTAATTTGGCGAAAGAAGCTAGAATGGGACGCGATGTTACCTGAAGACATGATGAACACGTGGATAACATGCTGCAAAGAAGTAAACGATTTGCGACAGATTGTTTTACCTCGACATGCTTTTATTGGTAAGAAGTTTACAGAAATACATATTTTTGCAGATGCAAGTCAATATGCATTTGGAGCTGTTGCCCACGCAAGGACTTTAGATAACGATGGTAGCATTTTTGTACGATTTGTATGTGCTAAAAATAGAGTAGCACCTCTTAACAATAAGAATCAAAACGAACTCACCATTCCAAAACTTGAACTTACAGCTGCTCTCGTTGCAGCCCGTTTACTAAGTTATCTTCAACAAAATTTGAACATTGATGTGGATGATGCATATTTATGGACAGATTCAAAGATCGCTTGGTTTTGGATTGTTGGCTCAGGTAAGCGCTGGAAACCGTATATCGAAAGCAGGGTCACTGAAATTAGATCGATATGGAGCATCTCAAAGTGGAGACACTGCCCTGGCCTAGAGAATCCTGCAGATCTTGTGACCAGAGGAATAAGTGCAACTGCCTTAATAAACATATCCCTTTTTAGATAACGCTGATGGGCTGTTAAGAGTTGGAGGACGTCTTCAATTTGCTGGGTTGGATATAGAAGAAACACATCCAGTTATTTTACCCAAGTCATCACACATTACCAAACTGATTGTGAAGGACACTCACGAAAAATTGTTTCATGCTGGTACAAATGCGGTTCTTTCACAACTTCGCTCCAAATTTTGGATACTGAAAGGAAGACAGTTAGTAAAGAACATCATAAAAGACTGTTTTGTATGTAAACTCCTGCGAGCAAAGTCAGCGATCCTTTTGCTCCACTTCCTCGTGACCGTATCTTACACACAAGGCCGTTTGAGATCACTGGCGTTGATTTTGCAGGACCCCTTCATATATTGGATAACACCAACCAGTCGAGGAAGGTTTACATCATGTTACTTACTTGTGCAGCTGTTCGAGCAGTACACTTAGAGGTTGTATTAGACCTAACAGAAGAGAGCTGTCTTTTAGCATTAAGGCGATTTATTGCTAGGAGAGGCGTACCACGAATCATCTACTCAGACAATGCCAAAACCTTCAAAAAGGCCTCTTCGGAGCTTGGTAAGAAACTCAAACTGAACGCGAACCAGACTTTCCAATGCTTCTTAACTGATCAACGAATTAAATGGAAATTTATCGTCGAACGTGCTCCATGGTGGGGAGGCTTTTGGGAACGCTTAGTTGGAGTTGTGAAATCATCTTTGAAAGCAGCTGTAGGGAGAGCGATTTTAACGATTGACCAGTTTACGACTCTGCTTACCGAAGTTGAAAACGTAGTAAATTCACGACCACTTACATACTTCAATGATGACTCTTCGGACTGCGCGCCTCTTACTCCAGCGCACTTTCTTGGTACCAACGGAAGCTCGAGCGATCATTTATCAGAGCTACATTTTCAACCAACGAACCAACGAACCAACAATCTCTCAGAACGCAGTGGATTCAACGTCTACGAAATATATCAATTTTCAAAAAGCGTTGGTTTGGAGAATACCTTAAGCAGTTACGCTCTTTACATCATGAGAAGCAAGCAGCGTCAATACATCTTTCAAAAGGAGACGTTGTGCTTTTGCAAGACCAATCCCAACCAAGGACACTTTGGCGGTTAGCAATCATCGAAGAAACATTTCCAGGCCGAGACGGAAAGGTGCGTGCGTGTGAAGTACGATTTGCCAATGGATCCGTCCTTCGAAGACCAGTTCAGCTTTTATATCCTTTGGAAATAAATAATTGATTAACTCTGCCGCGGAGGATGTTAAAAAAATAATATAAACTTGCTTTGGTTTCCACCTTAATGTCAATCGATTCGTTAAGCTTATAATCTTTATTAATAATGTTTAGAATTTACCCTTCGTTAACCTTTATCATTAAACAAAATCTACTATAAAAATGTCAAATTGAATTATGCAAAATTAAATCGATTTTAATCTTTGTAAAATACAGTCATCCGTCTTTTCTTTAAATTCGTAACGAATATTTGAAAGTTCCTGGGCTAAATTTCTTTTTTTTCTACACGCATCGAATACACACAAATATGATTTCCCTCCATGCTCGAATACATCCATTGAGATTTTTTACCAAGTAAACTCTGGTGATTCATGCTGTTTAAGTGCTTCTTTTGGATTATTATATCTGAATTTTTCGCAAATGCGACACCTTTGAATACTTTCTTCAATGCCTTTCGACATACCTGGCAAGTAGAACAGTCTTCGCGCACGCATTCGTGTTTTTTCTATGCCTAAGTGAGACTCATGCAACATCTTAATGACCTGATCTCTTAGCCTTAACGGTACAACCAATTTATCCCCCAAAAAAAAAAATTCATCATTAACACTTAACTCATATTTTATTTTGTGAAATTTCTTACAATCTAAGCTAAGTTTTTTGTAATCTGGCCACTCATTTGCTTGATATTCAAGAATCTTACTAAGGCATTCATCTTCCCTGGTAGCTACCTGATACTTGATTTTATTTCTGTCAGACATACATACTTCACTAACAATGCTATGTACAACATAATTTAATTCAGCCGGTTTTTCCTTTGCTGCTTTTAAATACGCTCGTGAGAGGCAATCTGCCAGTATTAATTGAGTTCCTGGAACATATTTTATTTTAGAACCTGCAACATGCGTTGTAATCTAACTGTAACTTTATCTAGTTCCCTCTTCACTAGAGTCTCAAGTGGTTTATGATCCGAATGAACCTCAACCGCACGGCCATAAATATAGAAATGAAACTTCTCACAAGCTACAACAATGGCCAGGAGTTCTTTTTCAATTTGGGCCCATTTTTTCTCACTTGTCGACAAGCTTCGTGATGCAAAAGCTATTTTCTTTTGGCTTTATACTGCCTTTAGATATAGATTGGCCCATAAATTTAACTTCAATCTGCCTATTCTGTATTTTATTTATGTTAAATTTTACATTATTAGCCCTTGCCCTTTCAATAACCTTACTGAGTATTTGATCATGTTCGACATAGTTTCTACCAGAAATAAACAAATCATCAAAGTAAATTTCAACTCCCGGAATATCACCAAACAACTGCACCATTTTTTTCATAAACATTTCAGGAGCACTGCTTATCCCAAATGGTAACCTGTGCCACCTATAACGACCAAAAGGTGTTATAAACGTAGTCAAATTGGAACTCTCATCATCCAATTCCAGCTGCCAGAATCCATTTTTCAAATCCATAACAGTAAACACTGATTTGCCTGACAGTCGACTAGTAATAGACTCTGCAGTTGGAATTGAAAAATGTGGCCGGCGAATGCATGCATTCAATGGGCGCGGATCTAGGCACAAGCGCAGAGAGCCATCTGACTTCTCCACAATTTGCAGGTTATTTACCCAACCAGTTGGGTATTCCACTTGACTAATTACTTTATCGCTTACCAATAAGTCTAACTGACTTTTAAGTCGATCATGAAGACTGAAAGGTATTTTCTTTTTATAGTTGACTACAGGATCCGATCCTTCATTTAACTGAATACAACATTTGCCTGGAATACAGCCAAGACCATCAAAAATATCATTGAAAGTATAGTAAAAAAATCCTTAGAGGAGGGTAGCTCAATAGTTTGGCTACTTTGTACTGTTTGAATTCTCTTAATTAAGTTCAATGCTTCGAATTCAGCACGACCCAGAATGGGCTGAAATTTGCTGCTAACTACTTCAAAATCTATAGGGGTAATACTTCTAGTTAAATTTTCGACGCAAGGCAAAGTTATCTTTCCAAGAGAGTTTATTTTATTGTCATTATAAGCAAACAATTTCGTATTTGAGTTTTCAATTAAATTTAGGTAATTCATTTCTTCAATGTATTTAATTGGCAAGCAACTGACATCAGCACCCGTATACAATTTGAAATTGACTTTAACATTGTTAAATAACATTTCTTCATACCAACCGATCGGCCTTATACGTCTACAGTTATAAATTTGAACAAAAGGAGAATTTTTAATTAGTTTTAAATTTCTAACACAATTTTTTTTTTTTTATCTAGTTTACCTGCGTCATCATAATATTGTCTATTAATATTTATTGAATGTTTGCCCCGTTGTTGATCTGCTGACCGTTGTTGATCTGCTGACTGAGTTGATTTTACTGCTTCACCTCTTTGTTCTCGTTCCTCTCCTCCAACTGCTTGTACATAATTGCTGCTATTTGATCTTCTGCCACTGTATTTTATCCTGCACATAGCTGCAAAGTGCCCAGGCTTGTGACATATTCTGCATGTTCTCCCTTCCACTAATGCTGGGCAGAATTTATCATGTTGTAGTGATGACGTCATCCCACATCGCTCACATGTTTGTATATTACTCTGCCGATTTACATATGGCTGCTTAGCTTTATTCACTGTAAATCTTTTTATGGCTTCAACTTTGATGACGTCTTCTTCGGTGTTGGGTATTTTTATATTTGTTTCGGATAACTCAGCAATTTTACACTTTTCTATTATTTGCTCGAGTGCATCTTGACTTGACTCCAGGAGCTTCGATCGTAATTTTTTATTTTCCAATCCAAGAATAATTTTATTTTTTATCATTCGGTCAACATACGATTGATTACATCCTTCAGCTGAGCACGTGAATTTGCAAAATTTAGCTTGATTTCGTACTCCTGTTTCAAATTCTACGAATGATTGATCCTGTTTCTGAGTTATCGAGCCAAATTTGAACTGTGTTACGCCTTTGAATGCAATAATTTTCAAAGCGTGTCATCACTATTGCTAATGTTCTTTGCTCTTGAGGGAGTGCAAGTGCATTAAATATTTCAATACCTCTTTCTCCTATATGGTGAAGAAAAAGGGCTATTTTTAAAGGTTCTACTTCTCCATTTTTATTTGCCGCAGTCAGAAATATCTCAAATTTTTGTTTCCACATGGGCCAATTTTTGGCTGGCTCATCAAAATTCATTTCACTGGGGCCTCGAATAAATTGTTCTGCCATTTTATCTTTTTACTTTTTTTTTCTTTTTTTTTCTTTTTTTAATTAGTTTTTTTTTTTTTTTACAGAATGTTTAAGACTTTTAATTTCTCGGTAGGTATTTAAACATCTGACACCATGTTTTATAAGTTTTATAAGTTTTTTATGTTCTCTTTTATTTAGCAATAATATTATATATCAATTCATAGTTGCCACCCGACTGGAAAGTCAGGGAAAATCAGGGAAAGTCAGGGAACGCGAATTTGGTCAGGGAAAGTCAGGGATAGTCAGGGAATTTCGAAAGTGGTCAGGGAAAATTTTTTGAGCACTGAATTTTTTTGTACAATGAAAAAAATTGAATATTTCGTTGAACTCAGGGACCCTACTCTGTATTTTGTTTCGAAAGTCAGTTGTATTCGAAAGTAATTTTTCGTCCCGCTTTTGAATTGGAACTTTGTAAAACTTTCGAAGGGCAAACAATAGTATTTAATACTTCATTTACTCATGGATTATTTTTTTCAGATTGCGAATATTTTTGATTAATTTTTGTAAATCCTGGAAAATGTTTTTGAAAATAGGGTACTTAACTCGAGCTAGACGAGCTTTTAAATAATCAAAAAATTTTGGGCCGAAAAAAGTTAAATTGTTTAAGAATCGAATTTAAGTTATAGTACGAGAGCTAACAACGTCGACAGAAAAAAGCATTTCAACAGTCATGAATTTTTTTTTCACTATCTCGAGTGAAATTTAGAAAGTCTGGCAGGTGGGATGCGTTTTTCTGTACGCGTCACTTTTGAAACCGTAAAAATTGATTTTTAAAGTCATTTCAACAGTTTTGGCTTCTTTTTCATTCCGTTCTATAATCTATTTGCCATATGAATAACAGGTCATGTAGGTGTCAGCGGTTACAAAATACGCCTGACAAGCTTTTTTTTAAATAAAAAAAAATAGAATATGAAATTTTAATTTGGAAAAAAATTATTAAAAAAAATAACGGTAACATAATATTACTATAGCTTTTTGAAATCTATTCTTTTATTTCACATTTAAATTACTATATTTGAATGAATAGTTTTTTAACATTAATTTTCAAAATTGAAATCAAAAAAAAAAAAAAAAAAAACGTTTCACATATGTATCTACTATTTTTTTTTTCTTAAAAAAAATTAGCTACACATGTTATTTAATTCCTGTTTATCTTTTATAATACTGTCATCCATTTTTATTTGATGACTAAAAACTATAGCTGGTTACATGTCTTCTATTTTTTAAGAATTTTTTTTTGAAATTTTTGTTCGGATTCCTAGAGCTCTTAAATAGCTCCAAAATACTAGACTAAAACTTTTTTCCTTACGTTTTAAACTTTTTCCGGTGATTGCTCTGCTAACTGCATTAATTTACAAGAGAAGTACTCGAGCACTAAATTTTTTTGTTGGGTACTTAATTAGCACTTGATAAGCGCATAATGATGACGTCACAAAAATTAAGTTATGTTTCTCAAAGAGTTACTATTTTATTTTTTTTAAACTTGGTCAGGGAAAACTTTAAAATTGGTCAGGGAGAGTCAGGGAAAGTCAGGGAAATTTATTTTGAAAAATAGTGGCAACTATGCAATTTTCTATGCTTACTGACATGTCATCGCTGTGCTCATCCTCTTTTATCTTGATGTGGTGAATATGAATATGATACATAAGACTTGGACTTGAATAGATAAAAGAGGTATTGCCAGATGACAGGACAGACTGTACAATGAGTCTTATATTCTAATGTACAATATTAATGTTACAAGGCCTGTCTAGCTGGACTACCGTACTTAAAATCATGCCTGATTCAAAAATTACTTTAAAAATATGAAAACAAAAAAAAATTCAAAAATGAAATGTACTAGCCGTTACAGTATACCCTACGCTACGTTATAGGCTTAAAATTAATATTGTCATGTTTTTTTTTCATTTTTTTTTGTTTGGAATTTTAACATATTAAGATTAAAAAATAATAATTATTATGTTTTTTTGTTAATGATTTTTTTTATTTACATTTATAGGAAAAATATTTATGTATGCATATATTATTATATTTAATAAATAATATATATAACAATTAGTGATGATTTTTGTGACCTTTTTTAATCGTTATAGATATTTGAAACTTAATAGTGGGCTCTAGGTCAGTTAAAAGATGATGTTATTTATAACGTTTGTTTACAAACATACCAATCACTTTGGTATTGGACATCATAAAGTTGAAATGGGGAAAGATCAAAGAGTATACCAATATTAAAAAAGCGAAATTTATGGATCTATTGAGATTTTGTGTCATCGATAATAATTATCTGGAACTAGACGGCACTATTTACCAACAAAAACAAGGTGTCCCAATGGGCAGCCCAGCATCTCCAATTCTAGCGGATTTAGTAATGGAAACTTTACTAGAAGATGTTTTGGACAAACTTGAGTATAAACCAAAAATCATAACTAAATACGTGGATGATCTGTTTGTTGTGATCAAATCACAAGAAGTTCAAAACACACTAAATGCACTAAACTCTTTCAACAATAAAATTAAATTTACGGTTGAAGTAGAAACTAATGGTGAGCTCCCATACCTCGACGTGAAAGTTAAGAGAGAAAATGACAGATTAATTTTTGATTGGTACAAAAAACCTACAGCTTCCGGTCGTCTCATCAATTTTCATTCCAAACAACCCAAACAAGTTATAATGAATACGGCACAAAACTTCATCAACCGTGTACTAAACACAAGCGATATTTCTTTTCACGAGAAAAATATAAAAATTATCCGTGACACCCTGTACTCCAATTCCTTCCCTCCTATAATTGTCAACAAGCTCATCAGAAACTACCAACAAACGGCAAAAGTAAATAAACTTGATGATGCCCAACAAGTTACTGTATACAAGAGTGCACTTTTCATCCCCCGCCTCTCAGACCGTATCACTACTGCACCTATCAGAGATAAGACCAAGACGAAAATAGCTTTTAAATCTGCAAATTCCCTGCGAACTAAGCTTTTCACCAACATCAAAGGTAAAGTAGAGAATATGGAGAAAGCAGATGTCGTCTACAAGATCAACTGTCTGGGGGGTAATGAATCGGCATGTACATCTGTATACATAGGTACGTCGAAACAAAAACTTAAAAATCGTCTCTCTGGTCATAGATCAGATTTGAACAGCGCTTCTGCACAAAAAACTGCACTCGCTCTCCATTGTTTAAAAGAGAAACACAAACCAGATTTGGAAAATGTAGAGATTCTGGAAACAGAGCAACATTATTCGAAGAGAATGTTGCTGGAGATGCTACATATTATCAACAACAACAACGCTGTCAACCGAAGGTCCGATTGTGATAAGCTAGCAGTGCATATAGCCAACTGATAAAAAGACCAACAACAAACAGTAGGGCAAAGTATAGGTGAATTCGTTTTGGAATGGACGTTTTTTTCGCTGTCGTTGCCAGTAGTGAAATAATTTACTAAAATCATTAATAACAACATGAGAAAAATATAATCTTTGAATATCGTTTGTAAGTAAATTTGACGTCATATAGTATATATATATAAAAGTGTTTATACTGATGTTTGTATGTATTAATTTATTTTTGTTCAAATAAAGGCCTGATGAAGAGCATAAACATGCTCGAAACGTTATAAATAACATCATCTTTTAACTGACCTAAAGCCCACTATTAAGTTTCAAATAATATATATATTTAATTATTAAGTAAAATTATATAAATAGTAATGTATCTCTCTATGTCTCTCTGTCTCTCTCTCTGTATCCCTTTGTATCTCTCTGTCAGAGATTAAAATGAATATGTTCGACTTTGTTCGAACAATTCTCTATTTTTCCTTATGTTCGTTTATACTCGATTGTTCTGCCTCTATACTCGAGAGTCATTTTATTCACAAATAAAAAAAACTCAAACAAATTGGTTCGTTTGACTTCACACCCACGAACAAAATAACAGTTGGAACTAGGAGTACCCGAAACAAAGCGAGTATACTCGCAAAAAACACTGATCTCTATAATACTGTTGCAATTGGCGGCGGACAGAGCTGTTCCAAAAGAAATAAAATAAAATGAAACGCAAAGTCAAATATAGAGACAATTTAAAATTATTTATTAAAGTTGTATTGTATGAGTGTGGTTCCCGAGAGGTGAAAATTTTAAATGGTCATGTGACCACGAGTACACTATACATGTAGAAAAATAGAAAAAACAAATTTAAATTGATTTAAAAAAAGATAAACTACAATTTAAAAAACTCAAATTTATTTATTTTATGATTTAATTATTTCACAACATTAATTATTAAATTTTAAGCGACGCGTTTCGGTTTATTCTATTCAACCATCTTCGGGCTTTCACTTGTTGATACGTGGTGTTCTTGCAAAGTTACTGGTGTTGATGCTGCTCGTGGTGGTGGGTGGAAGTATGTTTATCTCGTTTATTGTTGGTGTAATTTATTGCTGTATTGTATAGTGGGTTTGTTTTGATAGTTAGTTTGTCCATAGAAGAAGAAATAGAGGAACGGGCATATTGAGGAAAAAGTGAAGCATTTTTCAAAATAGTGTGAGTAACACAAACACAGATGCATTCACACAGGGAAGGCATGCAGTTAGACACCTAAATCATGGGGCGCCCAAAGGAATTTTTAGCTGTTGTTTTGAGGAATGTATTTTGAGATTTTAAATCGTTAAAATAGAAAAAAAGTTTAATAAATTAAATAAACAAGTGAAATAAAAGTAAATAAAGTGAATATATGCTATTCTTCATTGAAATAAAAATATAAAACTACATGCGGTGCTACGTTAAAGCCTGTAAAAACATCTATAATAATCTATAATAATCATTGCAACTTTTGTTCATATCACAGGTAAGCTGTGTCTCATATTCCACATAAAGTAAGTAAAATTACTCTGCACTACGGGCGCTCAATGTATTTGAGCGCCTTGTCATCACCAACAAAAGCTAATTCGACCCTGGGAGAGAATTTCAATTTTGACAGATAGGCACCTGACATACCACGTTTCAAAGTATATTTGCATTTTCAACAAATTAGGCTTTTTTATAGCAAAATGCTATGAAATATCAATTTTAAAGTATTTTACGATAATCTATTTACATAAAAAACATCACTTCACATTAATTTATGTGGAATTTGAGACACAATCAGCCCGTGAAATAAAAAGATTTTTAACTCCATATTGTAGGTGTTTTTACACATTTTAACACAGCATGTTGTTTTATATTTTTTATAATAAAGTACTGAAAGCTTTCACTATTCTCACTTTTATTTCATTTTTTTATTTAGTTTAATTATCTTTTTTCACTATTTTAACTTTCGGCAAAATGACAAATAGGCACCTTTTTTTTTTATTTATATATATATTTTCGCGGATGTTAAATAGACTTAGTTTTTTCAGAACTTACTGCGTTAAATTTATAGAAATATTTATAATTTCTTTTACCCGACGCAAAATTCTTCATCTACAGAATTGGAAAAAAGGGCATTTTTACCTTACGTTAAAGGCATTACGGATGGAATCGGACGGATACTAAGAAAATTTGGTGTAAAGACCCTTTTCAAACCACCATATCATCGTATATTGGGGAAACGAAGAGGGGTATAAAAACCCGACTGAACGAACATGTTAAAGCCATTCAAACCAATGCTGTTACCAAATCTGCGATATGTGAACATCTAGCTTACAACGAAGGTCACTTTATCCGGTTTGATAAGCCAAATCCATCGCCGTTGAAAGATTTTATGTGCCAAGAAATGTCAGAGAGGCAATAAAAATTAAAAAGCACACAAATTTCAACAGAGATTCAAGCTTTAAATTATCAGCAACATGGGATACTCTAATAAATAAAATGAAGACAACGACAAAAAAAGCAAACACCTGACGTCAGTCGTAAGCATTACATGTACCCAAGAATACATTGACTCAATGCGACAAACATGTACACCAACATACCAATTGGAGACACAATAAAAATACTTAAAAATAATCTAATAACAACAGAAAAATTAAACCTACAACAAATAGAAGAAATAATAATACTTTTACAAATAACACTCAAACAAAATTACTTTACATTTAACAACAATTATTACACACAAGACGAAGGCCTGGCAATGGGTTCTCCATTAAGCGGCTTGTTGGCAGATATATACTTAAACAACTATGAAAATAAATACATATTATCCAAAATAAATTCACATAAACAAAAAATCATAATCTATTCAAGGTATGTTGACGACATTATCGTCATATTTGACGAAACACAAAGACAAATCGACATCCTAAAAAAATATATGAACAACATCAATAAAAACATACAATTCACAGCCGAATTGGAAACCAATAATTCAATTGATTTCTTAGACCTAAACATTTACAAAAACAACAATAAACTAAATTACAAGGTATATAGAAAACCAACAACAACTAACTTAACTACACACAAAGATTCACATCACCCGCAATCACAAAAAATGGCAGCATATCATGCTTTCATAGTTTCATCAATAGGCTATTAAATATAGGTACCAATGATGAAAAAAGATTATGATGACGAAGTTAATATCATTAAACAAATAGGAACAACAAACGGATACACAACAGAATTAATAGACAAATTAATACAGAAAAAGAAAACTAAAATAAAAAACAACAAAAACAAAGATAACACCGCAACAGATAATAACAAATACATTTCAATAGATTACACCAATTTACTACCAAATATTCTGCAACACGAATTTCGAAAAATTTAAAACAACAAATAACATACAAAGAATTCTACAACACAAATCAATAAACGAAATCATCATCTGGAGTATACAAAATAAAATGCGACGACTGTGACAGCTACTACTGTCCTATGTAGTAGCAGGCAGAACATTCTACGACAGATATTTAGGACACAGGCCAAAACAAAATACGAAATCTACATACGCACAGCACTTGATGGACAACAACCACAATTACACCGACTTTGAGACGAACTTAAAACCATATGTAAAAAAAGGACAAAACTTGACGCACTGGAAGAGTACGAAATTTAAAAAGCTTACAAGAATGAACAAGACAAAATATTGAATGATAAACTAACTATCAAAACAAACCCACTATACGATACAGCAATAAATTACACCAAAAATAAACGAGATAAACATACTTCCAACCAGCATCAACACCAGTAACTTTGCAAGAACACTACGTATCAACAAGTGAAAGCCCGAAGATGGTTGAATAAAATAAACCGAAACGCGTCGCTTAAAATTTAATAATTAATGTTGTGAAATAATTAAACTATAAAATAAATAAATTTGAGTTTTTAAATTAAAGTGTATCTTTTTTCAAATCAATTTAAATTTGTTTTGTTTTCTCTTTTTTTCGAATAATACACAACATGGAGACTACACCACAAAGAAATATACATGTAGACTCGCGCCAGTGAGTTTGTTGTACTTCGTTTTGTGCTCGTTCTTCGTCTTCGTTTAAGGTGGCTGCATTCAACTCTGCCATCAAATTCCGCAACACAGCTCCCCCCTCAAGACTCAAAGTACCACCAGAGTCCTGTAAGGTGCCAATCGGTTGACTTGCATGACTGATTTCTTGTTTTTTCCTGGCATCTGGGGTGGAATCGTGTAAGGTGATTTGCGATAAAGGAGAGTCACATTCAAACAATTCAGTCTGTGTAAGATGATATCACATTTGATAGCTAAAGAGCTATCACATCAAAAATGTGATTGTCATTTTCCAACAAATTTGACGTATCTGCCGCAGTACGACTAGAGTTACCACCAGTCTACAAAAATTGAACAACTTTTTCAGAGTTCTTTTTTGTACCATTCATACAAACAAAAATAAACATTCTTATGATCAAAAAAGTTTACTATACATTCCGGAAGATGAAGAAAAAATAAGAATTATATCGCAAGGACGTCATTTTCGATATGTATTTTCGATAGCTCATTACAAAAATTTGAAACATTCACGTTGGCAACCACGTTTTTGACAAATTCCATTGGAAAGTATTCAATTCAATGGAACTGAGTTGAATCACCTTACCCAGACGGAAAACTAAATGACAATCACACGTGACTATGGTTGATGTGACAATCATTTATCACCTTAGCCGATTCCACCCCTGTATTCGATAGACGAGGTCGTTTGTCTTTTCTATCACTTTTGCCGGTCCTTGCCAGTCCTGCTGTAGCTTTGGGGAAATTCCTTTTCTTCGCTTGGGATTATGTAACCAGACCTCCTGAAAAGATGAAAATTTAGATTGGAGATCGTACCTGCAATTCATTTTGTCTGCGTTCTCTTGAAAGTTGACCCGTGTGGCGTCATGCACTTTCTCCAACTTCTCTTGGAGACACTGCAGGTAATCTGGTAAAGATGCTGATGAATCCACAGGCGCACCGAATTCTAGATCTGCTGGTAAACGGATTCCTCTTCCTAGGAAAATTTCTGCGAGTGAGAATCCGGTGGCTTCGTGCGTTGCCGACCTATATGCCAACAGAGCAAATGGCAAATGTTCGTCCCAATCTTGCTGATTTTTGTCCACAAACTTCGATAAGTAGTCCAGCAGCGTTCTGTTGAAACGTTCTACCATGCCGTCTGATTGCGGATGCAAGGGTGTAGTACGCGTCTTCCCTACTCCGAGCCTCGACATCGTTTTCGTATAAATTTCGGATTCAAAATTCCGACCTTGGTCCGAGTGTAGAAACTGCGGCAAAAAGTTGTTTCAATTAGTCCGTCTAATACCAATCCACTTGTCTGATTAGGGAGCGCAAAACACTCAGGCCACTTTGGAAAATAATCCATAATACCACTATGTATCGATTTCCACGACGTGAACATGGCAGCGGTCCAAGAACATCGATCGCGACTCTTTCTAATGGTCTCCTACTATGGTTGGCTGCAATGGTCCTCGAACCCTTCGAACAGGACTTCTTCTGGAACAGCACGTCTCGCAAGTTTGGCACCATTTTTTTACATCTCCGGATCGACATGTCCAATAAAATCGTTTCTTTACTTTACTTAATGTCTTCCTTTACTCAAATGACCGCCACAAGATGAATTATGTAGCGCTGTTAAAATGTCTGGTATGAGAACCCGTGGTATGACAGGAATATTAGCTTTCTCTCCGTTGTTTGAAGTCAATGTTCTGCATAAAATCCCACCAACAATCTGAAGGGAGCCGAACGGCGACCAATACGTTTTTACAACTGGGCTTTCACCCATGACATCATCGCGAGTTCGTATTTTGTTAGCCAAAACCCAAGACAGAACCTTCCTTAGGTCACCATCAGCTTCTTGTTTGCCACGAAGATTTTCTGGTACTACTCCAGTCAGTAAAACACTTACCTCCTGTTTTTCACAATGCTGGCAATCCACACAGGGTCTTCTCGAGAGAGCGTCTGCATTTCCATGCTTCTGGCCTGGTCTATGTTGGATTTCAAAATTGTATAATTGTAGTTGCTCCAGCCATCTCGCCATTTGACCCTCCGGTTCTTTGAAATTAAACAACCAGCGAAGGGAATGTTTCGTGGCTCGCACTGCCGCTAAGAGCTCTCGCCATGTGGTACAGTAGTTCCTTTCAGCCTTATGGAGCGTACGGCTGTAGTACTCCAGCACAACTTCTTCACCACCTTGACGGTGTGTCAAAACAGCGCCGATTCCCATATTTGATGCGTGCGTCGGTGTCCAAAACGAAAAGGTCATCAGCTGTAGGGAAAGAAAGAATCGAAGAATTAGTAAGGCAAGATTTAAGCAATTTAAATGACTCTTCACATCTGTCTCCCTATACGAAACGTCGTCTTTCTTCTGTAAGCTCTGATAATGATTTAGAAATTGTGCTGAAACCCGGAATGAATTTTCTCTAGTATAAACAAAGGCCCAGGAAGCTGCGAAAATATCTCTTGGAATTTGGACGAGGCCATTTTTATACCGCCTCCACTTTCTTGGGGTCAGTTTGAAGACCGTTAGTTTTAAACCTGCTGCTTTGAGCCTGGTGAAGACAGCTTCCAAATGCTTCAAGTATTCCTCAAAAGTCTTTGAGAAAACGACGATGTCATCGATGTATATGAGGACGAAATCCCAAGCAACTCCTCGAAGAATCAAGTCCACCAGTCGTTCGAAAGTGGCTGCCGAATTGCAGATACCAATAGGCATGATGAGAAATTGCCGAAGTCCCTTCCCGTCAGAAAACGCCGTCTTTTCCTTATCCCGAGGGTCCATCTCCACCTGCCAGTAGCCCCTTTGTAGTTCCATGGTCGAAAACCATTTGCAACCACCCAGGGATGAGTAGAGCTCTTCTATTTTTGGCAAAGGGTACGAGTCTTTCTTCGTGGCGTCATTCAGTCTACGATAGTCGACGCAAAAGCGAGTTGAGCCATCCTTCTTTTTGACGAGGCTTGTGTTGATCTTGTGTTGCACCAAATGAGTTCGGCCAAAATCCAATGGACCTGTAGAGAAGACAACGCTATATCTATTTATCAAAGCAAGAAACTCGTCTTTCTCCTCCACAGAAAGCTCTGAGTCACTGAAATCGATTTTTGTTGACACGTTTACCTTTTCTGTGGCCTTGGTCTCACAAACCTCAGCTGCCACCACTCGGCCGAGTGATATGCCTCGTTGGAACACCTTCACTTCGTTTGATGTGTTGCAAAATCTAACTGGAATCGTTGGTCTTGTGGCGTCAACTATACATCGTCCTAGGAGCACTCCTTTGGGAAGTACGGAAACCTCGCAAGGCTCAACCATGGCCACCGCTGCGTCTTTGAATGGTGAGATCGGAATTGGCACTATAGTTTCTGTATTCGGTTGTAGAATTTCTTCTTCCCATATAGTAAGCATGACAACGTTCGACGTTGATGGGATTTCCAAAACACACTTCGTTCTCTTAATTTAAAGGTACATGTCCGCCAGATCCAGACGACATCGGTGTGCAATCAGAAAGTCTAGACCCAGAATAGGTGGAACGTTGTAATCTAAAATGAAAAACTCATGACGAAATTGTTTATCGTTCAGTACCAGCTCCAATTCAACCTTACCCGAAGCCAGCATGTCATCACCTGTCACTCCCTTTATAGATAAGGAGTGGTTTTGTATTAGTGTGTCGGTTGGCAACAAACACTTTGGGAAAATTGAAACGTTCGCCCCAGAATCAACTAAAAACCTGTGTGTTTTTCGATTAAGAGGCCTCCACCCAAAATGTCGAAGTCAGATTCGAAGATTTTTATCTTCGAATAAAAAACGAGAATAAAAAAACTCACCCCTAACAACATGTTTGAACTTCGAACAAACATCGTTCGAATGGCATATGAAACAACAAAAAAAATAGAAGCTATACGTTCACAGCGCATACAGCCTTTTTTATTTGTTTGTTTTTGTTGCTTTGCACTATACTTTTACTTTGTTATGAAGAAGAAGAAGCAGTGCAGGTATAGATTTTTATTTTTTTTGTTCAATATTTCGTCTTGGGTATAGGGAGTAAAGTGTTTGTAAATGTATTCGTGTGTTGGAAAGGGATATTATGTGTTGTTTTTGCTTTTTTATCGTGGTGCGCGAAGAGCTATTTGTGAAGTTTTTTCTGTGGAGGAAAACTTGTGTTGAAATTTTTTTTCTCAATAATATGCATATATTATTTTTTTCATTTCAATTTATTTGTAGGTCACTTTATTGGAATGGGGTAGTTTTGTTCAACTTGAATGATTTTAGATTTTAGGATATTGTTATGGTAGGTAAAGGATAAAGTATGAAGGTAGGTATGTACAATATGCATTTGTATGTTTCCAAATTCCGGATTTACTAAGAAGTGATTATTTAATTTTAGGGTGTTTTTTACTTTTTGTGTTGTTTCAAGAGTTTTTTTTTCTTCTAGGTAGGTATTTGAGTGTAGGTAACAAAAGCGATTCGGAAGGTATTTGTGATTTTATGTACATATTTGATTATCAAGATGTAGGTATTATTTGTTATAAATTCCCGAATTACATACCAAAAATAGGTATCGTTTCTTGAGGAAATTATTAAATAAATACAAATACCTACCTATTGTTAGATAGATATAACCTGTAGGCTGTAGGTAGGTTATACACTAAAAATAAATAGGTATGTGGATAGGTACATACTAACTGTCAAATAACTTTCGACTAGGTAGAAACCTATACTTCTTTTGGAAAATAAAAACAAACAAATCCAAATTAAAACAATTAAATTTTCTTCCTTTATACTATGTACGGCAAGAGTACGTAACTTAGGCGCCAAGAAATGATAACGGTTTTTGTAGAACAGTTCAATACAAGCATTTTTTGCAATGGGAGGGGGCTCTATCTCCCCCGTTTGGGAAGGAGGGGCAAATTTATAAAAAAAAACTAAATAATGAAAAAAAATATTAAAACATAACGGTATTACTAACAATTAAGTATTATACCTATATTTAAAGCCAATACTCTGTTCTATTAGTACATTTAGAATGTTCAGGTATGAAAATGTAATGCATTCTAAAAAAATTCACATTACCGTACGACTGCAGCAAATTAATATAATTTCTTAAATTGTATGTATTTTGAAATAAATGGGTTTAAACATTTTTTTTCATTTTTTCATAAATATTTTGAGTTTGCAGGCGAAAATATATATAAATAAAATTTGATATAAATAATTTAATTCAGATTTAAGATTAAAAAACAAATTTCTGGCTTTCAAAACCAGTATATTATTTCATTGTAAATGTTGCCGTTGTTTTTTCAATAATTTTGTTTTCATTGTAAACCATTTTTTTGTAAAACTTCCCCTACCTTCTAAACGGGGCTAGATAGACCCTCCTCCTATAATAAAAAGTGCTTGTTTTTGACCTTCCATACATACCTCGCTGCTTATACGCCGTAACGCTGGGTGGTAGGGTAGCACTGTAATTATGTAAGAAAAATAATTTGAACTTTTACTATAAAGTAGTTATAGTAATTTTCAATTTTCTCAAAAACAAATTTTTTTCTAAAATTACCCCTACCTCCTGAACGGGGTGCGATAGAACCCCCCTCCTATAGTAAAAAATGCTTGTATTGAACTATTCTAAAAAAGACCGTTATCATTTCTTTGCCCCTAAGTTATAGTACTCTTATCGTACATATTATGTAATATGAAGGAAGAAAATTTAATTTTTTTAATTTGGATTTGTCTACAACAAAGCCACCAGAACTCATAATCTCTTCCATTGGATCGTCGGGATTGGGAAAATGGTTGTCAATTGTCACATACTCTTGGTTCACTTCTTGCACCTCTTCAGGGAAAGTAATTTATTCATTGTTGCATATTTCGGTAGGATTTTTTAAACTAAAAAAAAAATTGTCATATCAGAGCCATTGGTACATTAAATACAATATTTCCCGCCTGGGGAAGTTATTCCACCTTTAAATTATATACTCAATCAAAAAATATTAAAAAATAAAACACTTGAATGTTTTTTTGTTGCATCTCAATATGACCATTTTTCACAAAGGCACAGCTCTTGAAAATACTGCATTTATCTACAAAAATCTCTCTACATGAAAATGGTCCCGAAATTGTTGGATTTTTTCATAATAAAAAATGGCCCCATTTCCAAATAGGAAAAATTGCCCCTAAAATAATGAAAAAAGACCCCAAAAATTTAACCATAAAAATTAAAAATAACCCCACAAAATTTGTATGTAGGTAAAATAACAACAAAAGACGTCGATTTATGTATGTTGTTCGGGTTGATTTTTCATAGTTTTGGAGCATTTTTTTATTTTCAATTTTCGGTTTGGGATGAGACTTCATTATGAAAAAATATACCCCAATCTTTCAATCTTAAATAAATAAATTTATTTCAAACCAAGTATTAAAAAATTTAAACGGTTCATTTTGATTTATTTAATCATATTAACGCACGATATTTTTACATTTTTAAAAATTAAAAAGTTCAAATTATTTTTAT
Source organism: Epistrophe grossulariae (assembly GCA_929447395.1). NCBI lineage: Eukaryota > Metazoa > Arthropoda > Insecta > Diptera > Syrphidae > Epistrophe > Epistrophe grossulariae. The sequence goes on along the minus strand of OV839566.1, from coordinate 70,061,775 downwards.
CATCATGTCACCCTAATTCAATAAATGTAAGACAATGTTGGTGTTGTTGTTTTACACATATATTTTTGGGGTCATTTATCATATTTGGTTTTAAGCAATTTTAAATTTTGGGGCCTTGTTTCATCTTATTTGCATTTTAAAAATTGGGCGATTTTTCATTGTGAAAAAATGCCCCCATTTTGGGGTCAGTTTTAATTTTGTATTCAAGATTAAAAAAATGTATGGGAAGAAGTTGCGAAAAGAAAAAAAAATATAAAATTTTTTTTGGAGAAATTTAAAATTCAATTTCAATTCAAATTTATGTGATTCCATAAAATTGTTCATGTTAGGTACCTACTTACATATTTACATGAATGACTTGCTTATTTTGTAAATTTCTCACTAGTTGCCATTTTTTAACAAACTTGTCCCTTAGTTTTGGTTGTTTTCTACCCATTTTTTCACTGTTTTTCACTTCACTGAGAAAAAAAAATATGCAAAAAATTGCATCACATCACCAGACCTACCTCAAACTCTTGTTCAGGGGATACAATAATACAAGATACATTTCACTCACATTATCTACATATATGCCTTACCTAATTATTATCTTCTCGATAATGTTTGATTTCCAAATTTCAACCCTGCTATGAAGCAATGCAAACAAAATGTCGTTCGGTTTATTGCTCCGGTATAAAGCTTATTGTATCTAACACCTATATCTACCCCACTCCTGGTTTCTTTATTATGATAGGTGTTCACTGTTCAATGAATAAAAAAATGGACTTTGGTTTATTTTTTTTTGGAAAATCAAATCAAAAAAAATCTTAGCTTAAAAATATTTGTTTGTATTCTATGCTAATAAAAAAAAATAATAAAAAATCCTGATAGCATAAGCTTCTTGGACAGCATAAATATGGTACCTACCTACCTACCTCACATTTCATTCTCATAACAAAAAAAAATGGAAACCAAATTCTCATATTTTTGCTTGCTCATAACTATTTTGTCAGTAGTTGAAATTATAATTTACATAGATTCTGTTTACAAACGACCTTCGCATACAAACAAAAATCAGTTTGACTTGACCTACAGACATTTTTTTTCTTTATTTCTTTTTGACATTACCCACAAAATAAGTGGATGTAGCTATATGGTAGAGCGCAGCGCTCGCTTAGCAGTACCCACAAAAACACTTTTTTTATTTCATTTTATCATCAACACATTCCCATTCTAACGGGTGATTTTTTAGCTGGTTTGGTTTTGGCAACACTGGTTTTGACAGCTGACGTGTGTTTAGTACCTTGTGTCACTGTCAAACAGCTTCAGTTTGGTTTGCAATTTAACCATGGATCGTCTTACAAATGAACAACGCTTGCAAATTATTGAATTTTACTATCAAAATTCGTGCTCGGTTCGAAATGTTCGAAAATGAAAAATTGTGTTCAGCGATGAGGCTCATTTTTGGTTGAATGGGTACGTAAATAAGCACAATTGCCGCATTTGGAGTGAAGATCAGCCAGAAGCATTGCAACAGCTACCAATGCATCCCGAAAAAGCCACTGTTTGGTGCGGTTTATGGGCCGGCGGCATTATTGGGCCATATTTCTTCAAAGATGATGCGAATCGCAGCGTTACTGTCAATGGTGAACGCTACCGAGCGATGATAACAAACTTTTTTTTGCCCGAAATGGAAGTTCTTGACTTGCATGATATGTGGTTTCAACAAGACGGTGCCACATGCCACACAGCACGCGAAACAATGGCGCAATTGCGAGGCGAGTTTGGTGAACAGTTAATTTCACGTTTCGGGCCGGTCAATTGGCCGCCTAGATTGTGCGATTTGACACCATTAGACTATTTTTTGTGGGGGTATGTCAAGGCTAATGTCTATAGGGACAAGCCCGCTTCGATTGACGCACTGGAAGCCAACATCCATGCATTCATTCGTGAGATACCGGCCGATATGTGTGAAAGAGTATGCCAAAATTGGACTCAGCGGATGGGCTACCTGAGACGCAGCCGCGGTCAACATTTGCATGAAATTATCTTTAAACATTAAATTGCAAGGTTCAAACTATCGATTCAAATAAATATTTCATTCATTTTTTCGAATTTTTTGTGTTTTTTTTTTAAAAAAAGTTCTTAACCTCTTAAAAAATCACCCTTTATAATGCTGCCTCTGGTTCATGTTTGATTCGATCTACAACATTCATTTTCGAAGAAAAGCCATCATGTGGCAGCTAGATTTACTAAAAATTCGAAATATTTGAAAATAACGACTATTTATTGCAAAACAGACCTTTGAAAAATTTGTTATTTCTAACAAAATTTAAGTTTTTGTGCTAGTTTTTTTTAGTGAATTTGTTTATTAGAAATTTTTTGTCATTATGAGAAAGTTTTGGGTTATTTGGTTTATTTCTTGTTATTTAAAAATACAATTGAAAAATAGAAAATTTGTCACTTTTCAAAAGCAAATATTTCAAAAAAAAAGGATCAAATTCAAAAATCGGTGCCCAAGGCATTGAAGCCCTAATCAATACCTTTAAAATGATATACATTTTATATATGTACTCCTCTCCTGTTCTGAAATCGTTAAGCATCCATTTGGCAGTTTTGCGTGATTTTTATAAAACCTCTTACTGGATTTTTGAAATAAGACGAAAACAAAATCCCTCAAGACTTTGAAGCCAAAATGTCATTCTTTTATATGCAATTTAAATTTTGGCCATATATGGTCCCGTGGCGGAGTTCCTTCGGAATCCATTTTGCCAATTTTCCATATTTCTCAAAAATTTGGGTAGAGGCCTCTTAAAAACACATTTTACCGATAGACTGCTTGAATTTGTAGACAGTGGATTGGCATCGCTCGGCATTACAGGTTTAATTCCAGATGTGGACTGCATAGGAAATTTATTAATTTTTTACACTCCAAAACGTTTTTCCATATTCTTGCTTTTTCCCATCATGAAGAAAAATCAAAAACGTTTGAGTGTATCTAGCCAATGGTAAGTCGTACAGCGATGGTTGATACCTTTTTAGAATCAGAAATTGATGCTTGCAAAACGAGTATCAAAATTTCTTGAAAAAGAATCACCATTAAAAAAAATTTACTCTTGGAACTCGAATATTGGAACCTGTATGCGTATTTTAAGAGTGCTTCTTCTCATTACAACTTTTGAGTAAAAGATTTGAATGCTTCGTTTAACAGCATTTGGTGCTGATTCCAAAAAGGTATCATTCATCTCTGTACGATTTACCATTGGCTAGATACACACCAAAAGCTTTTTCAATTTTCTTAATTTTTGCCATCATGAAGAAAACTGAAAACTGATTAACTGTAAGCCGTACAGTGATGGTTGATACTTTTTTGGAATCAGCAATTACTGATTCTCTTAAAACGAGTATCAAAATTTGTTGAAAAAGAATCACCCTTAAAAAAAGTTAATAGGTACCTAAATGTAAAAGTATTTTCGTGAAATTTTTTTTAGAGAAATCCAAGAAAATGCGATGTTGGGAAATCATCGGATATCAAAAATGTGGACAGGAGTACCGGCACCGGACACCAACGTTGTCAGATTTAGCTCCAGCAGTAATCAAGCTTCAAAAAGTAGTACACATATACATATTTCCAATATGCCACTGCGAAAGCGACTCACAAAAAGTATTTCTTACACCATGCTACTGTTCAGGTAGCCTTAAATACGTCTATCAAACCTGCCATCAGCAAATGGCTGACCGCTTCTGAAACAAACTCCTGTGAATTATGCAAATTCCCGTTCATAATGCATACAAAAATAAAGCAACTGGTAGTGTGGCTAGCATACCCGGTGCAATAGCTATCGGTCCACTGCAATCCACTGACATCTTCGAGAGTGCCATCAAAAAAGAAACAAAGACATGCACTGTTTCATCCTGGTAGTTAGTGATGGGTAGGACACGAATTTAAAATGAGTTTGTATGAGGTACTCATTTTAGGAAATGAGGTGGTACTTTGTCCTACCTCAAATGTCCCATAGGACAAATCTATTTAATGTACATTTTTAATACAAAAATTCAATTTTTCAATGACAATGACGTCTCTTCAATCTTGATGATCATGAAAATTGAATAACAAAAACATAAAAAGTTAAATTTTCTTTATTTAGGAACAAAAAGCAATGTTTTAAAAGATATAAAAGGTTTAAAAACATAGATTCTTAAAAACAAAAAAATACGGGTATATGAATATGATTTCTCTTAAACGAAATACATTTTTGAATTTGAAAAGGTTAAAATCCATTTCAATTAAAAAAAAAACAGATTAGCTTTATTTTAAATGTCCACGTGATCTGATGTGGATTTACTTTAAGCAATTGATACAAAAATAAATTATTGGAACTGCCAAAAGTTTTTTTTTAAATTTAATTGTCACAGATAGCACTATTTATTTAAAAACTGGACCAAACACTAATTACTACTTAGTATTCACGCACCGGAACAAATGATTTTTTTCTTTATTTCTTTCTATTCTAACAAAAACAAAACAAGTAGCACAAACACAAGAAAATAAATGTAGTGCAGTTATAGGTATAACAAAAAAAAACAACAATAACAAACTTCCTTCAATTTGCAACTCTTTCTCTTTGTATGATAAATCTGCCCATATTCATTATTTGTTACATTGTAGTGAAAAATTCGCATGTCCTCCTCTCTCCTCAAACTTCAAATGAACGTACTTCAAATGTTCCAACTCACAACAACGTCACAACCTGCGACAATGTCATAGCCTGTGGCAGATTGATAATGTCACGAATCTAGTTCGATTGGGACATTTGAGTAATAAGTACCTTATTATAGTTATTAATACAAAACTTCACGCATTCATTCATTTCATTTTTGAGACAAAAGACAATCGTCCTCGTCTTATTGAGAGAGAGAGAATGTAGTCAACTTTATTCTTCACCTTCTTTAACAACAAGAGAGAGCTACGAGTAGTTTTTTTTTGTGGACGCAACCAAGAGTAAAGATAAATTTTTTGTTGTTGTTTTTGGTGAGGTGTGAGGTATAGCTTGAACCAATTCAGTTGGCCAACGGTCGGTTGCGCAGAGAGAGGATTTAAGAGAACAAAAATGGCACGCAAGATATTTAATGAGTCCAGATTTTTCCTTGAATTCTACAGTGCCTAACTCAACTTTGTTTTTTTTTTATCTTAAATGAGATTGAATGTATGAGTTTAATTTTTTTTATTTGCATAATTTCAGCGCACTTATAAAAAAGAAATATTTTGCAAAACGCAATTGGGTTAAACATAAAAAACTACCTGTGACATAGGATTAATTGATAAATAGTTAAGGGATTATTGTTTGTTTCTATGTTTTATGGTTTTATGATTTGTGGCTTAGGAACAGAGGATCCGTGGGCGATGTGTTTATATTTGTTTTATGGCGTTATGACCTGTGGGGTTTTGGGGAATCATTAATAGATCAGCGTTTACGAGTTTGAATAATTTTTACCTACAAGTTTTTAAGAATGAAATTTCCTTAGGTTTTAATAACTTTTACCCGCAAGTAAGGAATAATTAACATTAATTTATTTTAATTTAAAATAATTATTATACATTTTCCAAAAACAAATTCTTGGCTTCTTCCATTTTCTCATTATATACTCTAACAACTATAATACGTGCCTGGCTTCCAATAGGTTTTCCTTTTCTAAATGGATCCATGAAAATTTCTTTTAAATGAATTTAGTTGTTTAACTCGTTGTTGTTTTTTAAAAACTGATTTCCAAACCAAAGCAAATATCTTTTAAATACGTAAATTCCCTCTGATGAAAAATTTCATTCTTAAAAACTAGTAGGTAAAAATTATTCAAACTCATAAACGCTGATCTATTAATGATTCCCCAAAACCCCACAGGTCAAAAAATATATCAAATAAACACTAACGCCATAAAACAAATATAAACACATCGCCCACGGATCCTCTGTTCCTAAGCCACAAATCATAAAACCATAAAACATAGAAACAAACAATAATCCCTTAACTATTTATCAATTAATCCTATGTCACAGGTAGTTTTTTATGTGTAAGCAATAGATTTATTTTTTATTATAGGTGCACTTAAATTTGTCCCAATAATAAAATCAAAAATTCTTAATCTTAACTTTTCGAAGTAAAGTTTACACCTAAAAAATCTCTTTCTTTTATCCCACCAGAGATGAAATACTTTTTTAGACATCAAGCTATGAACAAAAATTACTCCATGATCATCTCTCAATGAAGGAAAGTCCATCGCTGGAAATCCATTTCTAATTTACTCTGAGCGAAGCTATAAACAAAACTCACCCTCCTTAGTGCTTCAGTATGATCGCAGCAGCGGTACAATACATTTTTTTGCTTTGAGGTGATGGGACATTTCAGAGTGCTGTATGGGACATTTTATATTGCCTCATGTATGAGGTACACATCACTACTGGTAGTGATGTTACAAATTCCAGAAGCAAGCTCCGTATCTCTAGGCACCATCGAAGATGGCTGCGGTCCGATAAGTGTGAAGCGAGAAAGAGATTAGAACAGCAACAGCACCGTCAACAGAAACAGCGGCTACCATGAATTAAGAACCAACGTATTTCAATTTGTGTGCTTTTTATTTGCTTAAAAATAAGAAAAAAAGAAACATACAGTTATTATTTATTTAAACAGGAGTTAATGTCATGATTACACTTTACATTTCTTAAAAATATAATAAAACTTTCTATTTTAAATGGCTTAATTTATTCTAATAAGTAGCTTGAAAATCTCAGCTATCAGTTTTATTTTGTTTTCACAGATAAAATTCTTACGTCAAAATGATTTTTTTTTTGTGCTCGAAAGATGTCAAAAAGTGGAGCTGCCTTCCCAAATGTCATCTTCAATTGAAGTCAAAAAAACTGTTATACTTTGTAGGGAATACACTATCCAGTGTATTATTGAGATCAGTGGGTAGCATTAGCTCTTGAAAGCGAATTTCTAGTTTCTTAAATTGATTTGTTTTTCTTTTTGTTACGTATACCCTTAACTTTGAGCAAAAAAAATTATGTATTTTATGATTATTTAGAAAATTTTCGCGGACATGCTGAAAAGTTGCAACACAAATCACAATACACAAATAAATTTTGAGTTTATGAGTTAAATTTGCCTTTTATGTTTTGTAATACTGTTATACTTTAGAACAGTTAAAAAAAAAGTAAATGTACCTTGCCGCTGGTTAAAATTCTTCAAAAGGAGTCAAGTTTTTTGTATGGATACACTATCCAGTATATTATAGAGATCAGTGGAAAAAAGGTGGTTGATCGTGAACATCATCCAAGATCGTGAACATATCTCTGCTCGTTTGTAGATAAGGTAGATTTTAGGTACATTTTTATTTGTATTCGGTATTTAGGGTCGCTTGATGGTTTTTAAATTCACAAGAAGAACAACCGGTTTCTATTTCGATTATGGAGATGAAATTATTTCCTATTGGTTGGTTTGTTTTTTTTTTCAATTTATTCAAGAGAATTATTTTGTATTATTTTGGTAGGAAACATTATAGAAGATATAATTAAATGCAACCAATGGTCAATAAAAGCGTGCATGCATTTATGTGGATTCATAATATAAACTACACACGACAATGGAAAGTTTTGGAAAGTGCACTTGTTGGACAATTGTTTTAAAAAGGATGGATCTTTTGTTTTTAACTGCTTCTGTCTGTTTTTTTATGGTACACTTTATTTCAATCCTTCGTCCCGCCACAATTTTAAAGTTAATTTGTTATGGAGAATGGAGATAGATTTCTTATAATGGGCAAGAAAAAAAGTCATGTGTGTTGTGTATTCTGATTGTAATTGTATGGATTGGTATATTTTTTTTGTGTATCCATGAAGGAATATTTTTGCAATTGTGTCCCATGAAGATTTTCTTGACGTCAAGGAATAAAGAAATCAGTGATTATGATGAGTTTTTAATTTTAAGATTTTTGTGACTGTTACAGGTGTCTACTTTTGTTATTCATAAGTGCGCTTGAGATTTTTATTTATTAAATGCCTCTTATAGGATATGAGGAAACTTATTAGATTCCGTAGATGTTTTATTTAAAATAAAGTGGTCAAATAAATGCAAACCTTTTACAATTTTATTCTTTTTGATTAATGATTAGGTATGTCGTAGCTGTCTAGTATGTACACAGGTACAGGTGTGTTGATACTTTTACTGCAATTCTTGGATAATATAAACAAATTTCCGTGCTGGGATTTAAAGTGTTTTGATACCTACGTACCTATACCTACACAGGGTTCATGACGTAATCTCGAAAAAAAAAAATATTTTTTAATCCAGAATGAAGAAATCTCGAAAGACTAGGTAGGTAAGGTACCTACATATGTAGGTATATCTAGAAAAAAATAACAAAACAAATATTATTCGAGATTTGTTTTGTTACTTAAGGAGTTTAAGCTCAAATAAAACTCATTTTAGGTAGGTAGTAGGTACTTAGATGTATTCAGTTTATTATGCAATTTATTTTTCTGGGCTCACTATCTGTGGCTTCACTTGTAAATTAGTTGTCGCACTTCTAGCTCTGTGAATATTACACAATGTACCTATAATCCGACTTTTCAATATTTTCATTTTCAAAATTATAAATTTTGTTTTATCGAATTTTTGACTTAAAAGTTAAAAATTTAGAAAATAAATCTTAATTGAAATTCTGTGAGTTTTACAAAACAAAAAAAGTGAGTAATCTAGGTATGTATTTATTTTTGAGACATTTGTTACAAACGCGAACCATAGTTTCAAAAATTAATATATAGGTATATCTAGATTTTTGCATTTGAGTTTTTTTTTTAGATTTTTGTATTTCTAGATCTTTTTTTTTTAGATTTTTTCAATTCTAGATTTTTGCTATCGAGAGTTTTACTTTCGAGATTTTTGCTTTCTAGAATCTAGATTATTGCTTTCTAGATATCGTGGTAAACCCGTCCAGTGGTGGACAAGAATTTTGCACACTTTTTGAAGAAAATAAAAAATATTTGTAGCTATACCAAATTATTGGGTTGTTTTCATATCAGTCCATTGAAATGTTACATTGGCCTCGCATTTAGTATAGGACAAGGTTTTTTTTTTAATGTGTAGGGTGCATTAATGTGAGTATACGAAGTGATTTTCGGGGCTGTAACCCCCCTCCCATTTGGCCGCCGTATTGAAAAAGGGGAAAGAACCTTTTTTCTTGAGAAATATAGCTCTGACAAAAAAATTATACACCTTTTTTGTAGATAATTTAATTCTTTACAATTTTGGTTCAGAGACTTTTTACCGTTAAATTGAAAATAAAAAAGATATATATAATCAATGAACATTTTCAAAAAAACTTACTTTAAAGGGTATTAACTTTTTTCTAGCAGCTTTATTGAAAAAAACACTGAAGATGATTTTTGTAGATCATTTTATTGCGAACAATTTGGTATACCTAGTTTTCAAATTCCATCATTCTACAATGGGTTCACACCAAGAAATAACCATTTTTTTATTGTTTTTGTTTTTTTTGTTTATATTGGGTGATGGGTATAAGGTGCACTAAGAAGCTAGAGCAAGTAGGTTGGGTTAAGACAAGAAAAAAATCGTACAATTCCCCCGTTTAGGCGGGAAGACTTAAAACAGAAAACAAAAATTATTTAAAAACAACGGTTAAACTTACAATGCCATGCTATACCTTTTTGAAAAGCCAGAAATCTCTTCTTTAATCTTTATTTTAAATTAAGTTGTGTTAGTGAATAGTTTTGTAAAAACTCAAAATTAAAAAAAAAAATATTTTTTTAATTTAAAAACAGAAAACCGGATGATAAAATGTAACTTATTTCTTGAGAAATTAAAAAAAAAAATTGAGTACTTTTTTCCAAAAAGGTGAAATCTAGTTAATCCAGTTAATTTTTTTTTAATATTTGCTAAAAACCGGAGGTATGCAATAAAAAATAAAAAAGGGATAATCCACTCTTAAATCCACAACTTAAAAGAATCCAATCAGTTATCCAAATTATAAGCAATGCTTACGTGAAAATGAATTTGAGTTCAATTTACTCTAACGAGCGGAATGTAAGAAAATTTAACTCCAAAACAAAAAGATCTTTCCAAATCAGCGAACTACTACCTGTACCTAGTACCTACCCACAATAAAAAAAAAAACATAAAAAAACCAACCGCACAAAGAAGGCAGACCAAACGTCAGCGTACACAATTATAAAACAACAACATCAATAGAATAAACGAAGGCAAAATATTATCGAACACCTTAAAAAGGATTCAGTCGGCTAAAAAAATCTCTTCTTCTTATGAAGTCTACTTTTAAAAGTTCTTTGTCGGCTGGAATTTGTCGGCCGAAATAATTTTTGAAGACATAATTTTGTATGGAGGTGAGATATCTGTATATAATTATTTGTACTACTATGTACTATAGGTACCTAAATTTTGTTTTATCTATTCAGTTTTTTTTAAGGATTGGCTGAATTCGCAGAAAATATAGTGATTTCTATGTTTCCACAACTATGCAATACCATGAGCTTCAATATCCGCGACAAGTTAGGTACATATAATTCAAGTAGGTTAGGTACATATCAGTGGCGTCGCGTCCATATAACCCGATTCCTACCGGGTTACCTATTCAATTTACCTATTTAAGTTTAAGACGTTGCATGAATACCCTTATTTTTAAAAAAAAAGGTTATTTTAGTAAAACTTTTCACACTTTTAAAAGTTGGTTTTGTTGTTTTCTTTTTTGGCGTTTTTTGCAGTTTTTTATTGTTGATAACAAGAATGTTATACAGTTTTTAACTTTATTACATAATAATTTATAGAAACTTTTATTTATTGATATTTTTCATATACATACATACATTATGTCATATTCGTTGAAGCTCCTTTTTTTCTGCATAGGTAGCATTAATTTAAATTTCCCTTTTGTATTGTTTTCTCGAGGTCACTTTCATTATGCTTTAAGATCATTGTAAATTTAAAAATCAATGATTTGAAGTAGGTACCTATAAAATACTGGCTTGCATTGTTTCTATTGTTTGTTGTGGAAAGCAGATCTCCAATACATCATCTAATTTTGGCTGCATACATACATATTAATATGTTTAAGAGTTTACGTTTGCTGGTAATTAATGTTTACATCGACTTACCATTTGAAATTGTTCATACCACGCCACTGTTGGCTACCGATGCGAGTCCATATCGCCTAGGGGCTGTGCTTTCACACAAATTTCCAGATGGACAGGAACGGCCAATTGCTTACGCCTCGCGATCCCTTTCTATTTCAGAAAAAAATTACAGTCAAATTGACAAAGAGGTGACTTCGATATTCTGAGCATTAAAAAGATTTTTTCGTTATGCGTATGCTGCATTACGCACAATTACTGCAAGGTTTAAGTTATGAAATTGTGTATCGAGCGACGGGAGACCACGCCAATGCTGACGCGCTTTCTCGATTGCCTCTTCAGATAGAAGAACCAGAGAATGCTCACAACGTTACTTACTACCAAATGCAGCAAATGGAGGTTGTTCCTGTTACTCAGAAACAAATTGCAAGCAGAGATCCAACACTAAGCCAGGTTTATAACAATTTATTGTTGGGAAAAAAATTAATCAATGCAGGATTTGAAGATAAGGACTATCAATTCTCTCTAACAAATGGTACAATCCTTAGGAGCAATCAAGTTGTAATTCCTCAGACCCTACGAAAATACATACTATCAGAACTGCACACTGCTCACGTCGGAATTGTTAAGATGATAGCATTGGCACGGAGCTATGTGTGGTGGCCGCATATTGACTCTGACATCGAAGATCTAGCCCAGAAATGCTTGGCTTGTAGAAGTGTTCAAAAACAAACATCGAAAAGGGTTCAACATCCATGGAAATACCCATCGACTCCATGGCAAAGGGTACACATAGATTTTGCGGAACCATTTTTTGTAAAATATTTTTTAATTGTAGTTGATGCATATTCTAAGTGGCCTGAAATTTTTCAAATGAATACTATGAAAGCAGTAAGTACCATCGAGATTTTACGTGACCTGTTTGCTCGATATGGGCTTCCATTGACTTTGGTCAGTGACAATGGGCCTACTTTTACTTCAGGGGAGTTTAAGAGTTTCATGAAGGAAAACGGTATAAGTCATAAGTTCAATGCTCCCTACCCCGCCGTCCACAAATGGTCAAGCTGAACGTTTTGTTCAAAACATGAAAATGGCACTCCGGAAAATGATTAAAGACCCAGGTAACATTGCTTTTAAACTATCTAATTATCGTATGCGTTACAGGAAGACGCCAAACTCCACAGCTGGAGTGGCACCTTGCACTTTATTCATGCAGCGAGATATACGAATTAGGTTGGATTTAGTCCGTTCAAGCCCCATCGAAAACTTAAAGGAGAAGCGAGTGGACCCTATTCAAGTGGTATGCTGTATTATCCGGGGGATAAGGTTCAAGTAAGGAACTATACTAGTCTATACTTTCAAATTCCTTTTATCATTTTATTTTAATTTTAATTCTAACAAGGTATTTCATATAATTTTTTAGTTAGTTTTTGCTCTGTTTCATTTATTTTATAATATTCAACTTTCCTAAAATAACATAACACGTTACTTCATATAATACAATGTTCGGCACTTAGATAACTAACACGGTATTTCATTTAATACAATGTTCGGCAACTTAAATAATTAAGGGTAGGTTTCCCCGACCAACCAAATCAAAACTCATGTAAATGAATTTGGATGTGTTAGTAAGTTCTCTCTTCACCAAATTCGGCATTTGAAATTTAATTTTACTCTTGGGCTCTTTTTTTATCGCAGACGAAGCCGCAGGTAGAATCACGCATGCACAAGAAAGAAAAAACACAAGTAGCAAGCGCAGAAAAGACAAAGTAAAATATGTACCTATACAGAAACAAAAGCAAAAAATTCTGCCGTGAGCCAGTAGGAAATTTCATCCTCACTGAAAAATTTAGCTGAATTCAACATTGAATTGACCTAATCATAGCTGTTCTACAGCACTTCTGAAAGTTGTTGATGATTTAAGGCTACAAATTGATACAGAGCGGGCAACAACCTTGGTACTACTCAATTTCTCTAAAGCTTTTGATTCTGTTCCTCATAGCATTCTTTTAGGAAAATTAAAAAACCATTTTTGTTTTCAAAGGTCAGCTGCGCTACTTATGCACCAGTATCTCAGTGGAAGAACTCAAACTGTTTCTGCGAACTCCCAACTATCCGATTTTCTCCCAACAATGTCCGGTGTACCGCAAGGTTCAATTTTGGGTCCTCTGTTATTTTCAATATTCATAAATGATCTTCCATCTACCCTAAAATTCTGTGACATTATAATGTACGCTGATTATGTTCAAATATATCTGAGCTACCCTATTGGAATGGTCGAAGACGCAACAGATCGCGTGAACTCAGATCTATTGAGGATTTTCCAATGGACTGAACAAAATAGATTGCGACTCAATCCCCAAAAAATGCCAAGCCATCGTTGTCAGCAAAAATATAATTGAAACGTCTTGTCTGCCCCAAGTAGTTCTAGGTAATTCGACGGTGGATTACGTAACATCCGTAAAAAATCTTGGTATAAAATTTAACCAAACGCTTACTTGGGATGATCATGTTTCATATGCACTGGGAAAAACGTATGGTGCACTTCGGTCTCTCTATGTTGCTGGCAGCTGCCTACCAATAAAAGTTAAAATAACACTAGTAAAAACTCTTCTATTACCGGTACTGTTTCATGGATCATTAATTTTCTGCAAATTAGATAGCGTGAGTGAACGAAAGCTACGTGTAGCTTTTAATAATGTTGTTCGGTTCGTGTATGGGCTTCGTAGGTTTGATCATGTTTCACGATTTGCAAACAATATCTTCAGCATGCGCCTTCAGGACTACTTAGATACTTAAGTTATCATATTTTTATTTAATCTGATGCATGCTGAAAAACCTGAATATCTGTACGAAAAACTAGTCTTCTCGCAGTCGGATAGAAGCAGGGTTCTTATTTCCCCTAGATTTAGGTATACTGTTTCTCAACGACAATTTTTTGTCTACGCTGCTAGTCTATGGAATTCTCTACCTGTCGTATTGAGGAGGATCAGTAACTGCTATAGATTTAAAAGTGCCTTATATGATCATTTTAAAATGCTAAATATGTAAATGAATTCTTAAATATGTAAATAAATTACTTAAACTTAGTTTTTAACTTAATATTTAAATTGTTTTCTAATTTTTAAACTTAACTAATAATTTTCAATTTTGTTTGTTTACCCACGTTGTACTTAGTATTTCTTAAAAAACTATCTATGTTTTATAATGCTAATGTTTTTCAATAAAATACAAATACAAATTCAAATGCCACTTCTTCGAAGAAACAGCAAGCACTGATTTAGTTACCGTAAAGTTATGCATAGTTTCACCAGTTCATGGTTTTATGCACATTGTCTGCTTTGTAAATGAGCAAAATGTCGAAACACTCCCTTCTTTTACCTGGCACACAAAAATCAAGTGAGTTTAATGCGGAATTAAAAGATTCTATTTTAATAGGTAAAATTATGCGATGATTCAATCGTTGACAAGTAATGCATAAGTTCAGCAGTTCGTTGTCTAGATCCACTCGTCTGCTTTGTAAAGTATACTTTGAGAGAGAAGAAAAAATAATTCTCCCACGACGCTCTCTTTTTTTTCTTGTTATTTCCCTGAGCAAGAAAAGAATGAAAACTACCCTTTCCTTTACCTGACGCGAACAATATGAAGATTTCTGTGAAGAAAAGTAATGTATCCTTTCATCAGACATTTATCATGAACTGAGCATTGTGTATATCTAATTTAAAAAATTCACTTAGAAAAATAAAATTCACAGTATGTTCATGCTTTGGTTTTTATAAGGGTCGGTAAAAATTGACCATAATTTGCGTCTTAGAGACGCATTTTGGAGTTTAGGTCACTTACCTTTTAGTTGAATTATATTCAATCGTTCCAACTTAGGAGAAGTATTTTTCTAATTTATGAATTAAATATTCAGCGATTAAGCAACCTGCAACTCCCAATTCCCTATTGATTTCACTACTAAATTTTGATCATAATTTTCATCGAAAATAATAAATATTAAGCTGATCAATAACTAAGTAACACGCAATTAGTGAGGTAGTGAAAAAACAAGTCCAAATTATTTAGCGATTTCATAAAAGAATTTTCATCATATTTTTCATCAAAAATTAATGATCTGATGAATAAGCAAGTTACTTTTGTTTAAGTATTTCTTCGCTGAATATTCATCATATTTTTCACCGGAGTCCTCAGTCCAACTGGTGAATAAGCAACTTCCAAGGAAGTAGTGATTTAGTTGTGGAATTTTCATCGAGATGGTTGCATGTGCACCCCGCCAATGACATGCCCATGTTAAAATCCTCGATGTATTCCGCACAAAGGAAGCGGGTGCTGCTCCCTTTCCTCAAGGAAGAAGCAAGATATTCGCCATTGAATTTTTAGAAATTTCCCACTGGGGAGGCGTGAAGGGGAATGTATGAATAAACCAGACACAACATGCTTTTTTTTTTCGAATATCGTGTAAATATTTTGAAGAAAAAAAATAATGATGGAATTGTTGGATCGTTGGATGGTGGTGAAGGCAGCGCAGCGAGGTGCACGGTGGCGGCGGTGGTTGTGTAATTTTTTTTTACAAAATATAAAAGAATAAACTTAGGAGGAATACCTACCTAGATATATTGTATATTTTTAAAAAAAAGTGTATATTCTTTACCTAGGGCAATTTTTTTCTTAGCGATGGCCGATGATGATGTACCTACATACATTCATGAGAGGTAGGAACAAACTTTTTTTGAATGCAAATGCGATTTCTGGAGTGATCGCATTTTAAAGTGACGCATCAAAAAATAGGTACCAAACTAAATATGTACATACTACATACATACCTTTATTTACCAAACATCATTTATTATCAAATGGAGGCAGAATGCTACGTAATTATTTTTATGTTTTGTTCTTGATACGCATTTTACGTCGATATTTTATTGTAAAAGAATTAAAAAATTATCAAAGTTGCAAATAGGTACGTAGGGTTCATTGGTATTTTCTGCTTGATTGGCGAGTGTTTTATTTATTTATTTATTCGCTTAATTCAAGCTGGCTAGGTAAAAACAATAACAAAAGAAAAGGTAATAACAATTAGTTATATAAAAATTAAATAATATAAATAATAATAATAACAATTTTAATAAAAGTATAAACTTATGACAAAATATAATAATAATAAATAATAATAATAATAATTAAAAAAAAAAAAAAAAAAAAAAAAATATATACATTTTATATCTTAAAATTTATGAGGAGGGGACTCAAGGAAGATTGGAAAATAAGTGTCTTCTTACGGAGGAAGTACTAGAGCTAAAGTCAAGGACATGCTGTGTACTATTGGCCAGACGTAACATTCGGGAAATGGGATTAAAATGACCATAGTTGGTGCGGTGGGTAGGAATATGAAAGAAGGGAACGGACCTAAGGTTGCGGGGATTTGTGTTAAAGAAGATCATTTCAACAAGTTCTGAAGAATCAATAGCACCCGTGATTAGTTGGTGGATGAATAATATATCGGCGATTGCACGACGTTTAGCAAGGGTGTGAAGATCTATTAATTGTAATCGATCCTCGTAAGGGGGTAAGATAAGAGGGTCAGACCAAGGAAGATTGCGTAAAGCGAAGCGCAGAAATCTACGCTGAACGGCTTCAATCCTTTGTGAATGGGTGGTTTGGTACGGAGACCAAACCTGACGGGCATACTCAAGGATAGGTCTAACATATGTGATAAAGAGGGATTTGGTGACATAGGGATTCGAAAATTCTTTAGACCAACGCTTTATAAAGCCAAGAGAAGAATTTGCTTTGGCAATAATTTGATTAAAATGGGAACGAAAATTTAGCTCTTTGTCACAAGTTACGCCAAGATCTCGAATGAAGGATACAACGGGAATAGGTACTGTACGAAAATTATACGTTCGAGGGAAAGAGGAAAGGCGTTTACGAGAAAAGATCATGGATTGACATTTACTTACATTGAGTTCAAGAAAATTTTTACTACACCAAGCCAGAAAAGAATTTAAGTCTTGTTGAAGCAGGGAAGAATCGGCCGAAGACGAAATTACTTTCATAATTTTAATGTCATCGGCATAGATGGAAAGGTCTGAGTAAGAGATAATATTATCAACATCGTTAATGGCTAAGACAAAAAGGAGAGGACCTAAATGGCTGCCCTGAGGGACACCAGATGTAGCAAAGATGGGATTCGATACAAAATATCTAAGCACTACACTGTATGAGCGGTTTTCCAAGTAGGATCTAACCCACTGGATGAGAAGTGGTGGAAAACCAAGGGCTTTTAGTTTAAGGTAGATAATTTGGTGAGAAATCTTATCGAATGCTTTACTAAAGTCGGTAGTGATTACATCGACATCGTGGCCATTTTCCAGAGCACACAGTGTCATAGAAACGAATTGAGTAAGGTTCGTTGTGGTAGACCTGCCCTTCAAAAAACCATGCTGTAGTGGAGAAACTATAGATTTACAGTGAAAGGATAAGGAGTCATAGACAATACTTTCAAAGAGCTTGGGGATGGCGGAGAGTTTGGCTATTGGACGATAATTGGAGATTTCATTTTTCTTACCTTTTTTGTGAATAGGGAAGATAAATGAGTTTTTCCATAAAGAAGGGAAGACTGCTTGCGACAGCGAAAGTCTAAAAAGATTTGTGAGGGGTACGCAAAGAGAGTTAACACATTTCTTTAAAAATATGGCTGGGATACCATCAGGACCAGGAGCAAAGTCATCTTTAAGCGAGTTCACCTTTTCAAAGACAGAAAATTGAGAAATGTCAATAGTAACGAGTGAGGTTTGCGGACAGTTAGACAGATATTTAAAATACTCTGTGTCGGGGTCGTTTATATCATCACTGTAAGATAGACTAAAGAAATTGGCAAAGAGATTGACAATTACCTGAGGATCTGAAGAAGAAGTGTTAAGAAAATTCATGGAGGAAGGGAGACCGTCAGATTTTCTTTTAACATTTATAAATTGATAGAACCGCTTAGGTTCAGAGATAAGACAGGACTGCATTTTTTCGAGATAATTAAGGTAGAGCGATTCAGAAAGAAAAGAAAAATTGGCGGAAGCTTGTTGGTAGATAGAATAATTTAAAGGAGTCTGGGATTTAATATAATTTTTCCAAAACTTATTCCTAAGATTGCGTAGCGTTCTCAGCTCCTTAGTGTACCAGGGAGGAGATGACGAACAATATTTTTGGGGCAAGTAAGGGACGCACTGGGTGAAGCATTGAAAGATAGCAGTATAGAAAAAAGAAAGAGCAACATTAATGGGGGTTTGAGAGTTCATAAAAAGGTTGAAATCAATATCGTTTAAGAGGGTGTTAAGCAAATTGAAATCAGCTTTACGAAAGTTGAAGTTGAAGGAGACCTCAGAATCAGATGTCGCGATACCTTGGTCATAGGTGAAGACAAGGGAAAGAGGAGGGTGATAAAGGTCAAGGGTGGAGAGAAGATGTATGCTCTCAGAAACAACTGAATTCCAAGGATCCGATGAAAAAATCAGGTCTAATTGCCTGCCTAGATTGTTGAGGATTCCATTAATTTGAAATAATCCAGAATCGAGTAATCTGTCAGAAAAAAGAGATTCCTTCTCGGTGGATGGGTTACAAGAAGCAAAGCACGTTTCGTCTATTGATGGTAACCAACGTAAATCAGGTAGATTGAAGTCACCGACAATAATAAAATCATCGTTGGAATCAGCAGCCTCAAACAGGGAGTCAAATGAGTCAACAATTGACTGATAAGCGAGTGTTGGTTGCGTAGGACGAATGTAACAACAGAGAATGTAAAAACTCCGTTTAGAGACTGACACTTTTACGCAAACAAACTCAAAGAGTGGAGATTTAGAGATTTCGACTAGAGTTGCGTCAAGTCGGTTGTGTACGGCTAATAGAACACCACGCCCAGAGGGAGCAAAGCCATTATTTTGGCCATCAGCGCGAAAGACGACGAAATCGGAAGTAAATAATTCACTATCGAGAATATTAGGACAAAGGTTTGTTTCCGTCAGTGCAAAAATGTCAAAGGGAAGTTTTTGGGAGTTGAGAAACACTGAAGAAGTTTTAGTTCGGAGTCCTCTAACGTTCTGGTAATACAGAGATAAGGTAGTAGAAGTTATATCAGTAGAAACGACTGAATTACTGTTAAAGACGACGGTTGGACGATATTTGTGAAGATTTCAAACGTTTAAAGCTAATATGTGTGGCGTACGTAGCAAGGTCATTCGAGACAGTAGAAGGAGAGATATTCAAGTCTTCATGGAAGCGAGTATAGATTTTTTTGAGAGCAGAAGGGTCGGTTGGGAGGCCTTCTTTAAGTATCGACACAATGACGTTAGTTCTCGTTTTTCCATCGATACAAACAGAGTCAGGCTTGTCATGCAAGAACGCAAGATAAAGACGAACATTTTCGTACAATTTGTTGTCACGTAACCTTGCCGTCATGTATCGGCCATCAATTTCGTTAATTGTAGTCTTAGGATCGCAGAACTTGGAAGTGAGTTTGACAGAAGGTGGAAACATTGGATCAAAAATTGGGGGAGGGGAAAGATAAGTGTGGGAGTTTGTTGGGATGGAAGGGTCAGGATTTATCGGAAAAGGACTATGGGAGGCAGGATTTAGAGTGTGAGAATGAAAAAAATTACTATACTTTACGTTGGGGGAAATAGTTTTAGGTGTGGGGCATGAAATTCGTTGAATGCGTTGAGTGGGAGGATTATTTGGATCTTGGGATAACGATTGGCTGCGAAGGGGGATTGATTTAACAATGGAAGGGTTGGTCTTAAATCTAGTTTCAATTCCTATATTTGTAACATTTTTAACATTTTTAGAAGAAGATTTTTTTAGAAGTCTAGAAACCCATTTAGATATTTTAATTTTACCTAGCCAGCAAGTAGGTTGATAATTGGAGAAAAATAGCCACTCATATTTGGATGGGATAAAAACTTTAAAACTTGAAGAGTTAATTTTGTGACTTTCACGTAGATTAATGTTGAAGTTATACAAAAAGAGTTTACGAATCCAGGATTCATCTGCATAACTAGGAGTCCCTTTCACAAAAAAAGGTGTGAATTCAGCGTTGCTTTTCAGTTTATTAATCCTATTATTCCATTCGTTTTGAGTCCAAGTAGTGCCAAAATGACTGATAATAGGTTCTGTTCGAGCAGGGCATTCAGTGTTGTTTGATGTAGTTGATGTTGTTGGTGATGGTTGAGGTAATGAAAGAGAGAGAGATGGGTTCACGGTGGGATCGATAGTTTCGGCATTCGGTTCAGGAAATGAAAGAGAGCGAGGTGGGGTTCCAGTGGAATCGACTATTTCGGCAAGAATTGATTTGTTGTAATTAGGCGTAGGTGGTTGAATGAGTACGGGGATTTCATCAATTTTACAGGATGTAATTTTAATTTCTTCAATTATATCATTAAAGGTTATGCGCGTTGTAGCTTGTTCGTTGCTGATATCAGAGATCTTAGAAGATAATTCGTGGAGAATTGTAGTTAGTCGACTGTATGCGGAAGACATAGTGCTTGAGGTATTTTGTAAGAAAAGATCGATGTCAGTGCGAATGATTTGAATTTGATTGTTAGTATTTTCGATAGGTAAACTATTTAAAACAGATTCGAGAGTAGAGCGTATTTCGGAAGTGATTTTGTCGAAGCGGCAATGGGTGTGTTCGTCCCGCGGATTGGATAACTGTACTATAGATGAAAGTTGTTTTGCAATCAAAGAGTGATTGGAGAGACACCGTTTGTTAAGAGACTCGATTGAACTATTTAAAACTTCTATACTCTTAGAGAAGTCGTCGAAGTGGTGAAATTGAGCAAGAATATTTTTATGAAATCGATTGTTATCTTCTAAAATAGAATTTGTTGAGTCACTAAGACACTTGACATCCCGAAGAACATGATAAAGGGAGATATTTTTACACTCTTCGCAAAGATATACAAAGCAGCTCAGGTATTCTTTTAAATAGACGCAGGATCTTTTACTGAGACCGAGACATAATGGATGATATGATTTACCGCACAAACCCCGACACGTCACACGTTCGGTATATTTACTGTCAAGGATACAATTCTGGGTATCACAGGGGTTATTTTCCATAGTTAGTTTTATTATTTGATGATTTTTGTTAATTTTGTATTTTTAGATTAATTTATTAATTTTTATTTTTATTTTTAATAACCGATATCGTTTGCTCTAAGTGTACGCGGTTATTAATTGCACAAACCGATAGTTAGAACAAAAACCCGGTGGTTTGGTTATGAGCTAAATCCAGTTCACAATGTTGACGATTAGAGGTGGCGGATGTCGGTATTGCAGGTAGCAGTATGTAAATAGAAAGCATCCAAGAGAAATTTATGTGGTAGCACCAAAGAAATAGTACTGCTTGGCAGAACACTACTAAAAAAGAACTCACCCAGAAGGGAAGAAAGTAATAATATTGAATATAATATTATTGTTATAGCTGTTGTCTGTTCGTGCTTCGCTTACGATGTTCAATTCAGTCGTTGGGTAAAGCTCACGCTGGCAGCAATTAGGATGCGGTGGAGTACAGCAGTGTTGCGCAAGATGAAGCCGGTGGCACTCAATTGAAAAAATGCATGGAAAAGGAGGCAGAAAAATAGATACATGTAGCCTCAAATTTGCTTCATAGGCAGAACATATACGGTGTAAAATGTTTCACTCACCGGGCAAGAAGGAAACAGATGCAATTAACGGGGCGAGTATAATGAGAAAGAGTTTAAAGTTAGAAATGTAATCTCTTTTCTCAATGAGAGAAATAGACTATTTTAGATGTATATATACTTATAAATTGATAATTCTTTCAATTATTTATTATTTAATTCACTTAAAACTTTCTTTACATTCCAAATTAACACTCAAAAGGTGAAAAAAATTAAGAGGTATGGAAATGGGCTTTATGGAATCACAATAGAAAGAATTAATTTGTAGTTAAACTGGGTAAAAATTATAAAAAAAGTGGGAGCGAAAATATATATAGACTTCAACACTTGAACACTTGAGACTTATGATTGAATGTTTAGGAATGGATAGTTGGGTGTGCTGCCTATATATCCCATAGATTTATGGTAGATATGAAACTACCTATAAAAATCTGATCCGTCAGTACCTATAGCTAGCAGAGCCCGTGGGAAGATGTTGGCCAATAGGGTTCCCAACTTTAATCGCAAAAAAACGAGGATGTAATTTCTCAAAACAAATAAAAGAAATATTATTCGGAAGCTTTACAAAAGATTCTGTTACAGCTATAGTTAATTATCTATAGTTAGATATCTACAAGGTTGCAAAAAACAGCAACAAATTAATTTTTGAGTCGAATTTTAAATCAAAATTCAAATTTCAAGATACCTAACTGGAAATAGACACCAGAAACTTTTTATAATAAACAATTCAGCAAAATATTAGTTTGAGAGTACCTAAATGAATGAAGTCAAATCATCGTCTTGTGTGTGTCTTACACATAAGGCAATACGAAAAAGCGTTCAAGTGCTCTTCGCAGTTTCAAAATATTTAAAAAAAACTTTATCTTTGCTCTTCAAAACTTGATAAATCAAATATTTAATGTTTTTATCAGTATGCTTATATAAATAAGTAGACAAAATAAGAAATGTTATTAAATTATTATACCTATAAAATTTATTTTCTGTTTGATATGTATAGGTAGGTACATAATATAAATTTGGGGAGTTCTTTCCATCCGATTGTCTTTTCAAGGAAAAAAGAAGCTAAGAATCAGAATTCATTTCATTTTTATGTTGATCGAAAGTTACGAAATTAGATTTTAATCTACAGTTTATGCAAAACGTTATAAAGATCGCGTGACAAATTTAGCTGCGTAGCGTAGATACCTATTACCTACCTACAGAAACTCAAACTGAAACGAAAACAAATAGACATTCTCCTCTTTTGAACGGAAATTTAATGGTCATTTTATCCCACCCATCACCATACCACACGAGAGAAGAAAAAACTCGTCCTATGTAAAATAAAAACACATGATTGCGTATTTGCCATATTCTTTCAACACACTTTGACTTATCTCCCACTCTAACCCTTCTTCTAATAATGTCATGTCACCACCGAAAGCAAAAGTGATCGATTTTCTCCTATTTACTAATGTACCTAACCTACCCATATTAGGTGTATATTATGGCGCCACTTGACACATTCCTTGCTTGGTGCAGTATCTACTTGCATAACATGCATCTAATGTATTTTTTAAACACATCCATTCCCTAGGTGCGCAAAATTGAAACAAAACTATCCTTCAGCACGATAGTAAATATTTAAATGACGACCTTGCACCATTTCTTATCAGAAAAAAAATCTAACGCTCAATGACCAAAAAATCTCGTATATATTTACACACGTAATATGAAGGATTTATTTTCGCAAAAAAAGCAGAAAAACTTCCAACAGATATTTAAACCATAAAAAATATAGGTACATACCATACATATAAGATACACAAAATTCAACCAAATCTCCTGCAACGATCCCACGCGAATTTCCACCAAATCTACCTTCCCGTTTAAAAAAAAGAATAGCATAGGTATGTACATATTGCCAAATGACCTATATATTTGAACGACTTCTGTCTTTTTCTTTTATATAAAGAAAGATCGCTATCCATCACGATCTACAGAAGAATGTGTGTGTATACTTTCCATAGAAGAAAAAAAAATATGAGGAGTCAAGAAACAACAAAACAATGCTCACGACTTCTTTTTTTAAGAAAAAGAGAACTGAGAGAAAGAGAATGCATCGCCACCCAGTGGCATTTGTTTGAAGCAAACTTCTTTCTGCGTGATAAAAATTTTTGTTTTGTTTAAAAACGCAAAATTAAAATTAAAAAAAAAGTGTTCAAAAACACTTCTTTGTTCTTTAAATGTAATAAAAAAAATACCAAACAAAAATATGTGCAAATTGTATTGGCTGTCATTCCCTCAGAACGGCATGGCAAATAGTGTCATAATGAACTTGATTTTTAAAAATGCTACAAGAAAAAAAAAATTTTTTAAACCGAGTTTATGTTCAGGACATATTATTCTTTGATTAAAAAAATATTGACGAAAATTAAAAAAAAAAGTGTGAGTGCCGGGACTCACGGTTAAGATGTGTAAACATCAACATTCGTCCGAATGCCTCATAGACCGAGAGCCTACATCAAATTTAGGGTGTGGATGATATCAAAAATTTACTGGTATTTTTATATAGATCTTAACTTTTCATAAGCAAATTTGAAAATCGGTAATGATGCATGGAAAATGCGTTTTTTAGTTTACCGACAAAGGCCCCAACCACGCTTATAAAAAGTTAAGATCTATCTAAACATATCAGTGAATTTTTGCGATCACTCACACACACAAACAGCAGTGGGCTCTTAGCCAATCATTAATATTATATTTAAAAATATTTTCCAGTCAATGACCTTATTTCGTCTAATTTGCCAAAAAAGGCGGCCTTCTATGTTGAAACCCTGCAGCCATGATGAAAGCGCAGTCCATGCACTATATGGTCTAGGCAACCAACCATATTTCAACCCAAACTGAACGCGACTTTTTGATTTCGTATATAAACACTCAGCGTTTAGTTAGTCCCCTATTACACGATGATTCTTTGCGTCTGACTCTTTTCGAACATAACGAGTGAGTCGAATTTCCGTCTACACAAACCAATTTAAGAGGGATATTTATTTATTAATAGTTCCCTTTTTGTTTTGGTAACCATGACGACTATAATTCAATTTTTTGTTTACTTTGAAATATGTATACATGGAATTTGCGATGGGAAAAATATTTGTTTGTGTTTATCTTTAATGGTTGTTGTTGTGCTTGTTTTTGCATTATTTTTTCAACCTATGCTGAAGATTTTTTTTAAGTATATTTTAATATAGAACAAAACTATGTGAGAATTTAGTTTGATTAGCTATATTATTTCTGAAAATGAAAAAAAAGTCAGCAATTTAGAGATTTATAAAAATTTGTTGATGTTTTTTACTTTTGTCAAGTGAGGGTCTGTTTTGTAAAGTTTCTACAAAAAGATATTATTTATTGTAAATATATATACCTATGTATGGTACAATGTACATTCAGAGTAATTCGCATAAGTTACCGCAAAAAGCCAATTATAGCTTTAATTGAGATTAATCATTGTACAATTTTTATTTTTTAGGTACTTACTGATTATTTGGATGAAAATTTAATCTGTAACTAATGAAGATAATAATAATAATGCAAATATAAATTTGATAGTTTTATTACATATTAATTCTTGGCAAAAAAAAATTATGTTGGTCCAATTTTCCACACAAAACGGTAGTTTTCCTTAATTAACGTAAAAGCAAGTAATAGAATTTTTCATTGTAACAGGACCAGAAGAAGATATAGAAATACAAATTTCAAAGAAATCAGTATTTTTTTATAATTTTTGGAAGCTGTTTTTATAACTTTTGATGTAAGGTGAATTGTGATAAGTTGTATACCTTTTAAGAAACAAGGACAAGCTTTAAAAAGCAAAAAATGATATTGAGTAGTAGAATTTTTATACAGGGTGCTGTTTCAAACGTTTCAAGTACAATAATTTTGACCACCATTTTACAGGTGATGAATTTCTTAAGAAAATCATTTAAAAATTCATTTTGACGCACCCTGTACAATATGATAGGAGTTTTTCTACATCATGGTTATAGTGATTTATTTTGAAAATACTTACACACCAAGTCCCAGATCCATTGCGGTTTTTTCTGTGTTCGGTTTCATTTTATTTATAAACAAAAAATGCTATAAAAAAGGACATATGTATTTCAAAAATTAATTTTTAAACTAGATATTCAGAAACTACAATTGTCTTTAGCACCAAAACTCGAAAAGTTAGGCAGTTTTTAATATTTGAAAAAAAAATTCCTATCTTCAAAAATTTTCAAGCAAAATTATTGAAAAAGGGGTTCGATTTTGAATATTTTGGTTTCAACATAAGCTTCATAATTTCGCTCAGTCCCGGTTGAATTTCAAGAGAGGTGTTATTTTGAATTACCCTTATATGTATGTATGGTGAAGGTAACGCTTATCACTTGCACAAATACGTCCTTTACAAGATATGTGATTTATGATTTATCTCGAAACCAATGTTCTGTGTGCTTGTTAAGTTCGAAATGTTAATTTAAACAGATCTACTAAAACTATTGTAAACGTTCTTATTTCTTTTTCTGATACTCGGATGTCTCTTAAATTGTATACCAATTTACTCTTCCTTAAAATCGGAAACCACAACTCCAAACACTTTTTCTTTCTGTATCCCCCTTCGAGGTAAGATTGATACCAACTGACGAAAAACTTTACTTATTCTTGACGAAATCATCGAGCAATCATGCAGGGATATCTCATATACCAAAAATGCTATAATAAAAACGCTTTACATTATGTGAGCAAAACTTTACGAAAAGTCGATACCTATACAGGGTGTCCCATAATCACCATAGTTACCATGTACATAATAGATTTTTCTTTTATGTAAATTTTGTCACTTTAATTAATTAATTGTATGATGCATTAAAATTTTTTTGATATCATGCACCATTTTGTTGAAAAGTAAAGTGAAAAATTTTAAAACAAATAAAGTCACCTGGGGTGGAATCGCGTAAGGCGAAATTTAATAAGGGTATTCATGCAACGTCGGAAAAGCATCGTAAACGTCTTAAACGTCTTAAAGTTTACGACGTCGTAAACGAACTGTCAAAACTTGTATGGGAAATATTTTCAAACAAATCTTAAACTTTAAGACACAAATTTGTATGTTAAACGAAGATGGTAAACATCGTAAACATCGTAAACATCGTAAACATGGTAAACTCTTGTAACCTTAGAAGAAAAAATAGAGGAACGGGTATTTCGAGGAAAAATGATTTTTTTTTTTAAATAGTGTGAGTTACACAAATGCATTCACACATGCACTTATATGTTGATCACAACAATAAACATGCTTACCATCATTTTTGCCAAATAACTCAAGAATTAATAGATCATTGAAAGCAATTTGTTTATACAATTGTATAAATATACTTTTTGGCTTACTTTGGGCATTTTTAAATTGCGGATGACAATTATTTTACGAATGTTAAAATTAAATTAAATATATTTTAAGCTATTTGACGTTTAACGAACAGCTGAATTGTTTATCATATCGTTTACCAAATTTACGCAAAATGTTTTTTGGTGCGTTCATGAAACGTGTGTCGGAAACTTTAGGATTTTACGATATCGTTAAGTTTAAGAAGTTGCATGAATACCCTTCATGTCAATCTGAATATGTATAATAATAAATTTAAACAAGGAAATCGACTATATGCAATATTTTTGTATTAAATAATCAGATTTTTATTTAAAAAAAATCTCGCTTGATATTTCGAAATGCTTTTTGTCTTGACATTTAAAAAAATAAAACCCAACAGCAACAATAATAATAGCCCGTTCAATATAAACCCCAAAAAAAACAAGAAAACATTAATTAATTATATTACTAAAAATGACACGACCCAATTAGATCATAACCATAACCTCACTATAAAGTTATATAGCTGTGCGTGAAAGTAACTGTATTAGTTTTTAGCTTTCATAATTGTTTGTGACTTTATAATCTTTTAAATACCTATGTATTAAAAGGATAAGTGAGTATCAATCACTTAATCTTTTCTCTTTATTCAATTATTTAATCAATAAACAGTTTGCATACCTTCTCCAAGAGCATTTTTTTTTTCAGGATTAAGTGCCTCTCATCCACGCCACTGTTCGGATTCAGCAGGCATTTTTGCAGACATGCACAGAATATTATTTGAGAAGGCCCTGATACTTTACGAACTATTGCACCACCAAATTTATTTATCCAAAGGTTTCCAATAATTTAAGTAATTTTCTTGTTTTAGTTCCCCCCGTGCGTTTGGAAATTCTGCCCCCTCCCTACCCTACAAGAATGTCCCCTGTTTTATCACCGGCATTTTCAAACCTTCATCTAAAAGATTAAGTCAGTGGAACTCAAATTATTTATACCTTAGTAATCTAACTTTCGTTTCATGAACATCAATAATAAAGATAAATATATCTAGGTATACCTACATCCCTTGTTATGATTTCAATAAAGAATTCAAAACGTAACAAAATTATTTTTAATTTCAAATTTCAAATAAAACACAACTACATGTGTACATTCGTTTCCATAGAAATATACAGAAATATTGAATATTAGAAAAGTAAACAAAATGTTCGTTTCCATAGTAACTGCAATATACAAAAACAACAGCCTTGCAAAATATAAAAAAAAATCCAATTCGAATACATGACTCTTTATAAAAAAGAAATTTATTTTATTAAATACACCATCCCTTTGCGACAAAAACGCTCTCTGGGACGCGACACTAACGCCATCCTCTTTTTCGAGCGGCGTTTTTCTGGGTGTCTACTTCTATTTGTATTTATTCAATGATTGAACAAAGAAAGGTTTGTGTGCCTTTAAATGATTATCAGTCAAGAAAAGCAATAATTTATTTTATTTATGTTGTTTTTAAAGATGAATTTCTCATTTCTGGAAAGCCTATAAGGCTATCAATAACTGTGCGTTGCATAGAAATTTACTCTTTGAACAACAAAACCATATGAAGCAGAATAGTAAAAAACGGACAAGAGAAAAGAGAAACGTCAAATATTTGAAAATTTTCGGAAAAAGGAAGGCATATCCAAGATAAAATAGTGGATCCAAAGATTAAATCGAATTTATCTGAAATTCGCGTATATTTTCAAAATGTCGCACTTAGCGACAACTGCACTTCACGGCGCGACACTTTGCGACAAAGTTGTAATCTGACCAACTATGTCGCGACATGAAGTTTCGTTCAGTTTCATGCGAAAGTGCGCACGGTGTCGCTGAAGTGCAGTTCCGCCTAGTGCGGTTCTACCTTAAAGATAGCTGCAAACCAACGCGATAGCGGTGGCAATCACGATAAAATTGTGGATGCCACACATATAAATCAAAGGAAAGGCACACATCTACACGATTGAAGTGTGCCTCTCCTTTGATTTTTATATGAGGCATCCACATTTTTATCGTGATCGCCACCGCCATCGCGTTGGTTTGCGCGTAGCCTAATGCTAAAGAAGCGTCAAAAAGAGTCTCGTAAAACTTGGCCCACGACTCACACGGCAACTGGTCTTCCGTCTTATCTTTTTTCTCTTTCGCACTCATTACGTTCGAATAGATTCAGACGCAAAGAATCATCGTGTAATAGGAGCTTAATATATCCTCTAAGGGCCAGTTGTACAAATATTTAAACCGTGGTTCAGCATTTTTTATCCACTGATTTCGGCGAATTAATTGAGTTTTAACAGTGGTTTACTGTTAAAACCCCAATAACCAATAACATACTTGAACCAGCGTTGAACGTTAGTTAATCCGCCGAAATCGGTGAGTTAAAATATTGAACCGAGGCTGAACTACTACTGTACAACTGGGCATAAAAGCCCTTCCACACTATCCCACTGAGTATTAATACAAAGTGGAAAAGAATTCCATGCTACTGCCAAATTTGAGAGAGAGAAATTTCTTTTCATTTTTTGACCACACACAACAGTTTAATTTAACCTCAATAAAAATGTGATGAAATGTGTGACAAAATTAGAACCATTTCTAAAAATTCTCATGTATTAACACATGTCAAATCGTGTAGGCTGGAAATATCATATTTTGTTTCCACACTATTACACAGGATTTGTTTCACACTTTTTTGACATGTATTAATACTCAGTGGGATAGTGTGGAAGGGCTTTAAGCAGCCAACCAAATTTCAACCCGAACTGAACTCGACCTTTCGATTTCGTATATAAATACTCAATGTTTAGTTACTGAACGTACATATTGTTGAACGCACTCAATTTTCGTGAAGCTCAGAATCACGATCACGATCACGATTACAACGTTACGTTACGTTTTCTTTTCACCCTACCGCCAGTATAGATGTTTACACATCAAAAATATAAGTATCAATTTCCCAAGGAAACGCACAAAATATTATAAACAAATAAATATCTTTTGTGTTTTTGTCTCTAAAAAGTTAATGTGAAAGCTTTAAAAAAAATAAAAAAATAAAAGTAACATCACATTTCTATTGGCTTTGTAAAAAAGTTCATTTGACCTCGTTGCCTCTCATACTTTAGAAGTTTTATCAAGTAGTTGATTTGTACCACTTTGTAAATTTCCTCAATATTTCATAGTTTTGTCCATTTTTTTTTTGGGAACAAATAAATTAATTTAAAAAAAACGAAAAACGGTGTTCAGTATTGAAATCTATTGTCTCTAGAAAAAAATATAAAGAAAATAAAAAAACAATATTTAACGAATTTCCCATTCATATGCGTAAGCATCGTACTAAATTTTGTGATTTTTTCACTTGCCTGGTGATTTTGAGTCAAATAATTTTTTATTTTTTTTTAATCTACAAAAATAATTCACCTTACATATTTTTTATCGATAACCATTTGTTTC
The DNA here is from genome assembly GCA_929447395.1 of Epistrophe grossulariae. Taxonomy (NCBI): domain Eukaryota; kingdom Metazoa; phylum Arthropoda; class Insecta; order Diptera; family Syrphidae; genus Epistrophe; species Epistrophe grossulariae. The sequence continues at coordinate 70,031,081 of OV839566.1, read as the reverse complement.
ATTAAAAAATATGGAAAACTCTGAAAGCTATACAGTTTAGCGCAAAACCCCAACCTATTTTTTCAAGGGACACATACCCTTAACACGGTATTTCATATACTACAGTCACAGATAATAAACTATACAGATGTAGCATCCATATGGGAAAAAATGTCCATGAAAACGAAATTCGTCCAAAAAAAGAGCTTTCTTAAAAGTTCAACTTCTTAGAGAAGGGACAACATTTCAATTTATTTTTTCTACTACTCTTACCTATGGGAGAGCTACACACGGAAAAAATACACAATTTTATTTTTGTTTTATTATTTCTTTTACTCCTTCAAGAGCTATGAGAAAAAAACGAACGGAAAAAACCTGTTTGCTTCTCTCTTTTTAGGAATCGTGAGTTTATTGTTTATGTTTTCATGATCTTTAGTCGCTATGTGCTACCGCAGGTCAAATTTGAGACAATTTGATATAAAAAAAATCTGAGTCTGGTATGCGGTTTTCAAATCGAGGATGAAAATCATCAACATCGTTAGATTTATGTGTATGTGTGTTTCAATATATACATATGTATGTAATTTGCATGTGCGCTTCATGATATTTGTTAAGAAAAATATTGAAATTGATATTTTGAGAATGTTTGGAAAAATATAATTGAAATAAAAATTAATTTAAATAGGTACTAAAAACAAGAACGTTTCATTCAAGGAAAATTGTATGTCAGTTTGCACAGAGAAGAGGTTTTTTTGAATTATTTACTATTTTTAATAGATTTAATGAGGGTAGTTAAGTGGAAGAGCGTCGTCGTCGGTTAGCTGTTGATTTTGTATATACTTATGCAATTATTTTCATCTAGATTTGATGGAAGATCGAATAGCTTTTGCCTAGATTCAATTCATTATTGGTCATATTATATCGCGGTGATGTTTGATTGAGGTAAATTTGTAAATTGTATGGGTATTTAAGGCGTGTTAAAAGAATTTTTTTTTTAATTTGATGTGTTTATGAAAAATGTTTATTTGTTGAGTTTAATTTTTGTTGATTTTTAAATTTATGGGATTTAATAGGGTGGGTTTTAATAAACGAAGGTTCAAAGATTAGGATGAAGCATAAGCTGCACAATTTTGCTCAAAACTTTATATAATATATAGATACTTATACAAAATATTTCGATTTTTAAAATGATAATTATGGAAAGCAGCTAAACGCCTAAAAAGACCACAAATTCAAAATCCGGCTATCAAAGCACAAGACATAAAATGGATTGCAAACCCGAAACAGATAGCTGAAATCCTCGCGGAACATCTCTCGAATACAAGGTAGGAAGGTACAAATAATTTACTTTTTGTTGATAGAAACGACGAATTAGAAATTCCCTTCTTCACGCTCAAAGAAGTAAAAAGCATGTGTCAACACAAGCTATCAAATAAAAAAGCAAAGGGGAATATTCTAGTTACTGCTCAGGTTTTGAAAGTAATGCCAGTAGCTTTCAAAAAACTCCAATATATAATAAACGCATGTCTTAAGCTTTGATATCTACCACATCATTGGAAAATTGCAGAAGTCATTGTTATTCCTAAGCAAAGAAAGCCACCAACAGAAGTAACTTCCTACAGGCCAATATCTCTTATACCAATTATGGCAAAAGTTTTCGAAAAACTGCTCATGAAAAGGCTTAGCAAAGTAATAGAAGAAATGAAAACTAATCCCAAAACATCAGTTTGGATTCAGAAATAAAAATTAGACGAAAGACGAAACGCATCGAATTACGGATTTTGTTAAAAAGGCATTGAAGAAAAACAAGTATGTTTATTTCTAGATGTTGCTCTAGCCTATGAAAAGGTTTGGGATTTGAGTACAAACTGCATAGAGACTCCCCAAGGCAGCTCTACGAAATACTGAAAACCTATGTTATAGACAGATTCTTTAGGGTACGGTACGAGCAAAGGTAATTCGAAATTAATAAAACTGAATCCGGTGTACCACAAGCAAGTGGCCTAGGACCAACAATGTATTTGTTATATACTAGGGATATTTCAGTGGACAATTAGCTATCTTGGCCACATTTGCAGATGATACTGCCATTTAAGTGCCTGATAAATGTGTTGTGAAGCCTGATAAATGCGTTCTATCAAGAACCAAATAATGCTATAGAAACAAATACTGAAACCAGGTTTGGACTTATGGCATCCAATTGTGGGGTTATACAAAGAAAATTAATCCATCCAAAAATAAAGTCCTTCGTGGAATAATTAATGCCTCTTGGTATATTAGAAATAGCGATTTACATCGTGACCTACAAATAGAAATGGTTTCTGAAGTGATTAGAAAACACGCTGTTTCACATAATCAACGACAACATAGTCATTTTAACTCCGAGCACTGTTTACCACGTATAATATAGATCATATATATATGATATGTGTGTAACACATCGTGGGTAGAGATCGTATATGAATAAATAAATATATGATATGCTTTATATGTACAGTAAAACCCGCTTAAGAGAAACCCGCTTACGAGAAAAACCCGCTTATCTGAAACACTTTTTTCATCCCCGAGTATTTGTCGACCAATAACCTTTATAACACTCCGCTTAAGAGAAACTCGCTTAAGTGAAAAACTCGGATACCTGAAACATATTTTCAGTTAAATTTAATATTTTTCATTGAAAAAAACTCTGTTAAGTGAAAAAAAAATTAATACAACAGAACAAAAAATTTGCGGAACGCTTTAACTTCTTTTTAAAATTAGAAATGTTTAAGCGGAGGCATACCTACTAACAATGTGAAAAATTCAACAGAATTTCAAAAAAGTGTAACGCCGAGTAGAGAAAGAGGCTGAAACGTCAGGGGAATAGACAAAATTAATGCGTTCATGCTATGTTCTACTGGTCTGAGGAAACAGAATACGAAGAAGATGATAAAACGGACACCAACAAAAGTAGAAGTGTTCGTAGGCAGGGATGGCCACTACATTTTTACATTTGCTACTTAGTTTATGCAGTTAAATGTAGTTAATGAAACAAATTGTAACAAATATAAATTCAAATATCAAATGAACTGTCAGCTGTAACTTTGAAGTTGAATTTTGAGTTAAAATGTTAAAATTTTTATTGAAATTTTATTATTTCTGTAAATTTACTATGTATGTATGTATATGAAAACGTAACAATTTGTAGTAAATAAGACGTGTAGTTTATTAAATTAACTACGCGTAGTTAATGATGTAGAAAATGTAGTGTAGTTAATTCGGCCAACCCTGTTCGTAGGCTTTCCAGATTTGCATACGAAGAACAGCATATTTAAAAAAGAATACCGCTTGCTTTATTCTAGGTTTTAAAATACATAAATGCTTTTTTCATTTCTAATGTACCTCAACTATGCTGGAATGGCAAATCGGGTAAATTTTTATTTTTCACTCCACCAAATTTTCATCACGAAAATGACATTTGAATCTCTGGAATTTTTACATCCGCTTAGGTGCAATTTTTTTTCACTTATCCGGACTCCGCTTAAGTGAAATTTTTTTCACTTAAGCGGGGTTCGTTTAAGTGAAAAACCCGCTTAAGTGAAAGAAAGACTGTGACATTTTGCAGTTTCTCTTAAGCGGGTTTTACTGTATATGACAAATATATGATAATAATTAGGGTATTTGTAACGCTTCGTTACATTCCCCCCTTTCTTTAGTAGACGAGAACTTTCTCGTCTCATAGACATAATATATATATATATATTTTTTAATTATTGTGCCACTTCAATGTAGCTTGGTTTCTGTTTTTACTGAGGCGGACGTGGAAAGGCCAGTGAAATCACGCTGGTGTGTTTTTTCTTTTGGATGTTCGGGTAACTTAGGTGATGAAAAATGATTTAATCGCAGTTGCAGGGAATATTATGTCTTCTACTATATTTGACTTTTCGTGGTCGGCACCGATCAAAGGTTTTATGAGCATTCTCCGGATCGCGGAAAGTTCTACCTTTTCGGCATCTTGGTGCTTTGCTTTGCGCATCGGGTCCACGGCCAGTGTTGCCGTTTTAGTAACTTTGTCACTACATTTAGCGGAATTTTCAAAAGTTTAGCGACAAAAAATTGTTTTTTGTCACTATATAATTCTAGTTACTTTTCTAGTGACTTTTTGTAAAAATATATTTTTTTGTAAATATTACACCCCTGGTTTCTATGATTTATTTTGTGTAAAATTTTAAAACTGTAATTGTTTTTGTTTGGTTTTGTGGAGTGGGCTGAAGTGGAGATTTCGGTAGTAAACATTTTCTTGTATAAGTCAATACTTATGAAAAATTATTCCAGCTTGCTAGAACAGTAATGTCGCTTCCACATTTAAATGCCGAAGTTGAACGCATTTTTAGCATGATGAACATTATTAAAAATAAGTTGAGAAATAAAATGTCAACGAAAACTGTGAATTCAATAATGCTCATTAGAAATAAATTAAAATTATTATTATAAATTAAACGAAGAATTGTGATAGTATCGAAATCCCTAAAAATGTTCTTTTAAAAAATAATTTAAATAATTCTTTAGATATTAGCCGAGTTTTATTATTGCCAATAACCCATATGGTTCACCCCGATATAATAAAACGATACGGATCCAAATGAAAACAGTGTCGTATGCTCATCTCTTTTTGTCTTATGTTTGTTTATTTTTCATGTAGATATACTGTCTTTTTTTTCTCACACAACAGTTTGTACTCCCTACCGATTGAAGAGCCGTCTACCCGTCAAAGTAAGAATTTATTTCTGGTTCCATAAAGCAAACCCCAAGAGAAACCTAGATCCAAATTTGTTTTTGTATTACGTGTTAAAAGATAACCCCGACCCAGACCCGTAGATAATAAAACGCGGCTATTGAAGTCAATGAAATTGATGAAGATGCAATGGATACAATTTTATTTGTGATTGATTAATTATTTTTATAATTGGTATTTGAAGTTATTAGCCGCGTTTTATTATGCACGGGTCTGGGTCGGGGTTGTCTTTCAACATGTAATACAAAAACAAATTTGGATCTAGGTTTCTATCGAGGTTTGCTTTATGGAACCAGAAATAAGTTCTTACTCTGGCGGGTAGACTGCTCTTCAGTCGGAAGAGAGTACAAACTTCAGTGCGAGGAAAAAAGACAGTATCTACATGAAAAATAAACAAATATAAGACAAAAAGAGATGAGCATACAACAGTGTTTTCATTAGGATGGGTTATTGGCGATAATAAAACGCGGCTATTACTAAAACTTCTTTAAAAAAAATTTTTTCTAGTGACTTTTTTCAAAATTTTAACATATCTAGCGGATTTTTAAGGTCGATCCAGCGATAATTTTTTTTGGCTTGCGACAACACTGTCCACGGCAAGTTATGCTGCTCTGATTTTGGGGCCAGTACTGCCAATTTATAGACGAAACGTCGCATTAAATAAACAAAATCTATTTTTCATTGACCTAAAGCCCAAAAAACAACAACATATTTTATCATTTTATTTTGCTTTTAATTCTAACAAGGTATTTCATATAATTAGTTTTCCGTCTGTTTCATTTATTTTATAATATTCACCTTTCCTAAAATAACATAACACGGTACTTCATATAATACAATGTTCGGCACTTAGATAACTAACACGGTATTTCATATAACACAATGTTCGGCAACTTAAATAATTAACACAGTATTAAATATACTACAGTGTTCGGTAACTTAAATAATTAACACGGTATTTTATATACTACAGTGTTCGGTAACTTAAATAATTAACACGGTATTTCATATAAAGTGTCCTCAGCATACAACCTGAGGAACAAAACGGTCGGAAACTCTTAGAGGAGTACCTTGTCCAGCGGGACCCTTAAAGAGGACCACGAAGGAACAAAACGGGTTCGGGGATCCTTATCGGAGGCCCTATGTCCCTAGCACACAACCTAGGGAACCAAACGGTCGGAACCCTCAGCGGAGAACCTTGTCCAGTGAGCTTCTTGAAGAGGAGCCCAAAGGAAATAAACGGTCGAGAATCGTAGTGGGATCTCTTGTGCCTAGTAAGCAACCTAGGGAAATAAACGGGTGGAACTCTTAAAGAGAACCTGTCCAATGAGCTTCTTGAAGAGGAGCCCAGAGGAAAGAAACGGTGGGGATTATTAAAGAATACCCTTGTCCCTAGCACACAACCTAGGGAAATAAACGGTTGGAACTCTTAAAGAGAACCTGTCCAATGAGCTTCTTGAAGAGGAGCTCAGGGGAAAGAAACGGTCGGGGATATTTATAATAATAAATAATATTTATAATATCAATAATAATAATAAATGCGAAATAATAAATAAGTGCTCTACTCTGTCTAACGGCTCTACTAATTTTCTGCCAAAAATCTAGATTAGCTTCTTGGTCAGAATGGACTCTGCCAAGCAATGCTTATCTGTCGCCGAAAACACTTTAATTGGATTTACGTATCGGCTCGATCTTAAATTCTCTGTACTCTAGATTGGTACCCGCACTGGACGAGAATAAAAGACGAATTAATAATTTTCTTTACTTCCTCTTCTTATATTTATGGCCTTCTACCCGGGCGTCGAACTTGTCGAGTTGTAGGAGTTGTAGAGTAAGGTCAAAGATTCTCGAGATTTAATATCGAGATTAGTCCTGAAACAAAAGGTCGTTCCCATATCCCCTTACCCTACCCTACCCTTCCTTTATTTCCCATCCCTCGGCAGTACGGCGATACAGCTGTCTGTCGTTACTACTTCTCCCTGACACCCCTCCTCGATGGTACGGCGATGACGTTGTCCAACATTCCCTTACCCTGTGTATTAAAACTCCTCTCTCGGCAGAACGGCGATGACGCTGTCTATCGTCCTTTCCTCCCTATGACGGTACGGCGATGACACTGTCCTTCATTCCTTACTTCCTTCTTCGACAGTACTGCGGTGACGCTGTCTGACGTTCCTAACCTCAACCCTTCTTCCCTCTCCCAACTCCAATTGGGCAGGATCGGTGGTGTTACACGACCCGTGCCGATGATCAGCTAGGCTGAGGGCCCAATTTTTAAAACTAGCTCAGTCACTAATGGAGTATCCGGATACTTCTGGATTAACTAGCCTTATCGGTATATGTGAATCTCTGTACAGATGGACCTCTTTTATTCGCTACTCGTGGGAACAATAACGTACGAAAACAAACAGACTAAACATACAGACTTAACAAAGACCGGTTCATCTTCCAAACCGGGTGGCAGCACGGCGTCAACGCTGTTTGCTGCTTTTCCTGTGTTGTGTATCAGTGGGGTGGTTGTGGCTAATCATGGCCCCCTGGCTGATGCAGTACGAAGTGAGGGAAGTACAATAGTAGAAACTAGAAATACCTAATTTCAGTAGTGGTAGGGTTGTGCATAATGATCCTTCCACTATGAATGAGTTAAAAACTCTCCAAGCCTTGGTGGAGGTTGATCTGCCTAATTGTAGTCAAAATGCTGCAGTTAGGCCAGTGGCGTAGCGTGGGTTTTTGCCGCCCGGGGCAGAGTAATTTTTTGCCGCCCATAGCAACTTTTTTTTTGAAGCCTCTATTTTTTTATTTTTTTTTTTAATTAAGTGAAATAACTTACCTTGTTAATATTTTTTTTTTATTGGAAGAAGAATTGAAGTATTCAACACTAGTTTTATCAAAAACGGTTCGCTTGTTTTTTAGTGTTCAATAAAAGGTAATAAATTTACCACATCCAGATAATTTTAATTTTTTTTTAAAGATTCAGATATTACTCAGCAAAACTGTATCACCTATTTTAACAATTTTTGATAGATTTTTGTTGAGTTTTTTTTTTTGGCAATATCCATCTTTATCACATCAAAAGGGTAAAGATAGGGACAGCTATTGCCAAAACGATATCGTGCGATTGTTTTTGTTTTACGGAATAAGGCCCTAGGGCATTTACTTTTATATTTTGGTTTGACTAAGAAAATTTTGAAAAAAAATTTGCTCAAAAGTGACGGAGTAGATTTATTTCCCTTCTTAAAATTGAAGGAGAATTGCAATTATTGCCTGTGTCACCGCTCGAAAACTTTTAAATAATTTCTTTAAACTGAGAAAATGTATCCATTTTGAAGAAAAATGGATCCAAATGAAAATAAAATACATAAACAGAACATACAGAAATCTTTTAACACTAACGCCTGTTTTGATAAATACATGTTTTTAAAAATTGCTGCCCCCTAGCAAACTCTCTTCCGAAAATTTTGGAAATTTTCCGCCCCTAAAATGGATCCAAATGACAAAACAAAAATATAAAAACAGAACATACAAAAATCTTTTACACTGACGCCTGTTTTGATAAATATTTTTAAAAAATTGCCGCCCCCTTGCTGCCTTCTGGATTTGAAATTTGCTGCCCCTAAAATTAGATTTAAACGAAAAGAAAATATAAAAACAGCATAAAAAAATCTTTTACATAAACGTCTGTTTTGATTAATATTTTGAAAAATTGCCGCCCCTAGAAAATTGCCTCCTGGATATACATGTTTAAAATTTGCCGCCCCCTTATTTGGGAAAATTGCAGCCCCCAAGCTAAGTGCCACCTGGGGCCTGTGCACTCCCTGCCCCTGCCACGCTACGCCACTGAGTTAGGCCAGATTAACCTTCAACACTCCATCAAGGCTTCGGCCTCACTTCTGCTCCGTCTAACCAGACACGCAGTTGATATTGTCCTTATCCAAGAGCCATGGATTGTAAAATCCATGGTGAAGGGACTAAGGACTCCTGGATACTGCACTCTATATGTGATGGATAAAGATGAACCTAGATCCTGCATATAAGTGAAAAGTAGCACTAATGTATAAATACTCCCTAACTTCAGCGATAAAGATATCACCGCTGCCAGATTTGATTCGTCCAAAGGATCATAATGGCTGGTATCGGCGTATCTAGGCCACGACCACCTTGGCCCTCTCCCTGGTCGTACTCTGGAGAGAATCATTGCTGAAGCAGAACGGCAGAAGGTCAGTGTGATGCTAACTCCCATCATACAGTATGGGGCAGTACTGATATCAACGATAGAGGCGAATCTCTTTTTGATTTCATTTTAAGTACTAACCTCATAGTAAGTAACATAGGAAATGAACCTACATTCGTTACCAGAAATCGGCAGGAAGTTCTTGATATAACTTTTGTCTCCGACACCATTCATCATATGATTAAAGATTATAAAGTATCTGAAGAACATTCGTTCTCTGATCACCGATACATCCAATTCAGTTTGAATGTTGAAGCCCCTAGCGATTTTACTTTCCGAAATTATAGGAAAACTGACTGGCCCAAATACAGGAAAACGCTTCAAAGTTTAGTTAAACCTAACCTTCTAAGCCCTCCCTCTAATATAAATGAACTTGACAGCAAAGTCAAAGATCTCACTCTAGCCCTTAACAGTTCTATGACAATCTCATGTCCTCTTACTCAGATAAGGGGGGAAAAGAAACCACACTGGTGGAACTCAGGGCTCGTGCCGATTAGAAAAAGTTGTAGGAAACTATTCAATCGAGCTAAAAGCACAAGATTAGCTTCAGATTGAGACTCTTACAAAAAATCCCTAAAAATTTATAAGAAAGAATTAAGGAAATGCAAAAGATCTTCTTGAAGGACCTTCTGTACGAAAATAGAAGAAACCTCCGAAGCATCTAGATTTCGAAAAATCCTGTCAAGTAATCCAGTTATGCCTAGTTTCCTAAAAAACATTGACGGCACATGGACCCAATCCAGCGAAGAATCGCTCAACCTGCTACTAGACACTCATTTCCCAGGTAGTTAATAATATTGACCACTTTAGGTCCAAAAATAATTTAACTTATCCACAGGGTCTGATTACAAGGGACAAGCTAAAGTGGGCTATCAATAGCTTTGCACCATACAAGCCAGCTGAGCCAGACGGCATAATACCAGCCGAACTTCAAATGACTTCTGACATCATTGTGCGAATTATGGAGGTACTTTTCATCGGTTGTTTGGAGATGGCTCACATTCCCTTGTTATGGAGAGAAGTAAGAGTTGTTTTTATCCGAAAAATCAAGCAAATTTTCCCATGTAAATCCGAAAGATCTCAGACATATTATCCGGAGGCTTTTCTGCCAGAAGATTTGTTAGTAGAGGACGCCGCAAGGCGGTGTCCTATCTTCCCTTCTCTGGAATTTGGTCGTTAATGAACTTCTGATATGCCTTGAGGAGGAGAAGTACAATGTAATTGCATATGCGGATGACGTTGCTATTACCGTATCAGGAAAACATCCCAATACCTTGAGTGAACTCACAAAACCCGCTAAATAAGCTAACAAACTGGGCAGATCGCTGTGGACTGGGTGTCAACCCTCACAAAACTGATCTTGTTCTCTTTGCTAGGAAATACAAAATTCCCCATATAGACCCTCCTACTATCAAAGGTGTACCTTTAACTTTCTCGAATGAAGCAAAATATTTGGGTCTTATTCTTGACAAGAAGTTAAGCTGGAAACCTAATATAAACGAAAGAGTTAAAAAAGCCACTGTGACACACTTCTCATGTAAAAAGGCCATCGGCAATAGATGGGGTCTCTAACCCCGTATTTCTCACTGGCTATATACCTCGGTAGTAAGACCGGTGTGTCAGTATGGTGGACCGCTCTACATAAAACAACAAATGTTGGCAAACTAAGCAAGGTCCAACTTTCGGCTTGCCGATGCATGGGTATAGTACTCCGTACGACCCCTGCCGCTGCATTGGATATTCTGTTCCATCTCACACCTCTCGATATATTTTGCAAACAAACGGCGGCAACACAGCTATACGTCTTAAAGCCTCCTCACAATGGTCCAACAATGATATTGGCCACTCGATCATTCTGAACTCATTCAGATCCCTCCCAAGTATTACAGATTACACCACCCCACAGCTACAGTTCCATAAAAACTTTCAGGTTACCATTCCTTCCAGATCTCTCTGGGAGAATCCAACATTCCTGGAAGATGAATCGATCCATTTCTTTACTGACGGTTCTAAAACTGAGGACGGGGTTGGTGGAGGTGTATACTCAGAGAGGCTGAAACCAAGTCTCCTTCCGTCTTCCCAATCACTGTAGCGTGTTCGGAACTTTTGGCGATAAAAGAAGTCCTGTCTTGGCTCAAAGAAAAGGTGATATCAACCACATAAAATCCGTATTTCCTCGGATAGCCAAGCAGCCATTAAATCTCTGGATTCGGTCTCTACAAATTCAAAAACTGCCCTTAATTGCTGATCATCTTTCTTGGAGATGGCACAGCAGTTCAACATTCACCTTTGCTGGGTGCCGGGTCATAGGGACATTCCAGGCAATTGCAAAGCAGACGAACTCGCCAAAAGTGGAACTACTACCTATACTGTCAAATCGGACAAATATTGGTATACCCATCGCTACTTGTAAACTTGTGCTAAAGCAAGATGCAATAGAGAAAAGAAATCTTAGGTGGAGTAACATTGCCACATGTCAGGCCACAAAACATATCTGGCCTTTACTGGATCTGAAACGCTCTATGAACTTAATATCTCTAACCAGAGTCCACATTAGCTCAATCATAGGTGACATTACTGGACACTGTCTAATAGGCAACCATGCAACAAGGCTTGGTGTATTTTCTAACGACTTCTGCAGGAGTTGCATGGACGAAGAAGAGGAAGAATCGATTCCTCAACTTCTCTGTACATGTCCTGCTCTATCTCAAAGACGTAGGCTCCACTTAGGAGAATTCTACTATAATGGTCCTAGTGATCTGGCAAGTCATGACATTAATAGTCTCGCTCGCTTCGTAAGAAGCTCTAAATGGTTCAACGAGTAGGAAGAAAGTTTCCTAGATTCCTGTCGTATCACAATGGGCCAAGCAATGGTCTAAGTATGTCCAGTGGAACAAGTAAAAGCTGGAACACAAATAATTTTACTTTTCGAAATTATAGGAAAACTGACTGGCCCAAATATAGGATGGCGCTTGGAAGTTTAGTTAAACCTAATCTTCTAATATAAATGATCTTGACAACAAAGTCTAGGTCCAAAAATATATTAACTTATCCACAGGGTCTGATTACAAGGGATACGCTAAAATGGGCTATTAATAGCTTTGCACCACACAAGTCAGCTGGGCCAGACGGCATAATACCAGCCGAACTTCAAATGACTTCTGACATCATTGTGCGAATTATGGAGGTACTTTTCATCGGTTGTTTGGAGATGGCTCACATTCCCTTGTCATGGAGAGAAGTAAGAGTTGTTTTTATCCCCAAAGCTGGCAAATGCTCTCATGTAAACCCGAAAGATCTCAAACCTATTAGCCTATCATCATTCCTTCTTAAAACTTTCGAACGACTGATTGATATCCATTTAAGAACAAGCATTGACAGAAGTTTTCTATCTTCGGCTCAACATGCTTACTGCAAAGGGAAATCAGTAGATACGGCATTGCACACACTAGTGCGAACCATCGAACACTCCCTCCATCATAAAGAGTACACTATGGTCGCATTCCTAGATATAGAAGGCGCCTTCAAAAACGTCAACACATCTGTAATCGCATCTGCGCTGTCATCTCTGAAAGTAAATGGTTCGCTTGGTAAATTGATTAATCAAATGCTGAATAGCAGAATTATCAATTCAAAACTGACCGGCTTTTCTGCTAGAAGATCTGTCAGTAGAGGTACGCCGCAAGGCGCTGTTCTATCTCCCCTTCTTTGGAATTTGGTCGTTAATGAACTTCTGATATGCCTTGAGGAGGAGAGGTACAGGGTGATTGCATTTGAGGATTACGTTGCTATTGCCGTATCAGGAAAACATCCAAACATCTTGAGTGAACTCTTACAAAACGCGCTAAACAAGCTAACAAACTGGGCAGATCGCTGTGGACTGGGTGTTAACCCTCACAAAACTGATCTTGTCCTCTTCTCTAGGAAATACAAAATTCCCCATATAAACCCTCCTACTATCAAAGGTGTACCTTCAACTTTCTCAGATGAAGCAAAATATTTGGGTCTTATTTTTGACAAGAAGTTAAGTTGGAAACCTAACATATACGAAAGAGTTAAAAAAGCCACTGTGGCACTCTTCTCATGCAAAAAGGCCATCGGTAATAAATGGGGTCTCCTACCCCGCATTACTCACTGGCTATATACATCGGTAGTCAGACCGATTCTAACATACGGTGTATCAGTATGGTGGACCGCCCTAGATAAAACAACAAATGTTGGTAAACTAAGTAAGGTCCAATATTCAGCTTGCCGATGCATGGGCGGAGTTCTCCGCACGACTCCTGCCACGGCATTGGACATTCTGTTCCATCTCACACCTCTCGATATATTCTGCAAAGAAACGGCGGCAAGCACAGCCTTACGTCTTATAGCATCCTCACACTGGTCCAACAATCATATTGGCCACTCCATCATTCTGAACTCATTCAGATCACTTCCAAGTATTACAGATTACACCGCCCCACAGCTACAGTTCCATAAAAACTTTCAGGTTACCATTCCTTCCAGATCTCTCTGTGAGGATCCAACATTCCTGGAAGATGAATCGATCCATTTCTATACTGACGGTTCTAAAACTGAAGACGGGGTTGGTGGAGGTGTATACTCAGATAGGCTGAAACAACAAAACAACAAAATAGATATGAAACAATACTAACACATGTTTCAACTTATAATTCTGAATAATAAACGTGTTGTAGCCTTAAATGACATTTGACAATGAGCCGATAACTTATCTCACCAATTTTGGTGTTCAACGAGCGGATAACTTTACCGTTCACTATTCAATTCAAAGCTGACTGATATGACAGTTAGCTTTCAAAAATGAAAGAAGTACTTGAATATTTAGTACAATTGAGGGAAGTGCTGCCTACTTTATGGTGTTATTCAGTGAACAGATAAAATGAAGACCGAATAAGATTATTAATATTTTATTTTATAAAACGGATAAGTCCACTTTCCATGTGTTAGGTAAAACATGTATTTAGGAACGGATGGTGTGTTTTTATTAATAGGGCTGATACAATATACATAAGAATAAACAATAATACAGAATTATACAGAACAAAAGTGTCTAGCGTCAATAAATAAAAACAATCACTATCGTGGAGCGGTTCGAAATGCTTTTTTTAATCCAATTTTACTCGTCAGTTAAAGTCAACAGAGGAAGCATTTAAATTGAAAAGCCTGTTCATACGGTTAAGAGGCTCATGTATGCCATAGTTAGTTCTATGAAAATCGACATGTAAAAGTTCAAATCTTCGCAGGTGGTGGGATCCTCTACGGTAATTTATGCCAATACAGGCTAACAAATCAGGAGCGTCAATTTGACCATTCATTAATTGGTGAAGAAATAATAAATCATTGTTAACACGCCTTTGATATAATGTTTGGAGCTGCAGGAGCTGGATCCGATGTTCATATGGTGGTAGGTTGAACGGATCGGCCTAAGGAAGACCTTTCAGAGCAAAGCGAATGAATATATGTTGTATTGATTCATTCGGCTTTTATGAATTTCATAGAAGGGAGTCCATACGTGTGAGGCGTACTCAAGATGTGGTCGCACATAACAATTGTATAATGAAAGAGTAACATAAGGATCGTGAAATTCCTTTGCCCAACATTTTATAAACCCGAGCATGGAGCTGGCTTTGTTTACAATGTAGTTTATATGTTCAGTGAATTCTAAATTATAACTGAAGTGAACACCCAAGTCCTTAAAGCTAAAGACACGGCCAAGTTACTGCTGCGAAATAGAATAATCAAAAGCACTTGCAACCCGTTTTCTTGAGAAAGTAATTGTTTGGCATTTGGAAGGGTTGAGAGACAGTCCGTTTTTTCCACACCAAACAGTAAAGCTATCAATATCGTAAGCTTTTATTGTCTTAAAAATCTTCATATCATCAGCAAATTTCACTAGAACGTATACATGATATTACATCTTTAATTATAGCAAGAATGAATAAAAATGGGCCCAGATGACTTCCTTGAGGAACACCTGAGTGAGCAGTGAAGAGGTTTAAAAGAGAATTTCGGAATTTTACCTGATAGGATCTATTTTCCAAGTAAGATTTTATCCACGCTATAAAGAAGGGTGGAAAACCGATAACTTTTAGTTTGTAAACAATAATGTTGTGACTTAGTTAATGGAATGCCTTAAAAAAATCTGTGTACACTTCACTACCATTTTCTAATGCTTTAGAACATTTATGCAAGAAGGTTAAGAGATTTGTCACTGTTGATTTTCTCCTCATGAACCCATGCTGTTGTTCACAAATAATATTCTTGGTATGGAATGCTAGAGTCTCACATACGACTTGTTCAAAGAGCTTAGGAATACAAGACAGTTTGGATATGAGCCTATAGTTTCTAATATCAGTTTTGTCACCCTTCTTAAAAATTGAAGTGAGAAATGAGTTTTTCCATAAGCACGGAAATTGCCCCGATTTCATTGAAAACTCAAACATTAATTGAAGGGGTTGAGCTAGAATAAATCTACATTCTTTCAAAATTATTGGAGGAATTCCATCAGGACCAGGATAGTAATCATCATTTAATGAAGAGACCAAATCTAAAATATTACACTGTTGCACAATGAACTAATTTTATCAAGTAAGCGAAGCTCAGATTGTAAGGAAGTTAAAGAGCTTCTTGACAGGATTCATCTGCAGAAGGAACCCACTCAATGTGTGGTAGATTAAAAACTCCCAAAACTAAAATGATGCTATTGGAGCAAGACAAGTCAATTACAAAATCTAAGGCCATAGAAAGTTCGGCAAAAACTGCGTCTGAACTTTTGAGAGGAATATATGCATTGAGTAAATAAATGAATTTGGATTCTAAAGTTATCTTTATACAAATTAACTCAATAGACAGACTGAAAGGGAATACAACAGATGAAGAAATAATTTTATTGCGAACATCGATCAGAACACCACCTCTCACTTCTTTTGGTTTATCATCTTTCCTGTAAGCTAGGAACTCTTGATTAAATAGTTCAGTGTCTAAGAAACTTGAATTCAGCCAAGTTTCAGTCAAAACAAAAAGTTTCAAAAAAAGCTTAAATTTTTTATGTATGTATTTAGAAATGACCATAGAGATTTTCCAGAAATTTTTTTGAGGGGGTGTGATCAATTGGGGCATTCAGACACCGGAGTGAAAAAATGACAAACCTTTTTTGGGATTCAGATTTTGGTTCATATTTTCATTCTATAATAACAAATCCCCTGTTGCCGCACAGAATTCATTAAACAGAATTATCCGCAAAATAACTGTAAAAATTTAACTGCAATGTGTGAAATTCGCTGGGTGGAAAACCATGATGGGTTGATCAGATTTAAGGAAGTTTTTAAAGCGATAATTAATGCTTTGGAAGAGTTGTGTAGGGATAAGGAATCTGCAACTTCAAGCTGCTTTTTCAGATCTATTTTAGCTAATGATTTTGCAGTAAGTTTGTATTGTTTGAGCGTTTTGTTTTAGGAAAACATTGCCATTTGTAAGATCTTACAATCCTCTTCATGCGACTTAGTATCTGGACTGGAGCATGTGGAATTAATATCAAACACGTTCCAAGGAATTCGAGAAAATATCATCATGGAATTCAAAGTAGTTTTTGAGACTGCACAAAACTTACTAAATGTTGCAGATGAGAAACTGAAAATTCCACGAAAATAGTATCAAGGTGGCAGCATAGGCAAAACGTTAGCAAAACAGATCCTGAAACCTATTTTAGGATAATTTTAATGATTCCTCTTTTAGATGAATCAGTCAGCTTAAAATGCGATTCCTATACCTATTCAACGGAACTGCATGATATATACATTACACATTATATAGGTATATGCATTATGTATATGCATAAACCTACATATCCAAATGATTAAAAAAAATTGTGTATGCATATTGTTGAATTTCGGCTATTGGTGGACAAATTATATTTTTTCAAATTCTTTAGCAACCGTAAATCATATAACGCTGAAATTTTTTACATATACAGAAATTATCTTAGAGAATCTACTAATTTTTTTTTGAGGAGGGGAGTGCGGCAACAGGGGATTTGTAATTATATAGAATGAAAATAAGAACCAAAATCTGAATCCCAAAAAAGGTTTGTCATTTTTTCACTCCGGTGTCTGAAGGCCCCAATTGATCGCACCCCCTCAAAAAAATGTTTGGAAATCTCTATGGTCATTTCTAAATACATACATAAAAAATTTAAGCTTTTTTTGAAACGTCAAAATTTATTGCCTCAGCGATGGAAATCAATAATTACCTTCCATCAGCCGAGCAATATGGTCATTGCCATTGCCAAAGCGTCTGCATTAGCAATATTCAAGGCAATGGCATGAGTCAAGCAATATATTTCCCCAAGTAGGTACCTATTGCTAATGGAGCCGTTGGGTAAAAAGCTTCGGAATTACCTACCTACTTATTTTTATAGATAAGTCAATTTTATCCTACTCATACGCATTTTTATCAATAACCTAATAGATATATATAGATATATACTTATACCTACATACCTATATGTATTTAAGTGCCTACTTATGTACCTACATACATATATAGATAGATATGTATACTTATCTATGTACATACATATGTATATATCATAACATAGATACGTTTAAAAAAAAATACATACATATTATCTATATCTATCTCTACCTAAGTACCTTCCTACCCATGCGCACCCGCAATTTCGATAGCCCATAGATACCTACCTAACAAAAAATCTAGGTAGGTACCATAGTTTCTCCTTACCGAATAATCTTTACCTACGTACGTATCTACATACCTACATATACAAAATATGATAAGGACACGTTTTAACTGTACGTTATACCTATAGGTACATATTTATAGTACCTAACAGATACCTACCTTCTTCCTACCTTCCTATAGGTACCCAACCTATCTACACACTCCATTTGAATAAATACATACCTACCTAACTAATGTCAATTTCTATTACAAAGCTTCTTAGTAATATTATCCCTATTAATTCTAATAGCTACCTAATACTTTCCTAGGTATAGTTACATATATAATCTGTACCTACCTATACCTATGCCTATAAAGTAGATACCTACCTACCTAATAGCTACCTAATACTTACCAAGGTATAGCTACATATATAATCTGTACCTACCTATATTCCTATACGTCCTATAAAGTAGGTACAAAATGAAATAAAAGTAAATGAACAAAAATAAAAAGGTACGATTACGTTAAACAAAAAATAAAAAATATATAACTTATAAATACATCATAAATTAATAATTATTTAAATGTACATAAGTAGGTACATGAAATTTTTTTTTTTAAATAAGTATTGTTATTATATAACGTCGTCATCATCCAATAAAATAGGATTTACATATCTACAACTTCAAATTGATATATGTACCTTACCTACCTGTATTATGTAATCAGAAATCTATTTTCGGAGAATTCAAACCAATCCTAAAAAATCTAAATAGATACAAAAAAAATAGGTACCTACAGTATACATAGTACATAGTATGTACAATGTACATACCTAGATATATATGTCAACGCAATACGCATACCAATTTTTCCCGAATTGAAATCATTCTGATGACCGTTTGAAACTTTATTTTTTCAATTGAGCTGTTTCCCGCTTAAAAACACAAGATCCATTCTTTTTAAAACAATTTTCCAACAACTGCATGGTCCCAAACTTTCCTTTGTAGTGTGTAGTTTATATTAAGAATGTAATCCACATAAATGCATTTGTCGCTTTTATTGATTATTGGTTGCATAATTAAATCTTCTATCATCATACCTACCAAAACAATACAAAATAATCCTCTAGAATAAATAAACAAAAAAACAAACCAACCAATAGTAAATAACTTCATCTCTATAATAGAAATAGAAACCGGTTGTTTTTCTTGTGAACACCACCAAGCGTCCCTAAATACCGAATACAAATATGTAAATATGTACCTAAAATCTAACTAATCCACAAACGACCCAAGATATGTTCACGATCTTGGATGATGTTCACGATCAACCACCTTTTTTCGAGTATACTCGCTTTGTTTCGGGTACTCGAAACTAGTTCCAACTGTTCACGAGTAATTTTGTTCGTGTGTGAAGTCAAACGACACAAACGAGTTCGACCAGTTAGTTTGAGTTTTCTCGAGAGTATTTTTATTTGTGAATAGAATGACTTGCGAGTATAGAGGCAGAACGATCGAGTATAAATGAACATAAGGAAAAATAGAGAATTGTTCGAACAAAGTCGAACATATTCATTTTAATCTCTGGTTTGCACAGAGAAAAGGTTTTTTTGAATTATGAATTATTTTTAATAGATTAATGAGGGTAGTTAGGGGTGAGTTTGCCTCGCATTTTAATTATAGTGCGCTGACTAATTGTTACATAATTTTGTTATTTGTGAAGGTAATTTGTTGAAATTTGGTTTTTTATGTAGGTAATAAATATACGCATATAAGTGTATCATTAAAATTATATAAATATTATATTCAATACCTTTATGAGGAAAAGGAGTGATTTATTTTTTAAAAAACTCGAACTCAATTTTCAAAAATGTGGGGCGGCTATAGTGATTAACATTTTATTTATTTTATTTGGTTTTATGAGAACATAAAACATGTTATAATGAATAGACCTTTTAAAAAAAAAAATAAAAATTAATGCTTGCAAAAAAAAAAACTCTTGTGAAATGGTTGAAATTATATCACTTTGAATGAACGTTTTTAAGTAGAACTTTTTTATTTTTTACTTAAATAAAAGAAAGATAATAGAATATGACTCCCATGCATACAGTGATACCGTTTGAATTAATTTATAGTTTGTTTAACAGGGTGTTTTAATAGAAAAATGTCAATATTACCATTTTTTAACTTCAAAGTCATGGGGCTTTTCAGTTTTAGTTTTAATATTTCTGATGTTCATTATCATAATTGCTCTATTAAATTATATAATGAATAGGCTTTACAAAAAAAAATAATTTAATTTAAACATTAAAAATAGCCATTTAATATTTCCAGATGTGCAATGTTATTGTGAAGGAAGCAGAACCTTCACAAGTTTAAGTTATTTTTATTATTTTTTTTGATATATTTTCTACTAGACGCAATTAAAAAAAAGTCATAACATTTATTAGTTTTTTTTATATAAATTTTCTAAAAGAGGCCTTCTTTGCGTTTTTTAACAAAAAAAACTGTTTCCACACGCACACAAAGAAATTTGCAGTTCACAAGAAATCCACTGCACTATCAGCGCCAACTCTCTTTATTTTGTTCTTGTTTTTTTGTCATATAATATACTAGGTATGTATATCAATATGGTATAACTATGTAGTTTTTTCTTCTTTTCCCATTTTGCAGCAGAAACAGAAGATATCTATACATACATATAAAAAAAAACCTGTTGGAAATGCATTGGTTTTTTCTTCTGCTGACAGTTTGGTGTTTGGATAGATATATTGTTAGATAGATGATGGGAGGTGGAGGGTAGTCCAAGTGGAAAAAAAGTATATGGCACATGCGCTCGCATATATTTTTTTCTGTTCTGTTTGTGTGTTGGCTGATATAGTTTATTTTCTCCTTTGTTTTCTCATCTCGCAGTTGTGATTTGGATGAATATTTTTTTGTAGGTTCGTGTGTCAGGGTTGCTCAGAAAAATTTTAAAGCGAGGGTGGGAGGTCATTCATCATGGTCAAGTGTATAGCACATGCGTTGTCACATTTCTTTGTTTTTTTGTTGACTTATGTCAGGTGCATGTTTTCATTTTTCATTTTTTTTGCGATCTCAGGGAGAAATATAAAAAGCGTGGAACATACGATTTTTTTTCCGCTGGATAGACATGATGTGAATGTGTCGTTGGAGAAGTTGTGTTTGGTTTAATTTCAAGTAGGTATGTATTATTTATATAAGTCTTTTGCGGTGGTACATTATTATTAAATTTAATAGGGTAAAGTTAGGTTTAAATAGGGTAAAGTCGGATTTCTATATTCTAAATGGGTTGAGATAAAATTATAATTTTTTATCCAATTCATAGATTTTTTAATTATAAGGTGTGTCATGGGAGTTTGTTGTAATAAATAATATTATAGTGTTCCATATTATCATTTATCATTGAACAACTCTTTTATGTTAATCTAACAGCACTATCCGGATAACAATAATAAAAGCTCATTACAAATGTCATTTATACTTATGTCATAATAAACTTTTTTTTTCTACTGAATCATCAAAGTACTTGGACGTCTTTTCATTATCTGGTAAATTAATCTGTGCACTATGAAATAATCCCAACTTTATTTTATCAGGTTATGGGCCCAGTGTAACGATTAAATAATTGTTAAGACGTATTCGTATATATTTCGAGATTTTGGTTTTTTGGTTGCAAATTTTTTGGGTAGACGTGGTAGACGTCTTTGAGATAAAATTGCAATGGGTAAACCAAAGAAATTAGAAGGGCGTAAAAATTTTGATGAGTGGAAGGTAGAGGCAAAAGCGTATCTTGCCACAAAGGGCCACTGGATATGTTTCGATGGCACAGAAACAGATCCAGATAAAAACTTTCTGACGATTCAGATGCTGAACTTGCTGTTGTCATCTGCTCTTTATACGTACACGGAAAAGTGTACAACAGCAAAACAAGCATGGGACTCTATTTGTTCTGCATTCGAGGATACAGGCATTGGTCGTAGGGTGGATTTACTAAAGCAGTTGGTAGGATTGCAGCAACTGGACTGTCCTTCTATGGAGGATTATGTCCACAAAATGATGTTAATGGCAACAAAGGTAAAAAAGGCTGGGTTGGAGATTGGTGATGAAGTGGTGGCAGCGCTAATGTTAGCAGGTTTGCCGGACGAATTTCGTCGTATGGTTATGGCAATCGAGAATTCTACACCAAAGCTGTCGACTGACTTCGTCCAAAACCGCCTTCTTCAAGAAGTGTGACGTCAATTTGGTAGAAGTGCGTGAACCTATACAAAATAAAATCCTTATAGGTAATAACTCTCATCTTGCCGTGGAGCGAGCTGGGGACATAAAAATGTCAATTGGAACAAATTCACGAAAAAACCACGATGTCACGGTGAAAGATGTATTGCATGTTCCAAATATCTGTGCAAATCTTATGTCTGTGAGTCAGATGGCTAAACATGGCAACACTTTGGTCTTCGATAAAGAAAGTTGCCGAATATACGATTCAACAAAATCATTAATTGCGACTGCACCTCTTATTAATGATCTATATAAATTAAACTGTTCTACAGATCGATCAGCAGACAGCAACTGCGATGATGGCAACCGACAAAAACATATGGCACCGTCGTTTGGGTCATACTTGTGATGCAAACCTAAAGAAGATTCGGGCAGCAGTGCTTGGTGTGGACTTTGCGGAGGGTAGTGACGGCAATAAGTGCGAGATTTGTCTCAAAGGAAAGCAGACACGTGCATCTTTTAAGGCAAGTGACAACCGAGCAGCAAGTGTACTAGAGGTAGTGCACAGCGATGTCGCATTCATGCCCGCGTGCTCCTTCGGAGGAGCAAAATACTTCGTCACATTCATTGATGACTACAGCCGTAAGGTGTTCTTGTACCCAATGAAAAACAAAAATGAGGTTTTTAACATTTTTAAGAACTTCATGAGTTTGGTAGAAAACCAACAAGGATGCAAAATAAAAACACTTCGCACTGACAATGGTACCGAATATTGCAATAAACAATTCGATGCATTTACAGCCAAGAATGGCATCCTTCATCAGCGAACAGTTCCACATACACCGGAGCAGAACGGTGTGGCTGAGCGTATGAACCGAACGATACTGGAGAAAGTTCGGTGTATGCTTTTTGATTGCAATCTGAGTGACAGTTTTTGGGGCGAAGCGGCGACAACAGCAGCTTATTTGATCAACCGTATTCCATGTCGAGGTATGACAGACGAAACACCAGAGGAGAGGTGGACGAAGCGAAAACCTGACTTGTCAATGCTAAAGGTATTTGGGTGTAAGGCTATGGCTCATATACCAAAAGTTCAGCGCAGCAAATTGGCACCGAAGGCAGTTGAGTGCATTTTTGTTGGATACAGCGAGCAAAGCAAAGCTTATCGGCTGTATGACAAAAAGGGGAGAAAAGTAATCGTGAGCAGAGATGTTACTTTGATCGAATCGAGTGGAAATAAGGTAACTCAATCAAAACTCAATTCTAATGGTTCTGTTTCTCTCCTAAAGGCACCTACTGAAGATGAAACTCATGTGAGTGATGTTAATGAAAGCGATTCAAGTGAGGAGAGTGAATCGGATGGCGAATTGAAAGAGGTAAGTGATGATGATTTGAGTGAGGCTGGTGATGACGACACAGGTGCGGCTGGGGTAGGCAATCAAAATTCGTCAAATGTCTGCATGAACTATGCAGAAGCTAATGATTCAGTCATTATTATGGCTGAACAAGACGAAACAGTCGTAGAAATTAGCGATATCATGGAAGAAAATGAATCTACAAATAACGAATTCAGTGAGGCTGGTGAGAGTGAGAATTCGTCATATACTTCTGTCGCCGAGACTGATTTCGACGTTGCTGCCAGTGAGATATATGCTGTTCAATGTCCTGTAACAACCGACCAGATCGAAAGCCCAAGACAAACTGCGAAAGCGCGTGATGCTCTAAGTTTATAGGCGATGCTTGCAGCGGCTACGGAAGACGTTTGTGAACCAAAGTCTTATGAGGAGGCTATGGCAATGCGGCGAGAAAGGGGAGTGGGAGGCAGCGATGAAGTCTGAGTATGGGACTTTGGTGGCGAATAACACTTGGGAGCTGTGTGAGCTTCCTGTTGGGCGAAAAGCAATTGATAGTAAGTGGGTCTTCAAAGTCAAGCGCGATGCAACTGGTTGTATCGAAAGGTACAAAGCTCGGCTTGTAATCAAAGGCTACAGTCAAGTCAAAGGCATAGATTATGATGAGACGTATTCGCCTGTTGCTCGATACTGCTCAATTCGTTTTTTGTTGGCGATGGCAGCCAAGTACAAAATGATCATTCACCAGATGGACGCAGTGACTGCCTTTCTTCAAGGCGATTTGAAAGAGGAGATTTATATGCAGCAACCAGAAGGGTTTTGCGATAAAACGGCGAAGGTTTGTCGCTTGAAGCGAGCGTTGTATGGTTTGAAGCAGTCAAGCCGTGTGTGGAACGACAAGTTAAATGAAGTGCTCGTTAGGGTACTTAAATTCAAGCGATCATCAATAGACCAGTGTATCTATTATAAACATTCAAATCAAAATACCATAATACTGGCTATATGGGTGGATGATATTATGATATTCTCGAGCAACGCAACGATGTGTACCAAGTTAAAAAATGAATTGTCAACTCAATTTAAAATGAAAGACCTAGGTGAGGCGAAATCGTTGCTTGGTATGAATATTACTCGATATGCGGATGGTTCTCTTTCGATTGATCAGCGTCACTACATATCAACATTCCTTAAGCGCTTTAACATGGAGGAATGTAATCCAGTCAACACACCATTGGACCCCAACCAAAAATTGTCTGAAGAGTTGTGTCCGAAAACAGATGGCGAGAAACGAGAAATGGCAAACGTTCCTTATCAAGAGGCGATAGGGTGCATTATGTATGCTGCACAGATTAGTCGGCCAGATGTTTGCTTCGCTGTTAGTGCACTTAGTAGGTACAACAATAACTATGGTCGTGCACACTGGGCGGCGGTAAAGAGGGTGTTGCGATATTTAAAGGGTACAATCGATTTAAAATTATTGTTTGATCCAAAAAAAAAATGATGAAGTGGAAGGTTTCTGCGACGCCGATTGGGCTAGTGACTTGGACAAAAGACGTTCAACAACTGGCTATTTATTTTTATCACAAGGCGCTGCAATTTCTTGGACTTGTCGTCGTCAACCAACAATAGCTTTGTCTTCTACCGAGGAAGAGTTTATGTCGATGGTCGCAGCTATACAAGAAGCACTTTGGTTAAAGCGTTTTGAAACCGAAATGTTTTTGGAGGCATCAAAGACGATTCTTTTGTATTGCGATAACCAGGGCGCAATCAGTTTGGCGAAGAATAAAAATTATCATGCGCGCACTAAACATATTGATGTGCGCAAATACTTTATACAAGAACACTTGTACCAAGATGTCGAAGGTGAAATCAAATTAAATTTACAATACAAGTCGACAAATGAAATGGTTGCAGACATATTGACCAAGGCCGTTAATAGCACAAAGCTTAACAAATTTATTCCAGATTTTGGACTGTATTGTTAATAATAATTTTTGATTTTTTTTTTTCTTTAAATTTGTAATATGTATAGGTAATACATTGAATTCATAATTAACTTTTTTTTAATGAAACACTAGTGAGGCTGTTGTAATAAATAATATTATAGTGTTCCATATTATCATTTATCATTGAACAACTCTTTTATGTTAATCTAACAGCACTATCCGGATAACAATAATAAAAGCTCATTACAAATGTCATTTATACTTATGTCATAATAAACTTTTTTTTTCTACTGAATCATCAAAGTACTTGGACGTCTTTTCATTATCTGGTAAATTAATCTGTGCACTGTGAAATAATCCAAACTTTATTTTATCAGAGTTAAAAAAATTACACTTACCAACGTTTAAAACGCAAAATGTCAAAAATCGATGTTTCCAGATAAATAATATTAAATCAGGGGGTTCACTGATTTTTATTGGACTCACTATTTTGAAAAGGAGATGAAAAAAAAAATTAGGCGTGTAATACAAAATTTTTATTCAAGTCGTATTTTTGACGCACGCAATTTTTCAAAAACACTAATTTTTTTACGTTTTTTTCACACTTTTTATTTTTTATCTTTTTAATGCGGGTAGATAGATATATGAAATTTTACGATATTATAAAGATTATGGATTTACATGATTTTGGTGAAAATTGGATTTCTTAAATATCATTCAAAAAAGTTATTCAAGTATAAAAAAATTTTAAAAATAAAAAAAAACCCTTTTTTACGGTTATCTGACAATATCGTTTTAATTAATTGTCATAGAAGGTTGAAATTTTCACAGCTAATAGAATCTATTGATTAAAATTTTATTTTAATTTTATTTCATTTTTTTTACCACTAACGGGATTATAAAAGTAGTTTTACATATAAGCTTATTACTCATCAGTACATGCACGCACGAGTTTAATTTTTCTTTAGTCCGCAATAGGCATTAGGCAATATGATAACAATTAATTTGATATCTCATTTCTTAATCTACATACTATAGAACCATCACAATTTTAATTTTAATTCAATTCAAAAATCGATTAAATTTATTCGAAATTACCTCATGTTCATTGCCAACCACCACCGACCATTGGCAGATTACCCGTTATTTTATCAAAATCAGAAAATCCAAATGATATTGATGGATTAAATAATTCATAACTTCTGTTCTAATTGTCTGATCTTCAAGATTAAGATATTAAAATAATCAGTAAATATTAAGCTATCTGTATACAAAATGCGGAGGGGGGAAGCGTTCTATACGAAAAGGGATGGTAAAGAGGTCATCAATTCAATTTTCTGTATTAAAAATGCAAAAGTTGATGAAATACGAATACGAATTTCAAAAAATTATGTTCTACAATATTGTAGCTTCAACCCTTATCTATGAAAAATTTAATAGTGTTATAGGGGTAAATTCAACAAGTGCGGCGGGAGGGGGATTTAAATGATTTTTTACCATAAAAATCGATTTTAATCCAAAAAGATCATCCCACATGACATCATTAATTAATTAATAACTCCTAAAATACTTAACGGAATTTCAAAATTAAGGTCTTAAAATACTGTAATTAAAACACACATTAAATG
This sequence comes from Epistrophe grossulariae, assembly GCA_929447395.1. Taxonomy (NCBI): domain Eukaryota; kingdom Metazoa; phylum Arthropoda; class Insecta; order Diptera; family Syrphidae; genus Epistrophe; species Epistrophe grossulariae. The sequence continues at coordinate 70,004,224 of OV839566.1, read as the reverse complement.
TATGTAAAAAAAATTCAAATTTTTATGACAATTATGAAAAAAATGTAAAAACAAATTGAATTAATGTTTTTTTACACCCACTTTGATTGATTAAAAAATTTTAAATAATATGTTATATTCAAAATACAGAAAAAAAAATTTATTACATATTATTTATTAATATATTGTCTAAATATTTGTTAAACATCTTAAAGTTCTAAGTCCAACAAAAACTAAGATATTAAATAAATTTTGAAATTAATTTATTTATAACATGCTTTTTGCGACATAGTATTTGCTTCATTAAAATGCTCATTTCTTTTTACTAAAATAACGGATTTTAATCAAATGACATTTATTCGCTTAAAAACAAGTAAGTGCTTATTTTGATATATAAAACATATATATCTATCATCCATTTCATACATTAAAACGTTCTAAAAAAAAATTTCATAAACAAATCTTACTCCCATGAAGTTGGCCCCCCAATTTTAAAAAAACTGATATTTTTTTAGAGTTCTGGGTAGATTTGAAAGAGTTCTCGAGTTCTTGCCCAAAAATTGCAATAGTTCCGTGTAATATTGGCCAGAAATAGAAAAAAAACGATATGGGGGGCCAACTTCACGCAGCCCCGCTTTTTTCATGAAAAAGAGTTCTGATAAGAAATTTCGGCTCTTGATGAAGAGTTCTGGAGTTCTCAATGGGTTTTGGAAATAGTTCTGCAAAATTGGAATTTAGAAAAATTACCAAAGCTGGCGGGCCAACTACAAACTTAGTTTTTTTTATTTTTCCGGAATTCTGGGGAGTTCTGGGGAGTTCTGTTAAGAGTTCTGGGTAGCTTCACAAGAGTTCTAAACAGAACTCCAACAATTTTTTTTGTCCGACCTATACATAAAAAGTTATAGGCTAAAATAAAGTACCAATGCAGAGGGGGTCAATTTCAAAAATAGTTTTCTTTATTTTTCCGGAATTCTGGGGAGTTCTGTTTAGAGTTCTGGGTAGCCCCCCAAGAGTTCTAAACAGAACTCTAACAAACTTTTTTGTCTGATCTACATATACAAAGTTATAAGCTTAAACAAAAAATTGCGTAGGGGCCAACTTCACACTTCGTTTTTTTTATTTTTCCGGAATTCTGGGGAGTTCTGGGGAGTTCTGTTTAGAGTTCTGGGTAGCTTCACAAGAGTTCTTAACAGAACTCCAACAATTTTTTTTGTCCGACCTATACATAAAAAGTTATAGGCTAAAATAAAGTACCAATGCAGAGGGGGTCAATTTCAAAAATAGTTTTCTTTATTTTTCCGGAATTCTGGGGAGTTCTGGGGAGTTCTGTTTAGAGTTCTGGGTAGCCCCCCAAGAGTTCTAAACAGAACTCTAACAAACTTTTTTGTCTGATCTACATATACAAAGTTATAAGCTTAAACAAAAAATTGCGTAGGGGCCAACTTCACACTTCGTTTTTTTTATTTTTCCGGAATTCTGGGGAGTTCTGGGGAGTTCTGTTTAGAGTTCTGGGTAGCTTCACAAGAGTTCTAAACAGAACTCCAACAATTTTTTTTGTCCGACCTATACATAAAAAGTTATAGGCTAAAATAAAGTACCAATGCAGAGGGGGTCAATTTCAAAAATAGTTTTCTTTATTTTTCCGGAATTCTGGGGAGTTCTATTTAGAACTCTTCGGGGGCTACCCAGAACTCTAAACAGAACTCCCCAGAACTCCCCAGAATTCCGGAAAAATAAAAATAAAGAAGTGTGAAGTTGTTTAGAACTCTTGGGGGGCTACCCAGAACTCTAAACAGAACTCCCCAGAACTCCCCAGAATTCCGAAAAAATTAAAAAAAACTATTTTTGAAATTGACCCCCTCTGCATTGGTACTTTATTTTAGCCTATAACTTTTTATGTATAGGTCGGACAAAAAAAATTGTTGGAGTTCTGTTTAGAACTCTTGTGAAGCTACCCAGAACTCTAAACAGAACTCCCCAGAATTCCGGAAAAATAAAAAAAAAGAAGTGTGAAGTTGGCCCCTACATAATTTTTTGTTTAAGCTTATAACTTTGTATATGTAGGTCAGACAAAAAAGTTTGTTAGAGTTCTGTTTAGAACTCTTGGGGGGCTACCCAGAACTCTAAACAGAACTCCCCAGAACTCCCCAGAATTCCGGAAAAATAAAGAAAACTATTTTTGAAATTGACCCCCTCTGCATTGGTACTTTATTTTAGCCTATAACTTTTTATGTATAGGTCGGACAAAAAAAATTGTTGGAGTTCTGTTTAGAACTCTTGTGACGCTACCCAGAACTCTAAACAGAACTCCCCAGAACTCCCCAGAATTCCGGAAAAATAAAAAAAAAGAAGTGTGAAGTTGGCCCCTACGCAATTTTTTGTTTAAGCTTATAACTTTGTATATGTAGATCAGACAAAAAAGTTTGTTAGAGTTCTGTTTAGAACTCTTGGGGGGCTACCCAGAACTCTAAACAGAACTCCCCAGAATTCCGGAAAAATAAAGAAAACTATTTTTGAAATTGACCCCCTCTGCATTGGTACTTTATTTTAGTCTATAACTTTTTATGTATAGGTCGGACAAAAAAAATTGTTGGAGTTCTGTTTAGAACTCTTGTGAAGCTACCCAGAACTCTTAACAGAACTCCCCAGAACTCCCCAGAATTCCGGAAAAATAAAAAAAACTAAGTTTGTAGTTGGCCCGCCAGCTTTGGTAATTTTTCTAAATTCCAATTTTGCAGAACTATTTCCAAAACCCATTGAGAACTCCAGAACTCTTCATCAAGAGCCGAAATTTCTTATCAGAACTCTTTTTCATGAAAAAAGCGGGGCTGCGTGAAGTTGGCCCCCCATATCGTTTTTTTCTATTTCTGGCCAATATTACACGGAACTATTGGAATTTTTGGGCAAGAACTCTAGAACTCTTTCAAATCTACCCAGAACTCTAAAAAAATATCAGTTTTTTTAAAATTGGGGGGCCAACTTCACGGGAGTAAAAATCTTAAATAATTTTCTTGAAAAATAAATGAAAAAACTTCGAAAATGTCATGTACATTTTTCATAATTATAGCCCTACATTACAACCGTATGAATGAGTCGCCCAGTGACCGGTTCTTTGAAAAAATTTCAAAACAAAACTTACATTTTACGTAATAACTAATAAAGAACATTTTTTTCCTTTTTCAATTAGATCATGACGAACAAATAATATACCTATACCTTTTTGCATGTATACTAACATCTCGATATATACTCTGCAGTCTATACCTACATAATAATGTTCATGCAAAAAATAAAAAAATCCACCGCCACCAAACCGCAACCAATAGCAATATATTGCCACCAGAGATGGCAGAAATGTGATTTTTTTTGATTTACTACATTTGTTACGTGTGCTACATAAATGAGGTAATTAATGTAGTTATAAATGTAGTTAACGTAGTTTAATGTAGCAGACGTAGCGCTAGACGTCAAAATGTAGTTTGAAATATCAATTCAAATGTTAAAAACTGTAAATTAAAAGAAAAAGAAACTGTCGTTGCTCGTCGCCGGACGGTCGCTACTTATTTTTTGTGAGTTGCTTGCTTTGTATTTCGTGTTTCGTCGATTAATTAGGTATGTCTCGTTGTTCATAGATCTTTATTAATAGGAAATTTTAAAATACATATTTTTTTTTTAATTCTTTTTTGAAATCTAACGTTTTGTGTGCAGGTAGCATACCATACAAATGTAGGTAGTTAATGAAACAAATCAGTCGTGTAGTTTACCCGATTAACTACGCGTAGTTAACCGAGTAGATTACCTGACGTAAACTACTCTGCCATCTCTGATTGCCACCTTATTCGCTCGTTCATATACCTAATACATATTCTCATTTCTCATATTATATCCAAAAGACAAAACAACGATAGTAAAAAAAAAACTATACACAAAATTTCATAGGCAAAATGCCGTCGCCGCCACCGCCGCGCCGCCGCCGTCGTCGTCGGTCAATCACAGTAGGTTTTTTCTGCACATAAATATAATCCTTGTGTACGCTTGTGCAACTCTGTCTGCTGTGAAATGTGAATTGCATAACGTCGTCGTCGGTTAGCTGTTGATTTAATATATTATATGCAATTATTTTCATCTAGATTTTATGGAAGATCGAATAGCTTTTGCCTAGATTCAATTCCTTATTGGTCATATATCGGGGTGATGTTTGATTGAGGTAAATTTATAAATTGTATGAATAGGTATTTAAGGCGTGCTAAAAGATCTTTTTTTTTTAATTTTTTTCAATTTGGTATGTTTATGAAAAATCTTTTTTGTTGAGGTTATTTTTTGTTGATTTTTAAGTTTTGGGGATTTAATAGCGTGGGTTTTAATAAATGAAGGTTCAAAGGTTAGGACGAAGTATAAGCGGCACAATTTTGCTCAAAACATTATATAATGTATAGATACCTATACAAAATATTTCGATTTTTAATTATTATAGTTATTAATATATAATTGATAATATTATAATAATGGAAAGCAGCTAAACGCCTAAAAAGACCACAAATTCAAAATCCTCCTATCAAATCACAAGACAGAAAATGGATAGCAAACCCGGTGCAGAAAGCTGAAATCCTCGCGGAACATCTCTCGAATGTTTTTAAGCCCTTTTCAGAAAGTGCAGTTAGGTACAAATAATTTACATTTTGTTGATAGAAATGACGAATTAGAAATTCCCTTCTTCACGCTCAAAGAAGTAAAAAGCATGTGTCAACACAAGCTATCAAATAAAAAAGCACAGGGGAATATTCTAGTTACTGCTCAGGTTTTGAAAGAAATGCTAACAGTAGCCTTCAAAAAACTCCAATATGTAATAAACGCATTCTTAAGCTTCGATATGTACCACATCTTTGGAAAATTGCAGAAGTCATTGTTATTCCTAAGCAAGGAAAGCCACCAACTGAAGTAACTTCCTACAGGCCAATATCTCTTATACCAATTATGGCAAAAGTTTTCGAAAAACTACTCATGAAAAGGCTTAGCAAAGTAATAGAAGAAATGAAAACTAATCCCAAACCATCAGTTTTGATTCAGAAATAAACATTCGACGATAGACCAAGCGCATCGAATTACGGATTTTGTTGAAAAGGTATTGAAGAAAAACAAGTATGAATAAATAAATAATTATTTTAGTGACCTTTGTATTTAACAATATGATTTAGTTTAATAGGCTCTAGGTCAAATGAAAGATGTTAGTTATTAAGCAACGTTTCGAGCATGATTATGCTCATCATCAAGCAAAACTTGTCAAGAACATTTAAATTTAAATCATCACAATCGAAAAGTGTTTTTACTGAATTTAAATGGCAATAACTGATATTATCAATATGAATGCCAGTTAATGCCATTTAAATATGAATGCCAGTTATTGCCATTTAAATTAAGTAAAAACACTTTTCGATTGTGCTGATTTAAATTTAAATGTTCTTGACAAGTTTTCCCTGATGATGAGCATAATCATGCTCGAAACGTCGCTTAATAACTAACATCTTTCATTTGACCTAGAGCCCACTTAACTAAATCATATTGAAAAACAAGTATGTTCCGCTCTATTTCTAGATGTTGCTCAAGCCTTTGACAAGGTTTGGGATTTGAGTACAAACTGCATAGAGACCCCCAAGGCAGCTCTACGAAATACTGAAATCCTATGTTACAGACCGATTCTTAAGAGTACGGCAGGAGCAAGAGTATTCAGAAATTAATAAAACTGAAGCCGGTGTACCACAACAAAGAAAATTAGTGCTAAAACCATCCAAAAACAAAGTGCTTCGTGGAATAATAAATGCCCCTTGGTATATTATTATTTACATCGTGACCTACAAATAGAAATGGTATCTGAAGTGATTAGAAAACACGCTGTTTCACATAATCAGCGACTACATAGTCATTTTCACTCCGAGATGGATACTGTATTAAATGTAAGAGATAATGTTCGAAGATTAACAAGAACAAAGCCTCATGAGCTAAAAGCGATGGGAAAGTATTAAAACTTTAAACTTCTCCCAATGCGATTTTGAACTGAAGAAATAACAGTCGATCTTTCATAGATTGGTCCTGATTTTCCGGTGGTTTTAGTGCAGCACAAGTCCCACACTACTCGGTACCGAATATTACCAAGTGTCTTTTGTAAATTTTCACCTTTTGATTTGATTTGTAGGTAGGTATACCTAATCTACCTATCAGATCAAATTTAAATATTTTATTATAATTACATATTTTGAAATTATTTTGTATTTGTTTCCTTTTACTAAACAACAGGTTCAAAATGTTAAAATGTATTAATAATTATCGCTAGAAATAAATTTCTTAATATATGAAACTGGAAAATGATTATCTAAATAAAATTAAAAATAATGTTTACCTAGCTATTCAAAAAATGCTCCGATCTAACGAATCTAGAATAGAATACGAAATCTACACAAAAAATAAGACATTTTTCCGTCTTTAAAGAAATAACCCCCACGACTCAAAAGAAAAATGTTGTTCCTACCCACATAAAGAATATATCCAATATCCAAACATGCAAAGAAGAAAGAGTTCATATACTTTTTATTTTTTGTAGCCAGCCTCAGACGACCTTAAAAAAAATCGTACATACAAAACAGTAAAATAAAAACAAACATAATCGCAATATCTTTCGTCTTCCTCTCGATAGTTGCTGACTACATAGTATCTATTGCAGAAACAAAAAAACACGTTTTTATTCAATTTTTCCCCATTCATTTCATTCCTATATCCTGAGTAACAGAGCAAGAGGAAAAACACAGGAGCGAGCACGCAAGAAAGAACTTTTTCCAAAAGGCAAATAGCTTTCTTTTTGTGCTTTACTATGAACAGGCAAAGAGCTTTCTTGCCTGTTGATCGTCTGCGTGGTGTAAAAATAAATTGAGACATTTTTTTCTATGGGGATGCTACATCTGCATAGTTTATTATCTGTGATATTACTTTCCAAATAAAATTTGCATTTTTAAGAAACAGATATTTATCTTTTAATATTTTACAGGCTTAGGAAAGTAAAATAAAAAATTATGAAATGTTTACATTGATTACATTGTTGACTTTGCTATGTAGACAAGTGCCAATTGTGTACGTTGAATTGCCTACACGTAGACAATCGTGTAGTCTACATTTATAGTCTACCTACATGGCACAACACTGCCTACCAACCTAGGCATCTTTCGATTTTTTTTCCGATTTTTTGCATAAATGCGTGACAAATTAAAAAAAAAAAACAATTTTCTAGGTAGGTACATAGGTATATCTATTTAGAAAAGTAGGTAAACTTTTGCATATTGCACTTAAAGGTAAACTATTGCACTTTTCGCTTTAGAAACGAGGTTTTCAATCTATTTGTGGTTAGGTCCAATAATTATATCTAATATTGTCAACCTAGTAAAAATGTATTTCCTTTACTGAAAACTTCCCGATTCAAAATTAATAGAAATTGACTTTTGACTGATTGACTTTTGATCTGTCAAACTGATTTAGCGTTTTATTAAAGAGCTCCACAAAAAAGTCTTTTAAATACAGTAAAAGTGCACGAAAAAATACAGAACCGGCTTAAATAACTTATTACTTGGCAAATTTTAACTACGCAATACAAATTTCGTGTAAGTCTTAGCAGATAAGATAGATGAACCCAAAATTAGTTTCAATAGAAAAGCTAACCTCAATAAATGAAGAGAGGCCTGCTGGAAATCTCGCCCGACCATCCTAGAGAAGATAAACGTAGATCCTTTATAGAAATGGCGTCTTTAGCTTCATCAGAACCTACTAAGCCAATTCATGACCCATCTTCAGTAGGTACTTACCATCGAAATTTTCAAACAAATCGTGGATGAGAGCAACAGAAAACTTGTCAGTGAGCTTGCTTCAAAGGGCGTTTTTCTTTTTTAGTTCAGAGCAGAGCTCTGAACAGGGTCTGAACACTCCGAACATACTCTGAGCGATCTCTGAACTGAGCGTGCTCTGCTCTGAGAGTTCAGGTTTATTTAAAGAAACACGCTTCCCCAGCTGTCACTTTTTTATTTGTTCACAGTTGTCATTTTCTTTGTGTTCAGCTATTCAACTCCGTCTGCTCTATCAATTTATTCTGAGCTCATAGAATGCGCTCTGAACATGCTCTGAACATCCTCAGAGCGAAAAAAGAAACACAAAATTGGAGCTCTGAAAGCTCTGAGCTAAAAAAGAAACACGATCTTTTGGTTGACAGTTCAGGCTCTGCTCTGAACTAAAAAAGAAAAACGCCCATGATAGAAAAAGCCAAATCAATTTGTGTCAATTTGATCTGGTATTTGATTTGGTCTGGTATCAAATCCTAAAGCGCGTACTGCTTTGATTCTGATAAAAATGAAGGCGCGGAATGCAGCTTAAAGGCACACAATTCCACATCCATAAAGATCTCCCTTACAACACGCGCGGTAGAGCAAGAGCAAGAGCAACCTACTTCGAATTGCAAAATTTCTTCATGTTAGGTTTCCTCAAGTTAAAACACAACTCAAGGATGATAAGCTTCATGCTTTAAACAATGTTTTTACATGGGATCTAACCGATGGCTTGAAATACGGACTTATGGACCCTCTGGAGGTGCTAAGAACAATTTTTGATAGTGATTGCTTATTGTTTTCTTCGCTGCAAAATTTTATGAATGAAATACAACGAGTCAACAAAAACGTAACCAACGTCAATCACAAAACGTCAAACGAGCGTCTGTAGACAGGAATATTTGGATGAACTTTAAAGTTCATTCTTGCTTACGCCATTAGCGTACCCTGGTGGTAAATAGTTATTAGCAATTGAGTAATATAAACCTTGTTCGTTTACTCCCCAAACCTATCCATTTCTACCATTTTTAGCCCGAAATACTGTCAAAGTTAAAAAAAAATTAATCTGGTAGAATCTGGCAGTTTCGGGCAAGTACGCGAACAGACTTATAATGAATTATGTTAAGGTTTGAGAAGTAAAATAATTTTTTTTGTAGAAGAAGATGAAGTTGCAAGATGGACGGCCGCGCCCTGACGATCTTGTTTAACTAGGAGTTTTTTCAGTAAGTTTAACAATTATAATATATAAAATAATACCTAAATTTATTTTTTATTATTAATTAAACAGATCAGGATAATGGAAACAAAAAAGACCCGACAGCGCGTATGCGAAAATGACAACGCGTACGCGAAGTTAAGTGCTTCTATGTTTTGTTTGCTAGCACCCAGAATTACGCCGTAGAAACAGTGAAATATTCCCCAAATCCTATAGTTTCGCGTACGCGAGGTCATTTTTGCGTACGTGCTGTCGGGTCTTTAGACAGATTCTTTTTATATTGTCCAAAACACGCTGCGACCCAGGTACCTAATAAGATTCAATATTAATTCCTATATTAATTCTCAATATTTATAGAAATGTGGGAAACAACAACAATAACTCGCCGAAAATTCAGCAATGAAGGTGGACGAATTTCATTCAAGAGTCTAATAGGTTTGTACCTCAGATGATTATTATTGACTATTTTTCAATTATTGTCTTGTCTTGTAGACATTTTTTCATCGAAAAGGCAGCATCAAGTGTTTTTACATGCCAAGGACTCAACGAGTGTAATACTCCTTTTTGCCGCGGCATCACTTCATTATCAGATTCATCTGAATGTATACTTGGTTAATTACATGTTGAATGTTTCATTACGTCCAAATGAAGCTTTGTCATCGCTAAAACTTCATTGTATGCATTCCTATTTAGGACGTATTTGCCACACTTGGACCAATTATGTCGTGACATATTGACCATTTCACTGCAGTTTTTTTTTTGGACACACACCACCGTTCATTTCAATTGTTTCCCGAGGATCAATACATTTAGAAGCAGTACACACAAAGAAATAATTATCTTCCAATTCTTGGCGTCTCTGTTCCGGAGTGTTGAGAAGATCAATAAAGCTGATGAAGATCTAAGTTCGAGAATATACAAATGCAAGTAAAAATTATTATGTAATCTAAATCGAGAGTGTATTTATATAATATATACATTAATTTTTTCACATACATTATTAGTATTTATTCACAAGTAATTAAAATTACATGGTAATTCTTAATTTAACGAGCCTAGCTGCGGAGACTATTGACTCTATTTTTATTAATTTAAATTAAGATATTTGTTTTTAAAAGGAAATCTATTTTTTCGATATTTGTGGAATTAGGGTTTTGGAGAATTTCATAGAAACATTTGTTTTTAAATAAATTTTTGATTATGGGTATAGGGCAATGTTCTAAAATGTTATTTAGGTCCAATCTAGTGTCACAATTGGTACAAAGTGGTGGCAGGTTTTTCTTGAGATGATATTTTGTTGGACATTTTGTGTTTGGTAACATTTGTTGGGTATACGGGGTTGAGTTTATCAGGATTCAATTTCTTATAATTATGGTGGTAAAGGCTCCAGTCCTGGGTTACTTTTTGAATGTATTTTAACAGATCTAGTTTGGTGTGGATATTGAAGCTATATACAGGAGCTTTATTGGCTGAACTAGCTGCATTGTCTGCGTATTCGTTATCCAGGGGTTCAAATTAACTTGATATTGTTTGGAATTTTGGGGAGTTTATATCTGATTTCTGATATGAGTTCAGTGTTGTTGGGGTTTTTTATGGAGTTAAGTACAGATATGCTATCAGAGCATATAATGTTTTTCCCACGGTAACTCGATACAATCGTGGCTTGAAGAATGGCGAATGCTTCTGCAGTGAATACTTAAGCGAATTCAGGCAGGTAATAGCACCGTATTCAAGTGTAACTGCGAATGATGTGTTTTTTGCTGTCTTTGAACCATCAGTAAAAATAAATTTCTATCCGTCCGATTTTAATTCCAGTGAGATGGCTGTGTAGAGGTGGCGGTAGGTGCTATTGCTGGTATTCGATTTTTTATAACTAGCTAGAGTTAATATTATTAAAGATTCCGGGTTGATGAACCATGGGCTCCTGTTTATTTGGTAGTTCTAACTCAGCTGCTTTTGTTTGAGTCCAAAGATATTATTTTGTGAGGAGTATTTTTTTATAATTAAAAGAGCTATACCTTGTTTACCAGTATCATTGTCTGATGAGTTCTAAAGATAACCATCAAAGGCTTTTGGGAAATTTAGCACCTTATCAAAGGGGCAGAGAGTTTCTTGAATAGCAACAATTGTAGGATTATGATATTTAACCATAATATTTAGCTCATCAAGATAATTAATGAATTCATTCATATTCCACTGAAGTATATTGAGAGCTACTTTGATGCTACGTGAGTTCCACGTACTTGTTTTACCAGTGGCAAGAAAAGGGTGGGTGGAAGTGGTATTGTTTAGGTTTTGGTTTGTGTTGTTTGTTTTTCGTTGTAACTTGTAATGGTTATTAAAATTATGTTGTTCGGTGCTTAGACTCTGCGACTCTGGTGTGAAACATTTAAGGCTCTCCCAAACCAACGCGAAACATTCGCCGACGACAGTTTTTTGTTGTTGTTTAGCGTTGTGTATTTGTCATATTTTGTGTTATTGTGAATGATTCGCTGCGATTTCGCATTGGTTTTGGGAGAGCCTTTAGGCTCTTCTCAGAGCCTGATTGATTCAATTCTCGAACCGCAGAGTCGATTATTTGGATGAAAGTTTCATCATAACATGTCGACCTCATGACTGTCTGAGTTTTTGTTATTTATATAATAATAATCATTGTTACCCAAAAGTTTTTGGGTGACAGCTGATAAAGGGGATTGAGGGAGTGCAGAGGGAGGTTTAGAGTGATTTAAAGCAGAAGAAGTTTGCGTATTGCTATTTGTGTGTAAAGAATGTTGTGAGTTATTTTTTGAGATCGAATGAGATGGGCTAAGATAGAGAATTTTTGAAAGTTCAAAATTGAAAAATTACATAATTCCAATTAATCAGGGGGTAGTCCGATTGAAATAAATTTTACATTATTGGAAAGGTTTATGAAAAAAAAAAAATTGTCCATGTTTCAGCAAATTTTGATTAAAATTTTTTTAAACACCATTTTCGATGTTTCAAAAACACGCATCTTTCGATGTCAATTTTTACCACTTTTTTGAATTTAAAACAAACTAACGAATGCTTTAAAAATACCAAAATCATACAGTTGATAGATATTATTGATTTACATTTTTTGTAAAAATTTTAGATTTTTCAAAAATTTTTTCGACACAATTATTGACATATTTCTGTTGTTTTATTCATCACCTCACAACTCTTTTGTTACTCATCCTTGTGATTAGTTTTTCTTTTTATCGCATCTAGGAAAATAGACAATTTATTTGATGTACCATACATAACTGTACACCCCACACGACCTTCACAATAATTGAAAAAGAAATTGTTCGTAAAAACCCCCCAAAACATGGGATTGTTGCTCATTGCCAACCGACGTGTTTCAGTGAAAAATTGTCCAATTTTTGAAAAATTTCTAAAACACCCATTTTACTTACACTTAAATGCTTATATCTTTGCATCCAATTGTCCGATTTTCAAAATTCAAAGATTAAATTAAAGCCAGCATGACAGTCGAGTACGAGCGACAAAAACATTTAATTTTATATAAGTAGGTACATATAATAACATACATGCATACATAGGTATGTATATGTATGTACCATTGACCTATTATATATGGACTGCTAGTTGAGTTTCATTTTCATACAAAAACCCCAATAAAAGTGGTTCCACTACTCCTTAGCGACACTAACCCTTGCGTAGAAACACGGGAAACAGAAGTAATTATTTTCACTGTTTTAATAATAGATGTCAGTAGTTTATTTGTAAAAAAAAGCTTGTCCAGACAAAGAAACTACTGACATCTGTTATTAAAACAGAGCCACCGTTTCAATTGAAATGACATTTTGACGTTTGTCGTTTGTGTGCTATATTTTTTTCTTCATGTGCTCTTGAAAGTTTTTTTAGTAATTTTTTAGTCTAGATATCAACGTATAAGTTTTTGCTTTTATTTTTAAATTCTTCAAGAGACCCTAATTACAATTATTCGGGATGGTTAGGGTGAAAAACAGCCTGGAAGGCCAACTATTTCCTTAAAGTCGTTCAATTGTTCGTTGAATACCTAAAATGTTTCATCGGCAACGGCTCCGACAACGTAGGTTCTCGCCAGATGCAGAACATCCGTACTTCACTTCGTGGAAAGGTTGTCGTTCTCATGTGTAAAAACACCATGATCCACAAAGCTATCCGCGGACACTTGGAGAACAACAACCAGCTCAAGAAAAATGAAGGTTTCGTTTTCACCAAGGAGGATTTCTGCGATATCCATGACACGTTGGAGAGCAAAGTGTGTGCCCCCTGCTCGTGCTGGTGCCATTGCTCCACTCTCGGTTATCATCCCAGCCAAGATTTCCAAGGGTACTATTGAAATCAACAATGATGTGCAAAACTTGAATCCAGGCATCCTTCTGGGACTCTTATGTAAGAAAAATTGCATTAATGTGTATCGTGTGCTATTCACTCCAAAGTTGAGCGCAACAGATCGAACGAACAAGACGTGTTCATACTTTACCTGCAAGGATGTTCACCTAGGATATATGCAGCGCCAAAACAATCAAAATAGAAAGTGAAGTGGAAAAAACTAGAAAACTTAAAAAAAAATTGGTCTTCAAACTAAAAAAATACGATTCAATGCAGTGTAATAAGATGCATTCTATAAAGTTTTATTTAATAATAAATATAATAAATGTACCTATACATGTTTCTGTTTATTAATTTGAAATAAAATTATTGGAAATATAATTTAACATTTATTTTAAAGCACTAGTACGCAAGTAAAAGTGAATATTTTGTTTTTGAAACGTGGATATAAAAGGAAAATAAATGTATGCAGAGCGAATAGTAGTTGGATTCACTAATTCTAGAGTGAATTGTCTGCCTATAAAAAAAAAACTGTTAGTAATTCTTTATTTAAATTTTCTTTTGTAAATTTCTTACGATAGTTGTAGTATTAAGAGCCGGCAGAAAATTTTGATAGGCTAATCAAGCACTGAAACAATATTATTCTAGTTTTTCTTCAAAGTTTTTTTATTCTCGTACATTTTCCTCTTTGTTCGATTACAGTTGGTTGCTTCATCTTTAATTCACTAGAATTTAAAAAATAAAAAAAAATATCATTTAGTGAAAAATTGAACGACTTTTAGTATTTTGTAAGCACAGCTTATGGAAATGCATTTAAATTGACTTTTTAGTCATCAATAAATTCTTGTAGGAAAATTTTGAGTAATTTTGTGCAATAAAGTCAAGAGTTTATGTTTAAATTTATAAAACTCATATTTATTTTGGAAAAGTCATCGAGCACACCCAATTGTGAAGGAGACGGTTTCCAAACTTCGTACAACACTGATCTAGAGTGCTGCAAATGGAGTGTGATTCTTGGATTGGACAAAGTAATGGAGTCCAGTACCATGTGATTCCTCATTTGGCTTCGTTTAGATTCTGAATTTGGTATATATATCTATATAGTTATCAGGCATGTCTGGTGGAACATATAAGTGATAACGTGCCATTGGCATAATCTTCTCTTCGAGATGGCATCGCTGGAGGTAGTTAATAGTACCAATTCTTTAGGTAGGTGCTGAGGTTTTTGAGCTTTCGATTTGATCGGCACACAATTGGAACCACTCGAAATATTGTCTGTTAGCTGGGATCTTCTTCTTTGCACTAAAGGCAATAGTAGTGCTTAAAATGCTTTTCTTCTTTTTCACCATGATACCACCCTCTACAACCATTGTAACCTCTATACACAAGTTAAGAAAAATTATTGAAATTAATGAAATATAAATGAATCCTCACATCATCAAAGCTTCGACTATGTTTGGCTTCTGGAACGGTCGATCCCTCAGGCGAACTGTTTCTATCCGATTTCATCTCTGATTCCCCGTAAAACAAGCCAAAAATTATTAACTTTGATTATAATTTATATTTTAAAGTAAAAAACAAACCAACTGGATGTTTTCTTGAAACATAAGAACATAGCTCCTTCATTGTCCATAGAAAACCCAGAACTCCCATTTTTGCCTCGGAATACACAAGATGACCACTTTTATGACATGGCATCTACTTTCCGCTTTTAAAAAGTCGCACTTGATAAGAATATTTTTGAAAAATTTCTTTTGCCACGATACCTTCTTGAAAAAAAAACAAAACATGAATGAAAAAAAAAAACAATACAAAACTGAATGTCAAAAGTGTTTCACTGTGTTTTCCGCTTTAAAACGTGAGGGCTAGTGTCGTTTAGTTATAGGTGGAACCATCGTGAAGTTGGCTCCTGGCAGTCCATATATGGTAAGTCAATGGTATGTACCTATATAAGTTAGTGAGTTTTAACCGATATAGTTAGATTGTTTTTTTTTTTAGTTAGATTTTATAATAACTTAAGTTATAATGGTTCGAAGCCAACTGTTCGGGTAAATATACTAGTTTATCTATAAAATTGTTAACGGATAAGCAATTTCAGCAAAAATCTGAAAATACATCGCTTCATTTTTCAAAAATCTTTTGCTGTGTGCCAAATATCCAAAAACTGGTTCTGAATATTGAAAGACAATAAATGGTTCTTTCATATATACTTTCTAAATTTAGAGTATATACAGCATCTTGAGCTTGACTTCTTGTTTTGAAATGTATGTAGGCTATTCCCTTAAATTCGTTTGAATTATGGTGCTTGGCCAAGTACATTTCTGTTATACCATGACATACTTTCGAGCGATCGATTTTAAATCTTCATTATTTGACGAAAGTGGCATGTTTGTTATATGAACTGTGACTACGTTCTGTAACTCTCGCATCGACAAAATCAGTCGAGTAACGATGAAAATTGAAACAAATCGTATGAGTCTTGTTCCATTTTTCAACGTTTCTCGACCAATTTTAACGTTGCGAGAGTTACAGAACATAGACACTGCTCCTGTTAATGGTAAGGTATGGCATTAAAACTTTCAGAACAAAAATTTCCTTTTACTAGCTCCATCTCTATTTTAAATATTATATTAAATGGATAATGGTTGTTAAGGAAATTTGTATATCACTGTATTCTGCGAATTTCACATTTGAAGATTTCTTTGTAACTGAAAGTTAAAATTAGTGCAAATTGCAAATTAAATAAGTGAAATGGAAACAAATAAAAATTCAGTTGTTTCAAAACAAATATACAGATGTGAACTTTGTGGAAAGACATTTATGCGTAAAGGGTCATACTCCCAACACATAAGCATAGAGCATGTAATACACAATGACCATAACTATGCAAAATCTCCAAAGGGCTCTAAGCGAAATGTTCGCATCATTTGCCCAATTATTTTCTGTGCTAACGAGTTCCTTAATTATGCGTCTCTCCGCCTACACCTTAAGAAGGGACACAGTCTAGAAGTGGACTCTGAAGATATAGTTTTTCATTCTTTGGAAGGCGAGTGCATAATTATAATTATTCCGCACTTTAACGGGGCAGAATACGTTAGTGTGCACATTAACTAGTTAAAGTCTTGCTATTTGATAATAATTTGATGTGCGCATTAACTAGTTAATGGTTTTCGTACTTTAACGGTGACATATAATTCTTAAACATTGAAACTGACATATATATTTGTATCACACACACATTGTAACTAGAAAACTAAAGTAACTCAATAAACAATATATAAACATACTTTTCAATAATGCACCACATTATAGATCAGCTTATTTAACACTAATTAAATTTTAGATAAGCATTATCAAAAGCAAGTTTGACAAATAAATGCCAGGCCAGGCGCGCACATGTAACTTATAAGTAATACAAATCTTATAAGAAATTAAAGTCTAATTGGTATTTTCATTTTAAATTTTTATTAATACAGACTTTAAATGCTGGAAGACCACAACTGAACAAAGTACACTGTCATCTTACACACAGGATAGTTCGAAAAAAGTTTTAAAAAGTGGAACTGAAAAAATATATTTTGATTGTCACCGCTCGTATGCTTATGTAAAAAAAGAACATAATATTCTAGCTACAAAGTCTATGGGGTCCAATAAGATGGGAAAAGCTTGCCCTTCGAGAATGGTGGTTACATATAACCAGAACAACAGACAAGTTTTAGTGAAATACTGGAAAACCCACTGTGGTCATGACACCGAAATCGGACGAATACATTTAAGCAACGAAACCCGGTTAAAAATAGCAGGTAAAGATTTGTTAGATCTATAAATACTAATATAGTAACAAATATATTTAATATTGCTGTGTTTTCTATTATTTACTTTGTATTTGTCAATTCTTGTTTATAATTTAATCTAATAATTTTGGGGTGATGGCACCTACTTTTTACACAAAACAACGAAAATCGTGTTTTAAAAATAAACTAGCTGGCCCGCCCCGACTTCGCACGGGTTGATAAATCTATGTTTCGTAAAAAATTAAACAAATAATGAAATATAAATAATTATAGTTTTTACCAAACCGCTTTGCTGAGCCCAACAGCCAGGAGACCCTGCGTTTTAAAAAATATGCTATAACCGGAAAAAAGTCAAAATAAACTTATTAATATCAAATCAAGATTTATTCTCACAAAAAAAATGAAGTTTTTTATGACTTTTTTTTATTTTTGTCTCACCTACCTTTTTATTTATCAACCTCACATTTTAAAATATTTTGTAACAAATTAAAAGGGATTTTTTCCCCATTTTACCTATAAATATTTAGGTTTTAAATATACCTTCGAAGTTTATCTTCAAAATATGTAGGTACCAGAGAATAAAACGAGTTGAGTAATGTTTACGAACATCGAATACTCACTCGAAAAAAAGCGAGTTCAAACAAACAGGGACCACGCAAAGAAGATGTTTTCGAGTTTTTCTGTGCACGAGTATGACGACTCGTGATTCACCACAGAAAGCAAACGAATACGAACGAGTATATCTTGCAACCGAGTTAAATTGGTTCGAATAAAAACGAGTCAAGCTATCGTGAACAAGTGTCCACGATCGATATGCTCGATTGTGCTCGACTCGATGTGTGTGTACTGTGTATTCGATGTTGACGGTTGATAGATGTTGGATAAGCTAAAGTCTGCTGTGTTAATTTGGTGATTGGTTTTGTGATTTTCAATTGCATTTTTCAGCACAACGACTTGAGCAGCAGTGAGTTTCTGGATTATGATCCTTTAAGATAAATAAAAATACCTGATTAATTTGTTTTACATTTTTTTTATTGAGTTTTTTAAATTAATTAGGATCTAGGAATATGATATGAAAACAAAATAAAATGAAGTAAGATGTAATGAAAGTATATGAACAAAAATACATAGGAACAATAGAACAAAAAAAAACTAAATAAAAAATATATAACTTATAAATGAATCATAAACATTTAATGTAAAAAGGTATGAAATATTTGTTTAAGTTATGTTATTATTATAACGTTGTCATCATACCTACAATGAAATTGGATTTACATATGTATCTTCAAATTTGAATTTGAGACCAGAAAATTGTTGACAATTTTCGGTTCTTTTTTTGAAAGAGATCTTTATTTTCAAACCACCATGCATATAGTACGTACAAATCACAAACAAACACAATTTCTCACATGAACATTTTGCGCTTATTGAAATAATTCATTCATAATTGCATTTTAAACCATCTACCTAAATATATATTTTTGAAAAAGTGTTTCAAATTCTCCCACACACAAACAAAAGGAGTTATGTATTTAGGTATATTATTTAACTTACCTAAATACAGTTTTCGTGGATATTGAAGATCTCGGTGTTGCATAATTGCATCTTCACCCAATTATAATCTATACAATACAATCGGAAAAACCAGAAACCGGTTTAGTTTTACTACATACGTAGTAGGTAGGTAGCAGGTAGCAGCTGATATGTACCTAAAATCTACCTACTCCACAAGCGACCCAGTATATGTTCACGATCTTGAATGATGTTAACGATCACACAATTTTTTTCGAATATACTCGCTTACAGCTTATACAGCAGGAGCCTAAGGTAACAAGGATTTTGGGGTCGGGATTTTTAATTTTTACAATCTAGATTTTTACCCATTCTCTGAGACAAAAGCGGATGTTTACACACATCTTCACCGCGAGTCCCGGTGCTCATACATTTTTTTTTTTGAAGGAAAAGTCGATTTTTTAAATAGGGTTATGTCCTTCTAATTGATTTTCTGAATAGTTTAAAAGAAAAAACCAAGTTTAATTGATTGAAAATTACATGAGTTACACGTAAACACACAAAATATCGTCTTCAGTTTTATGTTTTAAAAATAAATTTTTAATCAGGAAACCCCTATCTAAATACAATAGCTGTGTTTTATTTATTTAAACACATTTTATAATAACTTAAGTTATAATGGTTCGAAGCCAACTGTTCGGGTAAATATACTAGTTTATCTATAAAATTGTTAACGGATAAGCAATTTCAGCAAAAATCTGAAAATACATCGCTTCATTTTTCAAAAATCTTTTGCTGTGTGCCAAATATCCAAAAACTGGTTCTGAATATTGAAAGACAATAAATGGTTCTTTCATATATACTTTCTAAATTTAGAGTATATACAGCATCTTGAGCTTGACTTCTTGTTTTGAAATGTATGTAGGCTATTCCCTTAAATTCGTTTGAATTATGGTGCTTGGCCAAGTACATTTCTGTTATACCATGACATACTTTCGAGCGATCGATTTTAAATCTTCATTTTTTGACGAAAGTGGCATGTTTGTTATATGAACTGTGACTACGTTCTGTAACTCTCGCATCGACAAAATCAGTCGAGTAACGATGAAAATTGAAACAAATCGTATGAGTCTTGTTCCATTTTTCAACGTTTCTCGACCAATTTTAACGTTGCGAGAGTTACAGAACATAGACACTGCTCCTGTTAATGGTAAGGTATGGCATTAAAACTTTCAGAACAAAAATTTCCTTTTACTAGCTCCATCTCTATTTTAAATATTATATTAAATGGATAATGGTTGTTAAGGAAATTTGTATATCACTGTATTCTGCGAATTTCACATTTGAAGATTTCTTTGTAACTGAAAGTTAAAATTAGTGCAAATTGCAAATTAAATAAGTGAAATGGAAACAAATAAAAATTCAGTTGTTTCAAAACAAATATACAGATGTGAACTTTGTGGAAAGACATTTATGCGTAAAGGGTCATACTCCCAACACATAAGCATAGAGCATGTAATACACAATGACCATAACTATGCAAAATCTCCAAAGGGCTCTAAGCGAAATGTTCGCATCATTTGCCCAATTATTTTCTGTGCTAACGAGTTCCTTAATTATGCGTCTCTCCGCCTACACCTTAAGAAGGGACACAGTCTAGAAGTGGACTCTGAAGATATAGTTTTTCATTCTTTGGAAGGCGAGTGCATAATTATAATTATTCCGCACTTTAACGGGGCAGAATACGTTAGTGTGCACATTAACTAGTTAAAGTCTTGCTATTTGATAATAATTTGATGTGCGCATTAACTAGTTAATGGTTTTCGTACTTTAACGGTGACATATAATTCTTAAACATTGAAACTGACATATATATTTGTATCACACACACATTGTAACTAGAAAACTAAAGTAACTCAATAAACAATATATAAACATACTTTTCAATAATGCACCACATTATAGATCAGCTTATTTAACACTAATTAAATTTTAGATAAGCATTATCAAAAGCAAGTTTGACAAATAAATGCCAGGCCAGGCGCGCACATGTAACTTATAAGTAATACAAATCTTATAAGAAATTAAAGTCTAATTGGTATTTTCATTTTAAATTTTTATTAATACAGACTTTAAATGCTGGAAGACCACAACTGAACAAAGTACACTGTCATCTTACACACAGGATAGTTCGAAAAAAGTTTTAAAAAGTGGAACTGAAAAAATATATTTTGATTGTCACCGCTCGTATGCTTATGTAAAAAAAGAACATAATATTCGAGCTACAAAGTCTATGGGGTCCAATAAGATGGGAAAAGCTTGCCCTTCGAGAATGGTGGTTACATATAACCAGAACAACAGACAAGTTTTAGTGAAATACTGGAAAACCCACTGTGGTCATGACACCGAAATCGGACGAATACATTTAAGCAACGAAACCCGGTTAAAAATAGCAGGTAAAGATTTGTTAGATCTATAAATACTAATATAGTAACAAATATATTTAATATTGCTGTGTTTTCTATTATTTACTTTGTATTTGTCAATTCTTGTTTATAATTTAATCTAATAATTTTGGGGTGATGGCACCTACTTTTTACACAAAACAACGAAAATCGTGTTTTAAAAATAAACTAGCTGGCCCGCCCCGACTTCGCACGGGTTGATAAATCTATGTTTCGTAAAAAATTAAACAAATAATGAAATATAAATAATTATAGTTTTTACCAAACCGCTTTGCTGAGCCCAACAGCCAGGAGACCCTGCGTTTTAAAAAATATGCTATAACCGGAAAAAAGTCAAAATAAACTTATTAATATCAAATCAAGATTTATTCTCACAAAAAAAATGAAGTTTTTTATGACTTTTTTTTATTTTTGTCTCACCTACCTTTTTATTTATCAACCTCACATTTTAAAATATTTTGTAACAAATTAAAAGGGATTTTTTCCCCATTTTACCTATAAATATTTAGGTTTTAAATATACCTTCGAAGTTTATCTTCAAAATATGTAGGTACCAGAGAATAAAACGAGTTGAGTAATGTTTACGAACATCGAATACTCACTCGAAAAAAAGCGAGTTCAAACAAACAGGGACCACGCAAAGAAGATGTTTTCGAGTTTTTCTGTGCACGAGTATGACGACTCGTGATTCACCACAGAAAGCAAACGAATACGAACGAGTATATCTTGCAACCGAGTTAAATTGGTTCGAATAAAAACGAGTCAAGCTATCGTGAACAAGTGTCCACGATCGATATGCTCGATTGTGCTCGACTCGATGTGTGTGTACTGTGTATTCGATGTTGACGGTTGATAGATGTTG
The DNA here is from genome assembly GCA_929447395.1 of Epistrophe grossulariae. Taxonomy (NCBI): domain Eukaryota; kingdom Metazoa; phylum Arthropoda; class Insecta; order Diptera; family Syrphidae; genus Epistrophe; species Epistrophe grossulariae. The sequence continues at coordinate 69,982,193 of OV839566.1, read as the reverse complement.
GATAAGCTAAAGTCTGCTGTGTTAATTTGGTGATTGGTTTTGTGATTTTCAATTGCATTTTTCAGCACAACGACTTGAGCAGCAGTGAGTTTCTGGATTATGATCCTTTAAGATAAATAAAAATACCTGATTAATTTGTTTTACATTTTTTTTATTGAGTTTTTTAAATTAATTAGGATCTAGGAATATGATATGAAAACAAAATAAAATGAAGTAAGATGTAATGAAAGTATATGAACAAAAATACATAGGAACAATAGAACAAAAAAAAACTAAATAAAAAATATATAACTTATAAATGAATCATAAACATTTAATGTAAAAAGGTATGAAATATTTGTTTAAGTTATGTTATTATTATAACGTTGTCATCATACCTACAATGAAATTGGATTTACATATGTATCTTCAAATTTGAATTTGAGACCAGAAAATTGTTGACAATTTTCGGTTCTTTTTTTGAAAGAGATCTTTATTTTCAAACCACCATGCATATAGTACGTACAAATCACAAACAAACACAATTTCTCACATGAACATTTTGCGCTTATTGAAATAATTCATTCATAATTGCATTTTAAACCATCTACCTAAATATATATTTTTGAAAAAGTGTTTCAAATTCTCCCACACACAAACAAAAGGAGTTATGTATTTAGGTATATTATTTAACTTACCTAAATACAGTTTTCGTGGATATTGAAGATCTCGGTGTTGCATAATTGCATCTTCACCCAATTATAATCTATACAATACAATCGGAAAAACCAGAAACCGGTTTAGTTTTACTACATACGTAGTAGGTAGGTAGCAGGTAGCAGCTGATATGTACCTAAAATCTACCTACTCCACAAGCGACCCAGTATATGTTCACGATCTTGAATGATGTTAACGATCACACAATTTTTTTCGAATATACTCGCTTACAGCTTATACAGCAGGAGCCTAAGGTAACAAGGATTTTGGGGTCGGGATTTTTAATTTTTACAATCTAGATTTTTACCCATTCTCTGAGACAAAAGCGGATGTTTACACACATCTTCACCGCGAGTCCCGGTGCTCATACATTTTTTTTTTTGAAGGAAAAGTCGATTTTTTAAATAGGGTTATGTCCTTCTAATTGATTTTCTGAATAGTTTAAAAGAAAAAACCAAGTTTAATTGATTGAAAATTACATGAGTTACACGTAAACACACAAAATATCGTCTTCAGTTTTATGTTTTAAAAATAAATTTTTAATCAGGAAACCCCTATCTAAATACAATAGCTGTGTTTTATTTTTCCCCAGATCCAATCCAGATCAGATCATACAAATAAAACACACCCGGATCTCAGTGACAACTTGTTATATAACCTACTCTTTTTTCCTTTTGTTTTTTTTTTATTTGTATACACCCAGCAGCAGCAAAACATCGACATCGACAGCAACGTTAGGAATTGTTCTAAATTCGATGTTGCTGTTGCTGTTTTAATGTATTCAAAGCCATTTAAAACCACTGGCTCTAAAAGGTTGTCAAAGTTTCTGTTGAAGTTGCTGTGCCAATCTGTTTCTCGCATAAGATGCATTTATGTTTATTTTAAATATGTTTTTTATCATTGAATTTCAGGGCAGCTCAAAGAGGGTGTCGCATTTGAACACATACTGGACAATATCCGAGACTCCGAATCATTTGATGAGACGAACTAGACATTGCTCCTATTAGAAAGAAGGGACATATGGAACATATTAAATGAATACGAAATAAATTATTCTACCAAACGTCACGAAAATGATGCTATAAGCGTGAAATTGTGGGTAGATGAGATGCAGAAACTTGGTGCTGAATCACCCGTTTTATATTTTAAAAGTCAAAACGAAAACGATATACAACTTAAAAAAGAAGATTTCGCCTTGATTTTGATGACACCATTTCAATCGGAGCAACTTAAACAGTTTGGCGGAGGAAAAATATGCGTAGATGGAACCCACGGAACAAACGCCTACGACTTCCAACTATACACCATAATAACTGTCGACGAATAAGGCTCGGGCTGCCCTGTAGCCTTTTGTTTTTCAAACAGGTCGGACGAAACCATTTTTAAAGTATATTTCGAAGTCATCAAATCAAAAGTGGGCAATATAAATGCCGAGATATTTATGTCGGACGATGCTCCAGCATTTTATAATGCTTGGTTGAAAGTTATGGGTGCGGTTCAAAACAAGCTTTTGTTTACTTGGCACGTTGATAGAAACTGGCGAGTGGCGACAAAATTTAAATTAAATAAAAGGAGATTTCGAAAAAAAGGCACTAGTTTATAAAGACTTAAGAGTTTTACTCCAAACCACCTGCAAAAACGAGTTCAATTCATTGCTTGTCAGAGTTCAGAAGGATTTACTCAATGACAATGACACCAAAGCCTTCGGCGAATATTTCCAGAACTATTATCTTCGCCGTCCGGAGAGTTGGGCCTATTGCCATGTATGTGGAATCTTTCCACAAAACTTTAAAGCATAATTACTTAAACGGAAAAAAAGTTAAAAGACTGGATAAAACTATTGATGCTCTAATAAAGCTAGCTCGCGATAGTTTTTTTAAGCGAATTATAAAGCTCTCAAAAAATAGTTCCACCGAAAAAGCCAAAGCAATAAGTAAAAGTCACCTGTCAAGCGAATCTATCAAATCGGAAATGATTGAAGTGATAAATGATGATAAAGAGTGGAAAATATCCTCCTCATCAAATCCTTCACATAAATATAAGATTTGTAAATTACAAGAAATGTGTCAACAATGTTACCTGTCATGCAAAAAGTGCAATATTTGCATTCATACATTTAAATGCTCTTGCGTAGATTATTCGATAAAAATGAACATATGTAAACATATACATGCTTGTGCCAATACAGTATTTATTCTCGATTTAATTCAGTCTGATGTCAATCAAGACATCAATATCCAAGTTCAAAAGCTTTTGGGTACAAAAAAAAGACCAACCTTGTACTTCAATTGAAAAAAATTCGCAAGCCTTATCAAGTCTAAACCAAATGATAGCTGGATTTTGCAACACTATTCCCTTGAGCGATGAAGACACACGTGAAGCGGAAAAACATTTACGGAAAGTGGTGGCTATTTTCAACAAATCGAGGTCTATCACTTTCGAAACAAAGACTCAAATAAATACTAACCAAAAAATTGAAAAACAACCAAGACCGTCTACAAGTAAGGCTCAAAAAGAAAGCTTTTTCTCAACAAAAAAAAAGCAGGCACCAAAAGCTGAACTTAAACTGTCATCCCAAAACGAAAAAAATGCGATTCTCACGGCGCTTTTGCACAACAGAAGTGAAGTACTCAACATTCACACATCTCCTGATCACAAATATACGTAAGACCTCCAATCTCATATTTTTACTCATAGGTATAACTTATTTTTTTTAGGAAAATGCCAATAAATACAATAAAAGTAGAGATACTTGACTGAAGAACAAATGAAAAACCAAAACCAACGTGAACTACAAGAAATCCAACAACTTGCAGCCTTAAATAAAACACTCAAGGCGAAAAGAAAAGTCCTTCCTCTTGAAATGGAGATTTTGTAAGTTAGACTCAGTTTCGTATATTTTATATTAATATTTCGGCAATATTTTCAATATAAAACGCCCTTTTTTTATCTGTATTTAATTGTATTTTAATGTTATTCCAATCTAATGTGTTACAAAGTAGTACCATTGAGTTTATACACATAGAGGAACCACCTCGACTGAACGAGAATCGGCTTAGTGCTTACCTGAAACTAAAACCATTATTTGCATAAATTTTGGAATCTGGTGGACTGTGTGGATTTTGTTCCATTCAGGTGGACTAGGTGGGATAAAGAAATGTGTTTTTTTTTTTTGTATAACCTTAAGTATGAAGTTAAAAAGGATAAATGAACGAAGGGTAACAAGATTACGTCACTTCGGTTTTTTATGTTGGTTGTTGTAATTATTGTTACCAAGCGTGAAGATATTGTATAGACACAAAAATAATCGATTTGTTTAAAAAATTAAAGTTCTTACAATTTGTTGAATACGTTTTTAAACGTTTTTACTTTATACATGGATGTATATATTTATGGATGAAGGTATTTATGTATGTATGTATGTAAGTACCTATTTGGATGGTCGTATAGTTTTTTGGGTTTTCATATTTAGATAGCATTTGGATAACTTTTTTTAATGGAGAAAAAAATGTCTGTTTTTTTGAGTTCTGTGTATCCCTAAAGTCGTTGTTAAGGGTTAATTCAAAATACTATTTTAGATTACATACCTATATAAGAGCTGGGGCATTTAGATAAATAGGTACCCATATTGGGAAAAGTCAAGAATAGAACCGTATGGGAGGACATAAACGGGTCGGTCGATTTTTTTCAAAGTTGGTACCTAGCGTCTTTTGGGCATTCCCCCACACGCTTTTTTTCATTTTTTTCAAAGACCAAAACTAACGGTAGCAAAAAATGAAAATCTTATTTCTCTTAAAAACGTGCCCACAACTTCAAAGAACAAAAATTCAGCAATTTTTTTTTGCAAAAAGGCTATCATTTTTCGAAATTCCGAAAAATGGTTAAAAATGGTACCTCACAAAGAACCATTTTTTTTATTTTCTCAAAAACTGTTTAACTGATATTGATCAATTTTTTTATGGAGAATATTTGAAAAAGTTTTGTCTTGATTTTTTAAAAAAGTTTCAAATTTTTTTAGAACTTAATAATTCGAAAACGACTCGGCAATTTTTAATAAACTTGGCACTCCGCAGTTTTTTAACATTATCTTATATCTAGCAGATTTTAAATGAAAATAATTCTTATAAGCATAAATAACGGTACCTACCATACAAATACAAATTTATTGACTGTCATTTCTTCATGATTGTTTTTAGGAGTCTAACCCATCTTTCAACCGACGAAATTTTTGCAACTTTTGAAGAAACCAGGCCCGTTTTGGATGACATTTTCAATTTACTCTTCAAAGAGACAAAGATAAAAGGGTACAAAGGTATCAATCATATGAAAACTATAATGCTAATTGATGACAAAAAGCAATTGCAAATGATGCATTTTTTGGGAAAAAACTATCAACCAGAAGAAAAAGGTGTCCCTAGTGTAAGTAAAGTTAATTATTCGTTTAAAATTTGAATTAAATTTCTACAAATTCATTTTACTTACAGCTGACAGAGCTTTACATAAATGCCTTAATTCCCGAATGGACGCTAAATATTTTCATGAAAAAATTTAATTTAACTCGAGCCAAAGCAATAGAGAGGTTACAAGCACAAGAAGATTATGCTGTCTACAATAGTAAGCAAATAGTGAATTGACGATGTATTGAAAAAAAATAAGATTCATTTTATTGTCGATTGTCGAAAACAACCCAGCGAACAGCAACCATCTGTAGAACAGATATTAAGCATTTATTATTTTAGACCTTAAAAGAAAAACTATTTAACACAAAAAATAATTCAAAAGTATGTAAATTCATCTTGATGTCGTCACACTCACTCAGGTCCTTTTGATAAGGATCTTAATAAAACCTTTGCATTGGTTTGTGTTTAAAGAAATAATTAATTTATAAAAATTTATTTAAAACCAAATAAAATACAAATAAATGTTAATTAAAACAAAAACTAAAAGAAAAGGCTTACGTTATTGTTTTATTTATTTATTCTTCAAATACATACAAGTAAAATATACAATCGCAAACAGGTATACAATTATTAATTACTTTACATTTGGTAAATTATTATTCCTTTTACGTGACCTTTCAAATTATGTAATGTTGGTTGAATGTTGAGTGGCCTATACTTTAATTTTTGGTACTTTGGAATGCCTTTTTCAAAACTTTAAAATATTCAGTATATATACAACAGCTCATAACGTACCAAAATAAAATATGTAATTAATAGGACTTTTTTTATATCAACGTCAAAAGAACAAAGTATTTGTATACTTTTTGGCACGACATTCATCCTCATCGTAAACAATTTGTAATATTTGTTTAGCTCTGTCTTAAGAATAATAATTAACACTCTATAGCCATGTTAATGATTCGCTCGGCACTGGAAAGGAAAACAACATAGATTTAATTAAAAAAATTACCAGACAATCAGAAGACTTACTTTAATTTTTTTTCTTCTTCCGTGTAGACTTTTGGACGTAGTGGTATTATCTTACTATCTATACTCCTCGCCGTCCATATTGATTGGTTTTCCTTCACCACTGGTGAATTCCGGAGGCGATGCAATATCAAGTTTTATATAACCTATCGCAATAAGTGTATCAGATACTTTTTGAACAAGAATATCAAGAAGTAAAGTTTCATCAGCTAGGGGAAAATGTTCTTAATGTATTTTTTCAGCAGCAAGCGGATATGATTTTCACCAACTGTGGGAAACTTATTTTTAATTTTTGCCACCACGATGTTTGTGGCTGGAGAAGATGATTTTAAATGAGATACTAGAGATATTTCCATTGGCAGTAAATGATAAATGTTTTGCATAATGCGGTTTTTCTTAAATACCTAGTAGGTATATAATATTAAATTGTAGCGTCTAAATCGCACTTTATTAACTTATATTCACACATAATTTAGATAATACCAAGTTGTAGCCTATAATTCGCACTTTAATTAAAATTGTCAATTAATAATCACTTTAAGAAATATTAAATATTTACAATTTGTAATAATTTTAACTTTCACAGTCTTCAAAATAATGTGAAATTCGCAGAATACAGTGACATACAAATTTCCTTAACAACCGTTATCCATTTAATATAATATTCAAAATAGAGATGGAGCTAGTTAAAGGACATTTTTGTCCTGAACCGTACCAGGCGTGTTGTTTTGCCCGGGGGTTATTGGACGAAAAAAACAACGACGGGGCTTAACAATCCCCATGTTAAATGCAACAACAACTAATCCCCTGCGGACTTAGGTTAAAAAAAACTGTATTACCGGCGTGAATTACATACTAGTTATCGATAGTTTGTATAAAAACTCTCGTTGTCGTGTTTTTTTCAACCAATTTCCCCAGGGCTTGCAAAATAATACGCCTTTTATTGCAAACGTTGAAATTAATTCATATTTTTGGTGCACAGTTTAAAATAAAAAAAATTTAAAGTTTCTAGGGACGGTGGGTCGTGGGATAGCGGCGGGTGCTGTTGTTTATAAAAACTTTTGACGTGGGTGCTGTAGTGTTGTTGTTTTTATTTTTAATATGTTTGTTGTTTGTTTAACTAAATAAATGTTTGGCTAAAGTAAAAGACACTTAATATGGGGTTTTCCATTGGTAAAATAAATCAATTTATTTTTGATTTGGATCTGTCAAAAACACAATTTCCCCTCTTTTTCCTTTGCATTGATTTTTGATTTTAGGCTTAAACATTGTATATAAAACCTATAGTACTATCATAAAGCTGAATTTTAAGTTACGAGATAAGCTCGTCATTTCCCATGGAGGAGCTGATATCACATTATAATATAATAGATCAACATATTGCTATATACAAAAACAGATAGAGATTAGCTCGACAGTCGAACAATCGAATGTTGTTCATGAGAGTACTATAGATTTGATACTTTTGTACAAAAGTGAACAAAATAGGGTTATTCCCGATCTGATGCAACTATAGTCTTGTATCATTGCAAAAATGCAAAAGTGTAAAATTGCTATACCTACCCTAACCCCATTGTAAAAAAAAAATTTTGCACATCGGGAATACCCCTAATGTTTTGTCTTTTTCAATGTACTACGCAATCCTATATCTTCTTTCTCAAATTTTACAAAAGTGAAAGTTAAAGCGGTCTTAACTGTTTCTTTTGCACAAAAGTAAAACACCAACAGATGACGCCACTGGGGGGGGGGGGATTTTAAGGGAACAAAACTTCATACAATGGTGCTTGGGGTTTAAATATTTGTCGGTGAATAAAAATTGCTGAACCACAGCTTAAATATTTGTACAACTATATGCCCCCAATGGTGGCATATATTCTGTTAGTCAATTTTTAAACTGATTAGTAGTGTCCGACCGAAGCTTCGGCTTCGGCCTTCGGCTTCGGTCGAATTCGGCCAAAAAACAACATTCGGCCAAACCTTCGGCTTCGGCCATTTTAGGCCGAAGTTTTGGCCGAAGCCGAAGAATCTGTTTATTATATCGAGCAAACAAACTTTTGTTCTTAGCATACAACATTAGACTCTTTGATTTTAATTAATAATGTATTGAATTAATATTACTAAAAATTATTACTAAAAATAAATTATTTATTTCTTTTTTGTTTATAATTACTAATTAGTTATAAGTTATTTTTATTTTATTTGTCTTATGTTATTTAAGCAATAAATTTTAATAAAAATAATATTTTTATCCAATTGGAAAGGAGAATCCTTGACTTTTTTCAACCTTAGGCTTCGGCTTCGGCCGAAGATTTTCTTTTAGCCTAATAATTCGGCTTCGGCTGAAAATCGACCTTCGGTCGGACACTACTGATTAGTAAAACACCAACACACATAAATAATAATCAGTTTAAAAATTGACGGTGATTCTGCTTAATATCTAGTTATTTCAGTGTAAAAAAGTATAAATTTGTTAAAATTTCATTACTGATTTTGCCTAACCGTTATTCGGCTTATCGGTGATTGCAAAGTTATCGTGCAAATCCGAAATGTAACAAAAAGTTCCACTTATTTCATTATTGATTTTGCTTAACTGTTATTCGGCTTATCGGTGATTGCAAAGTTATCGTGCAAATCCGAAATATAACAAAAAGTTGCACCAGTTTCATTACTGATTTTGCTTGACTGTAATTTGACTTATCTGTGTTTGCAAAGATAGTGGAAATCCGAAACGACAGATTCGCGTTATTAAGGGGGATTAAGACCGCTTTAACTTTTACTTTTGTAAAGTTTGAGAGAGAAGATAGAATTGCGTAGTACGTTGAAAAAGACAAAATATTTGGTTCAATTTTGAACAAAAGTAAGTTGAATGTAGTTAACACTTTATTTTCTAATCTGTCCGTCCAGACGGAAATGGAACGGGAAAACGAAAAATGTCACATTTGAAAATTTCCGTGTACACGCCCCTTTGTAAATTGGCGTTTTGCGTAATGAAAACGCGCAATAAATACCTACATTTTTTATGCACCTTCATCAATAATTTTTGTGAAAACACTGTTTAAAACGCAAGATCTAATAATTATTTGTTTTATACCATCCAACAGTACTTGGGTGGACCACTTCGCTGGTTCTCAGTTTTTTCCTATCTTTATAGAGGCGCCAATCGACTGGCTCAATCATGTTAAGTTTTAAGTCGATTTAACAAAAAAAAAAAATTAAAATAAGGATTATACGAAACAATGGCGATTTTTTCTTCAATCGGAATTCAATGGTATGGAAAATATTTATTCTTTTTGTTGAAAATATTTTCAGCCTGGCAGTCAGCACGGGAGCCAGCAAAAAATCTGTCAACAAAAAAGCTTAGTGTACAGTGGACCTTAGGTTTAAATAGTGCGTTGTTGGTGTAAGCACAATGCAAACTTTATAATTCATTGCATTACTCATTTTCTAACCACCGCTAGAGACGCTGATGGCGTAAGCAGAATGAACTTTAAAGTTCATCCAAATATTCCTGTCTACAGACGCTCGTTACGTCAACAGTGTCATCGAAGTTAGTAACGCTTCATCTCTTCAATCATACGAAACAGCCGCTGTACTGCAATCTTACGAAAAAGCTACTGTACATAATTTGTTTGGGAACACAAGCAGGGCGTGGAGTGTTCAGACAGGAGATAATTCACATTCTGCAAGACAATTGGTCTGTTTGGAAATTTCTTGCGAATTTGCACAAATTTTCAAAAAATTTCACAATTTGCTTTCAAAACCCATAGAAAAAAAACTCAGTTTTTGGGAAATTTGTTGAAAAAAAGTTACCAAACAGGCATAATGAGATAAAATCGTCTACCAGAATCAAAATAATATATTAATAGATTTAAGAATTTTAGGGTACAATGTTGCAGGGCTAAACAATAAATTTTTCGCTTTATATTTTTTTAATTATATTAAAAGCTTTCAAGTGTTTATACTTTTTGAAACACATGTTTTAGAGGATGAAAAAGATAAATTTATAGGAATGTTTAAGGAATATAAATTAAAATGGATTCCAGCTGTTAAATCTAGCGCGTTTGGAAGAGGAAGCGGAGGTGAATTGCTGGGCTATCGCAAGAGTCTTGAAGGAGTTGTAAATTTTAAGCAAGTGGAAGACATTGATGTTCTGAGAGTAAAAATAAACGATTCTGACTTTTTCATCGTAGCTATTTACCTGAACTGTAACCACTGGAAAAGGGATTACGAACAACTTTAAGTTGGTAATCTGACCAACTGTGTCGCGACGTGAAGTTTCGTTCAGTTTCGTGTGAAAGTATGCACGGTGTCGCTGAAGTGCAGTTCCGCCTAGTGCGGTTCTACCTTTATCGTCAATTTGAAGATGTTGAAATGTTCTTGAGATATTTCCTCAAAAAAATTTTCCGCCTACCAACTAGCACTCCAAATTATATGCTACATCTAGAGACAAAAGTATCGCCTTTGTTCTTAGAAACTCTCAAGCTGCACTTTGAGTATATAATTAAAGTGTTGGAGATGGAAGATGAGAGATTGTCTAAACAAATACTGAAATATATTTTAAGTACAAGAGGACAACTTGTGGAAAAGTGGGAAGAGCTAGAGACTGACCTTGTTGATATTGAAATAAGCCCTATGGAACTAAGGAGCGTGTTTAATACCATATTAAAAAAAAAGTAAGCTACTCTACCTCTGAAAAATGTCTAGGGGAAGCGCAATCGTCTCAATTAGGAACATTTAAAGCCAACTGAATTTCGATCTTTAAGAAAATACCTATTTCCAAAATCATTTTACCCTAAACATGATAAGTTTAATCTTTAAAATAAGAGGTGAATTATTAAAGCTAAATTATATTCCACATCAAGGAGATCTGCCAATTTTATGAGACCTATGAAATCTGAAGGAGAGAGAGGATGTATATCACTTCATCGCAAGATGTCCTATCTTAAATGAGTTCCGTGTGATGCACTTCGGTTTGAAGTCATTGAACATGAACGAGGTGCTAAACATTCTGAACGGTAATCATGGCTGGGAAGTTTTGTACAAATTTACATCATCTGCACTAAGCTACAGACAACGGATTATTGAGGGAGACTTCTAATGAAATGAAAACATTATGATTAAAATAAGAATTAGTCAATCTGGTAGACGGCCTTTGGCCAAACCATATAAAACTTTCGAAAAAGAAACCTTACTGTAATAAGTTAATTATAAATAATATATTGGAATAAAGTTTTGATTAACTTAACTAACTTAGAAATAAAACAAAAACCAACTATACCTACAAAATATATAACCAAGATTTTAACTTTTTCTATTAACTATACCTACGTCATAATTTCATATTTTTCCTTCATACACTCCTTAGCTCGACCTTCACCGATCATTCAACGAACGCATAAATTTTACACAAAATGTGCTTTGAAAATGGAATTATAATATACCTACCTATAAATAGACACATCTACATATTTCTATACGGACATACATAAGCTGCTCAGTGTTGAGTGTATAAAAACTGAAAAGGAATATTGGGTATGTGTAAGTATAATACTTATTATGCTTAGCCCTTATCGTGCACAAGCTACAAAATAAAGCTCACACCCTTCGCACCTTCTCCTCTTTGTCATACTACTCTTGTGCATTCCTATTTGTGTTGCTTGCTTTTTTTGTGCGAACTTCTGTGGATCTTATTTTATTAAGTTCCACAAAATTTTAAAATCTCGATTTGGTGTATGCAGCGACACCTATTGTACAGTTAACGCTAGTTTCGTGGTTCCTCTATGTGTATAAACTCAATGCTACTAGCCGTGTTTTTTTGCAAGCCCGGGGGGAATTGGATGAAAAAAACGACGTCAGTGCTAAACAATTAACATGTTAAATGCAACAACAACTAATCCCGGAGAATTCTCGGGGTTTAACTTAAGCGCACCGAAAAACTGTGTTACCGGCATGAATTGCATACATGTTATCGATAGTTTGTATGAAAACTCCATATTTTTTACTGTCATGGCGTCGCTAATCCCCGCTGTCGTTTTTTTCAACCAATTCCCCCCGGGCTTGCAAAAAAACACGCCTGCTATCAATCTCCCACAAACCTGCTTACTTTTCCGAAGGTAAATGAGGCAAAGGGAACATGAAAAATTACAAACAAAGAGACTTATGCACAGACTGGCAGCCGGGCGATAAATAAAAGATTCTTATCTACGAATATATTTACAGTGATATATACCAACTCGTTTTCCCTTTATGTCCTCCAGTTCATATAAGTTGTTACCTATAGCTATGACCTTTCTGATTTTCATTTTTAAAAACTTTGGCGATAACTTAGCACTGATTTTCTTAGTGGCATCACTAAGTATGAAATTCCTCCTGTAGACTATCTCACCTACGGAAAATTTATTGGCTTTACTACGGGTGTTATATACATTTTCATACTACAATGTGCATTAGCTAAGGACTCTTTTATATACGTATGTAAGATGTTCATCTGTGATGCTTTTGACGAAATTTTAATCTCTGAGTTATTTAAACCATTAAGGTCCTTAAGCAATCTGTAATCAGAACCATGCTCGACCATCGGTTATCCAAAAAGTGCCTCATATGGTGATACACTTGTCGCGGAATGCACTGTCGTGCAGAGAGCGCTCGCGATCGAAGGGAGATGTAAGTCCCAATTCCGCTGGTCTTGATCGATGTATAATCGGATTGCGGCCAAGATCGAACGATTCACCCTCTCGCTTGCATTAGCTTGAGGGGAATATTCTGCAGTCTTTACGTGGTTTACACCATATGTGGTCATAAGTTTTTCAAAGTCGCGGCTGATAAATTGTTTTCCGTTGTCGGAAAGTATGGTTTCCGGCACCCTAAACAAACAAAGAATATTTTCTATTAAAAATTTGATGACCGTTTCTGAGGTGGCCTTTCTTAGTGGTTTGATCACCAAAAACTTCGTGAGCTGGTCCAGCGCAATTACTATATGGGTATTTCCGTTCTTGGAACGAGGGTAAGGACCCAAAAAATCTATATAAACCATCTGAAACGGTCTCTCTGCCGTAAGAGCTTTCTCAATTGGTGGTCTTAGGGTACTGTTAGGTGCTTTACAAGTTTTACATACGTATGTCACATCGTGCAATGAACGCTTTTACCTGTGCTGCCATGCCGGCCCAAAAGAACCGAGCGCGAAGTCGGTACAATGTTTTCGATATACCACCGTGTGATGCTCTAGGTGGTTGATGAGCCAAAACTATCAAACGATCCGTCATCGCTTCCGGAACCCAAAGCTTCCAAACAAGGTCATCCTCTAAACTCTAAATAATTACCTGTGCAATGTTGGACCTTCTTATAAACGAAACTGTTCGATACTCGAAGGTCCGGTAGCTGGTTTCATTTGATTTTCGACTGTGTCAATGATCTTGGAGTATTCCTCAGACTTAAAGCTGGAGTCTTCAAGATCTATATGCAGCACGTCAGAGGCTTCGTTCACAACCGAATCTTCAGGGCTCAGTGCATTTACTTCAAATACCATTGATAGCGGGACTACATTCTGTGAGCTTTTCCGATGTTCGATGGTGAAGTCAAACCCCTGAAGCTTCAAGCTCCTTCTCGCCAACCGACCCCTCAAGTCCCTTTGACTCATCAGCCACTTCAAGCTGTCGTGATCGGTGATTACCTTAAACGGTTGTCCTTCCACGTACGCTCTGAACTTTTAAACACCGACAACGGCAGCTAGGCATTCACGTTCAGTGACGCTATAATTGCGTTGTGCCTTATTTAGTTTTTGAGATTGAAAGTAGATTGGACGCTCATTCCCTTCGTCATCCAATTGGCACAAAACACAGCCTATTCCGGTGTTGGACGCATCACAGAGTTCTGTTTTTGAGAGCAAATTCCCTTGGACATGAGATTGCCCTTCGCTTCGTTTCCCGAGCAACGCGGGCATTGTGGTACAGTAGTATTTTCCTGACCACACCTATAGCAGAAAAGATTTCATTGGTGTACGTGACACTCAAAGTAAGTATGTCCTTTCTCCTTACAGTTGAAGCATATTAAGCTTCGATTATCCCTGTTTACGTTGAAGGCTTCAACGCTTGGATCTGCACCTACCCCTAGGTCATCTATTTCCAACTCGGAAACATTTCTACGGTTCTGTGTAGGTTGTTGAAACTACGGTCTAATGGGCCTCTGCGAACTGGAGTCATGATTGTTTAAATATTTTTCTATATTTCTACAAACGTACACCATCTCAGGCAAACTATTTGTATGGAACGTTATTAACAGTTCCCCCATACGTCGTTTTACATTTAGTTTTAACAACTCTACAATCTCTTCTGATTCTGAAGGCTGCTGGCGTCTATCGAAAAGTTTTCGAGACAGTTCGGAATCAGTCTCTAGACTGAGGTACTGCTCTATTAAAGCCAATTCCAGCGTTTCCCAGTTGGCCGTTTGGTTAGACTTAAGGTATACCCAGAACCAATTTTCAACTGGACCAGTTACGAAATGGTGAAAGTTTTGTACTGTTTGCTCCCAACAAACGTTGTAACTACATCTCAACCTATTCAACCTAAAAAGGAAGTCGTCTACCGTCATCTGTTTGCCATCGAATTTTAAACCCTATTTGTGGAAATAATGGTATCTGAAAGCTGACGTAGCAGGAGCTGAATGGAAAGTACTTCCAAGGGGGTCGTTTAATGAAAAGTTATTGAGTTGTCTTAAAAACTCATCTGCATTTGACGTTCGAACTTGGTTTGGTGGATGAGATGTAGACTCATATTGAGGCAGTACATTTACAGTAGGATTGTTGTTGTAGTACTTGCAGGAGCTGGGATATTTCTACGTTCTAAACCACCTCGTTGTGGAGTAACCACCGGTGTATTTGTCACTAGAGCTAGCCGTACGATGTTTTCAACTTGACTTTGTAAAAATACTCTACTCCGTTCAGCCTCTGCCCTTAAAAACTCCAAGTCCTTTGCCCTGTTTACCCCTATTACCGCCTTAGCAATTTCCTCAATATAATCCCCTAATAACTCATACTCATCAATCGGCCGTTCACTTTCACCTCGAGCCGAAACATCTATATTCTGACTGCCCCTATCTTCCTCTTGAGCCAGCAAAGAAGCTGCTCCTCCACCCGCTGTCAATTCAGTTTCCTGTAGGTTCGAGGATGAATGTTCATCCTCTACAGTCGGTTGCGTCGTAGCATTAAGAAGCATGGCGCTTCTTAAAATCTCCAAACGACAATCTCTTCCTTCTTCCCATCTTGATTTAAAAAAAATTGTTTGCTGTATCCTTTCAAATTTTCGACAGTCAAAAAAAATTTAACTCAAGCAAATAGTTTACACGACAGTGATTCCAAAAACTGATACAAACAAAATTCAAATCCAATTTTCAGAAAATGTATATAAATTGTGATTCTCGAAAAGTGACTCTGGAAAATAATAATAGATTCAATATATTCTGAGCTCCAATAAAGGGTAGCTAGATCCGAAACAAAAATAAAACAAAATTAAAATAAATATAAATATAACCTAATAAATAAAAAAAAATTATAAATCGAAACTAAAGGTAGGCAATCAAAAAAGAAATAAATGATGTAGCAATGATTATAAAAAGGTACAAACTGACAATGATAAATTCTCAATAAAAATTCAAAAAAATTGTGAAAAGAAAGAAAAAAAAATCGAAAAATAAATGTAGTTGTAACTATCATAATAATTAAGGGTGGATGTGGCATGTTCAAAACTCTCTCAACAGGTAATCATTCTAACTCCTCCAGGGTGCTTTCTCTTTCTTCGACTCACTCACTCAACATAATACAAAAATACAAACAATCGCTGCCGTCAAAAAAAAATTAGTAGTGTTCTGAAGATCTAAATAGGTTGTTCTAAATTTGCAGAATACTTGAGATAATCTTTCTTCCAAATACCAGTTTCAACACTTTAGATTTTTGGGTCGAGCACTGTATCATACCTCTTACATCAAGTCAATTGTGATTGCTAAAGATTGACAACAACATATCGGATAAAACAAATCCAAAATGTGGATCACCTTTAAAATTAAGAATTGATTTCTTTTGTTAAATGAAGTCAACCACAGGAGTTTAAGTTGAGTACAGACTAAGCAGAGACACTATCATCCACTCACTGGACGTCAACTGTCGGCAACTATGGGTTCATAAAATGCAAAAACTCGAAAACCATTAATCATTAAAAAATGCAAAAATATAAGAACAAACTTTATTTTTTTTTCTGCAGCATATCCTTGTTCCTTCCAAAATGGACGAAGTCGAGTCCCACGTTGGGCGCCACCTGTAACGGAACCTGGTGTGTTCTAGCAAGGACTTCTGAAAAAGGTCAACTTCTATCCCACCAAAACAAAGGTGATGCTAAAACCCTCTTTTAAAAAACATATTTGAAGCCGACTAAACTTTCTTCAAATCCCTGCAAACCTTCACCCCCTTACGCCACCCTTACGACCTTTAGTTAACAGAATTCTATAGGTCGATCCAAGCAGCAGGAGTAAAGGATGCTCTGGTTACTTCTAATACTTCTAATACTAATACAGTGAACAAGTAATGAGAAATATGAGGCAATTCCACCCACGCATCCTTATTGTAATGCGTCCGTAGCTATTGCGACCTCACTCATGCTATTTGCAGTAACTCCCTAATTCGAGTCGAATATGGTAAATTAAAAACTTACCTTTTACTCATATCATACCATGATGTTGTTTTAGAGTTCATATGAATTGGCCACATCCACCATATATAAGGTTTCTAGTATTTCATTATTATACGCTAATAATTCATTCTAAAAAGGAAATCGCCTTCCCATTGAAAAATTAAAAAAAATAGCAGAAAATCTCCTTTTCAAAAATCGTTATAAATCCTTTTATTAAAATAAAAAAAACATCTAAAATCTAGTATAGAATATATAAAATATGGGCAATCAATTTATATAATATGTAATATGTAAATTATTAAAAGAACGCAATGTTTCTAACATCGAAATTCAATAGAGCAATGAAATTTACGAACATCAAAATTCGGTGAGTGTATTTTCCTTGTATTTTGTTGTATATTTTGTTGTTTATTTTGTTGTTTATTTAATAAAATTCTAAAGCCTTGCCAACTGAATTTTGCAAACAGCAACAAAATTGAGCTGCTCAAATAATGCAAGATTGCTGTTCTTTAACATCCACTGCTGTTCTTTAACAGCCACTATTGTTCTATAACAGCCGCTGCTGTTCTTTAACAGCCACTGTTGTTCTATAACAGCCGCTGCTACGAGATACACGCCGAATTCACCAAATAACTCGAAAAAGATCGTGTTATTTTTTGCATACGAAACCAAACTTTGAGCCGAGACAGACAAACGCAGAGAATCATTAAGTGAAACAGAGAGCTGTATAACTGACCTCAATCAATCCACCACAGCACAGCGATTGAAGATAAGATACACACAAAATTCACCAAATAAGTCGAAGAAAAACGTGTTATTATTTTGTATAACGCCGTGTCCGAATTGCGTTAAAATTTTCTACCACTGGTTAAATTTTGACGTTTGGTTAAAATGGGATAATTTTTTTATTTTTACTGTCCGAACTAGATTAAAGTAGGATGGGTTAAATGGGTTTTTAGTTAAAATTCCCGCAAGACTAAAGAAATTTCCCTAACCACAAATGTGTTTTGTTATTCCAGAAAATAAATATTTTATACAAATCCAGCTTGAAATGTATCAAAATAAAAATTCGACCCGAATAAAGTACAAATTTCTTAATTTGATTTACTTTTAAAGGTTTTGCATCGATTATATACCCAAACATTACGGAAACAATCCTGTTGTGTATTGCTTGATTATGCAGTCTCCGAACACTAGTTCACAGCTGTCAACAAAAAAAAAAAAAACAAAATAAAACAAAACAAAACAACCAATTGGCATTAATTTTGCAAGATGAATAACAAATTTGAGGAAGTATTTTATATTAATTCTTTTATATTTTTTAAAATATCAGCTTATTATTTTGAGGACTGCAATAACACAGCAACGACTACGCGAGGTATGTGTACATGCACTAATAAAAATAGTTTCAAAAAAAAATAAAACAAAACAACCAATTGGCATTAATTTTGCAAGATGAATAACAAATTTGAGGAAGTATTTTATATTAATTCTTTTATATTTTTTTTAAATATCAGCTTATTATGAGGACTGCAATAACACAGCAACGACTACGCGAGGTATGTGTACATGCACATAATAAAAATAATTTCAAATTCAATTTTCTCTCTTTCCTGAGAAACGTCAAAATTTAACCACTAGTGTCAAATTTTAACCTGCTCTGGAGCTGGGTTATTTTTAACCCATTTTATTCACCTCGCTAGTGTCAAAATTTAACCAAACGTCAAGTTTTAACCAACATTTTAACGCAATTCGGACACGGCCTAAGAAAGCGGGCGTTGAACAGAGTCGACCCAAACTCAGAAAATCATAAGTAAAGAAAGAGAAAGGAAACAAATTTGTTCTATCAGCTTTGTATATATAAAACCTATAGTACTATCATGAGGTTGAAAAATGTATCTTTATGTATGGACGCTACAAGGCGCTAGAATAGCAAAACTTGACAATGGAGAGTTAAAGTGGAAGAAAATACTAAAAGGAAAAGCAAAAAATAGAAGGAGAGGGTTGTATTATTGTGATTCTGACCATAATAGGGGGAATAAGGGAGATATCTAAATCAGAAGTTATAGTCATGACAACGACAACAAAAAACTCATGTCTATGCTGTGAAAACGGTATATACATATTGTAAATTCGATTTATAATGGACTGTAGTTTTTTTGAAGTTTTTATAATTTTTTGTTTCCTATTAAAATAAGACCACCGATTTTAACCTTTCTTGGCTGAGAGCAAATTTTATTGTGTCGTGATAGCCACGGCAAACTTTACAATAAAAAAATTAACGAAAGAAAATGAAAGAATGACAAAAAACAATTTACAATAGGTGACAATTTAGAATTAAGTTACTAACGCAATTATAATGATGAATTCACAATAGTGACAAACTGATAAGTTAAGTTAAGTCAATAACGCAATGATGAAAAGTAAATTTACACTGGTAAACATCCTCCCGCAGTTGAAGATATTTCAACTAAATATCAATGAATAGCGGACATAGCTTGGAAATCGGTCGCTTTGTTTCTCCCTTTGATGTTACAACAGATACAACTCGAATTAAACCATCGGTTCCTGGATATATTTGAGTAACTCTGCCAACGAGCCACTGACATGGGGGCTGATTGTCGTCCTTGATGATAACGATATCATTTATTTGGATATCTTTGAGCTTCTCAGCCCATTTATTTCGTTTTTGGAGCTGACTGAGATAGTCACTGGACCACTTTTTCCAAAATTGCTGGACAAGTTGCTGAACATGCCGCCATCTCTTTAACACCTTAACACCATCATCTATAGGCTGGTCAGGAACACTTGTCATGGGACGCATAATCAAGAAATGTGCTGGCGTAAGGGGATCAACATCTCCTTCAAAGCGGGAACACAACGGTCAAGAGTTGGCGCTATTCAACAGATAGAAGCTTATCTGACAAAGTATTGTACTAAACTCCTCATACGTAACTATAGTATTGCCTAGTACTCTGCGGAGGTGAAACTTCACCGTCTTGACGCCGGCCTCCCAGAGCCCGCCGAAATGTGGAGCATGTGGAGGTATAAAACGCCAGTTTATGCCCTGGCTCGTCAATTCGTCTGTGACATCACCTTGAAATTGGTCTGATAGAAACTTTTTGGACCACTCGCGAAGCTGGTTATTGGCGCCGGCAAAATTCGTACCATTGTCGCTGAAGATGGTGTGGCATCGGCCACGCCTGGCAACGAAACGTCGTAAGGCTGCTATGAAAGCTTCTGAAGTCAAATCCGTAACGGCTTCTAAATGAAGAGTCTTGGTAGCTAGACAGATGAATAAGGCGATATAGGTTTTAAATCGTTTGGCACCACGACCTTTCCAGGAAGCAACGGTAAAGGGTCCTGCGTAATCGACGCCGGTGTTATTGAAGGCTAATCCTGGTTCCAGTCGTTGCCTTGGTAAATCTCCCATCTGCTGTTTAAAGGGAATAGCACGCTGTCTCATACAATCTGGACACTTATAGACACACCTCTTGACCGCGTGGTGTACATCGACGATAAAATGATTCAAAGATAACAAGTATGTCATTTGACGAACTCCTGCATGAAGATTACGTATATGACAGTCAAGAACGATGAGGTATGTAAGTCGATGATCCTTATGAAGGATTATAGGATACTTTTGATCAAATGGAACATCAGCGTTGGACAACCTACCACCTACACGAAGTACACCATCTTCATCAATAAACGGGTTCATCCTAAAGATTTTGCTTTTCACAGGAACGGGTTTTTTACGAAGCAAGCAATCAATCTCAATCGAAAACGATGTTTTTTGCGATATTTTGAGTAGAGCGGTTTTAGCCGAATTAATGTCACTCGGTGACAGCCACAAACTATTCAATGTAATCCTAGGCCTACGGAACTTTCGAATTAAGCGTATACAACGCGCAACGACGCGAAGAAGTCGGCTGAGGCTACTAAACCACTGAAATAACTCCCATTCAGGCTCGGCTGAGCTGGCGAAACAAGAAACTTCGGTTTCTTCGATGACTTCCCTTGAATTAGGTAACTGCGTGAAAATAACTTTGGATTTTTGAAGGAATACCGGTCCTTTCCACCACAAATCCAATGAAGGCAAGTGTTTTGGCATAATTCCTCGAGTGCCACAATCTGCGGGATTTTCTGCAGAACGAACATAATGCCAAGCTGAAGACGGCAGCTGAGCAATAATTTGGGCTAATCGATTATCGGCGAAAACGTTTCTAGGGCGAGGATATCCTTGGATCCATTGCAACACGGTCGACGCGTCCGTGTATGGAAAGCATTCGATGCTATGTGAGTTGAATGACTCTTTAGTCTTGCTAAGCAGCTTGGTTAGCAGTAAAGCGCCACACAACTCGAGTTTGGGGATGGTCAACTTCGTTCTAACTGGTGCGACACGCGTTTTAGCACAAATGAGCGATGTGGAAACGGAGCCATCAGTTTTTATGACACGGCAGTATACTGCTGCAGCATACGCAGACTCAGACGCATCTGCGAATCCGTGCAGCTCAATCAATTCCCCCTTTTCATGCTGAATCCACCGAGGTATACGTACGAAGGCAATGTTTTTTAGATCAGTCCTAATATCAGCCCATTCTTCGAAGAGTTCTGAAGGAATGATCGCATCCCAACTAAATCCCTTGAGCCATAACTTCTGCATAAAGATTTTTATTTTGATTATGGTAGGCGAAAGCCAGCCTAGTGGATCAAAGATCCGAGCGATATCAGATAAAACCTCTCTCTTGGAGATTTGAGATCGTAGCGACGGTAACTGTAAACTGAATTTGAAGATATCAGCTTCAGTATCCCAAACCAACCCAAGTAATTTAACGCTAGAATCACCCATTGGCAGATCAGTAGAGATTTCGAGGCTTTCGGCTTCAAATGTTGATAGGAATTCCGAAGAGTTAGAAGCCCATTTCCGAAGCTCCATTCCCGACTCCCTAAGAATTTTACATAAATCGTTTTTAGTTTGAACCGCGTCTTCAACCGAGTAGAAACCTTCGTTGTAATCATCGACGTAAAAATGGTACTTAAGGCTGTTGCTTGCCTGAGGATATTTTATTGAACCGTTAATACCTATCTGCTTGAGGACTCTGGTAGCAATGAAGGATGCCGGAGCCGTCCCATAAGTCAGAGTCAAAAGGCGATAGTCAATAGGCTTTTGGCCAACGTCCTCTCTCCAAACAATTCGTTGGTAGTTAGTATCGCTCTCGCTGACCATGACTTGGCGATACATTTTAGCAATATCCGCCTTTACTGCTACCGCGAATTTTCGAAATCCTATTAGCGAGATCACAAGATCATTTTGAATGACAGGTCCTACCATCAAGCAATCGTTCAACGAGATGCCATTACTTGATTTGCAAGAAGCATTGAACACTACCCTCAGCTTCGTCGTTGTGCTAGAGGGTTTTAAGACTGCGTGGTGAGGCATATAAAAGGAAGGCAAGTGTAATTCGCTCGGCGAGACGGGTGCCATATGACCTAATAGCTCATACTCACGCATAAATTGGGTATATTCCTGTTTTAGACCAGGATCATTTACGAATCTTCTCTCCATCGAATGAAGGACACGAAGAGCAGCATTCCGTGAGTTCCCGAACTCAATGGTTGACGTTTTAAATGGAAGACTGATTACATATCGACCATCGGGTCGAACAAAGTGGGTTGAAGCGAAGTGATTTTCGATCTGCTCGTGTACGTCGGATTCCGAAGAGCGGATTTCTTGTACGTCTTCATATTCCCAAAATTTTTGTAATAGGTAATCGAGATCAATCGCGGTTTGAAAAACGTTTAATTGTTGTTGACTATCCGAAGAAATATTTCCTGCAAGTATCCACCCGAAAGCAGTGTTTTGGGCTGTTGGCGAACCCGACGGATGAACGATTTTACCATCCGTTAGAATGTCGAAGAAAACATCAGACCCAAGCAATATATCGATTTTACTGGGTAGAAAGCATTGAGGGTCAGCTAGCATGAGATTCTCGAAAAACGCAATCTTTGATTTCGGAATCGATAACGTTGGTAAATTGCCAGTCAAATTTGAGAGTATGTACGCGTTTGTAGAAATTATAAATTTTGACTCACCTGACGAGTATAAACTCAAACTTACAACTCCTCTTGTTCCCAACGAACTGCCGCTTTGTCCAATTCCAAGAATGGGAATTTTAGCATGGGATCTCTTCAAATTTAAACGTTGAACACAATTTTCCGAAATTAACGTTGATTGCGATCCGGTATCAAGCAATGCTCGGCATTTATGTAGCTGGCCGCGATCGTCAACAACAGAAACTATAGCCGTAGGCAAAAGTGTGTAGCACTCCCGGAGTGCATGATTAATTGAATGTACCGACATTCCACACGCGATATTTTTTGAACATCCCGGTAAACTTACTTCAGGCCCAGCGTGGCCTTGATGTAACATCGTATTATGTTTTTGCGAACATATTCTACATACAGCATATTTACACTCGGTGATATTGTGTTTAACGCGGAGGCAGTTTTCACAGATTTTATTTGTCTTGACTAATTCGACGCGAGCCGGTACTGAAAGATTACGAAATTCGTTACATTGATATAGATAGTGATTGCGTTTGCATTTTATGCACGGTTGAACCGATGTGCTAAACACGCGTTTACTCGGAGTTTTGCAGGCTACTTTTTTATTAACACGTACATCTCGCGATATGGTAAGGCTTTCGAGTTCGTTAATGCGTTCCTTTAAAAATTCAATTAAGTCGTCGATCGTTGGATCATTTTTATTTTTAATGTATCGGACCCACAAAACTCTGTTTTCTTCGTCCATTTTTTTCGCAAGCACATACAATAGTAGCACATTCCACGAATCAACTGGTTTTTGAAGACCACGTAACGCATTAATATTTTCACTAATCAATCTAAAAAAGAACTTTATTTCTTCTAAACCGGTGCCTTTAAGAACTGGTGATTCGAAAAGATTATCTAAATGCGCGACCATTATGAAATGAGGCTTATCGTAAAGCGATTTTAATAGGTTCCACGCCACGTCAAAATTAGCATTATTCGGAGATAGATGTTTTATAACCGACGAAGTATTTCCCTTAAGACACGAAAGGAGATAATCCATTTTTTCAGCGCCAGCAATATTTTCTTTTGACTGCACCATCGCGACGAAAAGATCGTGAAACCGCATCCACTCATCATAACCGCCATGAAACTCCGGTAGTTTAGTTTGTGGAAGTCGATTATTCGAATCCACTCTTGTTATACTTATGGGCCTAGGCGATTGTTCACTTATGTTTTTAACATTTCAGTTAACGCGCACTGATTTTCTGTTAATATTTGCAGCGATTTATTAATTTTATCACTCGCGGCACCACCGAGCGGATTAGAAACACTTTGCGACTCGATTATATCAGATAATTTAGCAGAATTATTATAATACGACTCTTCGAACTCGACACGATATTCGGTTTCGGATGATAGATCTGCATCTTCATCTAACAATAATTCGATTTCATTTTGAATTCGCTCGAAATCGATCATGTAACCGTCTAATTTAATTTTTAAAGCCCGTGCTTTTGACACTTGTAGCGAAGGCGTTTGACAAGCTGTCGAAATTCTAGTGATTTGCCCTTTTAACGCGGCACGTTGACGTTTTAAGACGTAAATTTCGAAAACAAAACAAATTAATGTAAATAAACAACGTTCGCAAAAATAAATGTAAGTAGGTACTTTGGTTTTCAAAAGTGGCAACACTTAATTGTTTTGACTTTTTGTGTATTCGTTGCTTAACGAAACTCAACAATTTCACATATACACACACATTTGATTTTCTTCCCCTCTTTCTTTCTTATATATGCGCGCGTAACTGAACATGAAAAGTATATGAAGAGTAGGTCTGTATATAAAGAGCACCGTTCAAAGAAAAATAACGGACGTTACCGTTGATTTCGATTTGCACTTGCTACTTTAACAAAAAAACCAAATGTAGGTAAACCAAATATGTTTTATAATTATTATGGGATGAAAAACTATTTGGGTGGTTGTTTTTTACTGTAGGTATTTCGTATTTCGTGGCCACAAAAATGCACTAAGCACACGACGACACAACCGAACTGACAAATAATTTTTTACACAAATTGATAGGTAGGTACTACCGATGCAAGAAAGGTAACGGGTCTCGTGACTTTAATTATTTTATGTTGTAGGAACACGAAATGATTTAACTATTTTGGGGGTTGGTTTTGCACTTTGTGGAGGTGTTCGCACCCACGAATTGAATAAAGTATTGCCGAAAGCAACCGAACCGACAAAAAAGTTTTTCCTCGTGTCTCCCGCGCGCCGTACGAGATTAGAATATAAAACTCAACAAAATTCGAAATAATTTTAATTATTTATTATTTTCCGCACTTATCCGGTTCGTAAGGACCAAATGTAAGTTCGATTTATAATGGACTGTAGTTTTTTTGAAGTTTTTATAATTTTTTGTTTCCTATTAAAATAAGACCACCGATTTTAACCTTTCTTGGCTGAGAGCAAATTTTATTGTGTCGTGATAGCCACGGCAAACTTTACAATAAAAAAATTAACGAAAGAAAATGAAAGAATGACAAAAAACAATTTACAATAGGTGACAATTTAGAATTAAGTTACTAACGCAATTATAATGATGAATTCACAATAGTGACAAACTGATAAGTTAAGTTAAGTCAATAACGCAATGATGAAAAGTAAATTTACACTGGTAAACACATATAAAAATATAGCTAAGACAATTTTATATGGATTATACCTATGCATGAATTAAAGAATACAAGATTACGCCATTTGATTTTCTGTCTTCTTTTTCTGACGTATTTTGAGAAGAAAAAATTTTCCAGCCGATGATCTTTCGTGCGAGAATAATAATAAATAATAGGGGTATTCCCGATCCGATGCAACTGGTCTTGTATTATTGCAAAAATGCAAAAGTGTAAAATTGCTATACCCTAACCCCATTGTAAAAAAAAAACTTTGCACTTTTGCAATGATGCAAGACCAGTTTGCATCGGATCGGGAATACCCCTAATAATTTGTTCAAAAAACTTACATTTTATGTTTTTCAAAAATTAAATGAGAATTTGTTTAACAAATTATTATTATTCCCGCACGAAAGATCCTCGGCTGGAAATTTTTTTTCTACTCAAATGACGTCACAAAAAGAAGACAGAAAATCAAATGGCGTAGGTAATCTTATATTGGATTATATGGGTCGAATCTGTTTTCGTTGGTAGGTAGGTAGGTATTTTGTTCTTCTTTTTTTTCGTTGTTGCCTTTTTTCACTATCTAGGTAGGTATAATCTATATTTTGTCGTATGGGAATCGCAATGTTGCGAAATTTGGTTGTTTTGTTCTATTGTAGGGTTTCCAGAACATCTCTTTTATAGAGAACATGTTCTCTTTTTCTATTCCGATCTTTTTTACACTCTCTTTTTTCATAAAATTCTTTTTTTGGTATCTTTTTTTTGTACGTCCTCTTTTTAGTCTCTTTTTCGAAATACAAAATAAGTTTTCCACAAATGAACTTCAAAATCAATTGTATTTAAAATTTTATATGATTCTCAACTTTGAAAATAATTCACCATTGGAACTTGGAAGTTTCCAACTTTAGATTCTCTCAAAAAAAATATATTCCACTCAGTCCTAAATCAATCCTTAACATTTTAAATACAAACGGGTTTCAGTGAAGTACAATGCTTCAAATAAAATGCATTAATTGTTACGAAAAATATTTTAAGTACATAGAAAAATGGACACGTCAATTTAAAAAGTTTATAAGTTTTCACTGGATGATCTTGGAAAAAACAATAGTTTGGAAAGATGAAGAATAATGTTGCGAATATTGATTTCGAAAAATGTTAGAGGATGTGGAACTAAAAAATGAAGAATTTCGGAAAACAGTGTCTGATAAAAAAGGGTTAATTTTTTTTTGTTCCTCAAATAATTCTGAATTTCCTTCCGAATTTATTATTATTTTTAGGTCTGTTCCATTGGGTGCTGCAAATTTTCTTTTTGATATTTACCAGTAGATGATAAATGGAGCAAGTCAAAAAATATATAACCTCAGTATAGATGTAATTTTTGTTGTTTGTATTTGTATATTATTTTTGATTAGAGAAACACCAACAACAGTAATTTACTATATAATTTCTTTTTACTGATGGTGCTGCTTTTTTGCATAGATACAGTTCGTATCTACATTATTGAAGTGCTTTAAACTTATTTGATTACAGAGTATAAGTAGTCGCCTAAGTCAGAAGTACTAAGCAGTAGATGCTGCAGGCCAAAGGGACATACCTAATATAATTACATATGTTTGAAGTTATTAAAAATTTGTTCTTTTTTTCTGTATTCCTGGGAAAAATGTGAACGTGGAGCGTACTTTTTCTTTCTAAATTCCCATCGGTCATAAAATCCTATCATTTTCAAACTCAAGCAGTCGTACTTATTAGATTTTTGTCTACTTAGACACTGTCTAATTATTTTCAAATTGGTGGAAATATGCTTTATTTAATAAAAATAAATATCACATTATGCTCGGTTAAGGCAATCTACTCTGGTGTCTAAGTAAGGCAGCTATAAGACAACAATAAACAAGGTTTTTGAACATATTTTCCAAAGTTGGGCAGTTGTCGAAAGTTAGACAACGTTTATAAATAAGATCATAGGTGTTTTGAAATAATTCTCGCTGTCCATACTTGCGGATTTAGTGTGCTTTGATTTTCGATTGGATTGAAAATTCTTGACGTTTGGAATTTTTATATCCGATTTTGATTTATTTTTAATTTTAGAAATGTTGTTTCAGCTAAAAAGTTGCGTTCCTTTAGTTTGAAACTCTGTGCATTTGTGTGAATTTCTACATATTTTATTTTTTTTATATTCTGTTTACGGATTTGATTAAGAATGGAAATCAGAACAGCGTGACTATTGTTTTTGAATTATAATTTAAACTCTTTTATCTTCTATACCTGAAACAAATTGTGTTAATAAATTTAAAAACTATTTTGTGAAGAAGTCGTTATTTTATTAGTTTTTGGTTGAGGTTTTCTTTTGGTTGTGTTTGCGTATTGGAAATGTTCTCTTTTTTTTCATTTACATTATGGACACCCTATTCTATTGGTAGGTATTGTAATAATATAATTTAGTTTTTCAAAAACATGTCACATTTTATTGCAACTTTTGGCAAAAATATTATAAAAAAATCAAAAATGTATATTTTTTAATACCAATTTAAAATTAAATTCTTTCATTTTTTTATCATTTTTTTTGGAATAAAAATAAAAATAATATATCTACCTTATAGGTACCTACCTAACTTATAATATAATAAGTCGTTAGATACATAGGTACCTATAAGGAAAATTTTATTATTCGCAAAATAGATTTTCATGTTGCAGGTGCTAGGTATATCACGGTGACCATCCGTTCATTATAATAATGAACAGTTCAGTATTTGAAGACAATGTTCATTATGAATTATTTGTTGAACAAAAACACATAAATGTTCAGTATTTCAGAAGTTGTTCATTATTTTGTCTGTATTTAGTACAAATTCCTAAAAACAAGAACATAAAGAAAGAACGAACAAGACATCTAGTACAATTTTATATTTTCAAATGCTCTTGCAGAAAGAGTTTTTTCTAGGTACAGTTCAATAAGACCGACGGAAATAAAGCCCATAGGTCATATTTCCCAAAATAATGGAAATAACACCTGCAGGCTATTTTTCCTTTTTGGAGTGGCAATAAGACCCACCACAAAAAGCATTAAATTAAAACCCGCTATATTTTTTGCCTTTCTGAATTGGCATTAAGACCTACACTTAAAGTACCTATTCATACTTTGCTTTAAAATATTTTTCAATTAATGATTTTAAAACGAAAATTTTGTTGACTTTGTCAATAGTTTTATAGATATACCTTAAATGACCCGCTTCGCGGGTCCAGAAAAATATCAAAATCCGTAAAAATGAACTATGTTAATATGGATTTATTTTTCTTTTTGGTTGTAAGTCTTTTTTGTTTTAAAGTTATTTTGTTTTAGAATTTTAGTTTTATGCAAACAAAGACTGAATTTCTGTACCTTCATTTTTAAGTAGATATTTTTTTAATTAAATGGAATAATTTAAAAATGAATTGAATTTTGTTGCCTTTTTCCCATGTTCATTATTTGAAATTCTAAAATATGGTCACCGTAGGTATATGACTTACCTTTTTGTATTTTTTTTCCACATCACCCAGTGGGGTAAAATACTAGATGCGTTTTTTTTTTAGGTTCCCCGATAGGCCTATTCCTCTCTATTACTACGTTATAAATTATGTATAGATATATAAATATATATACTTATATAAATAACATATAAATATAAATGTTATGTTTAAATAATAATAAAATATCAAGATAGATGAAGATAAATTGAACACATGTAGGTATTAAAAAAAGTTGTTTTTACAGGTGGAAATCTTCATGTTATTAAGGGATTAATTTAAAATTCGTTTTTTTGTTTATCATTTTTTTTGGTCCAAAGTTTAATTTTATCATGCTGATAATTTTGTAAATATCAAATTTTGTAAACATTTTTAAGAAAAAAAATTGGTACGCATTTTTTTAGTAACAAAAACTAATTTAAATTTTTTTAATTCAAAATTTAATTTTTTTAAATTTATATGCTGATATTTTTATAACTATATAAAATTTTGAAAAAAATTTTAAGATAAAAAATTTGTACGCAATTTTTAAGCAACAAACACTAATTTAAAATTTTTTTTTAAATTCAAAATTTAATTTTTTTTAAATATTGATAGTTAGGTATGCAATATTATTAAAACTTATTAGAAGCTCTTATGTAAAGTATTAAAATCGGTTCAATAAATAATAATACAATAAATTAAATATCGATGGATATAATTTTTTACAAAAATATGGTAGATGGTACAAAATGTAATCAAAATCATAGGAGTGGTTTTTGAGAAAAATGATCCTTGTCTGGGAGGTATGGCTATTTTTGATCATACGAAAATTTGTATTTAAAATCTGGTAGATAATCTTAAAAAACTGCTAGATTCCAAGTTTGATCAAGTCGTTTTTGAATTATTAAGTTTTAAAAAAAAATTTTAAACTTTTTTTAAAAATCAAAAATAAATTGAAAATTATGTTTTACAAAACATTTTAATTTTTAAATTTTTAAAAAAATTTTGGAACTTTTCGAAAGTTTTGATACTTATTCCACGAAGGACTTTGTTTTGGAATTTTTGGATGGTTTCAGCATTTGTTTTATAAGTACAACCTAACAGTTGATCCCAAAATTCCAAACGGGTTTCATGTACTTGGTTGTTTAGCATTATAATTAATAAATTTTTTTTATATTCTAGGTTTTAAGTTCTCAAAATTTTATATTATTAATAATACATTTTTTGAGAAAATTGATATAAAAAGTAAGTTTCTATACTTTTTTCAGTATAATTAGTCATTTTGGCAGAAAACTTAATTTCAAGAAGTAGCAACCATAGTTTCAATTTATATTTTTTCATATACATACATATATATTAGGGTGGAGCGTCGATGTATGGAGAAAAATAAAAATTGGTGTATCAATTTCGTTTCGATGAGTAGAATAACTTGACATAAAAAAAAGTTTGGATTAAGTCTTTAGCCTTCTACCTTAGCTCAAAGTTTCGACTTTTTGGAAAAAATTTTTTTTTTTCGGAAACATTAAAATTATTTCACAATATTTGAAATAAATTATATGATATCATTCATGAAAAAGGAAAAACACAAATTATAATATATTAACTTTGTTTAGACAAATAAATTAACACAAACTTGAAAATAAAAACTTAAAAATTCATAATACGCCATTCAGAAACTAACCCAATTAAACTTTTTATTTTCCAAGTTGTAATTTTTTTTTGTGCGGAAAAATGGCAATATATTTCGAGAATATAATATCTTATTTTTTACTGGCCCGTCTCTGGCCTTTTCACCAGCTACTGTTATTGAAGCTTCGATCACCATCTTCACACAGCGCTCAACTCAACAGCTTGAGTGTGACAAAGGAAGTTCGAAAATGACATGCCAATAAGAGATTTTTTTTTTAGAAATTCTTCCAAATCCTGATCGCTAGTTCTATCCAACAAAGGGGGATTTGCCTGTTCGCCTGGAATTTTGCCAAAAAATGATATCAATGGCCGAAGAAGACAACACATTGATCAATTGTTTGTTCATGTCTGATGAGGCCCATTTTGATCTTAACGGCAATGTAAACAAGCAAAATTGCCGTATATGGAATGAGTCTAATCCAGAAATGCTCCATGAGACGGAACTGCACCCAGAACGAGTCACGGTTCGCAGTTTCATCAAGGTGTATTGTCGGGCCGTACTTCTTTGAAGAAAACGGTGTAACCGTTACTGTCAATGGGGACCGTTATTTAAAGATGTTGAAGGAGTTTTTTTTACCCAGAACTGCGCCGAAGACGTATACCATTCAACAGCGTTTGGTTTCAGCAAGATGGAGCAACTGCACATATAGCCAGACCAGTTATGGCGGAGCTAAACAAAAAATTCGCAAACAAATTAATTTCTAGGAACTCCACTCTTCGCTGGCCCCCAAGGTCACCTGACCTGACTGCACCAGACTTCTTTTTATGGGGTTATGTCAAGCAAGAGGTGTATAAAACGAAGCCCAGGAATTTAACTGAATTAAAGCAGTCCATAACGACAATAATTGAGGCGATCCCAACTTCAACTCTTCAGGCCGCAATGAATAATTTTTTGACCAGGTGCCGCATATGCGTGGGACAGCGTGGAGGTCATTTGCGGTCTATAATCTTTAAAAACAACTAACTATTTAAAATAAACTATTTAAAAAAAAATAAATGAAATACATCGATTAAAAAAAAAGTTATTTGAATTTCTTATTGTAGCACAATTGGTGCGCCACCCTGTATATTCAGAAAACAGCTGTTGACATTGGGTATATAGGATAAATTCAAATTTTCTCTAAATCCAGATGCTTTAAATGCAAAAGAAACTTTGCATATACCCAACCTCGCCCCTACCCCAAATCCTATAGTGTGCCCAAGCAGGGGGGTTGCAGGGGGGCAGCATGCATCACCATACATACCTCACTGTTTATGCGCCGTAATGCTGGGTGCTAACTGATGAAGTTACGTAAGCAAGCAAAAAACAAAAATCTCATAAAAAAGTAGTTTCAGTAATTTTCAATTTTCTCAAAAACTAGAAGACATAAAACCATTTGTTTTTTTTTTTGTTCGATTAAGAATTTGCTAATAATATGCTTGTAATCAAAAATGCTTTTTTTTGACCCCTCTGCAAAAAACCGTTATCAATTCTTGGCGCCATGGTTGTCGTACTCCGTACTCGTGCCAATATTGCTTTTTTTTAAACATATAGGTACCTACCTTTCTAACAATAGGTACCTTACTATTTGTATTTATTAAATAATATCCTCAAGAAACGATACCTATTTTGGTATGTAATTCGGGAATTTCTAAAAAATAATACCTATACATCTTCATAATCAACTAAAATCACAAATACTTTCAGATTTTGTTTAATTAATCGCTTTTGTTACCTACACTCAAATACCTAGAAGAAAAAAAACTCTTAAAACCACACAAAAAATAAAAAAACACCATAAAATTAAAATAATCACTTCTTAGTTATCCGAAATTTGGAAACAAATACAAATGTACATTGTACATACCTACCTACTTTATCCTTTACCTACCATAACAAAATCCTAAAATCTAAAATATGTTGAAAATGTTGAAAAAACTACCCCATTGCAATAAAATGCCCTACAAATACTTTGAAATGTTTGTATCCGTAGTACGATAAAATATAGATACTGTAACGATTAAATTACTCAACTGCTTTTGAATTATAATGTAACGTCTTTTATGAAGCGCCATCTCTTGGAAATTTAGGTAAATCACAAATCGGTACTGAACGCTACCACTGATATCTTTGAATGAGCATTTTCGAACACGAAGGGGAATTATTACCCCCTCTACCGTCATAGAAACATCGAGAAGCAAATACGAGAACCTTCCCGAACGTAATAGAAACTAAATTTTTGCTATATAAGACAACTGCGTTGCCGACCTGGGCACAGTTTGTTTTTAATAGTGAAAGAGTATAGTTGGTTGTAATAACAGATAAGTAAATTGTTTTCGGAAATTAGTTTCGGTATATGTGAGTGTTGAATAATAAATTGTTTGGTTGTAAGAAAGTAAAGTGTTTTATTTACGAAATAAATAAGTGGAAGTTTTAAACAAAGTAAATAGGTTTTATCCATTACGAACCCTTGGTAAAACATTACATTGGTTTTAGAAGTGAAGATAAAACTTATTATCTTGTTGCACTTTTTCGCGACGAACCGAACAATTATATTATTTAATTAATTAAACAAAACGAAAAAAACTAAAACACGACCGGCAACGACGATTATACCACGACTTTTGGTTAAACGAATGTTAACCAAAAGGAAGATGAAGGCAAGTTCGAATTCGAACAAAGTGCAACAGGTAGCACTTTAAATGCTACCACCACGGCTAGATCAATAAGGGGTGAGTTCCACCAATAAATTTTATTGAACGATTGATAGCTATGTTGGTGATTAATTAAATTAACCACTACGATTTATGATTACCACAAGGGGCGTAGTACCTGGAAATGAAAATAAGGGCGCCAGCAATTTTTTTTTTTTTATAAAGGAAATTACAAACCTTTTGAAGCGGAAAACGACGTTGAAAGTAAGTATGAATAAAGAAAAAGATATTTTTAATTTCCGAATAGGAATTTTAAACTCTTTATTTTACTTAATTGCCTGGGAAACCTTGCAATTAAGTAGGGCTAAAACCCAGGATCTTTTGAACAAGAGAACAAAGAAGTTAAGACAAAGTAGATGGACCGTTAGGACTTTGTCCCGAAAAAATTAACAAACGTTATTGAAACGGGTCGCGAGTTCCGCTTTATCGGAATAATTCACGTTAGCAAAAATCAAACGTATTACCAAATTTTACCTCAACAAACGATTTAAAATTAAATAGAAAAACTTGCATTATCTTGCAAAAGAAACTATTTCACTATATACTTAGCTTTTTTTTTTTTTTTTTTCCTGCCAATCTTTCCTCTCCCAAAGTATAGCTTTCTTTCTTCTCCAATCTGAAGGATTTCACTAATTCCTCGTACTTTCACACAAAAGAACCTAAGAATTCCTCTCTTAGTTTTTCTTTTTAACACAACCACTTTTTAAAAATTCGCAATTTAATTTTTCCTTTTCACAAATTTTCTCTTCTCAAAAATTTCGGAACCTCTAGTTCGCTCTAATGACGGGTAAGAAGTGATCTTCCAGGCTTTCACCTTGCTTGGACGACCTCTTCCTTTTTCCAATGCCCAAGTGCTTTCGGCCAATCAGAAAGCGTGGATTTCGGTCACGTCATCAGTCAGCAACACCCCGCATATTTGCGTGAGTGAGCGAACGTAGTTGAGATCCCACCGCCTATCCTACTCGCACTTTACACCCAGCTTTATGCACCGTCATCATTGAATTCGCCGAAATCTGGTGTGACTTCCAGTGGGCGGCAATTCAATGGATGCATTCAGCCACCTATTCACTCCCACTCAACTCCGAAAAGAAAATTTCTGAAAACTAAAGAAAATCAATTTTCTCTACGCGTTCATTTTTCCCCTCAAAACTATAAAACACTATTAGTACGGAAAATTGGTGGAAAGCTTATACTTGTATAATGTCCGAAGAGGAAAGTTAGGCAGTAATTTATTACTTGGCGATTTTACTTTTTAACGTTTGATAATTGCGCAGATTTGGGGGATTGGGGATGAGCAACTAACGTTCCATCTTTTACATTATAAAACTAAAAATAATAGAGTATGTTGGGCACGCAGCCATTCTCACCAGGAGTAACTTCGGCATTCGGAGACAATTGTCAACCGTGCAACTTTTGGGATTTTGTTGTGACCAGACCTGCCGTCTGTCACTTTTCAGCTTCGGCTATGTTCGGGGACCACTGTCACCCGCTCTCTGGATCAGACCGCCCGTCTGTCCGCCACAAAGGAGTGGATCATTTATCCACGTTCAATATCAAGATTGATATCGACGATTATTGTCTCTTCAAAGTACTGAGAGAGTGAACCAATGGCTGATGGACCATGGCTGCCCTTCTCTCTCTCAGTACATTGATAGAAACACCTGTAGGGAAAGAAGAAATGGCAAAGGAAGGAGCAAGGAATGGGATAATTGAAAGAGTGACTTTTGTCGCCGTAAATTTTACCGTGACAAACTCCACCCTTTCCTCCTTGGAAATGTGTTTACCTTTTTAAAAAGTAAACAATTTCCTACGGCTGGACCTGGTTGACATGACAACAGAGGAATCCATGAGGCCAAATATGGCATTCAATTCGAGAATAAATTCTTAAACGGAAGTAAAATCAAAATCAAAGCAAAGAAAACAAAAACAAAAACAAAATTTACTTTACAATGGGACCTTTTAACTTAATCGTTTTCTGAAAAGTTATTGAAAGGTTTAAGATCTTTAGTGTGCCAAGTGCCACGATCTTTTCCACTGTCATCTTCTAGGACATAAGTCCAAGGAGACAACCGTTTTCGGATTTTGAATGGCCCGACGTACTTCGGTGCCAGCTTAGCCGCATAGTAATTTGCCGCATTGGACAAATCAAAATTTCTGCCCCAAACAACATCATTAGGGAGATATTGAATATCTCTCCTCCTGAGGTTGTAAGATTCCGCAGATTTCTTGGATGCTGTTCGAAGTTTGACAGCTATATCCATCCTAAGTTTCCTAAACCTTTCTCCTACATCTCCTTGTGCTGCTATGTCATTATTTCTGTCTAAACCCTGATCACTAAGGGTTAATTCTTCCCTACCACTGGTTGACATTTCTTTGCCGAAATTGGCATAATAAGGTGAAACTCCTAACACTTCATGTTGAGAGGTGCGTATAGCACACGCTACCTTAGCTAATTGAGAATCCCAAACTCTGTGGTTCTCTGAAACATAAGCTCTCAACGTAGTCTTTATAATTTGATTAATTCTCTCCGCGGGGTTAGCCTGAGGATGATAGTGTGGGGTAAACCTGATCTTTGATGAATATTCATCACAAAGTGCCCTAAGTTCCCTACTCTTAAACTGTGGACCGTTATCGCAAATGACAACTTTTGGAACCCCAAACAACAAAAACACATTATCCTCTAACTCCTTGCAAACCGCCTTTGCAGTTGCAGATCTTAATGCAAACAATAAAGGAAATTTAGTGAGGTAGTCTACAACTGTAAGGATATACATATATCCCCTACTTGACTTGGGTAATGGACCTACTAAATCCACACTGATCATCTCCCACGGAGAAGAAACTCCTATCCTTTCAGTCATAAGACCGGCTGGTTTGTCATTAACTGGTTTCACTTGTTGACAGATTCTACAATTTCTAACATAATTCGCTACATCTTTTCTTATTTTTGGCCAATAATATTTAGCCCCTACTCTAGCAAATGTTTTTCTGACCCCCATATGTCCAGCTAACGGACTATCGTGACACTCTTTCAAAATAGCTAACCTATCCTTTTTGCCTACTACTAACTTCCACTCTTCATTATTTTCGTGTACCACTATATGTGTCGATTTGACAAACTTTTATAGTCGGCCACTCTCTACCCTCCAAGCTGGATAATCTAACGGATTCGACTAAACTGAAGAAATCGTCTTTGCCACCCAAGGGTCTAAATCCTCATCTGAGATCCCAGCCACTACTGGAACCCCCCGAGATAACATGTCCGGCACGACATGGTCTTTTCCCTTCCGGTGAATGATTTTAAAATCAAACTGCTGTAGCCTTACTGCCCAGCGCGCTAATCTACCTTGTGGATCTTTGAGGTTACTCAACCAAACGAGTGAGTAATGATCTGTAATGACCGTGAATCGAACACCTTCGATGTACGGCCTCAACTTCTCAACCGCCCACAAAACTCCTAAACATTCCTTTTCAGTTGTCGAATAATTCCTTTCACTCCGATTGAGTGACCTACTTAAATAACAGATGACCTTTTCGCCATCTTCGAAGGTTTGGGTAAGTACGGCCCCGATACCGAAATCAGACGCGTAGGTTTGGACTACAAACGGAAGACTAAAATCGGGACAAGTTAAAATTGGAGCCGTAATCAAAAATTCCTTAGATTTCCTAAAAGCGTCTTCACATTCTTGAGTCCAGACGAACTTTTTGCTCTTTTTCAGCAAATCAGTCAAAGGCCTAACTACTGTTGCGAAGTTTGGTACGAAACGCCTGTACCACGAAACAGTTCCTACAAAGCTCCTAACCTGTTTAACATTTTTGGGTGCAGGTATTTTAACCATGCTCTCTACTTTTTCCGGATCAACGTGTAATCCATTCCTATCTACTACGTAACCTAAAAATTTTAGGGATGGTCTGCAAAAGTTGCATTTATCCCGTCCTACTTTAAGCCCTGCTTCACTAAGTCTTTTCAAAACTTCGTTCAGAATCTCTAAGTGTTTTTCGAATGTATCTGTGACGGTAATAATATCATCCAGATACACAAAAACGAATGGCTCCAACTCTGGCCCTAAAACACTATCAATGAACCTCTGCCACGTCGCAGGGGCATTGTGCAAGCCGAAAGGCATCCGCTTAAATTGGAACAAACCCCGGCCAGGAACCGTAAAAGCTGTAAACTTCTTCGATTCTTCTGACATTGGAATTTGCCAATAAGCCGATTTAATATCAAGTGATGTGAGAAACCTAGCATTCCTAAGCTTATCCAAAATCACCGAGATAATTGGAAGCGGATAAGCATCCCTTTCTGTAACCTGATTTAATTTCCTATAATCGACGCAGAACCGGAAAGTACTATCTTTCTTTTTAATTAAAACTATGGGGGAAGCCCAAGGACTATTAGATTTTTCAATTACGCCATCATCTAACATCTCCTTAAGGGATTTGTCGATGTGGACCTGCATCGCAGGTGAAACCGGGTAGTACCGCTATTTGATTGGTTCTGACGTCGTCCTAATTATGTGTTCTACTCTATCTGTAACCCCTAAACCTTCTGGCATATTCCTAAACAAATCTTCAATTAAAACATTTAGTTTTGCTCTCTGCTCAACGTCTAATTCAGACTCTTCTGTAAGAGACGTGCTATCTATCGAAGCCACCATCTCCTGGCTTGAAAAGCTCCACATTCCTGACCTAAGATCCGGGACGATTCCCGATAGTGCCCAAAAATCCGCACCAAGGATCAAGGCATGTGGGAGTGAGGGTAGTACCAAACACTCAACTAAAACTGATTTGTTTTCTACTACTATGGGTATATTCACAGTTCCTAAAACTCCTACACCTGCACCATCTGCTAAATGAACCTGCCTAACATTACTTGTCTCTAAATATAATCCTAAATCCTTCAATAGTGTCCACCCATCCCTACAAATAATTGTTCTTGATGCTCCTGAATCTAGGAGTCCTAAAATCCTAACCCCGTAAATGTTTACACCTAAGTATGGACGTCTATCGTCCCCGCTTGAATCTAACGTGAAACCAAGTTGTATTTTCCCTACCAGCTGGTCGTTAGCAGGCGACCTCCCTAATTGCGACGGCGCTCTTGTCCTGCGCCCAAGAGACCGTTGCCCATTTCCCGAGCAGCGCCTACAATCGCGTCTGGTTGTACCTACAGCCCCACAACCAAAACACTTCCTAGGAGCGGAACAGGTATTCGAGAAATGACCTTCCCTATTGCAGTTGAAACAGCGAATGGGCCTACGAGGTGGTGGGTTACTTCCAACTGCAACTGTTGCTGCTGTTTCCTGAACGGAAGCAACGTAGGCAACATCAGGCTCCAAAGCCTGCCTAGAGCGGTTATTAGGAGGAGGAACAAAAGCTTCTACATTTGTTCTAATCGTTTCTAACTTTCTACCCAACGCAACGAGTTCGTTGACTGATTTAATATCGGCCAACCCTAATTGCGTCTGGTAGAATGGAGTAATATTCTTCATGAGAATGGACAACTTCCTATTCTCACTCAGAGGCTCCAAAAATCTCTTAAAAAGAGTCTGCATGAGGGCAATATAAATCCCCATGGACTCATCCTTCCCTTGGGTACGTCGCTTGACTTCCTCCAATAAGAGGTCGTCGTAGTTGGAGGGTAAAAACTCCAACTTAATCTCGCTAACCAATTCCTTCCAGGTTGAAATCGAGTCCCTAATCGCCCTAAACCAGAGGAGTGCCTTCCCAGTGAAAAGATCGACTGCTGAGCGGAAAAGTCTTGCCTCGGAAACACCACGCGAAATCCTAAGCTCTTCTACCCTTTCCAAAAATGCATTCACTGATGAGCCACATCGCTCACCAGAAAATTTTATATCCCATTTCTCGATACGCTCAGGATTCCGGTCACGGCCCTCAACTTGCTGTAAGCAAGCCTCGGTCTGTCGTTGAAATCCTGAACTCGCTCGTTGGTCTACGTGTGCAGGTGGTAACGCACCCAATCCTGCTGCCAACGTGTTTGTTTTCTCTTTCTCTTTCTCTTTCCAATTATCATGAGATGCATCTTCATCTCCTTCTGACAATTTTGCCATCAGCAACAATAGCTCCCCCTTCAAATCGGCCACTTCATTGACCTCTTCCGACGACTCTGCCCTAGCCCTATTCAACCTACCTAAAGCCCACTCAATTTTGGTCAAAACCTTAAGATATTCCGACGATTTCGGATTCTTAGGCGGATCTTTCAACAGTTCCTTAATTTCCAAAATTTTCTTTTTAACCGCCTCAATATAGGATAGTGCGGACTGTCCGATGACAATGAACCAGAACGCTCTAAAATACGTGAGGATCTGAGCGTAGCCCTCATATTATCTACTGTACCTTCTTTCAACCCGCGGGCGCGTAACTCGTAAGAGAGTTCTTCTTTATTCAACCTGTAAACATCCATTTTAAATTAATCCACGTTATAAAAATTAAAACTATTCCGAAATTAACCGACGTTAAAAATTCTCAATTAATAAGCAAAGCGAATTATAAAGCAGAACACCAACACCCTGCTGGTTGCTTTATATCAAAAAAAAATCAAAATAATCGCGCAAGAAAAAAAAACAAAACCGAAAATTTTCTTCACCGAAATATAAATAACGAGGGCCAAATCAACACCTAGTTGTTTGTCGGAACCCTTTATAGATTGTTTCAAAATCACAAAAAAATAAAAGGGAAACCGAAACCCAAAATTAATTTCAATGGAAAAGTTCGGAAAGTTCAAACAAATCAACACCCAGCCGTTTTTGCTTGGATACGGTTAAGATTTCGATTACGCTGTATTTAAAATTTTCCAAAACAAGAATCAACACCCAGTTGATTTTGTTCGAAATCACGCCAAGATAAATTGAACTCGAATTAAAGATGAGTACGACACGCTTATAATTTTTAATAATAAAAAAAAACAATCGATTTACTGACAAATATAAAAAAAAATATCAAAAATATTATCAAGTATGTACCTATATTCCAAATAAAACATTTACATAAAGCACTTAATCAACACCCAGTTGATTGCTTTATTTACAAAAAAAAATTGAAATAATTTTGCAACCCACTGTAATAGATTTAAATTTTCAATACAACACTTCGAAATAAATAAAAAAAAAAATCTAGCAAAAAAAAATGTATCAACAAAAAATTATCAGAACAAAAATTATTTTGTGATTACCACCCTAAAAATGGTCACACCAAAAAATTAACCAATTTGAATTTAATCCAAAACAAATATAAAAAAATATATATCAAAAAAAAATTTATAGAAACAAAAATTGAAATTTACACTTGTCACCCTAAAATATGGTCACACCAAAACTCAAATAGAAACTTCCAATTCGATTCAACAACAAAAAAAAATATCCCGAGAAATAAAAAAAAACAACCGCAGTTAAAGAAA
The DNA here is from genome assembly GCA_929447395.1 of Epistrophe grossulariae. Classification (NCBI taxonomy): domain Eukaryota; kingdom Metazoa; phylum Arthropoda; class Insecta; order Diptera; family Syrphidae; genus Epistrophe; species Epistrophe grossulariae. Next base: position 69,941,377 of record OV839566.1, on the reverse strand, counting down.
CTCAGATGTGACACAAAAAAAAACAAACAACCGTAAACAAATGTAAGAGTACGACAAAGAATATTAACAAAAAGGAATAAAACCAACTATGTATGTTTAATGTATATAGAAACCGTATTGGGTTTTGCCGTTGGATTCAAATTGAAAAATTTTATGAAATAATATATAAAAGTAATTAAGATTTTATATCACCAATAGGGAATGAAAATAAAATATGCAATAAAACAACTTACAGTTTGTAGGGTAATTTGCACCTTTTGTAGCAAAAACAAAATCCTCACCGAATGTGTAGGTATGTAGGTTAGGTATACGCAATGTATCCAAGCGAAGTACCTACAACGGGAACCACTTATGAACAACTTCTATGTAATCACTTCTACAGGTGTATCACTCAATAGCTTAATTGATTAGGTAGGTAGTTATTTGAATAAACTTTACCAATTTAATCCACTGAAAATGAAAATAAAAAGAAAGAAAAGTAAAAAGAACACAACAAGTTAAACGAAGACTTCCCTAATAACAATGGGACAATCACTATGCACTATGTTGACTTTTTTTTTTTTTAATAAAAATTTTTGAATAAAATTTTTCCACAAAAGCCCCACGTTCGGGTGCCAATTTATTGCACTTTTTCGCGACGAACCGAACAATTATATTATTTAATTAATTAAACAAAACGAAAAAAACTAAAACACGACCGGCAACGACGATTATACCACGACTTTTGGTTAAACGAATGTCAACCAAAAGGAAGATGAAGGCAAGATGAATGCTACCACCACGGCTAGATCAATAAGGGGTGAGTTCCACCAATAAATTTTATTGAACGATTGATAGCTATGTTGGTGATTAATTAAATTAACCACTACGATTTATGATTACCACAAGGGGCGTAGTACCTGGAAATGAAAATAAGGGCGCCAGCAATTTTTTTTTTTTTATAAAGGAAATTACAAACCTTTTGAAGCGGAAAACGACGTTGAAAGTAAGTATGAATAAAGAAAAAGATATTTTTAATTTCCGAATAGGAATTTTAAACTCTTTATTTTACTTAATTGCCTGGGAAACCTTGCAATTAAGTAGGGCTAAAACCCAGGATCTTTTGAACAAGAGAACAAAGAAGTTAAGACAAAGTAGATGGACCGTTAGGACTTTGTCCCGAAAAAATTAACAAACGTTATTGAAACGGGTCGCGAGTTCCGCTTTATCGGAATAATTCACGTTAGCAAAAATCAAACGTATTACCAAATTTTACCTCAACAAACGATTTAAAATTAAATAGAAAAACTTGCATTATCTTGCAAAAGAAACTATTTCACTATATACTTAGCTTTTTTTTTTTTTTTTCCTGCCAATCTTTCCTCTCCCAAAGTATAGCTTTCTTTCTTCTCCAATCTGAAGGATTTCACTAATTCCTCGTACTTTCACACAAAAGAACCTAAGAATTCCTCTCTTAGTTTTTCTTTTTAACACAACCACTTTTTAAAAATTCGCAATTTAATTTTTCCTTTTCACAAATTTTCTCTTCTCAAAAATTTCGGAACCTCTAGTTCGCTCTAATGACGGGTAAGAAGTGATCTTCCAGGCTTTCACCTTGCTTGGACGACCTCTTCCTTTTTCCAATGCCCAAGTGCTTTCGGCCAATCAGAAAGCGTGGATTTCGGTCACGTCATCAGTCAGCAACACCCCGCATATTTGCGTGAGTGAGCGAACGTAGTTGAGATCCCACCGCCTATCCTACTCGCACTTTACACCCAGCTTTATGCACCGTCATCATTGAATTCGCCGAAATCTGGTGTGACTTCCAGTGGGCGGCAATTCAATGGATGCATTCAGCCACCTATTCACTCCCACTCAACTCCGAAAAGAAAATTTCTGAAAACTAAAGAAAATCAATTTTCTCTACGCGTTCATTTTTCCCCTCAAAACTATAAAACACTATTAGTACGGAAAATTGGTGGAAAGCTTATACTTGTATAATGTCCGAAGAGGAAAGTTAGGCAGTAATTTATTACTTGGCGATTTTACTTTTTAACGTTTGATAATTGCGCAGATTTGGGGGATTGGGGATGAGCAACTAACGTTCCATCTTTTACATTATAAAACTAAAAATAATAGAGTATGTTGGGCACGCAGCCATTCTCACCAGGAGTAACTTCGGCATTCGGAGACAATTGTCAACCGTGCAACTTTTGGGATTTTGTTGTGACCAGACCTGCCGTCTGTCACTTTTCAGCTTCGGCTATGTTCGGGGACCACTGTCACCCGCTCTCTGGATCAGACCGCCCGTCTGTCCGCCACAAAGGAGTGGATCATTTATCCACGTTCAATATCAAGATTGATATCGACGATTATTGTCTCTTCAAAGTACTGAGAGAGTGAACCAATGGCTGATGGACCATGGCTGCCCTTCTCTCTCTCAGTACATTGATAGAAACACCTGTAGGGAAAGAAGAAATGGCAAAGGAAGGAGCAAGGAATGGGATAATTGAAAGAGTGACTTTTGTCGCCGTAAATTTTACCGTGACAAACTCCACCCTTTCCTCCTTGGAAATGTGTTTACCTTTTTAAAAAGTAAACAATTTCCTACGGCTGGACCTGGTTGACATGACAACAGAGGAATCCATGAGGCCAAATATGGCATTCAATTCGAGAATAAATTCTTAAACGGAAGTAAAATCAAAATCAAAGCAAAGAAAACAAAAACAAAAACAAAATTTACTTTACAATGGGACCTTTTAACTTAATCGTTTTCTGAAAAGTTATTGAAAGGTTTAAGATCTTTAGTGTGCCAAGTGCCACGATCTTTTCCACTGTCATCTTCTAGGACATAAGTCCAAGGAGACAACCGTTTTCGGATTTTGAATGGCCCGACGTACTTCGGTGCCAGCTTAGCCGCATAGTAATTTGCCGCATTGGACAAATCAAAATTTCTGCCCCAAACAACATCATTAGGGAGATATTGAATATCTCTCCTCCTGAGGTTGTAAGATTCCGCAGATTTCTTGGATGCTGTTCGAAGTTTGACAGCTATATCCATCCTAAGTTTCCTAAACCTTTCTCCTACATCTCCTTGTGCTGCTATGTCATTATTTCTGTCTAAACCCTGATCACTAAGGGTTAATTCTTCCCTACCACTGGTTGACATTTCTTTGCCGAAATTGGCATAATAAGGTGAAACTCCTAACACTTCATGTTGAGAGGTGCGTATAGCACACGCTACCTTAGCTAATTGAGAATCCCAAACTCTGTGGTTCTCTGAAACATAAGCTCTCAACGTAGTCTTTATAATTTGATTAATTCTCTCCGCGGGGTTAGCCTGAGGATGATAGTGTGGGGTAAACCTGATCTTTGATGAATATTCATCACAAAGTGCCCTAAGTTCCCTACTCTTAAACTGTGGACCGTTATCGCAAATGACAACTTTTGGAACCCCAAACAACAAAAACACATTATCCTCTAACTCCTTGCAAACCGCCTTTGCAGTTGCAGATCTTAATGCAAACAATAAAGGAAATTTAGTGAGGTAGTCTACAACTGTAAGGATATACATATATCCCCTACTTGACTTGGGTAATGGACCTACTAAATCCACACTGATCATCTCCCACGGAGAAGAAACTCCTATCCTTTCAGTCATAAGACCGGCTGGTTTGTCATTAACTGGTTTCACTTGTTGACAGATTCTACAATTTCTAACATAATTCGCTACATCTTTTCTTATTTTTGGCCAATAATATTTAGCCCCTACTCTAGCAAATGTTTTTCTGACCCCCATATGTCCAGCTAACGGACTATCGTGACACTCTTTCAAAATAGCTAACCTATCCTTTTTGCCTACTACTAACTTCCACTCTTCATTATTTTCGTGTACCACTATATGTGTCGATTTGACAAACTTTTATAGTCGGCCACTCTCTACCCTCCAAGCTGGATAATCTAACGGATTCGACTAAACTGAAGAAATCGTCTTTGCCACCCAAGGGTCTAAATCCTCATCTGAGATCCCAGCCACTACTGGAACCCCCCGAGATAACATGTCCGGCACGACATGGTCTTTTCCCTTCCGGTGAATGATTTTAAAATCAAACTGCTGTAGCCTTACTGCCCAGCGCGCTAATCTACCTTGTGGATCTTTGAGGTTACTCAACCAAACGAGTGAGTAATGATCTGTAATGACCGTGAATCGAACACCTTCGATGTACGGCCTCAACTTCTCAACCGCCCACAAAACTCCTAAACATTCCTTTTCAGTTGTCGAATAATTCCTTTCACTCCGATTGAGTGACCTACTTAAATAACAGATGACCTTTTCGCCATCTTCGAAGGTTTGGGTAAGTACGGCCCCGATACCGAAATCAGACGCGTAGGTTTGGACTACAAACGGAAGACTAAAATCGGGACAAGTTAAAATTGGAGCCGTAATCAAAAATTCCTTAGATTTCCTAAAAGCGTCTTCACATTCTTGAGTCCAGACGAACTTTTTGCTCTTTTTCAGCAAATCAGTCAAAGGCCTAACTACTGTTGCGAAGTTTGGTACGAAACGCCTGTACCACGAAACAGTTCCTACAAAGCTCCTAACCTGTTTAACATTTTTGGGTGCAGGTATTTTAACCATGCTCTCTACTTTTTCCGGATCAACGTGTAATCCATTCCTATCTACTACGTAACCTAAAAATTTTAGGGATGGTCTGCAAAAGTTGCATTTATCCCGTCCTACTTTAAGCCCTGCTTCACTAAGTCTTTTCAAAACTTCGTTCAGAATCTCTAAGTGTTTTTCGAATGTATCTGTGACGGTAATAATATCATCCAGATACACAAAAACGAATGGCTCCAACTCTGGCCCTAAAACACTATCAATGAACCTCTGCCACGTCGCAGGGGCATTGTGCAAGCCGAAAGGCATCCGCTTAAATTGGAACAAACCCCGGCCAGGAACCGTAAAAGCTGTAAACTTCTTCGATTCTTCTGACATTGGAATTTGCCAATAAGCCGATTTAATATCAAGTGATGTGAGAAACCTAGCATTCCTAAGCTTATCCAAAATCACCGAGATAATTGGAAGCGGATAAGCATCCCTTTCTGTAACCTGATTTAATTTCCTATAATCGACGCAGAACCGGAAAGTACTATCTTTCTTTTTAATTAAAACTATGGGGGAAGCCCAAGGACTATTAGATTTTTCAATTACGCCATCATCTAACATCTCCTTAAGGGATTTGTCGATGTGGACCTGCATCGCAGGTGAAACCGGGTAGTACCGCTATTTGATTGGTTCTGACGTCGTCCTAATTATGTGTTCTACTCTATCTGTAACCCCTAAACCTTCTGGCATATTCCTAAACAAATCTTCAATTAAAACATTTAGTTTTGCTCTCTGCTCAACGTCTAATTCAGACTCTTCTGTAAGAGACGTGCTATCTATCGAAGCCACCATCTCCTGGCTTGAAAAGCTCCACATTCCTGACCTAAGATCCGGGACGATTCCCGATAGTGCCCAAAAATCCGCACCAAGGATCAAGGCATGTGGGAGTGAGGGTAGTACCAAACACTCAACTAAAACTGATTTGTTTTCTACTACTATGGGTATATTCACAGTTCCTAAAACTCCTACACCTGCACCATCTGCTAAATGAACCTGCCTAACATTACTTGTCTCTAAATATAATCCTAAATCCTTCAATAGTGTCCACCCATCCCTACAAATAATTGTTCTTGATGCTCCTGAATCTAGGAGTCCTAAAATCCTAACCCCGTAAATGTTTACACCTAAGTATGGACGTCTATCGTCCCCGCTTGAATCTAACGTGAAACCAAGTTGTATTTTCCCTACCAGCTGGTCGTTAGCAGGCGACCTCCCTAATTGCGACGGCGCTCTTGTCCTGCGCCCAAGAGACCGTTGCCCATTTCCCGAGCAGCGCCTACAATCGCGTCTGGTTGTACCTACAGCCCCACAACCAAAACACTTCCTAGGAGCGGAACAGGTATTCGAGAAATGACCTTCCCTATTGCAGTTGAAACAGCGAATGGGCCTACGAGGTGGTGGGTTACTTCCAACTGCAACTGTTGCTGCTGTTTCCTGAACGGAAGCAACGTAGGCAACATCAGGCTCCAAAGCCTGCCTAGAGCGGTTATTAGGAGGAGGAACAAAAGCTTCTACATTTGTTCTAATCGTTTCTAACTTTCTACCCAACGCAACGAGTTCGTTGACTGATTTAATATCGGCCAACCCTAATTGCGTCTGGTAGAATGGAGTAATATTCTTCATGAGAATGGACAACTTCCTATTCTCACTCAGAGGCTCCAAAAATCTCTTAAAAAGAGTCTGCATGAGGGCAATATAAATCCCCATGGACTCATCCTTCCCTTGGGTACGTCGCTTGACTTCCTCCAATAAGAGGTCGTCGTAGTTGGAGGGTAAAAACTCCAACTTAATCTCGCTAACCAATTCCTTCCAGGTTGAAATCGAGTCCCTAATCGCCCTAAACCAGAGGAGTGCCTTCCCAGTGAAAAGATCGACTGCTGAGCGGAAAAGTCTTGCCTCGGAAACACCACGCGAAATCCTAAGCTCTTCTACCCTTTCCAAAAATGCATTCACTGATGAGCCACATCGCTCACCAGAAAATTTTATATCCCATTTCTCGATACGCTCAGGATTCCGGTCACGGCCCTCAACTTGCTGTAAGCAAGCCTCGGTCTGTCGTTGAAATCCTGAACTCGCTCGTTGGTCTACGTGTGCAGGTGGTAACGCACCCAATCCTGCTGCCAACGTGTTTGTTTTCTCTTTCTCTTTCTCTTTCCAATTATCATGAGATGCATCTTCATCTCCTTCTGACAATTTTGCCATCAGCAACAATAGCTCCCCCTTCAAATCGGCCACTTCATTGACCTCTTCCGACGACTCTGCCCTAGCCCTATTCAACCTACCTAAAGCCCACTCAATTTTGGTCAAAACCTTAAGATATTCCGACGATTTCGGATTCTTAGGCGGATCTTTCAACAGTTCCTTAATTTCCAAAATTTTCTTTTTAACCGCCTCAATATAGGATAGTGCGGACTGTCCGATGACAATGAACCAGAACGCTCTAAAATACGTGAGGATCTGAGCGTAGCCCTCATATTATCTACTGTACCTTCTTTCAACCCGCGGGCGCGTAACTCGTAAGAGAGTTCTTCTTTATTCAACCTGTAAACATCCATTTTAAATTAATCCACGTTATAAAAATTAAAACTATTCCGAAATTAACCGACGTTAAAAATTCTCAATTAATAAGCAAAGCGAATTATAAAGCAGAACACCAACACCCTGCTGGTTGCTTTATATCAAAAAAAAATCAAAATAATCGCGCAAGAAAAAAAAACAAAACCGAAAATTTTCTTCACCGAAATATAAATAACGAGGGCCAAATCAACACCTAGTTGTTTGTCGGAACCCTTTATAGATTGTTTCAAAATCACAAAAAAATAAAAGGGAAACCGAAACCCAAAATTAATTTCAATGGAAAAGTTCGGAAAGTTCAAACAAATCAACACCCAGCCGTTTTTGCTTGGATACGGTTAAGATTTCGATTACGCTGTATTTAAAATTTTCCAAAACAAGAATCAACACCCAGTTGATTTTGTTCGAAATCACGCCAAGATAAATTGAACTCGAATTAAAGATGAGTACGACACGCTTATAATTTTTAATAATAAAAAAAAACAATCGATTTACTGACAAATATAAAAAAAAATATCAAAAATATTATCAAGTATGTACCTATATTCCAAATAAAACATTTACATAAAGCACTTAATCAACACCCAGTTGATTGCTTTATTTACAAAAAAAAATTGAAATAATTTTGCAACCCACTGTAATAGATTTAAATTTTCAATACAACACTTCGAAATAAATAAAAAAAAAAATCTAGCAAAAAAAAATGTATCAACAAAAAATTATCAGAACAAAAATTATTTTGTGATTACCACCCTAAAAATGGTCACACCAAAAAATTAACCAATTTGAATTTAATCCAAAACAAATATAAAAAAATATATATCAAAAAAAAATTTATAGAAACAAAAATTGAAATTTACACTTGTCACCCTAAAATATGGTCACACCAAAACTCAAATAGAAACTTCCAATTCGATTCAACAACAAAAAAAAATATCCCGAGAAATAAAAAAAAACAACCGCAGTTAAAGAAACTCAGATGTGACACAAAAAAAAACAAACAACCGTAAACAAATGTAAGAGTACGACAAAGAATATTAACAAAAAGGAATAAAACCAACTATGTATGTTTAATGTATATAGAAACCGTATTGGGTTTTGCCGTTGGATTCAAATTGAAAAATTTTATGAAATAATATATAAAAGTAATTAAGATTTTATATCACCAATAGGGAATGAAAATAAAATATGCAATAAAACAACTTACAGTTTGTAGGGTAATTTGCACCTTTTGTAGCAAAAACAAAATCCTCACCGAATGTGTAGGTATGTAGGTTAGGTATACGCAATGTATCCAAGCGAAGTACCTACAACGGGAACCACTTATGAACAACTTCTATGTAATCACTTCTACAGGTGTATCACTCAATAGCTTAATTGATTAGGTAGGTAGTTATTTGAATAAACTTTACCAATTTAATCCACTGAAAATGAAAATAAAAAGAAAGAAAAGTAAAAAGAACACAACAAGTTAAACGAAGACTTCCCTAATAACAATGGGACAATCACTATGCACTATGTTGACTTTTTTTTTTTTTAATAAAAATTTTTGAATAAAATTTTTCCACAAAAGCCCCACGTTCGGGTGCCAATTTATTGCACTTTTTCGCGACGAACCGAACAATTATATTATTTAATTAATTAAACAAAACGAAAAAAACTAAAACACGACCGGCAACGACGATTATACCACGACTTTTGGTTAAACGAATGTCAACCAAAAGGAAGATGAAGGCAAGATGAATGCTACCACCACGGCTAGATCAATAAGGGGTGAGTTCCACCAATAAATTTTATTGAACGATTGATAGCTATGTTGGTGATTAATTAAATTAACCACTACGATTTATGATTACCACAAGGGGCGTAGTACCTGGAAATGAAAATAAGGGCGCCAGCAATTTTTTTTTTTTATAAAGGAAATTACAAACCTTTTGAAGCGGAAAACGACGTTGAAAGTAAGTATGAATAAAGAAAAAGATATTTTTAATTTCCGAATAGGAATTTTAAACTCTTTATTTTACTTAATTGCCTGGGAAACCTTGCAATTAAGTAGGGCTAAAACCCAGGATCTTTTGAACAAGAGAACAAAGAAGTTAAGACAAAGTAGATGGACCGTTAGGACTTTGTCCCGAAAAAATTAACAAACGTTATTGAAACGGGTCGCGAGTTCCGCTTTATCGGAATAATTCACGTTAGCAAAAATCAAACGTATTACCAAATTTTACCTCAACAAACGATTTAAAATTAAATAGAAAAACTTGCATTATCTTGCAAAAGAAACTATTTCACTATATACTTAGCTTTTTTTTTTTTTTTTCCTGCCAATCTTTCCTCTCCCAAAGTATAGCTTTCTTTCTTCTCCAATCTGAAGGATTTCACTAATTCCTCGTACTTTCACACAAAAGAACCTAAGAATTCCTCTCTTAGTTTTTCTTTTTAACACAACCACTTTTTAAAAATTCGCAATTTAATTTTTCCTTTTCACAAATTTTCTCTTCTCAAAAATTTCGGAACCTCTAGTTCGCTCTAATGACGGGTAAGAAGTGATCTTCCAGGCTTTCACCTTGCCTGGACGACCTCTTCCTTTTTCCAATGCCCAAGTGCTTTCGGCCAATCAGAAAGCGTGGATTTCGGTCACGTCATCAGTCAGCAACACCCCGCATATTTGCGTGAGTGAGCGAACGTAGTTGAGATCCCACCGCCTATCCTACTCGCACTTTACACCCAGCTTTATGCACCGTCATCATTGAATTCGCCGAAATCTGGTGTGACTTCCAGTGGGCGGCAATTCAATGGATGCATTCAGCCACCTATTCACTCCCACTCAACTCCGAAAAGAAAATTTCTGAAAACTAAAGAAAATCAATTTTCTCTACGCGTTCATTTTTCCCCTCAAAACTATAAAACACTATTAGTACGGAAAATTGGTGGAAAGCTTATACTTGTATAATGTCCGAAGAGGAAAGTTAGGCAGTAATTTATTACTTGGCGATTTTACTTTTTAACGTTTGATAATTGCGCAGATTTGGGGGATTGGGGATGAGCAACTAACGTTCCATCTTTTACATTATAAAACTAAAAATAATAGAGTATGTTGGGCACGCAGCCATTCTCACCAGGAGTAACTTCGGCATTCGGAGACAATTGTCAACCGTGCAACTTTTGGGATTTTGTTGTGACCAGACCTGCCGTCTGTCACTTTTCAGCTTCGGCTATGTTCGGGGACCACTGTCACCCGCTCTCTGGATCAGACCGCCCGTCTGTCCGCCACAAAGGAGTGGATCATTTATCCACGTTCAATATCAAGATTGATATCGACGATTATTGTCTCTTCAAAGTACTGAGAGAGTGAACCAATGGCTGATGGACCATGGCTGCCCTTCTCTCTCTCAGTACATTGATAGAAACACCTGTAGGGAAAGAAGAAATGGCAAAGGAAGGAGCAAGGAATGGGATAATTGAAAGAGTGACTTTTGTCGCGGTAAATTTTACCGTGACAATCTGTGAATTCGGAAAATTTATGGTAATAAATTAATAAACTTAAAAAAAAAAGTGCGCGTGTGATTTTAATAAAACAAAGACAAAAATTGAAAGTGGTAAAAGAAGAAAAATAAAAACAAAAATGGGTAAGACATTGAAGGAATTAAATTGTGTTGAACTTAAAGCAGAATTGAGTAAACGAGGTCTTCCTGCTGGAGCGAAAAATAACCTCATTATCCGTCTGCAAGAAGATTTAAGACAACAAAATGAAAACCCGGACACATTTGTATTCGAAATTGAAATGCCGGAAAAACAAGTAAGTACTGGTGCCGACTTGTCGTCAATAATGGCTCTTCTCCTTGAGCAAAAGAGTGAACAAAGGAATCTTCTCGAAAAAATCGAACAACAACGTGTTGAACAAAAGAGTGAACAGAAAAATCTTCTCGAACAAATCGAAGAACACCGTAAGATTGAACAAAAGAATCTTCTCGAGCAAATCGAAGAACAACGTAAAGAGCAAAGGGACCTTCTAGAAGAACAGAAGAACCTAATCGAAGGTAAGCTCGATACATTTGAGAACAAGTTTAGTGTTCTTGGTGGACGTATTGATGATGTAGACGCAAAGCTCGAGAGCGTTCAAGAAAAAATCGAAGGCAAAATTCAAAGCATTGCCGATGAATTAGACAAAGTTCGAAAAATTAAGATCAGAGAAAGTGTTGGCGATTACCCAAAGAAGAAGGAAATGCATCCACCGACTTTTGATGGGCAAACTTCTTGGTCGATCTACAAGAAGCAGTTTGAGGCAACCGCAGCAACGAACGGCTGGGGTGACGAAGACAAATTTATAGCTCTGATACTTGCTCTAAGAGGACCAGCTGCTGAACTGCTGCAAACCATACCAGCTGATAAGAATGGCAGCTTCAGTGCTCTTGTTCTGGCCCTTGACAAGCGCTTTGGAGATGGCCATATGCAAGAAGTCTTTCGCGTACAGCTCAACACCAGAGTCCAGAAAAGAGGAGAAACTTTGCAACGGCTCCAAGCAGACATCGAACGGTTGGCGCATCTGGCATATCCAGCTGCAGGGGATGAAATCATCAGCCAATTCGCAACAGAAGCCTTCATCCGTGCTGTATCTGATATCAACTTACAGCGAGCAATTTGAACTGCTGGAAGACGCACGCTTCCTGAAGCTTTAGCGTTTGCTTTGACTATGGAAGCAGCAGAACAAGCTTCCCAAGGAGTTCATCGAGTCAGAGAAGTAGAAGTTGAGGAATGCTCATGTCAGAAAATCGCATTCCAAAGAAGCCAGCGTGAAGGACCTGCTCGATGCTGGAATTGTAACAAAACCGGACATCTCCAGCGGCAGTGCAGATCACCACCGAGAAGAGCTGCATGTCAACATTGTGGAAGCAGAACCAACGCTCAAGAACAACAAAACAATAACACCAACACTCCTGCTCAACGAGTAAGAACCAACTTCGAGGTGCAGAAGCTGGTTTCTGGTATCGATGGCCCCAGAAACACTGTCCAAGTCTCACAGACTAAACGAGACAACAAAAGTCTGACCGTAGAAGCAATAATAAACAACAATAAACACGTGGCTACAATCGACACCGGTGCCACCGCCTCCATTGTACGAAGAGACTTGGTCAAGTTGAATTGGCTACATAACACCAATAGCTACCGTCTGAAGACCGCCACAGGAGAGGCAGCAAAAGTGTATGGTGAGGTTCGTCTTACGATCCGTTTGGCAGAACTGGAGTTTTCGCATCTATTTCTGGTAGCGGATATATGTGACGAGTGCATCGTTGGAATGAACTTCATGAAGGAGCATGGAATAATTTTGGATATCGGTAAGCAAGTTCTAAAGTACCAAAATGTGGAGATTCCGATGGTCTATGGCAACGAAAACTCAACAACTATTAGGACCGTCATGAATGAAGACATTTGCTTTCCTGCTTCTTCGGAAGTATTCGTGTGGACGAAACTAAAAGGTGACTTTGGAAGCCATCGATACCTCATGGTGGAACCAGATACGGAACAATGTTCCCAAAACATCATGGTAAGGAAGACTCTTGTGGCTCCAAAGAACAACATGGTACTTGTACGGATACTGAACATTAAACCGTATGAAATTAAGCTCAAAAAGGGAGAAATTGTTGGGCAATGTGAATCTGTATCCGCGATAACTAAAATCACAGAAGCGGAAACAAAGAAGCTTATTGACTCCGAAAATTTAAAAGCCCACATTTTGAAGTCATCTAATCTGAGTCAATATCAGCTTAATGTTGCTGGAGACCTTCTTCATGAGTATGCTGATATATTCTCTTCACCCAGCGGGCAGTATGGCCGAACACAACTGATGCTGCACTATCTAATCAATACAGGAGATGCAAGACCAATTCGTCAACCAGCAAGACGTCCTTTGGCAAAACAAGCTGAAGTTGAAGAAATGATATCGACCATGAAGGAAGATGGGGTAATCGAAAATTCCAAAAGCCCTTGGGCATCACCAGTCGTTCTTGTCAAAAAGAAAGATGGGAGCACTCGATTTTGTGTAGACTATCGAAGACTGAACGATGTGACAAAGAAAGATAGCTACCCTCTACCCAGAATCAGCGATATATTAGACGCGATGGAAGGAGCCCAATGGTTTTCAACTTCGGATTTGAAGAGCGGTTATTGGCAAGTAGAAATCCACCCAGAAGATCGGGAAAAGACGACCTTCTCTACAGAAAATGGTCTGTGGCAGTTTAATGTGATGCCATTCGGGTTATGCAACGCTCCAGCAACTTTTGAGCGTTTGATGGAGTAGGTTCTACATGGTCTAACTTGGAAATCTTGCCTGGTATACTTGGACGATGTCATCGTGTACGGAAAAACCTTTGACGATTATTGTGAAAACCTTAAAGCTGTATTCCAGAGGCTTCGAGAAGCACATCTTAAGTTAAATACAAAGAAATGTGCGCTTTTCAAAACCGAAGTAAAATATTTGGGACATATCATCTCATCCCAAGGAGTAAAGACTGATCCTGAGAAAGTTGACACTGTGAAAAATTGGCCAACGCCTCAGGACAAACATCAACTCCGGAGCTTTCTTGGTCTGGCCACATATTATCGGCGTTTTGTGAAGGATTTTGCTAGGATCGCCAAAAGCTTGCATCAGCTTACTGAAAAGGGGAAGCCGTTCAAATGGTCAGGTGAGTGCGAGAAAAGCTTTCAAGAACTGAAGCTGCGTTTATGCAATGCACCTGTGCTGGCCTACCCAACTCCGGGAAAACCTTTTATCATCGACGCTGATGCAAGTAACGTTGGAATTGGAGCTGTACTATCGCAAGTCCACGACGGAAAGGAAAAAGTTGTCGCCTACTACAGCAAAGTACTTTCGAAGCCAGAAAGGAATTATTGCGTGACGTGGAGGGAACTTCTCGCTCTGATATTGGCAACAAAGCTTTTCCATAAGTACATCTATGGACAGAAGTTCCTTCTTCGAACAGACTTCAAGAATCCAGAAGGTCAAGTAGCAAGATGGATCGAAAGGCTGCAGACGTATAACTATGAGATTCATCGTAGAGGAAAGCTGCATTCAAACGCAGACGCACTATCTCGGCGACCGTGCAAATCAGACGGTAAGCATTGCACACGCCAAGAAGAAAAAGAAATGTTCATCGTCCAACGAACAAGAGCTGATCCCATTTACGGCTGGAGTAACGAAGAACTCAGAACGGCCCAACAAGAATATTCGGATATAGAACCCATTCTTGCATGGAAAGAACACCAAAAGAAACCAGAATGGTGTGATATCTCCGACCGAAGTCCGGCTCTCAAAGCATATCGGGCACAATGGGACTCACTTCATGTGCAAGAAGGGGTACTGAGGCGTAAGTGGGAATCCGCAGACGGTAAATCTTATGTGATGCAGCTAGTCGTACCTCGGTCAAAAGTTAATGACGTTCTTCAAGAAATGCATGACGGAACTTCTGGAGGTCATTTGGGAGTGAATGAGACGTTGAAAAAGATACGACAACGGTTCTACTGGCTTCACGCAAGAGATGACGTCGAAAAGTGGTGCCGCAAATGTGATACTTGTGCTGCTACCAGAGGACCGGGTGGAAAAATTCAGAGTAAAATGCAGCGGTATAATGTGGGCACACCTTTCGAAAGAATTGCTATAGACGTCGCAGGCCCTTTTCCTAAAACTAATAGTGGAAACCGATACATCCTTAGAGTCATGGATTATTTCAGCAAGTGGCCTGAAGCATTTTCCATCCCAAACCAAGAAACCAAAACAGTTGTGGATCAGATTGTCTTTAATTGGGTGAGCAGGTTCGGCGTTCCCTTGGAACTGCATTCTGACCAAGGCAGGAATTTCGAATCTAAAGTCTTTCAGGAGGTTTGCACGCTTCTTGGCATTAAGAAGACGAGAACAACACCGCTCCATCCACAATCTGATGGGATGGTTGAACGATTCAACAGGACGCTTAAAGAACATCTATCTAAGGTTGTCGGCGACTACCAACGAGACTGGGACCGACATATCCCATTGTTCCTTATGGCATATCGAAGTGCAACCCATAGCTCGACGGGAAAAACACCATCGGAAATCCTGTTCGAATCAACAATACGCCTGCCAAGTGAAGTGAAATTTGGGTGTCGTCCAAATGAGACACAGGAAACAGAGGAATATGTGGATGACCTGAAAAACAGGCTTCTTGACATTCATCAACGAACAAGGACAAATATAAAATTATCCAGTGATCGAATGAAAACAAGATATGACGTAAAAGCAACGGCAACAGGATTTCAAGAAGGTGACCTTGTGTGGTTTTACAATCCTCATCGACAAAAGGGACTATCACCAAAACTCCAACAAAACTGGGAAGGCCAGGGTACTGTTGTGAAAAGAATCAATGATGTGGTCTACCGTATACAGAGAGGGGTAAGAGGCAAATTAAAAGTAGTTCATTGTGACCGTTTACATCGATACAATGGAGAAAGAAGTGATGAAATTGTTCGAGACGAACAATCCTAAGAAGGGGACAATGTAACGATTAAATTACTCAACTTCTTTTGAATTATAATGCAACGTCTTTTATGAAGCGCCATCTCTTGGAAATTTAGGTAAATCACAAATCGGTACTGAACGCTACCACTGATATCTTTGAGTGAGCTTTTTCGAACATTGAAAGAATGTTCGAAATTCGAAGGGGAATTATTACCCCCTCTACCGTCATAGAAACATCGAGAAGCAAATACGAGAACCTTCCCGAACGTAATAGAAACTAAATTTTTGCTATATAAGACAACTGCGTTGCCGACCTGGGCACAGTTTGATTTTAATAGTGAAAGAGTATAGTTGGTTGTAATAATAGATAAGTAAATTATTTTCGGAAATTAGTTTCGGTATATGTGAGCGTTGAATAATAAATTGTTTGGTTGTAAGAAAGTAAAGTGTTTTATTTACGAAATAAATAAGTGGAAGTTTTAAACAAAGTAAATAGGTTTTATCTATTACGAACCCTTGGTAAAACATTACAATACCTAATAAATATAAGGAAGAAACAAAATACGACGGTAAAAATATCATTGAGAAAAAAATTTCAACACAAGTTTTCCTCCCTAATAAGAAAACAAAAAATACGAAAGAAAAAAAGGTACCTTCAAATATGTAGGTATCTACATTTATAATAATTTTACTCCCTAAAGAGGAAAAAATAAGGCAGACAAAACTTCACAAATAGCGCTTCGCGCACCATAATCCAAAAGCAAAAAAATCATATAATATCCCTTTCTAACACACGAATACATTTACAAACTCAAATCGTTCACCTTGGCTTGTGCACTGCTTCTTCTTCTTCATATCAAAGTGTAAGTATAAGTAGTGCAAAGGAACAAAAACAAACAAAAAACTGGCAGTATGCGCTGCGCCCAATAGCTTTTTTTTTTTTTTTTGTGTCGTATGCCACTCGGACGATGTTTGTTCGAAGTTCAAACATGTTGTTAGGAGTGAGTTTTTTTTATTTTCATTTTTTATTCGCAGATAAAAATCTTCGAATCTGAGTTCGAACTTTTGCCCGGAGGCCTCTTTAAGCTGCTGTTTCACGTTTACATTCTATGGAACGTCGTTTTGCTAAAAATAACGAGCTATTTAACTCCTACTCAAAATTCATGCGTGAATATCTAGAATTGGGACATATGGAATGCATTCCTCTAGAGGACTTGAACGACAACTGTACTGACCAGTTCTATCTCCCACATCACGCAGCCTTTAAAATGGATAGTTCTACAACAAAACTCCGCGTAGTTTTCGACGGTTCTTCAAAGGATTCTTATGGTCGTTCTCTTAACAGTACGTTGCATATAGGCCCTCCAATTCAAAGAGACCTTGTAGGCGTTTGTTTAAGATTTCGACAGCATCGGTACGTGTTCTCAGCTGACGTGGTGAAAATGTTCCGTCAGATCTTGGTTGTTGGTAACCACACTAAATTCCAACGCATTGTATGGCGCGAAAATCAAGGTGACGAGATCCAACATTTCCGTCCACGTACCGTCACCTACGGGACAGCATGTGCCCCGTTTTTATCGATTCGTGTCTTAAATCAAATAGCGCAGGATTATCGCTCAGAGTATCCTAACGCTTCCCAGGTTCTTCTTAATGACGTTTATGTTGACGACGTGATGACGGGCACTGACTTAATTGATTCTCTTTTAAAACTTCAATCTGAGTTAGTTGCTCTACTCTCAATGGGCAAGCTAAACCTGTGGAAATGGAGCTCTAATAGTTTACCTGCTGATGATTGTGAATACTCGTTAATTCACACGGAAAGGTCTGACAAATCTGTAAAGATTTTGGGGATGTATTGGGACCCTTCTCGAGATGAATTTTCGTTTAAAATGAGTTCAGCATTGCCAAATGTAACAGCAACTCGAAGAACGCTTTTATCAGAAATATCGCGTATTTTTAATCCTCTTGGATTTTTAGCTCCATCTGTGATTTCATTTAAAATTATGTTCCAAGAACTTTGGACACCCGAGCTTCGATTAGGATGGGATGATGTTTTACCTATTAATTTGGCAGATAAATGTATATCTTATCGGAATGAACTTCAATTCTTTCAACAGATACGAGTTCCAAGACATGTCTTTTCATCTTCTGAAAATATTGAATTACATGGCTTCTCAGATGCTTCGTCGGTTATTTATTCGGCCGACTATCATTGCAGCAAAAACTAAGGTAGCTCCTTGGAAACCAGTATCCATTCCGCGTCTAGTACTTTTCGGAGAACTTCTCCTCTCTCGGTTACTATCTTGTGTCAAATCTTCCTTGACGGCAAACGTAACAAAAACAATCGTATGGTGGGACTCTGAAATTGTGTTACATTGGCTGGCTTCACCTCCTCGTCGTTGGCCTTCTTTTGTGGCAAATCGTTGTGGTGAAATTTTAGAAACTCGTTCCTCTTGGCACCACATTCCATCTGAAGCTAACCCAGCAGATTGTGCGTCGCGTGGTATTCTGCCTTAAAAACTTGTTGAACATAAGCTCTGGTGGGATGGTCCAAGTTGGTTAAGCCTATCCGAACAACATTGGCCGGTATTGAAAGGGAAATCGCCAAAAAACCCTGAGTGTGAAGAGGTACAGCATGTTAGGATTTGTGAAGCGTAGGTCAAAAGAATTTAATGACCCTTACATTACCAAAGCATTATATTGTTCCCTGGTTCGTCCTCTTCTAGAATACTGCAGCTTCGTATGATCACCTTTATTTGATGTCGACGTTAAAAAACTAGAATCCGTACAAAAACAGTTCCTTTCATTTGCACTGAGAAACTTCAATTGGAATCGCAAGAATTTTGTGTTGCCACCATACGAAAGTCGTTTAAAACTAATAAATTTGTTAAGTCTTGCAAACCGCAGGATGCTTTCTGAAGCCCTGTATGTTTATGATATCTTAAATGGTAATATTGCTCGAACCACTTTATGTTCTAAAATATGTTTGCAAAATTCTCGTTGTCTAAGGCACACGAAATTTTTGAAAGAAGCAATACACAAAACAAGCTATGCAAATCATGAACCGTTCAACCGTTGTAGTAAAACATTTAATAAATTTACTGACTTTTACAATATTAATATGAGTAGAGAAGCTTTCAAAGAAACTATATTGTCGCGAATGATGTGTGAGTCTTCTTTTTAGGTAAATATTGTTACATTTTTATTTCCTTATTTCCTTTTTTCATTTTAATATTGTATTATTATATGGATATTTAAATAATGTATATTAAATTATTAATCTATTATTTAATTTTTTCTAAATGATGTAAATCCATTTTCTTAGCCTTCAATGTTGTCTGATAATGACAAAAAATAAAACTAAACTAAACTAAACTAAAACAGGAAGAAAGACCAGTTTCCAAGCATGTTTTATTCACGTCTTCGGAAGACGATTATCTCCCTTCAAACAACTATCGCTTATTGTCTACGGTTTATACACAATTGTCGTCTTAAGAAACTTAAATGTGAACGTCGCGTAAATCAATTCAGTTTTTCTGAAATTGAGGCAAGAACAGTGATTTTAAGATATGCCCAAGAAATATCGTTTGGCCATGATATTCAACACCTCAAACAGCATAAGCAGCTTCCCCCAAAATCTAAACTTTTACGTTTCGCAGCATTTATTGGACCTGATGGACTTCTTCGTGTTGGTGGAAGGATTAAACACGCAAATATATCTTATAATCTAAAACATCCTATAATTTTGTCTAATAAACTTCACATTTCTTCTCTTATAGTACATGACATCCATATCAACAGCCTACACACAGGGGTTTCTGAAACCTTTGCGATTGTCCGCCAACAGTACTGGATTCTCGGAAGCCGAAATCTGATTCGCAAGCTCATTCATTGTTGTAAAACTTGCTTCATGCAAAGTCGCCTACGAAGCAATCAGTTGACTTACCGGTTGAGCGGATTCAACCAACTCGACCGTTTTTAAACTCAGGGGTCGATTATGAAGGTCCCTTAACAATTAAATTTTCCCGTGGTCAAAATCCAAAGCTCACAAAAGTTTATGTGGCTTTGTTTGTGTGTTTATCAACGAAGGCTGTGCATTTAGAGGCAGTGAGTGACCTCACAACGGAAGCCTTTCTCGCAGCTCTAAGAAGGTTCGTTTCACGACGAGGGCGGTGTGCAAACCTCTACAGTGACAACGGCACTAACTTTCAGGGGGCACGACGGTGTCTGACAGAGATGCACAAGCTGGTGATGTCACAACAACATAATACCGTTATATCAAAAGCCTTTTGCCGTGAAAACATAGATTGGCACTTTATTCCACCGTCCGCTCCCCATTTTGGTGGCTTGTGGGAGGCTGGGGTAAAGTCTATGAAGTTTCATCTTCGCCGAGTTGTCGGTTCAACTATTTTAATATTTGAAGAACCACAGTTTTATACCAAATCGAAGCCATACTCAATTCTCGTCCTCTATGTAGTATTTCTGGCCATGATTTGAATCCACTAACAACAAGACATTTTTTTATAGGTGAACCTCTGACGTCAGTTCCAGAACCAACTCTCGAAAACATTCCTCAAAATCGACTTACAAACTGAAATCTATTACAAAGTATGGTGCAAGGATTTTGGTGACGTTGGCATATGGAGTATCTTACTACACTCCAAGAGCGCAAGAAGTGGCAGAAAAATAAAGTAAATTTAAAATCTGGAGACTTGGTCGTTATAAAGGAACCCAATTTACCTCCTACTCAATGGGTACTTGCACGAGTTGAAGACGTGACACCAGGTGCAGATGATATTGTGAGAGTTGCTACCGTTAGAACTTCAAAGGGCACCTTTGTTCGACCAATTACCAAACTGGCTCTACTTCCTACTTCCTGAAATATGTTCCAGGGGGGCCGGGATGTTCCGGACTAATTATCTAACTATTTAATATTTGAATTCCTCCATGAATAATTCATTGAGCCATTGTATTTTTAAACTCCGAATTTGAAATTATGTATTATGTAATGATTCCTATGTACCAGCTTTAATTCTCTCTTAAAATAACAGCTTTAACGGCATTAACTAATTGCAAATACATTCTGTAAAAATCTTATCTCGTTCACTAGGATAGAGATCATCAACGAGGTAACATTGGTCAATGGTTATATAACAAACATTATACTGTATTGAATTAATCGAATTCTTGTTTAAATTTTTAAAACATTCTCATTCACTGTGAAAGATTTTGATCCCGGACCAGTTTTGGCATTCCTTTCAACCAAAAAAAATCGATCCCTCATGATTTGGAATCAAAATCTTTTATCTCGATTTCAAGAGAGATTTACACCTACACTAAACACGCACTTGCACACACACAATAGTAAAGTGAAATTTATCTAAACGTCATTGTGAAATTTTTCAATTCCGGAATTATTGTTGTTGTTATTGAAGTTTTGTGAAAATAAATTTATATTTATTCCTTTTTCGTGGCCTTTTCAAATTTAAATTGTTATTTAAATACATTTATGAATTCGAAGAACGACGCGACGGTGACAACTGACAATTGGTGTTTGTCCGCTGGTGAAGCTGCCGGATGCATTTACTGTTTTGTACAATCTATGTGGACTGTAGAATAAGGAATAAAACGCCGCCGTTGCTGCAGCCATTCCAACTGCAGGGATACATATAATCCGGAAGAAAAGTGTGCTTCGACTACATGTGAAATTGCATTTCCAGGCAGAGAAGGTGTTGCATTATCATTTGTTTCCGAAGTTTAGATTTGCTTCTTTTTTTTTTGTTAAAATAATTGCAATTTGTGCAGTGTTAGTATATGAAAGAAATAAAATTCCTTCTAGTACTAAGGATCAAAAAATCCCTTATGTGTATTTTACTTTTAATTGATATTTTAGACTCATACGAGGAAAGAAAATCGTTTACTCTTTTGTAAGTTAAACATGTCGCCATGATTTTTTTAATTTTGTTTACCATTTTAAACTTCAGCATTTTAAATAGTCTCAAATCTACGACTGACAAAGTTGTCAGTTTTCTGTCACCTACATATATTTATACGAAGTCGAATAATGGCACTCTGAAGATACTACTATTGATTTTCCTCAAAATATTGATTAATTTGAATCTTTCCAATATTTTGTTATATATAATTTACAAAGTGGAGAAAGCACAGTAATTATTGCCAATAAAATTAAAACCACAGTTGGACTATTATCAGTTTTTTTATTGTGAAAAAACTGACAGATTTTGGACCATTTAGAACTAAATGGTAATAATAAAGAAATTATGATAAAGTTATCATTCGTGTAAAATTACATCTCAGAAATTGCTTGAAATAACAACAATTGTGTTTCCTTTTTAATAGTTGCGTTTTATTTTCCCCCAGATCCAATTCAGATCAGATCATGATAATAAAACAAACTGGATTAAACAAATTTTTAGTCTTCACAGGTGGTCACATTACCCATAAAATTGACAGATTACAGAATAAAAATTCCATCACTCAATTTGTATTTTGATTGTTTTAGGCATTTGCAAATTCCGATTATCTCGAATAAAATCTCGTGCCTGCAGAATGTCGGTGATAATCTGTACAAATAAATAATATACAACAATAAATAACAATTGCGACAGATAAAAAACAATTCGTTAAAACACAAACATTTGTACATATGTATGTAAATTAACTTTAATTTAAATAAAAATAAAAGTTCTTTATGTCCCTCAAGTTAGCAGACCAAAGTCAGCAGAACAAATTTTTTGTGACGTCATCATTAGGCGCTAATTAAGTGCTAATTAAGTACCCAACAACAAAATTAAGTGCTCCAGTACTTTTGTTATAAACTAATGTTCTGCTAACTTGATTTCAAGTTAGCAGACCAATTACCGAAAAATACTTAATACACAAGGAAAAAAAATTTGGTCTAGTATTTAGGAGCTATTTAAGTGCTCTAGGAATCCAAAAAAAAATTTCCAAAAAAAATAGTTTTTTTCAAAAAAAAAAATATTTTTATAATTTCCCATACAAAACGATGTTCTGCTAACTTAATTTCGATTTTTCTCGAACAATTCAACTTTTTTCGACCCAAATCTTTTTGATTATTTAGGTGCTCGGCTAGCTCGAATTAAGTACCCCATTTTCAAAAAATTAGAAAAAATATTAGAAAAAAAAATAATTAATTCAATTTCCATAGAAAACCATGTTCTGCTAACTTAATTTCGATTTTTCTCGAACAATTCAACTTTTTTCGACCCAAATCTTTTTGATTATTTAGGTGCTCGGCTAGCTCGAATTAAGTACCCCATTTTCAAAAAATTAGAAAAAAAAATAATTAATTCAATTTCCATAGAAAACCATGTTCTGCTAACTTAATTTCGATTTTTCTCGAACAATTCAACTTTTTTCGACCCAAACCTTTTTGATTATTTAGGTGCTCGGCTAGCTCGAATTAAGTACCCCATTTTCAAAAAATTAGAAAAAAAAATAATTAATTTAATTTCCATAGAAAACCATGTTCTGCTAACTTAATTTCGTTTTTTCTCGAAAAAACGAACTTTTTTCGACCCAAATCTTTTTGATTATTTAGGTGCTCGGCTAGCTCGAATTAAGTACCCCATTTTCAAAAAATTAGAAAAAAATATTAGAAAAAAAAATAAGTTGAATTGTTCGAGAAAAATCGAAATTAAGTTAGCAGAACATGGTTTTCTATGGAAATTGAATTAATTATTTTTTTTTCTAATATTTTTTCTAATTTTTTGAAAATGGGGTACTTAATTCGAGCTAGCCGAGCACCTAAATAATCAAAAAGATTTGGGTCGAAAAAAGTTGAATTGTTCGAGAAAAATCGAAATTAAGTTAGCAGAACATGGTTTTCTATGGAAATTGAATTAATTATTTTTTTTTTCTAATATTTTTTTTAATTTTTTGAAAATGGGGTACTTAATTCGAGCTAGCCGAGCACCTAAATAATCAAAAAGATTTGGGTCGAAAAAAGTTGAATTGTTCGAGAAAAATCGAAATTAAGTTAGCAGAACATGGTTTTCTATGGAAATTGAATTAATTATTTTTTTTTCTAATATTTTTTTTAATTTTTTGAAAATGGGGTACTTAATTCGAGCTAGCCGAGCACCTAAATAATCAAAAAGATTTGGGTCGAAAAAAGTTGAATTGTTCGAGAAAAATCGAAATTAAGTTAGCAGAACATCGTTTTGTATGGGAAATTATAAAAATATTTTTTTTTTTGAAAAAAACTATTTTTTTGGAAATTTTTTTTTGGATTCCTAGAGCACTTAAATAGCTCCTAAATAGCTAAATAGCTTCCTTGTGTATTAAGCATTTTTCGGTAATTGGTCTGCTAACTTGAAATCAAGTTAGCAGAACATTAGTTTACAACAAAAGTACTGGAGCACTTAATTTTGTTGTTGGGTACTTAATTAGCACTTAATTAGCGCCTAATGATGACGTCACAAAAAATTTGTTCTGCTGACTTTGGTCTGCTAACTTGAGGGACATAAGTTCTTTTATAGTTTGAAAATACTTATACCTCTAGGAATTTTTCCTATACTATCACTGGTTTCATCAAGAAAATAGTGTCATATTTGACATGCCACACACACAATTACAAAAAAAATCAATCCCATTTTGCTCTCCATTCACCACGAAAAATCCGCAATCCCGGATCAAAATCCCAAATGGCAAAAGGAATTCGACATTAGCTCCACTTTCTTATCCTCCATCTTTATACGCTTTCTTTTCTCAACAAGCGCCACCTAGGAGTCAGCGCTCACACGTAGCAAGGGTGGAAACACAATAGGAAAAATCTGCCGTCTGCCACACTTTTAACAATATTAATAATTTTTTCAATTTAAAGATTTTATCATATAATTACCTACAGGTCTTAGAAGTAAACTTTTACTTCCTATTTTTTTTAACTACATAGCTACACTGACGAGAAAAAGTGGACAAATGTTTCCAATCATTTGAAAATTTGATTAAAACTTAGAGTTGTGAACAGAGAGGAAATCATTTTTATTTTTTTTTATTTTTTTTATTAAACTAACATTTATTTCTTAAACAAAAACTTTGAGAAATATAATACATTATACAGAAAAATATAATACATTATACAGAAAAAAAAATTATAATGAATTTTTGGACTTGACCAATTTTGCACGTTTTAGTTTTAGCAAGAGAAAACAACGTTTCTTCAATAATAGATGCTCTCTCTGCTCTATTTTTTTTTGTTATCTTTGATTTCGTAATTAACAGTTAACATCATTGCATTTGTAGGCCAGTTATTGTCGATGATTATTTGTTTTTGAAGCTCTTTGAGTTGATCATTATCAAAATGAAAAAAATTTGTAAAAAAGTGGTGGAACGCGTCATTTTTTTATTGAAAAGTGGTGAATCATCACGGGAAATATCAAAAATTTTAAATATTTCAAAAACTTCAGTGCTTAATATTAAAAAAAATAAAAACATTGAAGTTCCCGTTATAAAAAAAGGAAGAAAGCGATTACTCTCTGACTTGGATGCAAGAAGGATGGAAAGAGAACTGAGAAGTTGTGGGTCTAAAACACCGAAGACAGCAGCACAAAACATAGGAAAGCCAGTTAGTGAATGGACTGCACGCCGGGCTTTGCAAAGAATTGGACTAGCCACGAAAGAGAAACCCAAGAAGCCTCTACTTTCAGCGAAAAATTTGAAGGCAAGGTTAGCTTTTGCCAAAAGTCATAAAAACTGGACCATTGACCAATGGAAAAAAGTAGTTTGGTCTGACGAGACAAAGGTCAACCGAGTAGGAACAGATGGCAGATCGTATTATTGGTCACGTCATGGAGAACCACTTCAGCAACATCAAGTTCATAAAACAATGAAACATGGGGGAGGTTCGGTGATGGCTTGGGGGTGTTTTACGTTTAGTTTTGTCGGGCCTTTAGTAAAAATTGAGGGCATAATGAATAAGGAAAAATATCTTGACATCCTAAAGTATAACTTACCCAGATTTTTGCCAACAACTGGGTACAGGGAGTCTGAAATCACTTTCCAACAAGATGGGGACCCAAAGCATACCTCTAAAATTGTCAAGGAATGGCTCAAAAATCAAGAATTTCAGACGATGACATGGCCAGCACAAAGCCCTGACCTCAATCCAATTGAGAATTTGTGGTCAATTGTAAAGCGACGTTTAGGGCAATATGAACATTATCCATCTAACACTAATGAGCTTTGGGATCGAATTAAACTGGAATGGAGCCGAATTCCTGAGCAATTTCTTCACAATTTGGTAGAGAGTACGCCAAGGCGTTGTTCACAAGTGATTAAAAACAAAGGGTTATGGACTAAATATTGAAACATTAACTTTATCCTGAAACGGTCAAAATTGGACAAGTCCAAAAATCATAAAATATTTTTCTATCTGTATTATGTTATATTTTTTTTTTTAATTTTTATTCAAGAAATAAATGTTAGTTTAACACACAAAATAAAAAAATAAAAATGATTTCCTCTCTGTTCGCAACGCTAAGTTTTAATCAAATTTTCAAATGGTTGAAAATATTTGTCCACTTTTGCTCGTCAGTGTATATTCAAAATTTTGATATTATTATTTTATTAGAGACTTTTGTGGAAGAAAAAAACGAATTCGAATTAATAAAATACTTTAAAAATTTCTAAATATTATGTAATCCAGCAAGTAGATCAAATATTCATGGTAGGGCCAGTGGTGGTATTATATGTGGGGTTCCCATTTTATCAAGCTTTGTTGGTTAGAAAAAGACTTTTTTTTTAATTTCAAATAATAATGCTAAATATTTTATTATTCCAGTGTATTTAAACTGTCATAACTGGCAGAATGACTTTGATTGCTTAGTAGAATAACTCTAATTTGCAAAATATTATGATCATTGGAGACCTTAATGCTCGAATTGGAAGCTATTAAAATCATTATGTCCATAACTTATATTTGCAAGACTCTCTTAATGCTTTAAGAAACTCCAAAGATGAAAACTGTAACAGGAATGGAAGAATCGTTATAGAATTTTTTGAAAATTTTGGACTTTTCGTGCTGAATCGGACGTCTAAAGGCGACACGTATGGAGAGCTTACGTTTATAAGCGGTAAGGGACAGTCTGTTATTGACATGTGTGCTATATCGGTGGAGTGGCTTAGTGCTCTTGCAGACTTCAAAGTGAGAATACAGAATTTTTCAGAACAATTGCCAATTGAAGTTGAAATACAGTTTGTAAATGATGACGTTCACAGAAACACAAATAATTTCTTGAAACTAAAATGGAATGATAGTAGTGCCATTCTTTATAATTCTCTTTTGAACCGCCACTGCAGCTCTCTCCCTTCATCATCCAGCACAGAACAATATGATGAGCTATCGCAAGAGTAATTAAAATGTCAGCTCCTTGTGCCCAAAACAACAGTAATTATTCCTTTACACCTCGAAACTTTTGGTTCGGTAATGATTGTAAGAAACTCCGAAAGCTATTCTTTGTGTATCTTAAACTGTTTAGATCGAAAAATGCCATATTATTCTCCATGTGAATAAGGAATATAAAAACCTTTGTGCTGTTAAAAAAAATATACACTTTAAAAACTTAGCGAATAAACTGGCGAGCTGTAAGAACTCAAGAGCTTTTTGGAGTAATGTTCGTGAACTGGGTGGTCGTAGTCAAAGTATTATGAATACTCTCGCAGATGCGACACTAGGAACTCATTTTAAAACTCTTTTGTCAGCTGACGATGTTCATCATAATTTTGTATACGCTCTACCAAATACTATTGTTCCTGAGTTGGATAACCCAATATCTTTATACGAGCTGGAAAGAACACTTCATAAAATGAAAAATAACAAAGCGCCTGGAATTGACGGCATTCCTGTAGAATTTTATAAAAATAGTACATTGGAATTAAAGAACTATCTTCTGCAGTACTTTTATGGATTATACAACAATTCACATGTGCCTGCCAACTTCAATAAAGCAGTTATTTTTGCCATTTTTAAAAAAGGAGATGCAAACCTGCAAGAAAACTATAGAGGGATTTCTATTTTGAATACATAAACGAAGATTTTGACTTCTATTCTTTACGATAGACTTTCCAAATGGATCTAAGACAGAAATCTACTAAGCATGTTCCAAGAAGGTTTTCGGCCAGGTTTCTCAACGTTGGACCATATCTTCGCACTCACAAGTATTGCCAGAAAATCAATCGAACGAAAAACACCTGTTTCGTGGACTTTAGAGCGGCCTTTGATAAGGTACACAGACAAGCTTTGATCTACAAGCTCTGAATGTTGGGACTCTCACGGAAATTCCTGATGATGTATTCCAAGTTTCTTGACTCATCTACTGCCTCTGTATGGGATGGTTCAGATTTTTCGGAATGGTTTGAAACGACGGCAGGCGTTCCCAAGGCTGCATTTTAAGCCCAATATTTTTCGCTTTATTTATTGATGATATCTGTGAGATAATTCCGGGAGGAATTCTCTTCGCTGATATCCAAGTGAAAGTTTTGCTCTATGCTGACGATTTAGTTTTATTGGCTGATAACCCTTTCACACTGCAGTTGCAAATCAATAGACTGAATACGTTTTGCGATAAGTGGGGCTTGCACATCAATACAAGCAAAACTAAGTTGATGATTTTTGAAGCGCGTCAAAGGAGAAGGCTACCTGAAGAAAACTGGTCCCTCAATAATGTGCCCATCGAACGTGTCCAAGAATTTAAATATCTCGGAGTTCTGTTAACACACAACTTAAATTTTACAAAGGACGCTAAACAAAAAAGTATTGAGGCTAAGCTAGCTTTGAGCTTCATGTGGCCCAAGTTCTATGCAAACCAAGAAATTGACCTTACATCAAAATATCGTGTTTTCCGCGCAACAGTGAATACATGATTGTGCTATGGTGTCCAGGTTTTCGGATATTTATTCTTCGAGGCTTTTGAAACAATGCAGAGACATTTCTTTAAACGTCTATTCAGACTGCCAATCTCAACCCCAAACTATGCCATCTATGTAGAGTCTGGTTTAACTTCTTTATATATTTTAAATCTTAAAGCCAATTATGATTATATAATAAGAGTGATGAAAAGAAGTGGTATCAGTCTTCATAAGTCTATCATGATAAAACTCTTGCAGACTAATGCCTCCCCATTTAAAGAATGGAATCAATTGGCAGAATCCCATGAGGCTAATCTATCACTATTGGAGTAAAATATTGATGAATGGCGGAGTATGTTTTCAGATGTTACTGCAAAAATAAATGAGAAAATCTACACTCAGCACCTATCAACAGCATCATCTTCAACATGCAGGAATACATACAGAAATCTAAATCACTAACTCTCATGGGAAACGAACTATTTTCGCAAGGAAATAAGTTACAGGTTATAAGTTACATTTTTCGAGCACGGGTTGAACTCCCTAACTTAAATTGTATGCCTTATCAAACTTATCTGACTCAAATCTGTAGTTTGTGCAACAGAAGAGAAAATTAATATGTAATCCACTTTATTGCAATTTGCCCTTAACTGCAAGAAATCCGCCGCTTGTATTTCGAGGAGAGTTACCTCTCCCGAAGTCAACTTCACGAAATATTGAACGATGCACTAGGTTGGTCTACCCTATATAAATACAGTAAAACCCGCTTAAGAGAAACCCGCTTAAGAGAAAAACAAACAAAATTTTGTGTTTCAAATCATATTAAAATTGTTATTATTTACTGTTTCAAATCATGTCTAAATTGTTAAAACATTATTTTACAATTTATTCATTTTATGCTATATGTAAGCTCTTGTTTTCGTAAGAAACTTATTTGGAATTTTATTTAAGTCGTCAAAGCATTAAGATTCAGACATACATATGTATTATATTTAATTACTTATTTAGTTTTGTATTCTTTCTTTTCAATTTTGTTTAACACTAAAATGAAATGTCATATCAGGCAGACGGCAGAATAGCCACGACCTTATTCTTAAGTTTAATAACTTTGTTGTAAATTATTTTTGTAAAATAAAGAATTTATCTATCTATCTATCTTGTTCTAAAAATGTGTGCTGCAGCCCTTTCTGAACCCCTTTCATACTTATTTAATTGCTCTCTTTCTAATGGTGAATTTATTTCTGAATGGAAAAAATCGTTTATAGTTCCAGTTCTCAAATCAGGTTCCCAGCAAGAAATATCCAATTATCGCCCAATTTGTAAGTTGTCAACGATTCCAAAGCTTTTCGAAAAACTTTTTTGTGATATATTAACATTTAAGCTTAAGGAATATATCTCACCTTTCCAACACGGTTTTATTTCCGGTAGATCAACTGTTACCAACCTCACTATTTTTTCAAATTTCGTTTTAAATAAGTTTGAGGAATGGCTGGCATCTTACTTAATAGGGCGCATTCAGTTTGTGTCACTTGAAAATGTTTTTTCAAGTCCCTTATATGTGACTTCAGGTGTCCCTCAAGGTAGTCATCTTGGACCACTCCTTTTCCTATTCTTTATAAATGATTTGAATGATATTTTTTAAATTCCCATCGCCTCTTATTTGCCCATGATCTTAAGTTTCTGAGATATATTAAACTTGAAGCTGATAGCCTTATTTTGCAAGAAGACCTTAATAGACTTACAGATTGGTGTATTATAAACCAATTATCTCTAAACGTTTGTTAATGTCAGTGTTTTTCCTTCTGTCGGTCTTATTCGCCGATTTTCTTTGAATACAGTATTAGCAATACTATTCTTGAAAGAGTTTTTGAAAAAAAATGAAATCAGTTTAGTTTTTGATCCTAAATTAAATTTTGTTAAACATGTCGAATATATTGCTGCCAAAGCTAATTCCATGCTAGGTTTTATTAAACGTAGTTCAATAGATCTCACTGACCCATAAACTCATCTCTGTTTTCTGCCTATGTCAGGTCTGTATTAGAATATTGCTGTGTTGTCTGGAATCCATACTATGCCACTCATTCCAAGAGATTACAAAGTATTCAAAAAAAATTCACTAGGTTTGTTGTATGTATTTAGGTTTTTTCTAAAGGGTATCACAATGGATCTACATTGATCTAAGTGTGACGGTAACAAGACCAACCGTCAGCCCACCAATCTAACCTAACCTTGTTGTATGGAAACTTGGTTGGAACATTGATATATACATATACTAAAAGATGCCAACTAATCGGTATTCAGTCACTTGAGAATCGATGAAAATTTTTTTCTGTTATGTTTATTAGTGATATCTTGGCTCATCGTATTACCCTTACCTTTTATCTTTAATTTATATATATGCACCTTCTCGTCCACTAAGGGAATGTAATCTCTTCCCCCACCCGTGGGGGGTGGCCCCGGCGCAGTGGAAGTAGTGCTTGACTGCTAACCTGGATGTGTGGGTTCGATCCCCAGTCTAGGCAGCATTCTTTTCTGTACTCCCTCAACTGAACGCCACCCCTGGGATTTAGTGAGATAATCAAAACCTAATTTCTCAATCCACTGTGCCAACAAAAATCTATCCTATCCTTCTATTCCTTCTAACATTTGCCTAATTTATAAGACCCTTGGTCTTACTGGCATATATATGTTTGTGTTGTGTTGAAAATGAGCATAGGGTGAATTATGCATTTAATGAGCCAATAACTCGTTGTGTTAGAGAAACTAATTTTACCTCCAATGTAGTTGATTTTAATTTCCATTATAGCAGAGTCACTTTAAAAAATAAACTTTTGTTAAACTATTATTTTTAATTTTATATATTGAATGAATATTTCTTTAGTCTATAAGATGATTATTGTAATCTCTGATTGATGATGAATAAACATATTACTCTTTCGAGTTGGAATACCGGTATCTCCTTCTCACAACCATATTTTTGGTTTCCTAATCTTTCATTATCTGTTTTACCGATTTTAGTGAATGCATATCAAATTTTTCAAAAAAAAAACAAATTTTCGATCTAAAAAAAAATTCAAAATTATTTTTGAAAAGGCGATATTTGCGGTAGATGGTTTTTTTTCAACATTTATGTTTTAACTCCACATTAATGCTAACAAATAACGTACCATTCTAAAAAATGTTTACAAAATTTAATATATAAAAATAAATTGAGATTTGTTTAAGAAATGGATGGTGTTCATCGCGTTAATGTCAAAACAATTTCAGAAGTTGTTCAATCAATTTATTTCTTATTATATTCACCCTTATTCCGTAAGGCGTTTTACGAAAACGACAGTAAAACGATATTCCTTCAGAAGCGTTAATTGGCGTTTATGAAAAACTAAAACTTTGGCGTTCTCTTCTTTCTTGGCCTTTCTAACCATTAAAATGATAGTCCAATTGCCGCTTCTAAAACCGTGTCGTTTTACATATGGGGCATTTCACGTGAAGCGGACAACGAAAAAACGGGTGGGTCTTGAAAATCGTAAATTTGTAGGTTATTTATACTTTGTGTAGTTCTTGACATGTATATGGAAGGATTCTGATTTTTGAGGCCTGTTGCTAGATTTATGGGCTTGTAAAGTTTCGACAAGCTTTGTTGCTTAATTAAATAAAGAGATAGAAAAATTGTTCCATTGGTGGAATATGTGACAAATTAGATGTTCTTTTCAGATATGATATAAAAACCGGAAATCGTTTCTTTTTTGTTGGTAGAAAACCGGAAGTTAACATTTCAAATCAAATTTTAGATAACTTGGACCCTTTTGATATTTTGTTTGGGTTTTAAAATGTTGGATATATAGTCTCCATACTACATGCCAAGTTTAAGACTGGCATCCCCATTCGTTTAGAAGATACACAATTTTCAGAGAGAAGCCGTCATCTGAAAACCAGATTTTTTGTATGAAAAACCGGAATTTAATCTTTCAAATCAAATTTTGAGTTATTCGGACCCTTTTGATGTTTTTTCTTGCCTCACAATGTTGATTATATAATAGGCGTATTCCTTTGGGCTACAGCATCTACTGCCAAATACTTCTGGCTGCTTTCAACTACTTCTACTCTATGATCAAAGTAGTTCAAAGTACTTCAATAATGTAGTAACGAAATGAATCCACGCAAGGAAGCGACACCTTTAGTAGAAGAAATTACATAGTAAATTATTGTTGTTGATGTTTTCTATAGTTATAAAATAAAATACAAATACAAACAGCAAAGCTTTCGTCTACATTGAGGTTAGATTTTTCTTTTGGAAAAAATTAAAGCGTTCCATTCATCATCTACTGCGAAGTACTAAAAAACACTTTCAAGGCCCAAAGGAACACATTACACACCTAATATTGATACCACATGCTAAATTTGAGAATGGGAACTCTATTTATTAAAAAAATACATTCTTTTTAGTGCCACCATCATATTGTGAGAAAAACTAATATTTTAAGATCTAAAAAAATATATAAAAAAAAATACCTACAAAAAACGATTTTCGGTTTTGATGTCATATCTGAAAAGAACATCTTATTTGTGACATATTCCACCAATGGACTAAGGAGCATTTAGCCTCAAAAACCGGACAAAAGTAAAAAAAAAAAAAATGTAGTGGATGCCGCCCTAATTTTCCTAGAATGTAGTCAACACATTATATTTGTTATTTGTTACATTATGTTGAATATTTTTTAATTTTCTGGTGAAAACATTAACATCAACAAAAAAATAATTTTTTTTGTGTTTTTTTACAAGTGAGTATTTTTGTTTATGTTCCGGGGGTCGAGTTAAATTTCGTATATCCTAGTAAAATATAGATACTATAGATATTGTAACTGCAAAAATATTTTCTCCCTTAAAAAAAAATTATTTAAAGTTGACAAGTTTTTGAGAAATTAAAAAAATTAAAAGTACTTTTTCCAAAAAAAAAACACTTTTTTGGTTTTCCCAAGTTAGATTCGCCCAGGTCAGTTATTAAACTCACTAGTTTTATGCCTTTTTTATTTTTTTTTTTGCATACCATTCGGTTTTTAGCAAATATTTACAAATAAAAAACTAGATTTAACCTTTTTGGAAAAAAGTACTCTACATTTTTTTAATTTCTCAAAAAATAACAAACATTTTAGCATCCGGTTTTCTGTTTTTTATTGAAAATTAATAAGAGCATTGATTTTTTAAAACAAAAATTATGCTTAATTACATAAAATTAAAAAAAAAAATTAGTTTGAAAATTTTTTTTTTTTTTTCAAAATTTCGAGTTTGAAAATGAATTTTTCAAAAACTATTCACTAACACAACTTAATTTAAAATGAAAATTAAAGAAGAGATTTCTGGCTTTCTAAGAAAGCGTAGCATGGAATTGTTAGTTTAACCGTTGTTTTTAAATAATTTTTTTTCCGTTTAAGTCAATTTTTTAGAAAATTGCCCGTCCCGCCTTAACGGGGGGAAATAGACCCCATCTCATACACGATTTTTTTCTTGTCTTAACCCAACCTACTCACTCTGATTTTTTGGTGAACCTTATACCAATCACCCCGTATATATGTACATTTTATTTTTATTAAGTTTATATTAAGTTAACAATGTTCCTTACAAAATATAATTAATTTTTACATTCACTCATGTGTTTTAAGCTATTTCCAAACAAAAAATCGTTTAAAATAATTTTGTCCGGTTTTTGAAGCTAAATGCTCCTTAGTGCAATGGAACAATTTTTCTATCTCTTTATTTAATTAAGCAACACATTGCTTTAAGACCCTACCCCATAGCTTGTCGAAACTTTACAAGCCCATAAATATAGCGCCAGGCTTCAAAAATCAGAATCCTTTCTTATACATGTTAAAAACTACACAAAGAATAAATAGCCTAAAAATTAACGATTTTCAAGACCCACCCGTTTTTTCGTTGTCCGCTTCACGCGAAATGCCCCATATTATTATTTTCATTTATATACTCATAATCATAATGGCAGGTGGCATAAAATATGGGTTCCCATAACTAAATTATTTCTTTTATCAGATAAATAGATTTTAAAATATTAAGATTTTAAATCCACAGTGTGATAGTGCATATGTAAATTCGTGCGACCCAGTCGTTCATTTTATTTTAATATAATATTTTATATGAGATTCACTTAATCGCATCGTCTCGTTAGTGTGAGTTTGTACACATTAAATAATTTTTTTTTTTTAATTATGACTTTAATGAAAATTATTAATACTTACTTACCAGTTAGTAGCATTATTTATTAGTTTGAAATAAAAAATTATTTAATTTGTTGTAAATTTCCCTTTATTTCAATCCATTCAAAATTGACTACATTCAGTTAACCTAGCAAAAGTTAAGTTCGCCTTTTTGTTACCCTTCACTGGTAGCACTTAAAAACTTAATGTTAACAACTTAATATATGTATCGCCCGGCATTTTTTTAAAATTTAATGAACTAGTGACAAAATGAATGTTATAATTTTTTTCTTAAGAATATATCGTTATAACTTCACGACCTCCACCACGAACCATTAGCACTCGCTCCAATCCCTCCGTCAAAACTTCCAAGAACTCCATATCTGAAAAATCGTATATTAAGGAAAATAAAATCTATCCCTGTTGAAAAGAATTAATATTAAGTTTGAATAAAATTGGATTCTTACGAGAGAAGTATTTATAGTGAAAAAGACGCCTACAATAAAGTTAGAAACCATTGTTGAATAATAAAAAAAATAAACCTTCTTACCAGTTTATAGAATTTGTGGGAACAGTGTTTAAGATAAAAAAGGGAATTTTGGCATACCTAGTTCAGATGACAGATTGTCCAAAATTTGTTGATGTTTTTCTAGTTCAATGTGAAAAGTACACATAAATATTGCGCATCTTTGGGAGTCTCAATGTCTCAATGACCCGCTGCTGTCAGAATTAAAAAAAAATAAAAACAAGTGGGTGCTCAAGAGAGTTCAATTAACTTAGAGACCCGCTGTCACAATTAACAATAGTTCCGTTCGTTGAACTTTACCCAGGGTTGACCCAAGTTTTTTTGAAAACCCCAAATATTGTAAAAAAAAATGTTGTTGACATTCAACGCAAGAAGTTCTGTACAATAAAACATAAAATTTGTTTAGAATGAATTTTAAAAATTAGTTAAAACAACTTCAAGCTCCCTTTTCTATATATTATCTTTCAATTTTTCTTCTTTAAATTTCGTCTTCAAAATTAGCAATTGTACCTGGGGCCTATTTCACAGAACACACATCACGTACATTACAGAAATGTATATGATGTAAAATAGGTCCAATATGAAAATTTACGCCCAATTTTAATTTTTTTTAAAATTATGCGTTTTCTAATACTACGTTTTCACCAAAATTTAATCTCGTTGAGATTTAATAAATCCTATACAGTGTTTTCACCGCATAAAAAGATTAAAATGTAGATTAACTTTGACAGTTACTTTCAAAATGCAAAAGCTGTTTCATTTTTTCTTCTAAAGTGGAAGTGAGAAAGATAGTTCGACGATGAAAAAAAAAATTAGATTCTCGAAAATGTTATCTCGATTCTCGAATATTGTACTCAGCGCAATAGGGGAATAGGTGTGTTCGTTTTGTACAACTATTGGCCCTATGAAGATTTAACAAGATTAATTTGTAATCTATTAGATTTGAGGATTAAATTTGTATGGTAAATCTATGAGATTTGAAGAAGATTTAGAGTAAATCTACTTAAATCTCGGATTAGCGGTTGGTGAAAACGTAGTATAAGTTGACGTAAAGTTTTTCAAAAAATTCAAAATTTAAGGTACATACATTCATACAATGTATGTGATGTATGTTCCGTGAAATAGGCCCCTGCAGTATGCGAATCCACAACAAAATAATAGCCTCACAACTCATGTCACTTTGCCTGTTTATTCCTTACCTCAACTCGCTACAGCAAAAAACCTAGGAGTACTTCAGGGCGAGTTCAGGGTGACTAGAGCAGGACCCATGTTCTGTAACTCGGCGATAAATTTTCGAGGCGATAAACGGCGAAAAATGGAACAAAACCCATAGGATTCCTATGAGTTTTGTTCCATTTTTGTTCCATTTTTCGCCGTTTCTCGCCTCGAAAAGTTATCGCCGAGTTACAGAACATGGGTCCAGGGCTCAAAAAACACAGAATTTGATTTTCAGGGCGAGTTCGGGTTTTTCAAAAAAACACCTAAATTTCATTAACGCCTATTACACTAGTGACATTGTCAGAAGAAGAATTAACTATGGATTTATTTTGAAATTTAGATGGGCACCTGTCTCCTGGGCATTGCAGAGGCAAAAGTGTTTGGCATTGTCAACCATCGAGTTCGAGTATCTACTAGGCTGCAGCTGTGAAGAATATGGTGTCCAATGGCTGATTAATCTGGGATCAATTCGGTTAGTTAATTAATGTGCGCTATCTCTTCATTCATGAAAGATATGAGAGAGGAGAATTTTATATATTTTTCTAAATATCAAATTGCTAATATAATAAATTATTTGAATATCTGAATTTGGCAATGGTCTTATTGGAAATGTTTTTCACTTTGCTTTTAGCTTTTGCACTATTATTCTTTATATATGAAGTTGAAGATCGCTGCATCCGAAGTTTTTTTTTTCTTTTAGACTTGCAGCTCTCGATAGAACATGAATTTAAATTTTTTCAATACCATTGATACTTATCGAGAGCTGGAAGTCTAAAGAAAGAAAAAACTTCGGATGCAGCGATCTTCAACTTCATCTTTATATTATATAAAAATTATATTATGTACAAATTATACAGGGGAATCCCAATAGTTTAGTTTCCATTTTATTTTCTGACCTTTTCAGCTTGAAGCTGGTCTGGGATGATTTTTGAAATGTTTCGGGATAAATTTCTCGGGGTTATTTCCAAGAGCTTTTGAAAATAAGTATTTTTCCGTTATAAATGTCATGCATTACGAACGGAAAAACGCAACATCTCCTTACATCTATATTGCACAATTATATAGAATTAGCCTTTTTTAAAATTCTTACTCGAAAATGTTTCTAGATCTCAGACTATAACACAAGTCTCAAAAGGGAAGCAAAATTACCGGATATGACAAAATAAGGGTTAGAGAGATTTTCCTAAGAAGAGAAAATCATTTTTGAAGACAAAAACAGATAAAGGTATTGAGCTCGTTTTTTTTTGTTTGATCATTTCACGCCATCCACCTAGAAAAGAGCTTTCATATTACATTCTTTAGCTGAAATTCATCGCTTGTCATGATATTTAAAATAAATACAAAATTAATTTTAAAAAGGATACAGTTACTTTCTCTCCCATGTTTTAAGTCCTTTGGTGGACCTGGTAAATTCATTATAACCAATTGTGCATCTACTGATTTATTTACAATGACTTCGTTTAATTTCACAGCCGTGTGCATTCTCCGAACATTGAATTCATCTCTATAGTATAAATAAAGAAGAAAATTATTATTTGTGCATGCAAACAAATTTTGCATTGTTACGGTCTTGATTTAATTTCCAAATGTGCATCTGTGGAAGATCTGTCGGATTTTTCATCTTCGTGTTGATTTTTGTCTCTCTTCGTTCTTAGACAAATTTCCTTTGAATCACTTTCGGTATTATGTGAATATCCTTTTTGCTTTTCATCTCCCTGATTATTATCTCTATAATATTCTAAATGCTGTAGTTAAAAAAATAATTTTATAAGATATTAGAACATTTTGAATAAAAAAAATGCATTACATTATTTTCACAGTTTTCCTCAAAGGCTTCAGAAGGATCAGCAAATCTGACCTTTGGATTTGTTTTGGTGGTATCATGGTGATGATCTACTATAGCTTGAACCTAAAACAAATATTATGTTGTAAGTTTTTATCATACAAATTATTCAAGTTCAGCCTGAGGTTTTGCATATAAAAATCAGAAGATGTCGAAAATCAGAAAAAATAATTTCATGATTAAAAATAAAAGTTGAGTAAACACAAGAAGTTTTAAAAATGTTTTTTTTTTTTTTTCAAAAAGATTGATTTCGCATAAAGGGAATACATTTTATTAGATTTGAAAATAATGGTACCTGTAATATAACATATATAACAGTTAAAAAAAAGATTTGTATCACGAAAACGGCTCTAAAATACAATTCAAATTTTATACAGGAGCTTCTTTAAAGCTAAAATAATATTGAGTAATTGCACATAAAAATGTTCTTCTGATCGAAATCGATAACTCCTCCTCGTTTTCTTGGACAACATGGACAACAGTTCGTTGGGTAGACAGCTTCGGGGGTCAAAGGATTTCAACTTCCTCTTTGCGTTCTCTGTCCGGTTTACGTAATTCTCCTGAGAGTATATTCATTTTTCAGTCGCCAGGCAGGTGCAAGCGTCAACAATTTTCTTTGAAAAACAGAACCTTGGGTGGCCCGCTCACTAAATACATGGTGACGATAATTGTTGAAATGATGATGGACAAATATTTTTTCAAGGTTTGAGGAATTTTAGATCTATGTACATATTTCAAAAACACACGCTTGACCAAAACTTCAAGCCCGCCGTGAAATTTTAACTGTCATAACAGAGAAAAATATAATATGATAATATGACAACAAGTGACAGCCGTAAAATCTTAATTCAATTCATAACTGAACATAATGTATCTTCAGTTTATTAACATTGAAAATGTTTATAGGGTCGTTTTGAGAAAAAATATGGTGTTAGCATAATGATTAAATGAAATGAATTCAAAGATAACGAATGAAATG
This sequence comes from Epistrophe grossulariae, assembly GCA_929447395.1. Classification (NCBI taxonomy): domain Eukaryota; kingdom Metazoa; phylum Arthropoda; class Insecta; order Diptera; family Syrphidae; genus Epistrophe; species Epistrophe grossulariae. The sequence goes on along the minus strand of OV839566.1, from coordinate 69,902,007 downwards.
TAGCGTATAGGGACCTCAGGTTCGAAATTTTGGTTGGTGTTACCAAAGAAATTACCAAAATGAATAAAATGAACCTAAGTCCTAAATACACAATCAATGAATCGTACCCACACGTTGATCGTCGCCAACCGACGAGCTTCAGTGGAGGATAGTTAAATTTGTATAAAATCCTAAAATCACTCGATTTGAGCCCACTTAGAAGCCAAGTATTACTCAGGTTATAATTATCGGATGCTTAATATTAAGATAGATAATTGAATATAAAATGTAGGGCTACAAATCTGCATCAAAATTTTTGCAAAAGCTTATAAAATTTCATACTAAAAACGTGAAAGATTGGCTTTTAAGAACTAATTTAATCACGGCAAATGACGTTAGGAACAAGAAAACAAAAAAAAAATACAAAAAAAATGTACCCACAAAGAATATACAGGGTGTTTTTTTTAGACGTTTGGTTTTCAATCTGGCAATACTTTTTTCGGAGTTGGTCTATTTGACAGCTGTCACTTGATTTATGCTCAGTTTGGCTTGCCATTTCATAATGAATAGACTTACTCCAGAACAACGTTTGCAAATTGTGCAAATTTATTACCAAAATAATGGTTCGGTTCCGCTGCGCCCAATATTCGGTCGACATTCTATTGTAATTAAATACTTAATTCTTACAACTTATAAATTCGAATAAGGTAAGACAAAAAGCTAGATCGTGAAGGTTGGGTTGATAAAGGAAAAAAAATAGTGTGGGAGGGGGGTCAGTTCTCACCATTTAGCTGGGAGTGGCAATTTTCCAAAAATCGACTTGAATTTGGAAACAAATTATTAAAAATGAACGGCAGCACTTACAAAATCGTGATATACTTTTTTTTAAAATCAGAAATTTTCAATTTGTTCAAAAACTAGAATAGCATCTGCTTTTTAATGTTCGACTAAAAATTGATTGATTGACTTATGGATTTGAAAAAGTTATAGCATGGCATTGTAAATGTTAACGTTGCTTTTTAATAATTTTTAATTTTTTTTCTGTTTTAAGTCATTTTTTTTTAGAAAACTATCCCTCCGGCTAAACGAGAAGAATAGACTCCTCTACCATACGATTTTTTTCTTGTCTCGACCCAACCTATACGGTGTACGTGTAGCTTTTTGTCACACCTTATGCGAATCACACTAAATATTATATCACTCAATGGCAACAATTAAGAGGCCTTTCCTTATATTTTAAGAAAAAAACGCTGATTCGCTCTAAAATTTCACGAAGGCGTTTGTGTGCGTATGGCAATAATTTAGAAAGCATTTGAAAGAACCATTTATTGTCATTCAACGTGTGGAACCAGTTTTTGAATAGTTGGTACACAGCAAAAGATATTTAAAAAAATGTGCTGATGTATTTTCAGATTTTTGCTGAAATTGCTTATCTGTCTACAATTTCATAGATAAACTAGTGCTTTGATTAAAACGAATTTGGTCTTATTTTAAAGGTATTAAAAGTATATTCCAACGTCTGGGAGCCAAAAATCATAATACAGTAAGATTTCGAAAATACATTGATTTAAAAAACAGTAAAAATACAGTTTTTCAAGTCGTTTTTTCTAATATATTATATTCAAATAATTTTGTCCGTGTACTGATCCTTATTGAAACATTTATATTTCTTAATTCAAATTCAATAAAAAAATGAATTATTTACAATGTATTTTATATAAAACAATAATTTTTTAAAACCTCTACCTAAAAAAAATTATCAAGATTTTAGTTCAGACACAAATCATTTGTTTTAATTTTTTCTCCAAGTGACCGCTAGAGTGTGTATGAAAAGGAAAATAAAAAAAAAAGATCTAGGCAGTGCATTTTTAGATTGTAGGTATCTGATGTAATGAAATCTGGTGTGCGGTATATTTTGATTGCTTGGTATTGGTGTGGAAGGCGTTTTGTGTTTATTTGTTTAGTTATTTTTTTTAGAAATTCTGATAGGTGCATAAAATATAGTATTTTAGGGTTTTTGTTTGACAATATCATTTGCGTATTATGCAATTTTATGATTTCTGTTACTTATGGTTGCAGGTTTTTCAAGTACTTTTGAATTATACTGAAAATTTGGCTCGATATTTTCAATTCTATCAAAAGTAGTAGGTGTAAATGGAAGTTTATATATCTACATGAATGTAGAAGAGAATCTGAGTAGGTAGAAACTAGAAGGTATATATTTTTTTTTATCAAAGCCACAAAGTGACATATATAATTTGTAGTTCTTTATTGTACATAAAAAAAATTTGTTTTTCAGGCATAAATATCATTTTCAAGGGGAGGATGGGGATCATATGAAATATGTAGGATGTGAAATGGTAACATGCTTAAGCTCGTTTTTTTGCTCACAATTAGTTGAATACCTATTGAAAAGTGTAAATGAAATTCATGTAGGCAGAAAGTTACGAAATTTTAACTTTAAAATATCATGTAGTAGTGTTGAAAAGGATTCAATTTATGAATATATTTTCTGAAATAGAAAGAGATTTATTTTTGTAAATATGCATTTCGTTTGGCTTGGATTAATAATTGCAAGAAATATTTAGAATAAAAAAGATAAGTGGGTATAGTTATGCTGTGTGTACCTAAGTTGTATGACATAGGTATAGGTATATGAGGTTTACAATTTTATGCCATAAAGGCGACATACGTAGGTACCTAATCCTTCAATTTATTTATTGTAATGGAAAGTAAATTCGTTGATTGTAGGTAGGTACGGAACTACGTACCTACCTACAAATACAAATAAAATCTTGACTGAATTTATGTACATATATATTAGGTATATTTTTACTTTAAAAAAATGTAAGATTTAACATTTTAAACATTGATTTAAATTTTATATTAATTTCATTTTAGGTTCAGTTTCTATTACTTTACTTAGTTTTTAATTATATCTACGATAAATTCAGTCTAGATTTTATTCTTGTCTATGGAACTACGTACCTACAATCAACGAATTTACTTTCAATTAGAATAAATAAATTGAAGGATTAGGTACCTAGTACCTACCTATGTATGTCGCCTTTATGCCATAAAATTGTGAATCTCATATACCTATACCTATATCATACAACTTAGGTACACATATAGCATAACAAGGTACCTATACCTACTTACCTTTTTTATTCTAAACATTTCTTTCAATTATTAATCAAAGCCAAACGAAATGCATATTTACAAAAATAAGTCTTTCTATTTCAGAAAAAAGAATAAATTCAACCGTTTTCAACACCCTACTATTTTGAAGCTAAAATTTATAAATTCGACAAAATTGTTAGTTCTATTGTTGAGCTTACTCTTCTCGGTCCGCTAATCTAAAATATTTTACACAATATGTACGATATACATACTACACAATAGGCGTGTTTTTTTGCAAGCCCGGGGGGAATTGGTTGAAAAAAACGACAGCGGGGATTAGCGACGCCATGAAAGTAAAAAACATGGAGTTTTCGTACAAACTATCGATAACATGTATGTAATTCATGCCGGTAACACAGTTTTTCTGTGTGCTTAAGTTAAGCCCATGGAATTCTCTGGGATTAGTTGTTGTTGCATTTAACATGTTAATTGTTTAGCACCGACGTCGTTTTTTTCATCTAATTCCCCCCGGGCTTGCAAAAAACACGGCTAATATAATATATGGAGTTGTTACTAATCCCTTTGAAAATATATCTATGCAGGAAATGTAGGTACATACCTCCTAAACAAATCCCAATTCCCTAACAGACAACACCAAATCAGTATGACCAGTTGATGTGAATTTATAAATGAAAACAAAAAGATAACTAAAAAACAATTTAACAAAAGTACCTGGGTCACACCAAGCTAGAGAAAAAAAATGCCTGCACTGCCAACGAAACTCTTTCGTTATATGAGGATTTCTTCACAGAAATCCTCATATTGATCGCGTCAGGTAAAGGAAAGGGTAGTTTTTATTCTTTTATTGCTCAGGGAAAAAACAAACAAAAAAAGGCTTACCATCCGTAGGCTTTTAATGTACAATCAGGCTTTGGCCAAGTTTCGTCCTTTGTCAGGCTTTTTTTACAATTATCGCACAAAATATAATCGTTAGAAGAAACACGTTTACTGAATGCTTTCAAATTGAAATGCTTGTAAAACGCAGTGAACATATTTATTTATTTTTCATTAAGTTGTCACTTTTTAGAAAGAGACAACTTTCGTGGCGAAAGATTCGCGTTGGTGTTGGGGATCCTAAAATCTTAGTTTTTAAAATAGAAGGAAATACTTTGCTTATTTTGACCTTTTTTTAATTGATTTATTAAATTAAATGGTCGACTTTTGGTCATTGAATTGCATTTTCGGTTTAACTAGACGTAATTTTAAGTCAAAACCAAGTACCAAATCCCTTGCGGTTTTTTTCCGTAGACGCTTTCATTTTGTTTATAAAAAAATAAACAAAAGAAGTGTTAAAAAGAAAAAAAATAAGTTTTTTATTTGTCAGGCTTTTTTCTCAAAAATCAGGCTTTTCTTTCTTTACTGTCAGGCTTTATCGCATAATTTTACCTACTAAAATAGAATCTTTTAATTCAACATAGAACTCACTTGATTTTTATGTGCCAGGTCACGGCCGTAGCCAGCCATACGCTAGTGTGAGCTCAGCTCACCCAAAAAATATTTGAGCTCACCCAAAAAAAAATTGAAACATTTTAAAATGCTACACATTATTTAACCCTAGAAAGCTAACGTTTGCCAAAATGACGAGCATGTTAAAGTGCTAAAATGATCTCAAAGAAACATGTGCCATTAAAAATGTGATTGAAGTATTTAAAAAAAAGGAATATTTATTTTTATGATATTTATCTTTAATTTTTAAACTATTTTTTCTTATTAAAACTATAAATTTAAATAAAAATTAATAATTTATAAAAAAAGAAAAGTTTTTAATGTTCGTCAAAAAGTCGAATGATTAGCTTTTCATGGTAGTTTTGGAACGTTAGCTTTGTAGGGTTAAACTTGTGTGATAAAATATTTTTTCATATCAAATTATACTATTTTAATTTTCCCCTTTTTAATCCGCACATTAATTTCTTTCATCAACAAGTCGAGAATTTCCCTTTAAAATTCTTCTTGTGTGTTTTTGTTGTCATCTTCCTTATTGTTTTGTTTTTCTGTGAAAAGTCAAATGCGCTGAATACTTTGGGGCAGATTGGAATTATGATTTCTATTTAAATTATTGGGAATAATTGAAACAAATAGAATTTCGCAACTAAGTGCATCGGCTATATCGCAGTGCAATGCCAATTATTCAGTCAGTTAAAGATTTGCGAAGTGATGAATCAGTTTTTGAATACAGCAGATGAAAAACAGAATGCTGCTGAAAATTTTTCCTCTTTGTATCACGGAGAATGCAAATTCGATCTACCCGATTATGCGAATCCATTGTTATGTCTTCACTTGGGAAAAGGGATAATGACAATGAAGTAGCATTATTAAAGCTAGTTTGTTTGAAATTATCGACTCAGTTATTTAAGAGATAAATCACAAATGGTTTGAGCATAATACAGTAAAACCCGCTTAAGAGAATAACCCGCTGATCTGAAACACTTTTTTCATCCCCGAATATTTGTCGACCAATAACCTTCATAACACTCCGCTTAAGAGAAACTCGCTTAAGTAAAAAACCCGGATACCTGAAACATATTTTCAGTTAAATTTAATATTTTTCATTGAAAAAACTCTTAAGTGAAAAAAATTTAATAGAACAGAACAAACAATTTGCTGGACGCTTTTACTTCCTTTTTTATTTTTCACCTCAACCAAATTTTCATCACGAAAATGACATTTGAATTTCTGATATGTCAGAACCTTTTTTGGAATTTTTAAACCCCCTTAAGTTTTTTTCACCTATCCGGACTGCGCTTAAGTGAAATTTTTTTTCACTTAAGCCTAGTACGCAGTTCGAGTGAAAATGAAATTTTCATATAAAAATGACACCTAGTTCATTGATATGAAATTCACAACACGAAGTGAGTACCAAAATATGAAAGTGGAATATGACCCGGTTCTTCAATCAGTTTCATGAAAAATTTTCATTTCCCAACGTACGGACACTAGGAAAAAACTGAGGTAGTGTGGAAAATTGTGACATTTGTCAATCAATTTGTTTTGCTCAGAATATAAATTACGAAATAAAAAAAAATTATTTCGGATTACACGATTGTCTTTTCCAGCGTTTTTATTCTTATCAACGAGGAAAAAAAGAACAGAATACAGAATATTAAAACCCCTTTTTGGAACTTTTTCAAGATTCAAATGACAGTCATTCAAATAAATAATTTTTGTTTCATTCAAAGTGAGAAGTGAGTACTAAGAAATTTAAAGCTGTGTATCAAAAATTCATGTGAAGAATTAATTATGGGTTCGTATTGAATTTTAACGTTTTTGTTTTTCATTTCACGTGAGGTGAGTACTAGGCTTTAAGCGGGGTTCGTTTAAGTGAAAAACCCGCTTAAGTGAAAGAAAGACTGTGACATTTTGCAGTTTCTCTTATGCGGGTTTTACTGTAATAACATACTGAATGCTGTCGATTCAACGGAACAAATATCTCTAGATTTGCAAAATAAAAATATAGTTCAGTTGTTGTTTCCTGTTAAAAGCACTTTTCCTATAACTTATCGCATCTTTGAAGCTGTCAAAACATTTGGTGATGGTACATCTTTGAACAAGTCATCATTTTCGGGATTTTCGAGAATAGACGCTCGGGGCTTAAAAGGAAAAACGCCTAATGACTCATGACTGATTAACGATTGCGAATCTTTCTTTTATGGTATTTGAAAAAAGACGTTTGAATTAATTAGAAAAAAAATTATATTTTGCGTAAATTTGCCGAAAAAACCCGAAGAATAAAATTTTTTTAATTAATAAGTAGTACATACATAGATATTTGATCTCCTATATACCTACTTCTAATTGGTAATTTAAAAAAAAACATGAATGTGATGTTGCTTATAACTACGGTTTTAATAAAAAACAAATTTTTCTAGACTACATATTTTGACTTTCATTAAAAAAAATTTCGGCTCACCCAAGAAAACTTGGAGCTCACCCTCTTATTAGGTCCTGGCTACGGCCGTGTGCCAGGTAAAAGAAGGGAGTGTTTCGACATTTTGCCCATTTACAAAGCAGACAATGTGCATAAAACCATAAACTGGTGAAACTATGCATTACTTTACAGTAACTAAATCAGTGCTTGCTAGTTGCTGTTTCTTCGAAGAAGTGGCATTTGAATTCAATGTTGAATTCAGCAAAATTTTTCAGTGAGGATGACATTTCCTACTGGGTTGATCTTCGCATTCAAGAGTGTGTGTATATTGTTTGTGTTTTTTCTTCTTTGTAGCACAATAGAAACAAAAAAATTGAGTACGATCGCTAAAGAAGAAAAGAGTAAACATTACATTTTTTTTTGATACGAGTGCTTTACTTGTGTGTTGTTTTTTATGCAAAAAAAAAAGAGTTTCATTGGCAGTGCAGGCATTTTTTTCTCTAGCTAAGTGTGACCCAGGTACTTTTATTATATTACATTTTGGTTATCTTTTCGTTTTCATTTATAAATTTACATCAACTGGTCATACTGAATTGGTGTTGTCTATTTGGGAATTGGGATTTGTTTAACAGGTATGTACCTACATTTTCTGCATGGATATCTTTTCAAAGGGATTAGTGATAACTCCATATATGTATTTTATGTAGTATGTATATTGTACATATTATGTAAAATATTTTAGATTAGCGGACCGGGAAGAGTAAGCTCAACAATAGAACTAACAATTTTGTCGAATTTATAAATTTTAGCTTCAAAATAGTAGGGTGTTGAAAGCGGTTGAATTTATTCTTCTTTATGAAATAGAAAGAGACTTATTTTTGTATGCATTTCGTTTGGCTTGGATAAATAATTGAAAGAAATGTTTAGAATAAAAAAGGTAAGTAGGTATAGTTATGCTATGTGTATACCTTTTTTATTCTAAACATTTCTTGCAATTATTAATCCAAGCCAAACGAAATGCATATTTACAAAAAAAAAGTCCCTTTCTATTTCAGAAAATATAAAAAATTGAATCCTTTTCAGCACTCAACTACATAATATTTTGAAGTTAAAATTTCGTAAATTTATACATGAATTTCATTTACACTTTTCAATAGGTATTCAACTAATTGTGAGCAAAGAAACGAGCTTACCATGTTGCCATTTCGCTGGCCACTTCAAAATATTGATTGCAAATTTTCTTCAGAAAATGGTAGTTATTGATCCACAGGAATACCTTTATACAAGTGCTGGTCCATTTTAGTGTCGATTTGAATTATATAGTAAGCCAATAAGTGTGCTAAATTCTTGTCCACTACTGTATGTACGTTTTGTCATGTATTCCTAGTTATATAATGTTTGAATGAATTTTTTTATAAATGGAAGGTAACGATGTTCGATTTGGCAAACAAAAATCAGGAAATTCAATACCGAGCTACTAGATGAGCTTCAAGCGATAATTTTACTGAGTTTATTCATAGCCCATTGAAGTGTTACAATATTTTGCCCGAACCTTTTACTTATGTCAAACCATTTTCGGGGTTGTATCCCCCCATTTGGCGAGTTGGTGGTTAAAGGTTATTCGCCATATCTGGAGAACCATAAGTTCCACAGACAAAATTTCACAACAGTTTTGTAGAAAATTTAATTCTCTGTAATTTTGGTATATTTGCATACTTTTACCAAGAAATCGAAAATAAAAAGTTATAACTAATCATCGTCTCGTCGCGTCGTCTTCTTAAGCGGATCTCCTCCACTAGAAAGTATATAGGTTATAATATACAAACATTTAAATTAAAGAAGGGTATTGAAATTTAAGAGGTTGAAACTACAAATTATATTATATTAATATAAGTATAAATACTTAAATTCAAACTACTTATCAATACATATGTTATCACTTAATGGCAAAACTTAATTCTCTTACACTTTATCTTACTATAACTTACATTAAAATTACTATTGAATTACAGCCTGAACTAAATGCCTTTTACTTTGCTTCATCTTAATATCTAACAATTCGATTTATAAATTTTCATCTGCAATCTGCATAGTTTTATCGTCGACTGGTCTCACAGTAAAGACAAACACTGTTCACCTCTGTAGATACTCGAAAATACTAAATGCAAATAATTTTCTTTAACGGAAACTATAATTATTGTATAATACGGAATAAAAACTGATCTCGTTAACCGACAAATACTTTCTTTTTATAAATGATTATTCAAACGCAACACAGTTTTTATTGTGGGGAAAATATCATTTAAGAACCCCACGTTTATTGCTAGCTTCCTTGCGGGCTGGCTCTACAATTTAGACTGAATAATATCATATTACAATTCTTATCGGTATAACATAAGAGAGAGATAGAATAATAGTACATAGGTAGGTAATCATTGTATAGGTGAATTATACACTCAATACAATACAATAACTCCATGGCAATTAATATTCAGGCAATAAAATAATATTTTCCTCTTTTTAAAAACAATTTTCGTTTTTCGTTGATTTAAAAATATAGAAATAAAAAAATAGATAATGTACTTAATGTATATACATACCTATGTATGTATGTGTTTTTTTGAAGAAATTATGATTTTGTTTCAATGAAAAATATGATGAGTAACAAAATATACAAAGTTCGGAAGAATAAATGCATTTAACAAAATAGAATCTAAGGTATGAATTTTCAGAAACAAGTTTTTCAATTCTTTGTATTACCAGAGGGAATTTATCCTCCCCTGATGTGCTCTCGTTAATGTCCACCAATGTTTGTACCTTTTATTGTTAAAGGAAAAAATATAATTTTTGATAACATATATTAGTTTAAAAATTGTGGTGTGGCAATAAAAGTAGGTTTCACTTGAAAATACTTATTTGTCTTAAATTAATTTTATTTAAAAAAAGGGGATTTATGAGTTATTTTAACGTGCAGGATATTAAAACTTCGAAAAGCACCACTACCAATCGATGAGATTTCTGCATGCATAACCAAAAGATTAAGGTACATGTGGAACTCCTTTGATTTTTTTATGGAAAAGAACTTCAAAACTATAAAACTCTGAAACAAAATTTAATAATACAAAATGTAATAACAATCACATTCATGACAGATGTGCGCCGTAATGATTTATTCCGGATAAGGAAAAAAATATACATTTGTGAAAAAAATTAACTAGATGTATGTATAATGACTTCATCAAAAAAAAAAACTAGCCAACCTACTTAAACAAAAACACACAATTACGCCTTTTGATCATACTAAATTTAAAAGAAACAAAATGGCCTCTTGCATGTAGTGATATCGAAAAGATTTTTTGTTTGTGTAATTGATATGAATTAGTGCTTATTGATTCAGGTTGAAAACTTAAAACAGTACCATTAATCTTGTTAAATCATCATAGGGCCAGTTAGTTTACAAATCGAACTACCCTATATATCGCCCTGAACGCTTTCATTTAAAAAAAGTCTAGTTGGACTTTCGTCAATAATCAACAAAATTCTGCCCGATTACTGGTTTCGTAAAGAGCTAATCCTTAGCTTTAATTTGCTAACCCATTTATATGATTTCCTTCTAGTATAGGTATACCTACTTAGCCCAAAATGAAACCGGTTTTGTTAATGTTTGGACTAAACAGCTATCGATTGGTATCCTCTTTTTCAACTGTCGAAGAGATACAAAGGTGATCGCATGGTACTTAATTGAAGAAACAGTTTACCAGGTCTAGGTATGTATAAGGACCAAGATAGTTCAGGTAAGTTGAAACTACAGTGCGCCATGTTGATTCATCCTGATTCCCATGCAAGCGTAACATTAAAAGTGTTATACATAAGTTCAACAGTAGACCCAAGTTAAGTTATTTAAATTGTCATGTTGATTTAATGAGATTATTTATTTAATGAATTGTTTTGCTGCAAACCAATTTTAAGGTATGTTTTTAAGCCTTTGTTAACGAGTAAATTATTTCATCAGGTTTTCTATTCAAGCTGAAAATGTTTGAATTACATATATCAATCATGGACAAAACTCTAGCTTGACTTATGCATTTCTTTTTCTTTGTTGGGTTTTCAAATTTCATCCCTGCACTCTCAAAAATATTAACGCCCACATTATTCACTTGATACATCCAGATTAAAACTTTAATCCAGATGTAAAGTATACAAATTCAATGTAAATACATCCGGATTTAAGTTTCAATCTGGAATTATCGAGTGAATAATATGGGCATAATTGTTGTTTGGATCTTCAATCCAGTCAAACCAGGCTGGAAATCAAGTTTTTTTTAATTATTCTCTTCTATTTTTTAGGAACGCAGAGTTAATTTAAAATTGTTTTCACCTTTTGTTAACATTTTGTGTGGTTTAAATATTTTAACCAATTTACAAAAACCAAGTTGGTTAAGTAACGGAGAAGAGCTGGCTTAAATGATTTCAATGTATTGATATTGATATATATTTAATAAAAAAAAATATCAGAAAACCATTATTTCAAATTCACCAGAAATGTTTGTTATTTGTTTTTGAATATTAGGTAAGTTTTGATTTTAAAGCCTAGTACGCAGCTGAAGCGAAACGAAAATTTTCTGTGGTGTCCAAATCGAAAACGAAAACAAACGAAACGACTACGGAAAAAATAAATGTCACCAATTGTAAAAACAAAACTAAAAAATCATAGAAACCTTTGCTGAAATCAGAGAAAAAACTAGTAAAAATACAAATAAAAACTCAATTGTCATTATTAATGGTTTGTGCAAATAATTCAGTACCAAAAAGAAGTGGAGAGTTCTCCAAATAATCTGCTACAATTATCAATTTCTCTCGTTGAACAGCGTACTGCAGAACAAAAATGAAAACGAAATAATTTCGTTGACTTAATTTTTGTATTGAATTTTCGTTTCGCGTCAGCTGCGTAATATGCTTAAAGTTTCTAAATTTTTGTAGTTCTTTTACTTTAGGTACATCGAATTTCCACAAGTATCAATCTTAGTTTTTGATTGGTTAAGTCGTATTTTTGAAAGTTTTCCCAAAAAGAAAATAAGTATATACGTTAACATCAACTTACAACTTTAAAGTTATCCTTTTTGTTCAAACGTAATTCACGTAACATCTGATTGCGCTGTTCCATCATTAGCGTACGCTCGTATGTATACGCTGAAATATCACTATTCATCTGGAAATAATAATTAGATTGTTGGAAAAGTTTCGTAAAATTTTTTATCAGTTTTTCCATTTACCATTTCAACAACTTCTACATCAGCTTCTATTCGCAAATGATAAAGGAAAGTTTTAAGATCTTTTTTCATTTGAATAGAATTGTCTTCCATTTGTGCAACTGTGAAAATTCGAAGTTTGCAGTTCTTCCACGTACGATGTTGTTTCAGTAAAAATGGCAGAAGCATCAAAAGTCCACCATCATGTACAATCCACCAAATGTCAATGTTGCCAGATATCTTTCGTTTAAACAAATTAAATCGATAAAATTTTTTATTTATTTGTTTTTAGAGACAAAAAAAAAGTACCTTATGACTAGATTCGGGGTAAAAGTTGATACCTTTAGGTACAAGCAAGGCCATATGACAAGCAGCCACTGTGCGAACAGTTTGAATAAATGTCCTCCAGCTTTGTTTGTTTTCTTGCCGCCAACTGTAGGGCCATCCAACAATGACAGTATTAGGTTTCATTCCACCTAACCCAATTGTTTGAATTCTGTAGGAATATATTTATTTTTTATTTTCTGAAATTTCCTAGATTTTTCAACTGGACTTACACAGAACTTATTCCTTCTTCGATTTCCCGAGCTACTAGAATATCACAGAAGCCTTTAACTTTTTCGTCATCCATCAACTTTCTAAGCGATTGTTTACATTGTGTAGCTTGAGAATTTATTTTATTGTAATCTCCTGGAAGTACAGAAACGCAAATTGTCAGACCCTTTCCGGCTTTAAGTTGCGTTGCAAACGAAAATATTTTTCGATATTTTGGCATAAGATTGTCGTTCAATTTAGCCATAACTAAAATTTGTGGACGCCAGTTCTTTGTGTGCGGCGGACCCTCTTCTAGTCGGAGAAGTGAATAACGAGCGGCAGTAAGAGCCATTCCTCGAATACCATCACCCCATTCTTTTTCAGCTCTGAAATTGTTTTTTATTAGTTAATATTTCAATTTTTTATCTCTAAATCCATACCCTCTATATTCAATGTATTTATAAATAACTATAGCCATTCCCATTGCTATGAGAGCAAAATACCATGATGTCATGAACATAACTGAAATGCAGAGTGTAAGACCAATCAAGGACAGCGACCAATGATAAAATTTAAACCGAGGTCTCCAGTTGGGAGTTCGTAAAAGTGTTTGAACAGCGCAGGCCAGATTAACGAATCCATAGCACATCAAAAAGAACATGGAGAGCAGTGGTGCCAGCAAATCCACATTTCCTAAATAAACAGACAGTTTTTTTTATACAGAGATTTAAATTAATACAAAATGTTGTCGTTTTCAAAATATCTTAAACATAGTAGCTATGTTCCACACCTAGTTTCAAACAGTTTCGGACCGCTATATATAGTCCAAAGCACAGTTCAAAAACTTTTCGGTTTCCGGAGAGCTAGTTTTACTTTTTTACGAAAAACATAAAATGAAATCTTCGAGAATTTGCTCCGTCAAAAAGTGACAAAGCGAATCTAAAATTAGATCAGTTCCACACCTAGTTTCAAACAACTTAAAAAAGTTTCAGCCAGATTTATTCATTTTTGGTCGGCTTCGGACTAAGTCTGGCTGTTTGAACTAGATGTGGGATAGAGCTATCTTTCCTTTAGTATTTTAATTGAGAAATTTTGCTGAAAAATTCCGATCATTTAAATGAGATTACTGAGGTCGCTAAGATCGCATTTTCCTTGACTAAAGCTATTTACAAGAAATCTTTACATTAGAATAAAAATTACGATACTTGGTAAAAGCATTATTAAATATATTGACTTAATGAATTCAATAGCTGCATTTTATTATCCACATTATCTGATCTGAATCAGATCCCCATAATAAAGCAAACAGGATCACAGTGACAGCCAGGGTATAAATCCGTCTCTTTTTGCATTGTGTTTGTATATTTTTCATGTTTTTGTTGACTTTTTTATTTGCACTACAGTTTACACTACCTTACCATAATAAATAATAAAAAAAGTACTAGATTTTGGATCATGAAATATGTAAATCCAGAAAAAAGCAGGATTACATGTTGTTTTTGTATGTACGTGTAAGAATTTGATCCTGATCTGTAACACAACGTGACAAGTAATTGTCGGACAGGTGAAAAGCGACAACTTGTCCAAAATTCTGTAACATAACGCAACAACTAGTGTATGAACGATTAAAACTTGTCACGATAAAATATTTCAAGTGCGAAACCCTTTGGTTTTGTTCTTTCTGTAACAGAAAGTGACAAGTGCAAAGAATTTTTTTTATATGAATAACACAACATGACTTGTCAGAAAATCTAAATTTACTTGTAACATAAAGACCTGTCCGACAAGCACAATTTAATCCTGTAACAGAATTCAAACTTGTAAACTTGTAAGAACAAAAAAATTTCCCCGACTTATCCACAAGTTGGACAAGTTATAATTCAAATGTAAATCTGTGTGCTAGGTCATAATAAGAATTAATTAAAAATTAATAATACATTAATAAATCGAATTAAAAAAATGGCAAAAAAAAAAATAAAAATAAAAAATTGAGCATATTATACATATTTTTCCTAGATATAATGGAAATTGGATAGAATATAATTAACAAACTACATACATGTTGGTTAGTTAATAAATTAATCTCACGAGGCATATATTATGTACCTATGTAAATAATAGCGTGTTGCATAGATAGATATATTCATGTCGATTATGGAATCCTCAGTGATTCTCAGTACAGTGTTCTCTTTTCTTTTCACGACAAATGGGTAAGAGGAAAAGAGAGCACTGCACTGAAGATCACTGCGGATCGAGAATTGCGGATTCTATAATCCACATGATTATGTTGGAGTTGGAGCTGCAATAAGACAAAGCTATCTACCCGTTTTTTATGCAGGATGGGAAGATCGAGTTGAATTTGGAGTTGAGTTGAAAAGAATACAGAAGGAATAGTGTCAATCTATTTATTAAACAACAAAAACAAACTTAAATCTTAATGTCTATGTTATTTATTTGGTGTCCAAACTTCTTGAATGCACCGACACACTGTCATTTTACTAACACCGTGCATGTCACCTATTACATGGTACTGAGCACCTGAGCCAAACCAATGAAGAGCAATCAAGAGTTTTTGGTACACACTTAATGAAGATTCTTTATTAGTAGAGCACTTAAGTTTTATTTTGTGCATTTCTGCAAGATTTTGTGCAGTTGACATTGACAACCAAAATTTTTCAATAAACAAATGATCAGCAATATCAAAATTTATACGTGGTTCAAAAACTTTCAATGAAGAACATTTTTATTTTAAATGTGTATTTATTATGTAAATATTTATGTTTTATTCAGAATTTTCACACTTGTCCGACTTCGACAATTCTTAATTCACTTGTCACAAACTAAACAAATATTTACAAGTATTTCTTGACACTTGTCACATTGTGTTACAGAAAGAAGGAAATTTAGGAATTTCCCACTTGTCATATCGTTGCCAAACTTGTCCAAATAAATGCAGACTTGTCACCTTTTGTTACAGAATTTTTTACAAGTTTTTAGGTTTTGCTTATAATAATGTGTATTTACTTGTCGCATTGTCGAGGGAATTTTAAATTCCTAACAAGTTTTATAGATTGTGTTATGTTACAGAATTAGCTTGACTTGTCGGACAAGTATAGTTGGACAACTTGTAAACTTGTCACGTTGTGTTACAGGCCCGAGATCATGTGGATAATAAAATGCAGCTATTATTAACACATTATTTAAAACACGTTTTCTTAGCCCCGGTTGAAAAAACAAAAAATCAAAAATTCATTGTTGTATTATCATGTCAATTTATGTAAGTATTTCTTAAGACAAATTTTCACTTACCTAGTAATATACCACACTGACAAATAACAATTGTCAAAAGAAGAGCTCTAGTAGGTTCACCTCTAGATGAAGATACAGCAAATGGTGCTAAAAAAGGTATAATTTGATCCTTTGCAATAGCTTGTAATAGACGTGGGGCTCCTGTTAAACTCTGTAGACCAGCTCCAAGTGTTGACAAAAATGAACCGATCAAAATAACCCACTGATTTGGCCATGCTATATTTGCAACAACTAGTTTTCCACCAATAGATTGTCCAAATCTGAAAAGTTCAAATACAAATCTTAATAAAAACCCAAGCTAATTTACATTAATTTAAATCATACTTGTCACGCAAAAGTAGATTATCAACTGTTCCGGCGAAAAGCATTACACAGGATAAATAAACTGTACTAGTCGTGAGGATTGCACATATTGTTCCGATTGGTATACTTTTCTGAGCATCAGCTAGATCACCAGATCTGTTAGACCCAGCCATAATTCCTTAAATATTAAATCCCAGAGCTAAAAAATGTTGTACATAAGATTGTATATTAATAACGTACCTGTCACAGATGGGAAAAAGATTCCAATTAATAACGTAAACGATGTTGTAATATCTGCCAAAATTTCCTTATATGCAACGTCACCGGGTGTACCACGATCCAGAGGATGTTCTCCATACGCAATAAATTGTCCTTTCTAAATAAATTGAAGTTAATTCAAAGAGATGCGAATAATATTTTTTAAATTGACAAAGTCGATCTGCAATTCGACGAATAAGTTTGAGAATTCACCTACAAATGTTTGTTACGCCCATGCTCTGCATTTCACTTATTGCGAATTAACATAACGAAAGTGATTTTGGGCGTTCTACAATTCGTTCGAAATATAAATTGTGAATTGAAATTTCCAAAATGAAAATTGATGTTCTGCATTTCATTTTCTCGCCTAATTCCATCCATTTTGTTTATGCTTTATGAAATTGGTGCAGTTTCGTTTATTTTTGAACTTCTTGTTGCAAAATTTAAGCAAACTTATATGTTTCTTCTTTCAAGTATTTTTTATTATAAAAGGAAGCATAAAATCATATGAATACAAGAATAAACAATTTATCAGAACAATTCATAACAAGTTACTCATGCTATATCTGGAAAATTATTGTAGGATTATTTTTTAAAAATTGTTTCTCAGATGTTGGCTTTTTTTTTCATTAAAAATGCCAATAATATTGCATCTGGTTTTATCAAAAGTATAATTGCACTTTTCAAAACAATTAAAAATGGATGCACCTTCAATTTTGACAGTTTGAATAATTGTGAATTTATCAAAAACGAACAAAGTAAGACATGAAATTTCATTACGAGTGAAATTAAATTCGATTTCGTTCGAAATGCAGAACGAGGGCGCAAATCTTCGTCATGTAAAAAATTTCAGGAGTTTCTTGAAGTCTAGGTATAAAATTATTCAAAATTGAAATGGTAATGTATATTTATTTATTGGGAAACACAATTGAAGCGCTTAGCGCCAAGCCTGTATCGGGTTTTGCAATAGGGACTTGACAACTTTGAATTTAATTTGTGAACGCACCCTTTCACTAATCATCGAACTTTCATTGTCAATTTATTCAATAAACTAAACATTTTCATCATGGTAAAGTACACGAACGAGCAACGTCTGAAAATTATAAAAAAATAACTCCAATTTTCGGTCGTAATTCTTGCCCTAGTAGACAGTTAATATCAAGTTTAGTGCAAAAATTTGAGTCTACATATTCGTTGTGTGATGTTGCCGTGTCAGTGAGATAACGGGTTGGTCGAAGTGTCGAAAATATCGTCCGTAGCAAACGATCCAAATCAGTCAATTCCACGGCGTTCTCAAGAATTGGGCATCGCTCAGACCATATTTTTCCTCGTTCGTGCGATTTAACGCCTCTAGGCTATTTTCTTTGGGGCTACGTTTAGTCATTGGTTTATGCCAACAAGCCGACGCACGACGTTGGAAGAGCTCAGAGCCAACATTGAACGCGAAAATGTGTGGCCGAGTCATCGAAAATTGGATCCAACGAATCGACCGCTGCAAACGTGCCCGCGGTGGCCATATGAACGAAATTGAGTTCCATTCATAAATGTTTTGATTGTACTTCAAGCCGATTATAAGGTTTTTGAACTAACTCAAATGGTTTGTGTTTTATTTAAAAAAAGTTTTCAAGTACTTATTGGAAAACCCTTTATGTAAACTCTATAGTACTCCCATGAAGAGGAACGTCCGACGCGCCACCTAGGTGAGCCGAAGCTAAAGCTTGTTCCATTTCAAACCGTTTCAGTTGAGAAGGAACAGATAATCAAAGATAGAAGAATAAAAATTAAGATTAAAGAAAGAAAAGAAGAACGAGAACAATGTATAGGATATTTATGAAAATTGAAGTGAGACAAACAAAAACAATTTTGCGACTTTTTCTTGTATAGATTTCTATAAAAAGGGTTGGAATATAGAAAAAATGATAAAAAAAATGTCCAGGGACGTTTATTTAGTAGAGGAAAAATTTAATTTAATTTAATTTTGATTTTATTATAACTTACTGATTCATTCATTTGTTAAAAAATATATACATAGTAATTTTTTTTTAATTTGCTATTTTAAGTAAGTGAGCACTACGACGAGATTTTTTGAAATTCAAATTTTAAGTAGGGTAAAAAAATATAAAACAGGTCGAGAGTTCAAAAACTAAGTTCTAAAAAGAAAGTCGTAGAACATTCATTTATTTTTTAGATAATATATATTCCAATTTCCAGAACTTCACTAATTTAAAAATAGTTCTATAAAATCTACAGAGCGAGATATAAATTTTTAAAAGTTCAAAATTGAAAAATTACAAACTTCCAATAAATCAGGGTTAAGTCTGATTGAAATTTATTTTATACCATTGGAGAGGTATTTGAAAAATAAATTATATGTGTTAAAGGAAATTTGGATTTTAATATTTTGTATACCATTTTTGATGTTTCAAAAACAGGGATTTTTCGGGGTGAATTTTTACAACTTTTTGATTTTTATCTTTTTACCGGATTGTTTAAAAAATCTAAAAATATAATATAGATTTTTAAAAATGTTTTCAACCGAGATATTGACATATTTCTGTTGTTTTGTTTATCACATCATAACTCTTTAGTTATTGTATCTGTATAAGATTAGTTTTAAATAGTTTGGCATCTAAGAAAACAGACAATGAGTTTGATATACCATACATAACAGTACACCCTATACGAACTTCACAATAGTTAAATAAGAAAACAAAAAAAAATCTCGGAAAAATTGAAAAAAATGGGGTTGTTGCTCATTGCCAACCGAATTAAGAATTAAATAAAACTCTTTAAATTTCAAAAGATAAAAAAAAGGACATTCAATGCCATTATTTTGTTTGTATGCATTTTAGCCTCCTAGACACGAAAATCACATTGAAAAAAATTAGAATGGATAGGTTTTCGAGATATGAGTTTTTGAATTGTTTTATGCTATGTTCGAAAGCAGCTTTACAATTTAGCCCATATATTGATCTATAGTTAACCTATAGATGGGTTCGATTGAACAATATTAAATTAGCAATGCCAATCACATTTAGTTTTTCCTGATAAGTTGAAGAGTTTTAAAGATATAGGCTAAAATATCTAAAAAATAATCGTAATTTTAAACAAAAATGAGAAAATAAAATTTATTATTTTACCAACAAAATAATGAAATCATAAAATGAAAAAATGTTTTGGATAGTGTACATAGAAAAGATAGTTAAGGAAAGAATATGAGGTATAAACGAAAAGAATATATGGATTAGTACCGAAGTTATGGCCGGTTTATTTACAAACCACGAAATTTGACTTTTTCACTACTTTTGAAATTTAACCTTATAAATCCAGGGTAATTTGTGTAAGATGCATCAAAACACAAGAGCGTGTAAATTTGGTCAAAACTAGAAACAAATTTTCTAGGAAGGGGGTCTACGTCCCCCCTTTTAGATAAAAAAAAACTATGGCAACACTAACAGTATCATACTTTATTGTTTTCAAACCCAAAATTAATTTTTTTAATTTACAGTTTAAATCAAGGTATTTTAAGTAATAGTTTTTCAAGATATATATTTTGAAACTCCACATTTTGGAAATAAAAAAATTAAAAAATAAGTTTCAAATTTATTTTTTTAATGCAAATTTACATGATTAAGTACAATTTTTTTAATATTAATTTTTAATATTTAATATTTAAATTTACTAAATATTGTTAGAAAAACGTAGGTTTTTAGTTTTAATTTTTTACTTTAATAAGATTTAGTTTTTTGTTTTTATTTTTTTAATAATTTGAAATTTAGTTTTAGGTAACAAAATGTTAAATATTTTTAAGAACACATATTCAGCTTTCATAACAATGAAAAAAAAAATATATTTAATAACGTGTTTTTGTGAAAAAAATCATATCGAAGTCAAAAAACAACCATTTTAAGGTTGCTTAAAAAATGAATTTGATAATAAATTGCGGGAAAACCGTTATCCACACTGAAAACAGTTGTATGGTAGATACAAATTTATAACTGTTCATGTTCAAATAGAAACAAATTTTCAAAAATTGGTTAGGTAAGGGCCAGTCAAAGGAAAAAAGAATACAAATCATAAAAACTGTTACAAGTCGTAAACGAAGCGAAAACGAGAAAATGACCTTTTAAGTTTCTCGACTTGAAATGATCTGAGGAACAGATGGTTTTCTTCTGAGGCGGTGATTTCGGGACACCCTGTATAAAAAGCCCATATTAAAAAAAAAGAAATGAGTACGCAGATCTAACCACAATTTAATTTTTAATATTCACCCTTATTGCGTCTAAGTTTTAGTAAAACGCCAGTAAAACGACCAGGCTCTAGAAGCGGCAATTGGAGTTTTAGTAAAACAACTTTTGTTTTAATGGTTAGAGGGGTATAGAAAGAAGAGAACGGCAAACATATAGTTTTACTTATACGCCGATTAACGCTTTTGAAGCCGTATCGTTTTACTGGATTTTTACTAAAACGCCTAAAGCTATCTCAATTTTGGTAGAAGTTTTTTTAATGTTTCACTAAAAACTAGCACAAAAAATGAAAATCAAGAAAATGAAAAAAGGAAAAAAGGAAAAAAAAACAAAAAAAAAACACTCCCTAAGTTATGAAGTGAATTGAATTAATTTTTTTATATTTCTAGTTTGAAATAGTAATGTAGGTAATATTTTTGGTGAAGATTAATTCAATTTTCCTTTTTTTTGATTCACCATATCTTCAGAGATCACATCGATTTCTTTGTGAATATTCAACAAAGTTAATCCGTTAAGGCAGTTGTTGTGACCCTCAGCCATGTTTTTAACCGACTCAAAGTGGAAGACGAAAGTCCTATAAAGAATTTCAATTACGTTTTTCAAATTAGTATACAAATCCGGATTGCAAAAAGGAAGTGAAGTTTCCGGTACAGTTCTTTCGAATCCATCCTTCCACATCTTCTACCTAAGCGTCGAACTTGTCGAGTTGTAGAAGCTGAATAAGGTCAAAGATTCTCGAGATAATCTCTCTTGATGACCTGAAACCAAAAGGCGCTTCACAACCTCCCTCTCCCTTCATCATCCTTCCACGTAAGTACGGTACGGTGATAACACTGTCCGACGGAACCCCTCCCTTGGCTGTACGGCGAAAAAGCTGTCAGACGTCCCCTCCTCTCGGCAGTACGGCGTACCCTCCTCCTACCCTCGTAGGTACGGCGATGAAGCTGTCCGACGATGACGCTGTCTGGCATTCCATACCCCTTTCATTTCCCTCCCTCTACCCCTCCTACTCCCTTTGGGCTGTATTCAAGGTGTTTTACGACCCGTGCCGATGATCAGCCAGGCTGAGGGCCCAAATAAAACAATAGCTCAGTCGTTAACGGAGTATCTGGATACCAGGTGACCTCCGGATTAACTAGCCTTACCTGCATATACGGATCTCTGTGCAGGCGGACCAACTCTTCTCCGATACTCGTGGGACCTTTATATGATTTCATTTAATGGTGTTGGTGGTAATTCCGAGTCTTCTTCAAGATCGGCCAGTAGTGCGACTGTTAAGTCGCCTGCTGTTATTCCTGTCTTGCGCATTGGTGACGTGACTGTGAAAACTCATAGTCTTGCCAATGGCAAGAACAGTGAAAAGGTAAATATACCTACTTTCAGTGGAAGGAGGATCGTGAATAATGGCCCTTCTTCCACTAACCAGAGTACACCTCTGAAGAAAACCCCCAGTGGGCAATCTACACAAATATCCGGAATGCTAAGAGGATTCTAAAGGCATATGGTGAAAAGCCATATGTCGGAGGAGACTCGAAGCAGGATGGTAGGATTAAGTGGGCTAAGGGAATCTTAGCCAAATATGACGAGACCGGCAAGGACTCCACGTCTAAGCGACAAAGGCCTGTTGAGAGCATCGTTTCGGTCCCCGAGCGTCCCAAAGTGCACAACACCAACACTCTCCTTAATCCCCATACCGGAGATAAGTCTTTCAGGGACATACTGAAAAACAAGATAATAGTTGCGGTTATCGACAGGAGCGATGTGGATGGCACGATCTCTTCAGATAATTGGCAGGTGGTAAAATCGAAGCTCTCGGCTAGTTTCTTACGTATAATGAGGGAAAACCCGGGACCACCTCCAATCACAAGCGATGGCGGCTGGCATCAAGGCCATGTCAAGCTAATCGCTTGTGATGATCAGAGGTCTTGCGATCTATTTAAGCTGGCTGTTAATAGGCTAGGAGAGGTCTGGCCAGGTGCAAAGCTGGAGGTAATCGCTAGGGAGGACATCCCATGCAGACCAAGAGCGCGCACCTGGCTTCCGGCCGAACCCTCCTGCTTCGATGAAATACTCGAGATAATCCGGCTATCAAACCCAGCCTTACCTACTCACTACTGGAAAGTCGCGAAACTGGAGGAACAGAGGGGTCTTTATAGAGGTGCAATTATTGTAATCAATAAGGACTCCCTTGCTCCTCTGGCGCAGACTAAAGGAGTGATTCGGTTCGGGTTTGAAACCATGACCCTGAGGGTATATAAAAAAGATAAGTGTGACGCGGCATGCGCGCCTCCACACCCTGAAGAGGATGAAGTTGTGGTCCAGGACCCTGGTGCATCGATCGTCCTTCCATCTTTGGACGACGATGCTTCCGGGACATCCTTGGCCACAACGGAGTCTCTCCTTAACGTCGACGGTTTATCCGACATGGAGATCGAAGATCACAACAGCATGGATCTTCTAAATGAGGAAGAACTTTTAAGTTCATCCTCTGAAGACCATGACCTCACCGTTGTGGAGGCCGATCTAACTAACTTGTAGCCAATATGCTCCAGTTAGTACAGATCAATCTCCAACACTCCATAAAGGCTTCGGCCTTCCTTCTTCTTCGGATATTAAGCAGCGGAGAAGATATCGTCCTGATCCAAGAACCTTGGATTGTGAAATTCATTGTTCGTGGACTCAGGACTCCTGGTTACTACTTACTGTATGCATCAGATAAAGGTGACCCTAGGTCTTGCATTCTGGTAAAAAGTAGCATTAAAGTACATTTACTCCCTAATTTCAGCGATCGAGATACTACCGTTGCAAGCCTGGAAACGGCCAAAGGTACTTTTTGGCTGGCATCGGCGTATCTTGGCCATGACCACCTTAGCCCTCTCCCTGGCGATACACTGGAGAGACTAGTCGCTGATGCAGAAAGGCAAAAGATCAGCCTCATTATTGGGTGCGACGCTAACGCCCATCATACGGCACGGTTGCAAAAGTCGATACAATTGTACTTTTGTCGATACATTCGACTTGGCTAAAGTAGACAAATACACTTTTATAAAATTCGATACAATTTTTCTATTTTGTGTTAATTCATTACAATACATACAGCTAAAATGAGTAATAGGAATAATTGATTTATTTTAACATATTTTTTTTTTAATTATAATCTTGACTGCAAAATTTGACTACGCCAAAAACCTTTATTTAAAAAAAAAAACAATGAAAAATTAGTAATATTTCTGTGCAATAGTCCTATTTCCATTTCACCTGGACGACACTTTTTAGTTTTGTTAAAACGGCCTAATTTAATGACAGTAAAAAATCTGCTCATACAATGTTTTTTCCTGAAAAATGCTTAAAATCGACTTACGCCACTTTATACCTTTTATTGTTTACTATGTTTCCCGAATGTCAAACTCGTTAAGATTCAAACACGCAAAGAAATAAAAAAAGAAGATTTACTTATACAGTGCTTTTCAAAATCCAAATACCGTTTCATACGTCATTTGCGCCAAAAATACAATTGCAATATAAACATAAACGCGCATACAGAAAAGTCAGCTGTAAGTTAAAAAACTAGATTTTTATATGCAAAGTCGTTTTTTTTCTATAACCAGTTTGCTAAAGTCATATGTTCGATAATATCAGTTGCGTTTTATTTCCAATTTATGGCTAGCGAAGTAATGCAAGTACCAATAAAACGCTTTAGCCACTTTTATGTACACTGTTTATTGGCTGTGGCTGTGTTCGCAAAGTATTCTTGTTTCCATGTTTCCACTATGTATAATTGTATTTTTTGATTATCGACCGATTCGTAATAAACGATAAATGCGAATTCAAGAAAATTGATGAAACTGATTTTAACTGTAGATTTATATTTGTGACCGATTCTTTGTAATTTCAATTTTTAATAAATGTATTTTCCGGCTCTTTTGGTCAATTTATTGGGATTTTTAAGCTAGTAGGAAGATTGGATATTTGACGAAAGCAGTATAAGAGTCAAATATGACGATCGTTGATTTGACTTTTTTTAAAACGAAATAAATTTGTATGAGAAATCTTTGAGATTTTAAGAAGTATAAGTGTAAATCTGCTTAAATCTCGGTTTAATGGTGAATATGAAATGTAAACGTAAATCTAATATGCTTTTTTTTGTATCTTGGTATTCTTCAAACAACATTTATTTGTTGAACAAAAATCAAGAAGTACAATTCGATACACTTTTTTTTTTAACTTTTGATACATTGCTGAAATACGATTTTTCATCCCTGTCATACGGTGTGGGGTAGCACTGATATCAACAATAGAGGTGAGTTTCTTTTTGATTTTATTCTAAATACTAACCTTATTGAAAGTAACGTAGGCAATGAACCTACATTCGTTACTAAAAACCGACAAGAAGTATTAGACAAAACTCTTGTCTCCGACAACATCCATCAAATGATTATTAATTGGAAGGTATCTAAAGAACACTCGTTCTCAGATCATAGATACATCCAATTCATTTTAAATGATGAACCTCCCTGCCAGTCAGTTTTTCGAAATCTTCGGAAAACCGACTGGCTCAAATACAACAAACACTAAAAAGTTTAATTAAACCTGAGCTTTTGAATGTTCCGTCTAACATTAACGATCTTGACAACAAAGTCAACAATCTAACATCAGCCCTCAATAAATCATTGGCCATCTCCTGTCCTCCTTCTCAAATAAGGGGTAAAAGGAAGCCACACTGGTGGACTTCTGGGTTAAATCTGCTTAGGAAAGGTTGTAGAAAACTTTTCAATCGAGCTAAAAACACTAGAGAAGTGTCAGACTGGGATTCTTATAAGGTATCCCTAAAGAATTACAAAAAAGAACTGAGGAAGACCAAACGATATTCTTGGAGGAACTTCTGTGGTAGAAGAAACCTCCGAAGCATCAAGGCTACGGAAAATTCTCTCCAAAAATCCAGTTATGCCAAGCGGCTTGAAATATGCCGACGGCTCCTGGACCAACTCTTGCGAAGATTTGATCAACTTGCTACTGGATACTCATTTTCCAGGAAGCTCACTAATAGTTAATAGTTTTGACCCAAAAAGGTCAAATAGCAGTCTAACTTATCCAAAAGGTCTGATCACAAGGGACAAACTACAATGGGCACTCAACAGCTTCATACCGTACAAATCCGCAGGGCCTGACGGCATTATTCCAGCTGAATTACAAAAGAATTCAGATGTCATTTTGCATATTCTGGAGGTAATTTTCAAAGGCTGTCTAAATCTAGCCCATATACGTAAACCCAAAAGGTCTTAGACGTATAAGTTTATCATCATTCCTTCTAAAAACCTTTGAACGTCTGATTGATATCCATCTACGATCAAGCATTCATACGAGACTATTGTCCAACGCTCAACATGCTTACAATAAAGGGAAGTCGGTAGAAACTGCACTTCATACGCTAGTACGTACTGTCGAATACTCCATCACAAGGAGTACACAATGGTGGCTTTCTTAGATATAGAAGGTGCTTTCAAGAATGTCGACACATCGGCAATCTCATCAGCACTGTCATCTCTGAAGGTGGATAGGTCGCTTAGTGAGCTGATTAATCATATGCTGACAAGCAGGATTATCAACTCAAAACTGGGCGGCTTTTCTACCAGAAGATCTGTCAGCAGAGGTACGCCACAAGGTGGGGTCCTTTCCCCTCTCCTCTGCAACTTGGTAGTAAATGAGCTACTAATGTGCCTAGAAGCGGTGAGCTAGAGAGTTATAGCCTATGCGGACGATGTTGCCATAGCAGTATCTGGAAAGCATCGTAACACCCTGAAAGAACTCCTACAAAACGCTCTAAACGTGCTAACGCATTGGGCAGATCGGTGTGGGCTCGGTGTAAACCCTCACAAAACTGATCTTGTCCTCTTCTCCAGGAAATATCAAATTCTGCACGTAGACCCCCCTTCTATCAAAGGTATAACACTAACATTCACAGAAGAAGCAAAATATCTGGGTCTTATTTTGGATAAGAAGTTAAGCTGGAAGCCTAATATACAAGAAAGAGTAAAAAAAGCCACGGTGGCTCTTTTCTCCTGTAAAAAAGCCATTGGGAATAAATGGGGTCTTCAACCCCGCATTACTCACTGGCTATACACTTCGGTATTAAGACCGATTGTAACATATGGGGTAGCAGTAAGCTGGCTGTTAGTAGGCTAGGAGAGGTTTGGCCATGTGCAAAGCTGGAGGTAATCGCTAGGGAGGACATCCCATGCAGACCAAGAGCGCGCACCTGGCTTCCAGCCGAACCCTCCTGCTTCGATGAAATACTCGAAATAATCCGGCTATCAAACCCAGCCTTACCTACTCACGATTGGAAAGTCGCGAAACTGGAGGAACAGAGGGGTCTTTATAGAGGTGCAATTATTGTAATCAATAAGGACTCCCTTGCTCCTCTGGCGCAGACTAAAGGAGTGATTAGGTTCGGGTTTGAAACCATGACCCTGAGGGTATATAAAAAAGATAAGTGCGACGCAGCATGCGCGCCTTCACACCCTGAAGAGGATGAAGTTGTGGTCCAGGACCCTGGTGCATCGATCGTCCTTCCATCTTTGGACGACGATGCTTCCGGGACATCCTTGGCCACAACGGAGTCTCTCCTTAACGTCGACGGTTTATCCGACATGGAGATCGAAGATCACAACAGCATGGATCTTCTAAATGAGGAAGAACTTTTAAGTTCATCCTCTGAAGACCATGACCTCACCGTTGTGGAGGCCGATCTAACTAACTTGTAGCCAATATGCTCCAGTTAGTACAGATCAATCTCCAACACTCCATAAAGGCTTCGGCCTTCCTTCTTCTTCGGATATTAAGCAGCGGAGAAGATATCGTCCTGATCCAAGAACCTTGGATTGTGAAATTCATTGTTCGTGGACTCAGGACTCCTGGTTACTACTTACTGTATGCATCAGATAAAGGTGACCCTAGGTCTTGCATTCTGGTAAAAAGTAGCATTAAAGTACATTTACTCCCTAATTTCAGCGATCGAGATACTACCGTTGCAAGCCTGGAAACGGCCAAAGGTACTTTTTGGCTGGCATCGGCGTATCTTGGCCATGACCACCTTAGCCCTCTCCCTGGCGATACACTGGAGAGACTAGTCGCTGATGCAGAAAGGCAAAAGATCAGCCTCATTATTGGGTGCGACGCTAACGCCCATCATACGGCACGGTTGCAAAAGTCGATACAATTGTACTTTTGTCGATACATTCGACTTCGCTAAAGTAGACAAATACACTTTTATAAAATTCGATACAATTTTTCTATTTTGTGTTAATTCATTACAATACATACAGCTAAAATGAGTAATAGGAATAATTGATTTATTTTAACATATTTTTTTTAAATTATAATCTTGATTGTAAAATTTGACTACGCCAAAAACCTTTATTAAAAAAAAAAAAACAATGAAAAATTAGTAATATTTCTGTGCAATAGTCCTATTTCCATTTCACCTGGACGACACTTTTTAGTTTTGTTAAAACGGCCTAATTTAATGACAGTAAAAAATCTGCTCATACAATGTTTTTTCCTGAAAAATGCTTAAAATCGACTTACGCCACTTTATACCTTTTATTGTTTACTATGTTTCCCGAATGTCAAACTCGTTAAGATTCAAACACGCAAAGAAATAAAAAAAGAAGATTTACTTATACAGTGCTTTTCAAAATCCAAATACCGTTTCATACGTCATTTGCGCCAAAAATACAATTGCAATATAAACATAAACGCGCATACAGAAAAGTCAGCTGTAAGTTAAAAAACTAGATTTTTATATGCAAAGTCGTTTTTTTTCTATAACCAGTTTGCTAAAGTCATATGTTCGATAATATCAGTTGCGTTTTATTTCCAATTTATGGCTAGCGAAGTAATGCAAGTACCAATAAAACGCTTTAGCCACTTTTATGTACACTGTTTATTGGCTGTGGTTGTGTTCGCAAAGTATTCTTGTTTCCATGTTTCCACTATGTATAATTGTATTTTTTGATTATCGGCCGATTCGTAATAAACGATAAATGCGAATTCAAGAAAATTGATGAAACTGATTTTAACTGTAGATTTATATTTGTGACCGATTCTTTGTAATTTCAATTTTTAATAAATGTATTTTCCGGCTCTTTTGGTCAATTTATTGGGATTTTTAAGCTAGTAAGATTGGATATTTGACGAAAGCAGTATAAGAGTCAAATATAACGATCGTTGATTTGACTTTTTTTAAAACGAAATAAATTTGTATGAGAAATCTTTGAGATTTTAAGAAGTATAAGTGTAAATCTGCTTAAATCTCGGTTTAATGGTGAATATGAAATGTAAACGTAAATCTAATATGCTTTTTTTTGTATCTTGATATTCTTCAAACAACATTTATTTGTTGAACAAAAATCAAGAAGTACAATTCGATACAC
The DNA here is from genome assembly GCA_929447395.1 of Epistrophe grossulariae. Classification (NCBI taxonomy): domain Eukaryota; kingdom Metazoa; phylum Arthropoda; class Insecta; order Diptera; family Syrphidae; genus Epistrophe; species Epistrophe grossulariae. The sequence continues at coordinate 69,872,648 of OV839566.1, read as the reverse complement.
TTTTTTTTTTAACTTTTGATACATTGCTGAAATACGATTTTTCATCCCTGTCATACGGTGTGGGGTAGCACTGATATCAACAATAGAGGTGAGTTTCTTTTTGATTTTATTCTAAATACTAACCTTATTGAAAGTAACGTAGGCAATGAACCTACATTCGTTACTAAAAACCGACAAGAAGTATTAGACATAACTCTTGTCTCTGACAACATCCATCAAATGATTATTAATTGGAAGGTATCTAAAGAACACTCGTTCTCAGATCATAGATACATCCAATTCATTTTAAATGATGAACCTCCCTGCCAGTCAGTTTTTCGAAATCTTCGGAAAACCGACTGGCTCAAATACAACAAACACTAAAAAGTTTAATTAAACCTGAGCTTTTGAATGTTCCGTCTAACATTAACGATCTTGACAACAAAGTCAACAATCTAACATCAGCCCTCAATAAATCATTGGCCATCTCCTGTCCTCCTTCTCAAATAAGGGGTAAAAGGAAGCCACACTGGTGGACTTCTGGGTTAAATCTGCTTAGGAAAGGTTGTAGAAAACTTTTCAATCGAGCTAAAAACACTAGAGAAGTGTCAGACTGGGATTCTTATAAGGTATCCCTAAAGAATTACAAAAAAGAACTGAGGAAGACCAAACGATATTCTTGGAGGAACTTCTGTGGTAGAAGAAACCTCCGAAGCATCAAGGCTACGGAAAATCCTCTCCAAAAATCCAGTTATGCCAAGCGGCTTGAAATATGCCGACGGCTCCTGGACCAACTCTTGCGAAGATTTGCTCAACTTGCTACTGGATACTCATTTTCCAGGAAGCTCACTAATAGTTAATAGTTTTGACCCAAAAAGGTCAAATAGCAGTCTAACTTATCCAAAAGGTCTGATCACAAGGGACAAACTACAATGGGCACTCAACAGCTTCATACCGTACAAATCCGCAGGGCCTGACGGCATTATTCCAGCTGAATTACAAAAGAATTCAGATGTCATTTTGCATATTCTGGAGGTAATTTTCAAAAGCTGTCTAAATCTAGCCCATATACGTAAACCCAAAAGGTCTTAGACCTATAAGTTTATCATCATTCCTTCTAAAAACCTTTGAACGTCTGATTGATATCCATCTACGATCAAGCATTCATACGAGACTATTGTCCAACGCTCAACATGCTTACAATAAAGGGAAGTCGGTAGAAACTGCACTTCATACGCTAGTACGTACTGTCGAATACTCCATCACAAGGAGTACACAATGGTGGCTTTCTTAGATATAGAAGGTGCTTTCAAGAATGTCGACACATCGGCAATCTCATCAGCACTGTCATCTCTGAAGGTGGATAGGTCGCTTAGTGAGCTGATTAATCATATGCTGACAAGCAGGATTATCAACTCAAAACTGGGCGGCTTTTCTACCAGAAGATCTGTCAGCAGAGGTACGCCACAAGGTGGGGTCCTTTCCCCTCTCCTCTGCAACTTGGTAGTAAATGAGCTACTAATGTGCCTAGAAGCGGTGAGCTAGAGAGTTATAGCCTATGCGGACGATGTTGCCATAGCAGTATCTGGAAAGCATCGTAACACCCTGAAAGAACTCTTACAAAACGCTGTAAACGTGCTAACGCATTGGGCAGATCGGTGTAAACCCTCACAAAACTGATCTTGTCCTCTTCTCCAGGAAATATCAAATTCTGCACGTAGACCCCCCTTCTATCAAAGGTATAACACTAACATTCACAGAAGAAGCAAAATATCTGGGTCTTATTTTGGATAAGAAGTTAAGCTGGAAGCCTAATTTACAAGAAAGAGTAAAAAAAGCCACGGTGGCTCTTTTCTCCTGTAAAAAAGCCATTGGGAATAAATGGGGTCTTCAACCCCGCATTACTCACTGGCTATAAACTTCGGTAATAAGACCGATTGTAACATATGGGGTAGCAGTAAGCTGGCTGTTAGTAGGCTAGGAGAGGTTTGGCCATGTGCAAAGCTGGAGGTAATCGCTAGGGAGGACATCCCATGCAGACCAAGAGCGCGCACCTGGCTTCCGGCCGAACCCTCCTGCTTCGATGAAATACTCGAGATAATCCGGCTATCAAACCCAGCCTTACCTACTCACGACTGGAAAGTCGCGAAACTGGAGGAACAGAGGGGTCTTTATAGAGGTGCAATTATTGTAATCAATAAGGACTCCCTTGCTCCTCTGGCGCAGACTAAAGGAGTGATTAGGTTCGGGTTTGAAACCATGACCCTGAGGGTATATAAAAAAGATAAGTGCGACGCAGCATGCGCGCCTCCACACCCTGAAGAGGATGAAGTTGTGGTCCAGGACCCTGGTGCATCGATCGTCCTTCCATCTTTGGACGACGATGCTTCCGGGACATCCTTGGCCACAACGGAGTCTCTCCTTAACGTCGACGGTTTATCCGACATGGAGATCGAAGATCACAACAGCATGGATCTTCTAAATGAGGAAGAACTTTTAAGTTCATCCTCTGAAGACCATGACCTCACCGTTGTGGAGGCCGATCTAACTAACTTGTAGCCAATATGCTCCAGTTAGTACAGATCAATCTCCAACACTCCATAAAGGCTTCGGCCTTCCTTCTTCTTCGGATATTAAGCAGCGGAGAAGATATCGTCCTGATCCAAGAACCTTGGATTGTGAAATTCATTGTTCGTGGACTCAGGACTCCTGGTTACTACTTACTGTATGCATCAGATAAAGGTGACCCTAGGTCTTGCATTCTGGTAAAAAGTAGCATTAAAGTACATTTACTCCCTAATTTCAGCGATCGAGATACTACCGTTGCAAGCCTGGAAACGGCCAAAGGTACTTTTTGGCTGGCATCGGCGTATCTTGGCCATGACCACCTTAGCCCTCTCCCTGGCGATACACTGGAGAGACTAGTCGCTGATGCAGAAAGGCAAAAGATCAGCCTCATTATTGGGTGCGACGCTAACGCCCATCATACGGCACGGTTGCAAAAGTCGATATAATTGTACTTTTGTCGATACATTCGACTTGGCTAAAGTAGACAAATACACTTTTATAAAATTCGATACAATTTTTCTATTTTGTGTTAATTCATTACAATACATACAGCTAAAATGAGTAATAGGAATAATTGATTTATTTTAACATATTTTTTTTTAATTATAATCTTGATTGCAAAATTTGACTACGCCAAAAACCTTTATTTAAAAAAAAAAAAACAATGAAAAATTAGTAAGATTTCTGTGCAATAGTCCTATTTCCATTTCACCTGGACGACACTTTTTAGTTTTGTTAAAACGGCCTAATTTAATGACAGTAAAAAATCTGCTCATACAATGTTTTTTCCTGAAAAATGCTTAAAATCGACTTACGCCACTTTATACCTTTTATTGTTTACTATGTTTCCCGAATGTCAAACTCGTTAAGATTCAAACACGCAAAGAAATAAAAAAAGAAGATTTACTTATACAGTGCTTTTCAAAATCGTCATTTGCGTCATTTGCATTTACGTCATTTGCGCCAAAAATACAATTGCAATATAAACATAAACGCGCATACAGAAAAGTCAGCTGTAAGTTAAAAAACTAGATTTTTATATGCAAAGTCGTTTTTTTTCTATAACCAGTTTGCTAAAGTCATATGTTCGATAATATCAGTTGCGTTTTATTTCCAATTTATGGCTAGCGAAGTAATGCAAGTACCAATAAAACGCTTTAGCCACTTTTATGTACATTGTTTATTGGCTGTGGCTGTGTTCGCAAAGTATTCTTGTTTCCATGTTTCCACTATGTATAATTGTATTTGTTGATTATCGACCGATTCGTAATAAACGATAAATGCGAATTCAAGAAAATTGATGAAACTGATTTTAACTGTAGATTTATATTTGCGACCGATTCTTTGTAATTTCAATTTTTAATAAATGTATTTTCCGGCTCTTTTGGTCAATTTATTGGGATTTTTAAGCTAGTAGGAAGATTGGATATTTGACGAAAGCAGTATAAGAGTCAAATATGACGATCGTTGATTTGATTTGGGCGGTGTAAACCCTCACAAAACTGATCTTGTCCTCTTCTCCAGGAAATATCAAATTCTGCACGTAGACCCCCCTTCTATCAAAGGTATAACACTAACATTCACAGAAGAAGCAAAATATCTGAGTCTTATTTTGGATAAGAAGTTAAGCTGGAAACCTAATATACAAGAAAGAGTAAAAAAAGCCACGGTGGCTCTTTTCTCCTGTAAAAAAGCCATTGGGAATAAATGGGGTCTTCAACCCCGCATTACTCACTGGCTATACACTTCGATAATAAGACCGATTGTAACATATGGGGTAGCAGTAAGCTGGCTGTTAGTAGGCTAGGAGAGGTTTGGCCATGTGCAAAGCTGGAGGTAATCGCTAGGGAGGACATCCCATGCTGACCAAGAGCGCGCACCTGGCTTCCGGCCGAACCCTCCTGCTTCGATGAAATACTCGAGATAATCCGGCTATCAAACCCAGCCTTACCTACTCACGACTGGAAAGTCGCGAAACTGGAGGAACAGAGGGGTCTTTATAGAGGTGCAATTATTGTAATCAATAAGGACTCCCTTGCTCCTCTGGCGCAGACTAAAGGAGTGATTAGGTTCGGGTTTGAAACCATGACCCTGAGGGTATATAAAAAAGATAAGTGCGACGCATCATGCGCGCCTCCACACCCTGAAGAGGATGAAGTTGTGGTCCAGGACCCTGGTGCATCGATCGTCCTTCCATCTTTGGACGACGATGCTTCCGGGACATCCTTGGCCACAACGGAGTCTCTCCTTAACGTCGACGGTTTATCCGACATGGAGATCGAAGATCACAACAGCATGGATCTTCTAAATGAGGAAGAACTTTTAAGTTCATCCTCTGAAGACCATGACCCCACCGTTGTGGAGGCCGATCTAACTAACTTGTAGCCAATATGCTCCAGTTAGTACAGATCAATCTCCAACACTCCATAAAGGCTTCGGCCTTCCTTCTTCTTCGGATATTAAGCAGCGGAGAAGATATCGTCCTGATCCAAGAACCTTGGATTGTGAAATTCATTGTTCGTGGACTCAGGACTCCTGGTTACTACTTACTGTATGCATCAGATAAAGGTGACCCTAGGTCTTGCATTCTGGTAAAAAGTAGCATTAAAGTACATTTACTCCCTAATTTCAGCGATCGAGATACTACCGTTGCAAGCCTGGAAACGGCCAAAGGTACTTTTTGGCTGGCATCGGCGTATCTTGGCCATGACCACCTTAGCCCTCTCCCTGGCGATACACTGGAGAGACTAGTCGCTGATGCAGAAAGGCAAAAGATCAGCCTCATTATGGGGTGCGACGCTAACGCCCATCATACGGCACGGTTGCAAAAGTCGATACAATTGTACTTTTGTCGATACATTCGACTTGGCTAAAGTAGACAAATACACTTTTATAAAATTCGATACAATTTTTCTATTTTGTGTTAATTCATTACAATACATACAGCTAAAATGAGTAATAGGAATAATTGATTTATTTTAACATATTTTTTTTTTAATTATAATCTTGACTGCAAAATTTGACTACGCCAAAAACCTTTATTTAAAAAAAAAAACAATGAAAAATTAGTAATATTTCTGTGCAATAGTCCTATTTCCATTTCACCTGGACGACACTTTTTAGTTTTGTTAAAACGGCCTAATTTAATGACAGTAAAAAATTTGCTCATACAATGTTTTTTCCTGAAAAATGCTTAAAATCGACTTACGCCACTTTATACCTGTAACAGTTGTAACATGTAACATGCTAACACGTTAGTGTTAACGTAGCCCAATGTTGTAACAGCCCTGTTCAATTCAGTTAACTATAGTATATATATGTATTATATTATCTTCTATTCTATATACCTAATATGAATTAAGATGAACTAGGTTTAAGCAAAGATTGTAATTCAGTTCTTCCTTGAATAAAGATAAAGTAAGACTAAAGAGCTTACAATACCTTTTATTGTTTACTATGTTTCCCGAATGTCAAACTCGTTAAGATTCAAACACGCAAAGAAATAATAAAAGAAGATTTACTTATACAGTGCTTTTCAAAATCCAAATACCGTTTCATACGTCATTTGCGCCAAAAATACAATTGCAATATAAACATAAACGCGTATACAGAAAAGTCAGCTGTAAGTTAAAAAACTAGATTTTTATATGCAAAGTCGTTTTTTTTCTATAACCAGTTTGCTAAAGTCATATGTTCGATAATATCAGTTGCGTTTTATTTCCAATTTATGGCTAGCGAAGTAATGCAAGTACCAATAAAACGCTTTAGCCACTTTTATGTACACTGTTTATTGGCTGTGGCTGTGTTCGCAAAGTATTCTTGTTTCCATGTTTCCACTAAGTATAATTGTATTTGTTGATTATCGACCGATTCGTAATAAACGATAAATGCGAATTCAAGAAAATTGATGAAACTGATTTTAACTGTAGATTTATATTTGTGACCGATTCTTTGTAATTTCAATTTTTAATAAATGTTTTTTCCGGCTCTTTTGGTCAATTTATTGGGATTTTTAAGCTAGTAGGAAGATTGGATATTTGACGAAAGCAGTATAAGAGTCAAATATGACGATCGTTGATTTGACTTTTTTTAAAACGAAATAAATTTGTATGAGAAATCTTTGAGATTTTTAGAAGTATAAGTGTAAATCTACTTAAATCTCGGTTTAATGGTGAATATGAAATGTAAACGTAAATCTAATATGCTTTTTTTTGTATCTTGGTATTCTTCAAACAACATTTATTTGTTGAACAAAAATCAAGAAGTACAATTCGATACACTTTTTTTTTTAACTTTTGATACATTGCTGAAATACGATTTTTCATCCCTGTCATACGGTGTGGGGTAGCACTGATATCAACAATAGAGGTGAGTTTCTTTTTGATTTTATTCTAAATACTAACCTTATTGAAAGTAACGTAGGCAATGAACCTACATTCGTTACTAAAAACCGACAAGAAGTATTAGACAAAACTCTTGTCTCCGACAACATCCATCAAATGATTATTAATTGGAAGGTATCTAAAGAACACTCGTTCTCAGATCATAGATACATCCAATTCATTTTAAATGATGAACCTCCCTGCCAGTCAGTTTTTCGAAATCTTCGGAAAACCGACTGGCTCAAATACAACAAACACTAAAAAGTTTAATTAAACCTGAGCTTTTGAATATTCCGTCTAACATTAACGATCTTGACAACAAAGTCAACAATCTAACATCAGCCCTCAATAAATCATTGGCCAATGGCCATCTCCTGTCCTCCTTCTCAAATAAGGGGTAAAAGGAAGCCACACTGGTGGACTTCTGGGTTAAATCTGCTTATGAAAGGTTGTAGAAAACTTTTCAATCGAGCTAAAAACACTAGAGAAGTGTCAGACTGGGATTCTTATAAGGTATCCCTAAAGAATTACAAAAAAGAACTGAGGAAGACCAAACGATATTCTTGGAGGAACTTCTGTGGTAGAAGAAACCTCCGAAGCATCAAGGCTACGGAAAATCCTCTCCAAAAATCCAGTTATGCCAAGCGGCTTGAAATATGCCGACGGCTCCTGGACCAACTCTTGCGAAGATTTGCTCAACTTGCTACTGGATACTCATTTTCCAGGAAGCTCACTAATAGTTAATAGTATTGACCCAAAAAGGTCAAATAGCAGTCTAACTTATCCAAAAGGTCTGATCACAAGGGACAAACTACAATGGGCACTCAACAGCTTCACACCGTACAAATCCGCAGGGCCTGACGGCATTATTCCAGCTGAATTACAAAAGAATTCAGATGTCATTTTGCATATTCTGGAGGTAATTTTCAAAGGCTGTCTAAATCTAGCCCATATACGTTAACCTAAAAGATCTTAGACCTATAAGTTTATCATCATTCCTGCTAAAAACCTTTAAACGTCTGATTGATATCCATCTACGATCAAGCATTCATACGAGACTATTGTCCAACGCTCAACATGCTTACAATAAAGGGAAGTCGGTAGAAACTGCACTTCATACGCTAGTACGTACTGTCGAATACTCCATCACAAGGAGTACACAATGGTGGCTTTTTTAGATATAGAAGGTGCTTTCAAGAATGTCGACACATCGGCAATCTCATCAGCACTGTCATCTCTGAAGGTGGATAGGTCGCTTAGTGAACTGATTAATCATATGCTGACAAGCAGGATTATCAACTCAAAACTGGGTGGCTTTTCTACCAGAAGATCTGTCAGCAGAGGTACGCCACAAGGTGGGGTCCTTTCCCCTCTCCTCTGCAACTTGGTAGTAAATGAGCTACTAATGTGCCTAGAAGCGGTGAGCTAGAGAGTTATAGCCTATGCGGACGATGTTGCCATAGCAGTATCTGGAAAGCATCGTAACACCCTGAAAGAACTCCTACAAAACGCTCTAAACGTGCTAACGCATTGGGCAGATCGGTGTGGGCTCGGTGTAAACCCTCACAAAACTGATCTTGTTCTCTTCTCCAGGAAATATAAAATTCTGCACGTAGACCCCCCTTCTATCAAAGGTATAACACTAACATTCACAGAAGAAGCAAAATATCTGGGTCTTATTTTGGATAAGAAGTTAAGCTGGAAACCTAATATACAAGAAAGAGTAAAAAAAGCCACGGTGGCTCTTTTCTCCTGTAAAAAAGCCATTGGGAATAAATGGGGTCTTCAACCCCACATTACTCACTGGCTATACACTTCGGTAATAAGACCGATTCTAACATATGGGGTAGCAGTATGGTGGACCGCTCTAGATAAAACTACAAACTGTGATAAACTTAGTAAGGTTCAGCGTACTGCCTGCATGTGCACAAGCGAAGCACTTCGCTCTACACCCTCTGCTGCACTAGACATTGTTTTTCATCCGATTCCCCTCGATATTTTTTAGCAAACAAACGGCCACAAGTACAGCTATTCGTCTTAAAGCCTCCTCACAGTGGATCAACAACGAAATTGGTCACTCTTCAATTCTGAATTCATTCAGATCTTTTTCAAGTAACATTGATTACACTATACCCCAAACAGCTTTCAACAAAAACTTTCAAGTTACCATCCCACCTAGAACAGATTGGGAGTATGAGGCCTTCTTGGAAGATGAATCCATTCATTTTTATACTGATGGATCGAAAACAGTCGATGGGGTTGGTGGAGGCGTGTACTCAGAAAGACTCAATTTAGGTCTCTCATTCCGTCTTCCAAATCATTGTAGCGTGTTCCAGGCGGAACTTATGGCGATTAAAGAAGCTTTATCTCGGCTTAAAGAAAACGTGATATCAACAACGGATATCCGCATCTTCTCAGATAGCCAAGCTGCGATCAAATCGCTGGACTCTGTTTCTACAAACTCTATAACGGCCAAAAACTGTCGATCGTCTCTCGTTGAGATGGCGAAACAGTTCATATTCACCTTTGCTGGGTGCCGGGCCATAGAGATATTCCAGGAAATTGTAAAGCTGATGATCTAGCCAAAAGTGGAACATCATTACCACTCTTGACTGATAAGGAAAGTATTGGTATACCAATTGCTATTTGTAAATTTAGGCTAAAGCAAGATGCTATAAAGAAAACAAACCAGAGGTGGCACAACCTCAACACCTGTTTGGCGACAAAACAAATCTGGCCAAAGCTGGATCTGAAGCGCTCCAAACATTTGACATCTTTAAGCAGATTACAAATTAGCTCCGTTATAGGTGTCATTACCGGACACTGTAGGTAGACATGCCAGGCGACTAGGCGTCTACTCAAATGATTTCAGCAGAAGCTGCATGGATGAAGAGGAGGAGGAAACAATTCGTCACTTTCTATGTACTTGTCCTGCTCTATCACAGAGACGTAGACTCTACTTGGGAGAGTTCTACTACGATGATCCGAGTGATCTAGCAAATATTGCTGTAAGTAATCTCACACGCTTCATAAGAAGCTCAAACTGCCGCCAACCACTTTTACCTAACCTATCCTTCCACATTTGTTTCCATATCTAAATTTTAACATATTATGGCTACTTCAGTCAGTTTAATTTCATTTTATTTATTAAGCCTATAGTACTCAGTTCGAGTGTAAATGAAATTTTCATATAAAAGAAATTCAGAAATTCCAAAATATGAAAATGAAATATGAAAACCGGTTCTCCAATCATTTTCACCCAAAAATTTCCATTTCCCAATGTACGGCAACATGGAAAAAATTTAAGTTGTTAAAATTTAAGTTGTTTCGTACCGCATCAGCAGCGTACTAGGCTGATGCGATACGAAATTTTTCTGTGATCTCCAAACAGACAGCGAAACGCTTGCGAAAACACAACGGAAAATATCCTTGCAGAGTTTCACTAATTCTAAAAACAAAATCAAACATAAACGCAAAAAATCAGAGAAAATGAGAAAAAAAAAAAAAAAACACAAATAAAACTCAAATGTCATTTTTCCGCACACAATAAATAGTCTGTATAATTAAATCAGTGCGAAAAAGGAGCGGAGACTTCTCCAAATAATCTGCTACAATTTAGAAAAGCAGAACGAAATTTTCCGTTTATGATTTCGTTGTGTCATTTTTTTATGGGATTTTTCGTTTCGCATCAGCAGCGTACTAGGCTTTACAGGAAATTGTGAATTCTTACTTCAGAATTGTATTTTCAATTTGACTGACAAAAAGTCAATTTGTTTTGCTCAAAATACTATTCTGAAATAAGGAACAATTATTTCGGGTAAAACGATTATCCATTCTAGCGTTTGTACTGTCATCAAGGAGGAAAAAGGAACAAAACATGAAATTTTAACACTTGCTTATGAACTTTTCAAGATTCTGATGACAGCCATTCAAGTAAATATGTATATATTTTTTCAATAAGAAGAAAAACACAAATAAGAGAATTATTTTTTTTGTTTTTGCTTTTGTATTTTTTTAATTCAAAATTATTATAGAAATTTAAAACTGAGTATCAAGAATTCATGTGAAAAATTAATTACACGTTTATAAAAAATGTTTGGAAAAACATAGGCAAGAATAAATCTTTAAATTGTTTCAAAACTTGCATGATTCAATTTAAATTTCTCCAACCTTTTTAATTACAAAAAAAAGACTATAGGTATAATAAGAGAGTTTATTATGTTAATGAGTGCAGTTTATTCAGGTTTTGCATGGGACTTCATTCCGTTTTAGGGGTTTTTTGGAAACGGAAAAATAAAGAAAAAAATGCAAAGGAACTTTTTTTTGAGTTTCTATGAATACTGAGATTCATTTGAAAAGTCAAACGAATTACGTTTGGTATGAACTAGTGATTAACAAATTGGTAATCAACTCTTGTACAATTTTCATTTAGATCACAAGTTGCTTGGATATTTATGGGCATGGGATATCCTCTCCAATTATGTAATGTATTTTTCCGAATGGAATAAAGGTTTCAATTTATAAATGCCCTGATGCATTCCAGGCTTCTAAGTCCTATGTATATATGATGAAAAGCTGTGTTTGCTTATTCATTCATCTTTTACATCCAAATGTTCTTCATAATGAAATGGAAATTTTATTAATTGGCATTTATTAATTTGCAAAAAATTTACTGTTCTGAAACAGTATTTTTACTCAGATTAAATCTTCCCAAAAACAAACCTGAAAGCCAGGATCTCAAACGATCTCTGAAGCAAATAATATTTTTATTTATATCAGTTTCAAAAATAACCAAAAACAAAGAACAATTAAATGATACAAGTCTTTTGCAAGATATCAGAATATTCTTCTCATAATATATAGATCTTAAAGGTAGTCTTACAAGGTTAACTGCGAAGTGTGCACATAATTCTGTAAATATTAACAGAAACTCAATTTCAATGAATACAGTGACCAAAAATAAAATTCAAGGCTATTATTTGGTTTACGGCAACCTAATTGATGGTTTAAAGCAAAAAAAGTATGTATAAAGTTGCTATTTTGCAACTTTGAAAAAATAAAGTAATTCCTGCAGAAAAAAAGTACTTACTAGTTTTTATGCATCTGGAATAAAGGTTTTACTGAAAAAATTCATCCGAAAAAAGTAAGTGTTATGGCCGAAAGTAAATACTTAATTTTAAGTATTTACTGCATTTTTATGCATGTCAAAAAAAGTAACTGCTTTGAAATTCTCTAGTTAAAGCATTTAGTATGTTTTATGCATACCACCCAATAAATTAATATTTTATATCTTCAATGCTTGGCCACCGTAAAGCTTTGGACTAATGTAGCCAACTCATGTGATCCAGACGTGCATTTTATTTATTTTCGTATAAATTCTTTTAAAAGAATTTTATTTTAATTTAAATAATAATAATGGCATCTTGACTTAAAAGCTATGCACAATTTTGTCCTTACCTCCAGGAACGATGGCAAAATGTTATCATAAAATACTCCACTCGATAAACCTTTGATTCCTTTTACTTTAGTAACATTGTTTGCTAAAAATAAAAACATTTTTAAATTAATAAACAAAAATCAATCAATAAAATCAGCTTTAGCTTACCCAAATAATAGGCACCGCAATTTCCCTCAGGACAAAATGCGTTGTATATCATTCCGCCTTCTTCTTTTGTGCAATTTTCCAATGGAACATCTTTGAGTAAACGTTTACCGAGAACGCACATGCTAAGATTTTGTATTCTTAATTTTTTAATCGGATATAATAAACTTATTGCTATGGATCATTATAGTACTGAGGATATAGACTCATCTGTTAATCGGATAAGCAATACAGAATAAATATATTTACTAGAGCGACAGCTCTTATCTGGGCACCCTATACTCTGTTCAATTTATATTTGCAGTACAGGCCTTATGGGAGAGCTTTTTCAGAAACACTGGTGCCTGCTGAAATTTTTGAAATTTTTTTCCCATTAAAATGGTAGATCGTACAGATACTAGTTCACAAAAAAATTTTAATCAAAATCGTAGGAGCCGTTTTTGAGAAAAATAATATTTTCAATACCGGTTTTTAAATATTTGTATGGGAGGTATTGTTATTTTTAGTTATAAGAATAATTTTCATTTAAAATCTGCTAGGTAATGTTAAAAAACTGCTAGGTGCCAAGTTTAATAAAAATTGACAGAGTCGTTTTCGAATTATTAAGTTCTCAAAAAAAAAATTTTAAACTTTTTTTTGGAAATCCAAAAAAATTTTGTTTGAAAATTTAAATTTTAAAAATTAGGACAGTGAAATAATTGATATTGTAAAAAAAAAGTTAATAAATCAGAAGTTAACTACCTATAACTTCGAACGTATAATTAGGTAGGTGTTTAGATAAACCTTTTAATCTGATTAGAGATTATAGGTACCTATATATATGTCGTTCACTATAATAGTGGTGTAACTCCATTTTTTTAAGTCTAATGTGGTGACACTGTTATTTTTATTTCACCCTAAATATCCTTAATCGTATAGGTAAATTAAAGAAAGTGTTACTGATAGGTAAGTATGCAATGAAAATTTGAAAAATCAGCATAGTATATACAAAGTAATTAGAAATAAATTCAATTAACAACCTCTGAAATTGTTTTGACACCAATGCGATGTACATCATCTGATTTCTAGAGAAAATCTCAATTTATGAAAAAAAATTGAAAACCGTCGGAGCGGTTATTTTTAAATAGTTTTTTTATTATAATAATAAAAAATATTAAAAAAAAATTGTACGCAATTTTTTAGCCATTATTATTGTGGAGTTAAAAAATTAATTAAAAAAAAATATCATCTACCATTTTCGAAATATGGAATTTTCAAAAAAAAATTTTGAATTTTTTTTAAAAATCAATAATTAATTTTTTTGAAAATTTTGGTACGCAATATTATTATAACTTATTTGAAGCTTGTGTGCAAAAAAAATTCATTAAAATCAATTTAACTGATAATGAGATAGTCGAAAATCAAAAAAATGGTTCTGTGAGAGATACCATTTTTAACCAATAGAAATTTTTTTTTCCAATAGTATGGTAGATCGTAGGAATATTAGTTCACACAAAAATTTGTATAAAAATCGTATAATAAACTTTTAAAATTTTTTAAGCATTCTCCATAAAAAAATTGATCAATATCAGTTGAACCGTTTGTGAAAAAATCGAAAATCAAAAAATTGTTCTATGGGAGGTACCATTTTAAACATTTTTCGGAAATTTTTTTTATAAAATGGTTGCCTTTTTGTAAAAAAATTATTGAATTTTTTTTTAAAGTTGTGGGCACGTTTTTTGAGAAAAATAAGATTTTAATTTTTTGCAAAAAAAAATTTTACGACAGGTATCTACCGTTATTTTTGGTCTTAAAAAAAATTTAAAAATTGGGTGGGGGAATGCCCAAAAAACGCTGGGTACCAGCTTTGAAGACAATCGACCCACCGGTTTAGGCAGCAGCCGAAAGGACAGACAGACGTACAGAATTGCGAGACCCACTTTTTTCGACTTTTCGCTATCATCGTAATGTCAACTTTGATCAAAATCTCGAGTTCGATTTTTTTTTTACGAATCCATAACTTGCCATCAGTGTTGTTCCTCTACGTGTCGACTTTAACTGTCTACATTTAAACGTAGACAATTGTTTCAACAATGTAAACAACTGTCGACAATGTCAACAATTATGTATACAATGTAAACAATATTAAAAAACTTTATTCAAAACCTATAGTTTTCTGAAACATGGCTGCCATGAAGCACCAGAAAACTTTTACAAATTCCTTCCTTTTCCGCACAAATTAAGTGAGTTTTTTCCAGCTGGGGACACGTGCACTTTTCATCAAGGAACCGTCTAAAGTTTGAGCGCTCAAAGAAGCTCCTTCAAGTCTACTACTCCCTACAAATAGAAGAAGGTAGATGCCTTCACTCTGAGGAAGACGACTCGGATTAAATTTCAATTGATTTGTTTTTAAATTATTTTTGAATTTAAAAAGAGCATACCTACATACAACATATTACTTTCTAAAAAAAATTTGCATTTTTAAGAAACAGATGTTTATCTTTTAATATTTTACAGGCTTAGGAAAGTTAAATAAAGAAATTATGAAATGTCTACATTGTTTACATTGTTGACGTTGCTATGTAGACAAATGCCAATTGTCTACGTTGAATTGTCTACACGTAGATAATCGTGTAGTCTACATTTATAGTCTACATGGCACAACACTGCTTGGCATATATATCGCAAGTAAAAATTGAATCTGATGATTACAAAATTGCCATCGAATTGTAAGTTAATTTAACTTCAAAATCCTTTGCGCTTATTGCAAATTTTTTTACCAAAAAATTAAAATCTTATTTTTCTCAAAAACATGCCCACAACTTTTTTTTTTAAAAAATTCAGTATTTTTTTTTTTTACAAAAAAGCAACCATTTTGTAAAAAAAAATTTCCGAAAAATAGTTAGAAATGGTACCTCCCATTCCCAAAAACAGTTGAACTGATATTCACCATTTATTTTTTTGGAAAATGTTTGAAAAGGTTTAAAAGTTTTGCATATCAAAATTTCCCAAAAATTTTTTTTTGGATTTTTAAAAAAAGTTTCAAAATTTTTTTTGAGAAGTTAATAATTTTAAAACGACTCAGTCAATTTTTTTTAAACTTGGTAGTTGGTACCCAGCCTTTTTTTTAACATTGTCTAGCAGATTTTTCATTAAAATTATTCTTATAACCAAAAATAACGGTACCTCCAATAGAAATGTTTAAAAACCGGTATTGAGAACCTCATCTTTCTCAAAAAGGGCTCCTACAATTTTGATTAAAATTTTTGTGTGTTCTAATATTTATACGATCTACCTTATTAATGAAAAAAAAAATTTCTACGGTTTAAAAATGGTATCTCACATAGAACCATTTTTTTTGATTTTCGACTATCTCATTATCTGTTAAACAGATTTTAATGAATTTTTTTGCACAAAAGCTACAAATTACTTCTAAAAATATTGCATACCAAAATTTTCAAAAAAAAATTATTTATTGATTAAAGAAAAAAATTTTCAAAATTATTTTTTGAAAATTCCATATTTTGAAAATGGGTTGATGATATTTTTTAATTCCACAATAATAAGGGCTACAAAATTGCGGACCATTTTTTTTTATTTTTTCAAAATTTTATATACATATAAAGAGCTACATACATATTTAAAAAACCGCTCCAACGATTTTCATTTTTTTCTCATAAATTGAGATTTTCTTAAGAAATCGGATGATGTACATACCATTGCTGTCAAAACAATTTTTAGAGGTTGTTTAATCAATTTATGTTTAATTATATATATTTTTTTACATTTTTTCAGTCTAAACTGTAAGTTCCATGCATATTTGCAATACGGTGCTATATTGTTCAGAAATAAATGTACCTACTCGCATAATACAACCTTAAACTTAACTACGTTTTAAGCAGGTGATATACAATATAGGCTCTCATTACTAATTTATTTCTTTTATAAGATAAATATAGTTTTTGAAATATTAAAACTTTAAAAACACGTGATCGCCCATAAGATCAAGTTCGTGCGACCCAGTCGTGCACATATTTAAAAGATAAAATTAGGTAGTCAAAATGGGTCAAAACATTTATGTCGCGCTTTATGTAAGTATGTGCTTCATGCAATCTTTAATTTAAGCTATTTAAAAATTTTCAAAATTATTTTTTGAAAATTCCATATTTTGAAAATGGGTTGATGATATTTTTTAATTCCACAATAATAAGGGCTACAAAATTGCGGACCATTTTTTTTTATTTTTTCAAAATTTTATATACATATAAAGAGCTACATACATATTTAAAAAAACCGCTCCAACGATTTTCATTTTTTTCTCATAAATTGAGATTTTCTTAAGAAATCGGATGATGTACATACCATTGCTGTCAAAACAATTTTTAGAGGTTGTTTAATCAATTTATGTTTAATTATATATATTTTTTTACATTTTTTCAGTCTAAACTGTAAGTTCCATGCATATTTGCAATACGGTGCTATATTGTTCAGAAATAAATGTACCTACTCGCATAATACAACCTTAAACTTAACTACGTTTTAAGCAGGTGATATACAATATAGGCTCTCATTACTAATTTATTTCTTTTATAAGATAAATATAGTTTTTGAAATATTAAAACTTTAAAAACACGTGATCGCCCATAAGATCAAGTTCGTGCGACCCAGTCGTGCACATATTTAAAAGATAAAATTAGGTAGTCGAAATGGGTCAAAACATTTATGTCGCGCTTTATGTAAGTATGTGCTTCATGCAATCTTTAATTTAAGCTATTTACAATCCAAAGAACAGATGAATTTATTTTCTTCTTTGGCCTGATCAGAATGTTTTGTACTTACTAAAGTTTCTCATTTCCATTTAGATTATCAAATATTCCTATATAAACTGCGATAATTGAGAATATAACACAGGCAAGAGCAACAGTTGCAAACCTATTAACAAACTTAACTCCCAGAAATACAATAAGACCTATAATTTATGTTAAGTAAAACAAAATGATTAATAAGTCTAACAAAATAATTATTTAAAAAGTTTTACCCATGACAACAAGAAGTCCAGATCCATAGACCCGGAAATTATTATACATCGCTTCGGCATCTTTTGTAAAGTCTCCAAATATAGAAAGCCCCGGTGCCATGTAGGTCTTGAAAATGTTATAATTTAAAATAAAAGTATGAATAAAAATGATTTCGGTTTTATTTTGGGAGAACCACGAGATTAATAAGAAAATTTCAGTTTTAAATAATTTAAATACTTACAAGTACAATTTCTACCGCTCCGACAATGTACATAGCTGCCGCCAGAGTCGTACCAGTATAGAAAAGCATTCCAACAGCTCCTCCAAATTCTGGCCCCAGCGATCTTCACGTAAATAAACAAATAATTTATTATTTTTATTATAATGTTTATTAAATTTTTATTAAATTAAATTAAATTAAATTAAATTAAATTAAATTAAATTAAATTAAATTAAATTAAATTAAATTAAATTAAATTAAATTAAATTAAATTAAATTAAATTAAATTAAATTAAATTAAATTAAATTAAATTAAATTAAATTAAATTAAATTAAATTAAATTAAATTAAATTAAATTAAATTAAATTAAATTAAATTAAATTAAATTAAATTAAATTAAATTAAATTAAATTAAATTAAATTAAATTAAATTAAATTAAATTAAATTAAATTAAATTAAATTAAATTAAATTAAATTAAATTAAATTAAATTAAATTAAATTAAATTAAATTAAATTAAATTAAATTAAATTAAATTAAATTAAATTAAATTAAATTAAATTAAATTAAATTAAATTAAATTAAATTAAATTAAATTAAATTAAATTAAATTAAATTAAATTAAATTAAATTAAATTAAATTAAATTAAATTAAATTAAATTAAATTAAATTAAATTAAATTAAATTAAATTAAATTAAATTAAATTAAATTAAATTAAATTAAATTAAATTAAATTAAATTAAATTAAATTAAATTAAATTAAATTAAATTAAATTAAATTAAATTAAATTAAATTAAATTAAATTAAATTAAATTAAATTAAATTAAATTAAATTAAATTAAATTAAATTAAATTAAATTAAATTAAATTAAATTAAATTAAATTAAATTAAATTAAATTAAATTAAATTAAATTAAATTAAATTAAATTAAATTAAATTAAATTAAATTAAATTAAATTAAATTAAATTAAATTAAATTAAATTAAATTAAATTAAATTAAATTAAATTAAATTAAATTAAATTAAATTAAATTAAATTAAATTAAATTAAATTAAATTAAATTAAATTAAATTAAATTAAATTAAATTAAATTAAATTAAATTAAATTAAATTAAATTAAATTAAATTAAATTAAATTAAATTAAATTAAATTAAATTAAATTAAATTAAATTAAATTAAATTAAATTAAATTAAATTAAATTAAATTAAATTAAATTAAATTAAATTAAATTAAATTAAATTAAATTAAATTAAATTAAATTAAATTAAATTAAATTAAATTAAATTAAATTAAATTAAATTAAATTAAATTAAATTAAATTAAATTAAATTAAATTAAATTAAATTAAATTAAATTAAATTAAATTAAATTAAATTAAATTAAATTAAATTAAATTAAATTAAATTAAATTAAATTAAATTAAATTAAATTAAATTAAATTAAATTAAATTAAATTAAATTAAATTAAATTAAATTAAATTAAATTAAATTAAATTAAATTAAATTAAATTAAATTAAATTAAATTAAATTAAATTAAATTAAATTAAATTAAATTAAATTAAATTAAATTAAATTAAATTAAATTAAATTAAATTAAATTAAATTAAATTAAATTAAATTAAATTAAATTAAATTAAATTAAATTAAATTAAATTAAATTAAATTAAATTAAATTAAATTAAATTAAATTAAATTAAATTAAATTAAATTAAATTAAATTAAATTAAATTAAATTAAATTAAATTAAATTAAATTAAATTAAATTAAATTAAATTAAATTAAATTAAATTAAATTAAATTAAATTAAATTAAATTAAATTAAATTAAATTAAATTAAATTAAATTAAATTAAATTAAATTAAATTAAATTAAATTAAATTAAATTAAATTAAATTAAATTAAATTAAATTAAATTAAATTAAATTAAATTAAATTAAATTAAATTAAATTAAATTAAATTAAATTAAATTAAATTAAATTAAATTAAATTAAATTAAATTAAATTAAATTAAATTAAATTAAATTAAATTAAATTAAATTAAATTAAATTAAATTAAATTAAATTAAATTAAATTAAATTAAATTAAATTAAATTAAATTAAATTAAATTAAATTAAATTAAATTAAATTAAATTAAATTAAATTAAATTAAATTAAATTAAATTAAATTAAATTAAATTAAATTAAATTAAATTAAATTAAATTAAATTAAATTAAATTAAATTAAATTAAATTAAATTAAATTAAATTAAATTAAATTAAATTAAATTAAATTAAATTAAATTAAATTAAATTAAATTAAATTAAATTAAATTAAATTAAATTAAATTAAATTAAATTAAATTAAATTAAATTAAATTAAATTAAATTAAATTAAATTAAATTAAATTAAATTAAATTAAATTAAATTAAATTAAATTAAATTAAATTAAATTAAATTAAATTAAATTAAATTAAATTAAATTAAATTAAATTAAATTAAATTAAATTAAATTAAATTAAATTAAATTAAATTAAATTAAATTAAATTAAATTAAATTAAATTAAATTAAATTAAATTAAATTAAATTAAATTAAATTAAATTAAATTAAATTAAATTAAATTAAATTAAATTAAATTAAATTAAATTAAATTAAATTAAATTAAATTAAATTAAATTAAATTAAATTAAATTAAATTAAATTAAATTAAATTAAATTAAATTAAATTAAATTAAATTAAATTAAATTAAATTAAATTAAATTAAATTAAATTAAATTAAATTAAATTAAATTAAATTAAATTAAATTAAATTAAATTAAATTAAATTAAATTAAATTAAATTAAATTAAATTAAATTAAATTAAATTAAATTAAATTAAATTAAATTAAATTAAATTAAATTAAATTAAATTAAATTAAATTAAATTAAATTAAATTAAATTAAATTAAATTAAATTAAATTAAATTAAATTAAATTAAATTAAATTAAATTAAATTAAATTAAATTAAATTAAATTAAATTAAATTAAATTAAATTAAATTAAATTAAATTAAATTAAATTAAATTAAATTAAATTAAATTAAATTAAATTAAATTAAATTAAATTAAATTAAATTAAATTAAATTAAATTAAATTAAATTAAATTAAATTAAATTAAATTAAATTAAATTAAATTAAATTAAATTAAATTAAATTAAATTAAATTAAATTAAATTAAATTAAATTAAATTAAATTAAATTAAATTAAATTAAATTAAATTAAATTAAATTAAATTAAATTAAATTAAATTAAATTAAATTAAATTAAATTAAATTAAATTAAATTAAATTAAATTAAATTAAATTAAATTAAATTAAATTAAATTAAATTAAATTAAATTAAATTAAATTAAATTAAATTAAATTAAATTAAATTAAATTAAATTAAATTAAATTAAATTAAATTAAATTAAATTAAATTAAATTAAATTAAATTAAATTAAATTAAATTAAATTAAATTAAATTAAATTAAATTAAATTAAATTAAATTAAATTAAATTAAATTAAATTAAATTAAATTAAATTAAATTAAATTAAATTAAATTAAATTAAATTAAATTAAATTAAATTAAATTAAATTAAATTAAATTAAATTAAATTAAATTAAATTAAATTAAATTAAATTAAATTAAATTAAATTAAATTAAATTAAATTAAATTAAATTAAATTAAATTAAATTAAATTAAATTAAATTAAATTAAATTAAATTAAATTAAATTAAATTAAATTAAATTAAATTAAATTAAATTAAATTAAATTAAATTAAATTAAATTAAATTAAATTAAATTAAATTAAATTAAATTAAATTAAATTAAATTAAATTAAATTAAATTAAATTAAATTAAATTAAATTAAATTAAATTAAATTAAATTAAATTAAATTAAATTAAATTAAATTAAATTAAATTAAATTAAATTAAATTAAATTAAATTAAATTAAATTAAATTAAATTAAATTAAATTAAATTAAATTAAATTAAATTAAATTAAATTAAATTAAATTAAATTAAATTAAATTAAATTAAATTAAATTAAATTAAATTAAATTAAATTAAATTAAATTAAATTAAATTAAATTAAATTAAATTAAATTAAATTAAATTAAATTAAATTAAATTAAATTAAATTAAATTAAATTAAATTAAATTAAATTAAATTAAATTAAATTAAATTAAATTAAATTAAATTAAATTAAATTAAATTAAATTAAATTAAATTAAATTAAATTAAATTAAATTAAATTAAATTAAATTAAATTAAATTAAATTAAATTAAATTAAATTAAATTAAATTAAATTAAATTAAACTAAATTAAATTAAATTAAATTAAATTAAATTAAATTAAATTAAATTAAATTAAATTAAATTAAATTAAATTAAATTAAATTAAATTAAATTAAATTAAATTAAATTAAATTAAATTAAATCAAATCAAATCAAATTAAATTAAATTAAATTAAATTAAATTAAATTAAATTAAATTAAATTAAATTAAATTAAATTAAATTAAATTAAATTAAATTAAATTAAATTAAATTAAATTAAATTAAATTAAATTAAATTAAATTAAATTAAATTAAATTAAATTAAATTAAATTAAATTAAATTAAATTAAATTAAATTAAATTAAATTAAATTAAATTAAATTAAATTAAATTAAATTAAATTAAATTAAATTAAATTAAATTAAATTAAATTAAATTAAATTAAATTAAATTAAATTAAATTAAATTAAATTAAATTAAATTAAATTAAATTAAATTAAATTAAATTAAATTAAATTAAATTAAATTAAATTAAATTAAATTAAATTAAATTAAATTAAATTAAATTAAATTAAATTAAATTAAATTAAATTAAATTAAATTAAATTAAATTAAATTAAATTAAATTAAATTAAATTAAATTAAATTAAATTAAATTAAATTAAATTAAATTAAATTAAATTAAATTAAATTAAATTAAATTAAATTAAATTAAATTAAATTAAATTAAATTAAATTAAATTAAATTAAATTAAATTAAATTAAATTAAATTAAATTAAATTAAATTAAATTAAATTAAATTAAATTAAATTAAATTAAATTAAATTAAATTAAATTAAATTAAATTAAATTAAATTAAATTAAATTAAATTAAATTAAATTAAATTAAATTAAATTAAATTAAATTAAATTAAATTAAATTAAATTAAATTAAATTAAATTAAATTAAATTAAATTAAATTAAATTAAATTAAATTAAATTAAATTAAATTAAATTAAATTAAATTAAATTAAATTAAATTAAATTAAATTAAATTAAATTAAATTAAATTAAATTAAATTAAATTAAATTAAATTAAATTAAATTAAATTAAATTAAATTAAATTAAATTAAATTAAATTAAATTAAATTAAATTAAATTAAATTAAATTAAATTAAATTAAATTAAATTAAATTAAATTAAATTAAATTAAATTAAATTAAATTAAATTAAATTAAATTAAATTAAATTAAATTAAATTAAATTAAATTAAATTAAATTAAATTAAATTAAATTAAATTAAATTAAATTAAATTAAATTAAATTAAATTAAATTAAATTAAATTAAATTAAATTAAATTAAATTAAATTAAATTAAATTAAATTAAATTAAATTAAATTAAATTAAATTAAATTAAATTAAATTAAATTAAATTAAATTAAATTAAATTAAATTAAATTAAATTAAATTAAATTAAATTAAATTAAATTAAATTAAATTAAATTAAATTAAATTAAATTAAATTAAATTAAATTAAATTAAATTAAATTAAATTAAATTAAATTAAATTAAATTAAATTAAATTAAATTAAATTAAATTAAATTAAATTAAATTAAATTAAATTAAATTAAATTAAATTAAATTAAATTAAATTAAATTAAATTAAATTAAATTAAATTAAATTAAATTAAATTAAATTAAATTAAATTAAATTAAATTAAATTAAATTAAATTAAATTAAATTAAATTAAATTAAATTAAATTAAATTAAATTAAATTAAATTAAATTAAATTAAATTAAATTAAATTAAATTAAATTAAATTAAATTAAATTAAATTAAATTAAATTAAATTAAATTTTAATCATCAAAGACAAATTTAAGAACCCAAATTATTATTTTTACTGAAACTAAATTAAAATTTTTCTTACCTTCTAACAGAAAAACATAAAAAGTTACCTTGATATCATAAAGTAGCTGCCTCCTGCCGGAACCACACCGTTCGTGGCGATTGCTGACATTGATATAGCCGTTAACATAGTCTGAAAATATATTTATTAAACATTTAGTTAGGTACTTAATTTTTTGAGGTGTCAGAAATTTTGTTCCGTCAATTTCAATAAGCACAAGCAGTAACTTGAACAAGATTTCCCCCCTTAAGAATTCAAAAGCATTCGATTTGTTTATAAATTGATCAACTGCGACAATAAATAATTGAGTAAGCATAAAATAGATCTGATTTTATATATACGTATTTAATATATACATGTGTTTTTTTTTTAATATGTTTATAATATGATATAATATTAGGATTAATAAAGAAAAATTACAAAATATAAATTCATTGGGCTAAAGCCCGTATGATATTACATTTTTTCTCATTTTTAATTCATTGAAAATGAAACTAGAGCAGTTAGAAGAATTAATTACTGAAAATTCCCATATTTATGTAATTGAGTGTGTACACAAAAAACCCTTAAAATGTGAAAATGTCACAAAAAATGCGAAAATATCAGAAAAAATTGTGATTCTATTTACATTTTCAGCTTCTAGCAGCTTTTTTTTGATATTTCAGAATTGAAAATTAAAACATATTTCAAAAAACATTATAAAACTAATTATTAATAAATATTTTGGAAAAAATTAATCAGATATAATTTTTTGTTGCCGTTAATATAAATTATTCAAATATTGCAGCATCAGAAGAGAAAACAACAAAACGATTTCTAAATAATGTTGACAATTCATATTATTTTTTTGCAAGATAAGTTCTTTTCCTTTCTTAAAAACAACATATTTCCCTTTTTCTCTTTGCTGACACTTAAGTATGATTTAATGAGCTAAAAATGATGAAAAAAATGTAGTGTCATACGGGCTTAAAGAAGGAATAATAATTAAAGCGTTGAAAATGAGAAGGGGTCAAATGACATTTTTGAAGTTTTGAGTTATAAGCGTTTAAAGTTTTACGTTTATAACAAAACAAACGTGTAGTTAACCCCTTTATCTGAAGCTAACTTTGTAAGTAATAACAATAGAGACACAAGAATTAGACCAAAATTTAAGTTGTCGCTTAACACCAGTTTTGGTAAAAAAAAAAACAAAAAATCGAAAAATGTCACTTGACCCCTTCTCACTGTAGACGCTTCAATTGTCTAATATTTTTGAAGTGGAAAAACAACAGAAAGTGCATCGGAATTACCTACAACTTATTTGAAATTTACTGTGTACCTACTGTGAAACGCCCATTTTTGTATAGGACAAATGCCGCTAAAAGCTATGTTGAATCAATAACTAAATTTGATTATTACTAAAACCCAAAGGTCCTTAATGAAAAAATAATTTTAATGAACAATAATTGCTTATGCTTAATCAATTTTATTTATTTCTAAAAGAAGTATCTAATAATTTGATAAACTTACGACACAACAGCATGTTAGCACAATAAGAAATCCACAGACAGCTCCAGCGGTGCCGACAACCCATGTTAAACGAATGAAAAGAATGACACCAAAAATATTTTGAATGCAGGGCAGAAATACTCCGATCAAGGTGCCTAAATAAAATTTAAATAAATTACAATTTGAAGTACATGTATTTTGTTAATGAAATATTTTGCAAATTTTGAGTTTTAGTTAATCTTTGAGAAGGGAAAAACTTGAATTTTGGTTTGTGGTTATTCATTTTGGTGTTCTTGTGAAAAAAGGTTTTTAAAGTTAAATAACAATGTTGTTCAGTCACAAAAATAGAGTGGTTTGTTAAGCAGCTCGTTTTTTGTGTTCAAACTTTCCGAAACTTAGCTTTAACATCAGCGAACATCGTGCCCTCGAATTAGCTAGGTGTTACCTTCAGGACTCTTTAGTCTTTTTGGCTCCTTTTTACCCTGGGGCCCCATCCCAGAATAAATCTTTTTGAAAATCATTGTAAGTTGGACAAAAGTCAAATATATAATATTGAAAGGTTTTTATTTGAACTGGGTAATTTAAAAACCATTTGGAAGAGTTCAAGAAAATTTTAAAATTGCCTCATAGCAACGCTTCCATCATAGATTTTTTTCTAAATTGACTTTAACTTTAACACCTGTCTAACCTGTCTATATTCAGGCGATATTTCTAGATTAAAACTTTAATCCGAATGTATTTACATTGAATTTATATAATTAACATTCAGATTCGGCAAAAAAAATGTTAATTTTCAGATTTAAGTTTTAATCTGGATGAATCGAGTGAATAATATAATATGAGATCATGAAGATTGAGATCTTAAAGCTTAGGTAAAATGACAAAGCGTCATTTCTGTTTCTTATATATATGTATGTATGAGTTCAAGTTTGAGTGCCTATACTTCTGACATTACACTTGTATTTTGTATACCTACTAGCCCACGTACTCAAATTTGTGTTATCCTTCACCTACCCAATTTCGATGTCGCCTCTCTGGACTATAGATTTGTTTTCCTTAACGCACTTAACGTCTTCTCTCTCTATTCAACAAATGTTAATTTTATATCCCTTTTTTTGCAGAACTCGCATGAAGATAAATGTAATTTATTTTCTCAAAACTAGAAACTAACGTATAGACCGGGAGGCGGCAATACAAAAATCCCACCCATCGATATAAAGAAAATTTTACTTATGTAGCGTTAGACAATCATTATATAGGTGATATAGAAACCCTTGGTCGTCCACCCGATATCCCGGTTAGACCAGCTGACCGACCAAAAAACAAGGTCATTTTTAGGGCGGTCACCACTCATCGATATAAAGGACGAAATCTATATCTAATTATAGGAAAAGCTTTCACCATTCATATTTCAAAGCTCGTCCGGGGCAAAGCTGGGTCAGTTTCTCCGGCCGACCATACTTATGCAAAAAAGTAAAATAATGCATATCTCAGTTTAAATATTAATAACTTACTGAATGTCCAAAACTAATATTTGAAATTTTAACTAAAGAAAGTTCAAGCTACTACCACTTTAAATATTAATAACTTACTGGATGTCCAAAACTAATATTTGAAATTTTAACTAAAGAAAGTTCAAGCTACTACCTTTCAGAATTTTATAACTTGTTAATACCAAATCCTTACTAGTTGGTAGAAATGACTAAGAGAACTGAAATTATGGTGAACTTATATTTTTGACTTCAACTTGTGGAGATAACAATAGAAAAAAATTCCTTTACAGGATATTGGTTTTGTTTTTTTTTTTTATAACTTTCCAAATTTGTGCAGTTTCTGAAAAGGTACGAAACTTACCATAAATAATCTTGGATTAGAAGTTATAATCATTTTACTATACATAATTATCAAGAATTCTTTAAAAATTACTACTTTTTTCATATAAATCAGTGCTTTTTAACATGTAGTAGGTAATGAATTTACATTTATGAATTTTATGTATGAAGACTTGGAGCGAAAACCATTAATTAGATAAGATATTAGCCGCGTTTTATTATATACGGATCTAGATCGGGATCATCTTTTAACACGTAATACAACAACAACTTTGAATCCTGCTCTGTATCTGGATCTATTTTAAAGATCCGAAAATAAGTTTTAACTCTGGCGAGTAGACGGCTCTTTAGTCGGTAGGGAGTACTGTAGTGTAAAGAAAAAAGACAGTATCTACATGAAAAATAAATAAACAAAAAAGAGATGAGCATACAACACTGTTGTCATTATGGATCCGTATCGTTTTATTTTCATGGGAAAATAAAAGGATCATCCCATGAAAATAAAACGATACGGATCCATAATGACAACAGTGGAAAATAAAAGGATCATCCCATGAAAATAAAACGATACGGATCCATAATGACAACAGTGTTGTATGCTCATCTGACATCTCTTTTTTTCTTATGTATGTTTATTTATTTTTCATCCATCGAACCTTAAGAAAATATTACAATATTTTGCTTATAACACATAAGCATGGTATTTTTTTATAGAGATGTAAAAATACATTTGCTCTATGCATGCTTGCATTATCTGCAAGTATTTAATACAAATTGCATTATCAACAGAAATATTTTCAGTGCCATTAAGTGAAAATGAGAAAACAAAACTTCGGCCACCCAAAGCGTGCATTAATTACTTGCAAATAATGCAAGCATGCATATATCTAGAGCAAATGCATTTTTACATCTGTAGAAAAAAATACCATGCTTAATGTGTTATGACCAAGATTGTTGCGAGGCAAGAGGATGGGAAGCGTTGGAAGAGATAGGGCTGGAAAAATTAGGAAAGGATAGGAAATTTGGTTAGGAAGGGTTTCGAAGAAGGAAATGGAATGTCAAGTTCCGGGGGACGCTGGCTGCTTGCGTAGCACGGCATTAGCTCGCCGGAATGGGGGGATCTTGCCCCCGAAACTCAACCTCACCTGCAAGCAAAACATAAATCAGGCCTGGAAAAATTTACTCAAAAAAAGTGACATCAGACGGACGATCACCACTTCAAGGGCACTGCAGGTATTGTCGCAGTGAAGCCAACCCACCCAACCATAGAAATCCGTGGCAAACTTGGATTTCCCCTAAAAAATTCGAAGTTCAAGTTCCGGTCATATCATCTTCACCGATTGTACTGGGCTACCGTTCACACCTCTAAAAATTTGTCCTCAATAAAACATCATTTCTCTCAAAATCAAAATAAACTCAAAAAATGTTTTCATATAAGGCGTTTGGCGCATTTTTTTTTTAAGAAATGATTCTTTAAATTTAAAATTAAGAAAGAAAAACTTTGGATTTGAATCATTGAACAAACAACAAACAAAGAAGGTAATTTTGAAAATTTAAGTATATATAGATTTGAATTATTAATGTAGCAATATAATTAATTAATCTTTTTCAAAAATTCAAACGAAATATTTATCTAAACAATATCTACTAATCTAAAAAAAATGTATTGGTTTTAGGTTTACTTACTAGACTATA
This sequence comes from Epistrophe grossulariae, assembly GCA_929447395.1. NCBI lineage: Eukaryota > Metazoa > Arthropoda > Insecta > Diptera > Syrphidae > Epistrophe > Epistrophe grossulariae. The sequence goes on along the minus strand of OV839566.1, from coordinate 69,843,691 downwards.
GATAATAAGAACTACACTAAAACTACCCTTTCTGGCACTTGAACAAGAGAGGATTTTGAATTTTGATTTCCCTACTTGCATGGAGCTCCTTGGAGGTGGATAAAACAAATAACAAGCAGAATCGCGACGACAGAATGACGTAGGAAACTTTATACCGATCACTTACAATTAGTTTATCTTTTTGAAATGATTTATTATTATAGAAACTAGAAAAATATAAATAATAAAAAAAAAACAAACTTCAACGCCAATTCAAAGAAAAAGTACAAACGTAGATTATAACAGCAATTATATATACATTAAGAAATATTATGATAATCATTTAAGTATAAAATAGCTTTATATTTAAGTATTTTTCATTTAATAGTTTACTTATCGTATCAATTTTAAATAAAATCGATGATAGTAACGTTTACTGGTTTTCTTTAACTTTCTTTTAGATTGAATACCTGTTTGTCTGTTTCTTAGCTTTGTACAGACTCACTGCGGCTTGGTTTTCAAACTTGGCTGTTTTGTATGACGTCACTGGTGACTTAGACTTATGTCCCAAACGAAGGAGGTGCTGTTTCGGGATTCAGCTGAAGTTTTCCGTGTTCCAGTTATCTTAAAAGTTTAACTGTTTGGATACGACGCGACGGTTCTTCCGGGATTTTAAAAAGAATCCCCAAACAGAGATTTCATTTGAAGCACGGATTGTATCTTGAGTTGAAGTCACTTCCTTACAAATATCTCCAACTTCGCAGTGCTAAATGGTGATCTGACTTCAAGGATGTTGTATCCAGAGGGAAACTGAAGTCTGCCAAGAGGTACGGTTTCAAACTCAACCGGTTGAAATTTAGTTTCCCAACCACAGCTCAAAAAAAATGAGTGGCGGCCCAGTGCTTCACTGACAATCTGGGACCGCCAACGATTCAAAAACAAAGTAATAAGATAGCCTGTAAAAATTTACTAGATTAAGCACTGATTCTTAAATAATAATAATAATTTTTTCTTCTTCTTTTCTCAAAAAAAATAACTCTCCTTAATACTATTTTTATAATAATAAATTATAAGAATTCTTAGATTTTAATATCTCTGGGATCTCAAACACGTAAGTATATATGTTTATCAAAAATTATTAGTTATTTTTCTATAACTTGAAACTTACTTTTTCTTTATCACTATTTTAAATTTAAACAAAAAAATTGATTTTCAAAACGACCGTGTGATCAGAGCTAAATGCGTCCGCTCTATTTCGCCCGTGGAGATAAAATAATGACATCTGTCTTTTCTGTTATACGGTGTTTTCAGTCAGCGAACACACCACCTTTTTTTTACTATTTCGCCATATTCTTCCTGCCCCACCATTTGTATCGTCCGATCCAATATACTAGTTTGAATTTTTGTTTTCTCTTTTTTTTTTTGTAATCTTTTAATATTATTTATGTAGTGGTTGAACACGTTTCCCCTTGTTTTTTAAATTTACATTCGAAAAACTATTCATCCCTCTCTTTTCCAGATTGGTCAATTAGACTCCTCCCCGTTTTCGAAATTGCTTAGCACTTTCACCAGCAGATGGAGTATTGCTCAGAATTACCCTGCGTTTTCATTTCTACACTTCGCAAGCAATTAAATTTTGAACATTCTTCCAAAAAAAAATTAAGTGTTTCCAAATACATACCTACTTTTGATACTAAACAAAAGTTCGTCCGTGTAAATACACTCGACTGTCCCAAAATATAAGTCAAAAGTGACAAAGAACTTAATTGTGACCATAGGAATACAAATTTATGAACATGCCTATTTATTTTCGTATCAAAAAAAAACTTCACGTCAGAAAATCATATTAATAATTAATATTTGACGGTTATCACTTTATTGCTTCTGTCATTAATCGACTTTATACCTGCATGTCCTTTTGACGTTGACAGATTCGCTACCTCTCTTTTCAACTCTCTGCCATTTATCTCTATCAGCTGTAATTGTTCTGTCTTCATATCAAAATGTGAGTCAATCCTCTCTTACATACAGTTCAGAGTTTGAAGGGTCGAACTGACATCGAAGACAGTTCATCATCTATTCGGTATTCTCTATATATTTTCATTTCAGATTCAACACCATCAGAGGCAGGAGTCACTTACTATGCAGGACTTGGAATTGGTAAGTATTTTATTTTTATTTTAACTACTAATTTTTATATCTTATTTTCTTCATTCTTTAGCACCACCACAGGCGTCCGCAACAAGTTATATTATGTTATTAATGGTTTTCGCTCCAAATCTTCATACAAAAAATTCATAAATATAAATTCATTACCTGTTATATATGAAAAAACACTGATTTTTATGAAAAAAGTAGTAATTTTTAAAGAATTCTTGATAATTATAATAAAATGATTATAACTTCTGATCTAAGATTATTTATGGTTGGTTTTGTACCTTTTCAGAAACTGCAAAAATGGGGAAGTTTTTAGAAAACCAAACCAATATACTGTAATAGAATTTTGTTCTATTGTTATCTCGACAAGTTGAAGTCAAAAATATAAGTTCACCATAATTTCAGTTCACTTAGCCATTTCTACCAACTGGTAAGGATTTGGTGTTAACAAGTTATAAAATTCTGAAAGGTAGTAGCTTGAACTTTCTTTAGTTAAAATTTCAAGCATGAGTTTTTTGACAGTTAGTTAAGTTATTAATATTTAAAGTGAGATATGCATTATTTTACTTTTTTGCATAAATATGGTCGGCCATAGAAACTGACCCAGCTTTGCCCGGACGACCTCCTTTATATCGATGAGTGGTGACCAGTGCTTTTTAGGTCGGCAAGCCGGTCTGACTGGGATATCGGGTGGACGACCAAGGGTTTCTATATTACCTAATGATTTTCTTACGCTACATAAGTAAAATTTTCTTTATATCGATGGGTGGGATTTTTTTATTGCCGCCTCCCGCTCTAGTAGAATTTTCATCAAAATTACATAGTTTGAACAAAATTAAAAAAAAATCAAAATTTCAGAATTAAATTTTCTCAAAACACTAAAACAATTTGATTTAAAAACAGAATTAAAAATGGGACTTCTGGATTTAAAAAAGTTATAACATTGTTCAAACATGAACATGCAGTTCTTATCTTCAGATAACCAAATGTGGGTGGTAAATAAATATAACACAAATCATCGTGAACATGCACTGACGGTTATCTACAGATAAATAAACCATTCAATAAAACATAGATACGTAAGAATATAGAGATAACAAACATGTAAATAATACACATGTAAAAATAGTATTTAAGGCAGATAAATTGTTTAATAAAATTAGTATTATTTGGAATTTACAACTCCGAGTTTTATTCAAACATTTGGTCCTTCGAGCCGGATATGAACCACCAACATTTGGTACTTCGAATATTTTAAAAAATTTTCCCCTACTATTGGTAAGAGATTTTTTAAAGCACGAACTAATGTCCTAATAGCGTTGTCAGAGCTACAATTAACACTGACAGAATATAAAAAAAAAACCAAAAGTCACATACAGTGAAAATAGCGTTGTCAGAGCTACAAATACTGGCAGGAAAACAAAACAACAATCAAGAAAGTGAAAAATCGTTGTCAGAGCCAAAGATGCTGAATTATAAAGATTGGAATCCTCGGCTGTCATTCTGAGCTTCAATACTGACAAAGTGAACATAAAGCAGACAAACAAGGAATCAACAAATTATTGAAAAAAAAAAAAAACAAAAAAAAACAAACAACAACAATGTCTTCAAACCTCGTTGAAAGAGTACAAAAATTCCTAAAAGATAGTGATCTTGAAAGCAAAGCAACTTCATCCAACAAATTAGATGAATTTGAAGCAATAAAACAACAGATAGTAGTTGCACTGAACAAATATAAAATAAATCAACATGAAATAAACAAAATGATCATGAAGACAAAAAATTCACAGACTGCTGCCCAGATTACAGAAAGGGGAGCTAATGTCATAGACGTATCAAAAATACATACGATAATGGACAATCTTAAAAAAACGCTAGAAGATGCAAAAACAGAGGCGACTTACAGTCCTCATCACAAAAATATATGGATTGGAAAAGTTAAACGATGGAATGAACGTTTGCAAATACAGCTGTCTAAAATGAATCCAAACGAAGAAGAGAGATTCAGAGAAAACAACTACATAATCGAGTTGGAAGATGATGTGCAATTGCTTCTAGACAAGTTGGAAGACAAAAATAAGGGCACAGAATCTGATATACGTACAAATATATCAACAAGAAGTCCTAAAATCGAACTGCCAAAATTCGATGGGAAAATTGAAGAGTGGAAAATATTCTCCGATCTGATCATGGATGTGGTTCACAATAATAGTGAACTTCCAGATTCTGTTAAATTAAATCACTTACGATCATCCATCTCTGGTGAAGCCTGAACGTCAATTGCTAGCCTCATACAAGGATCTTCAGCAAACTCCAAAGAAGCATGGAAGACTCTCACCAGAAGATTCGAGAGTAGGAGACTTAATTTGTCCACAAAATTGAACTACGGACTGGACATTCCATTAATGAACGCTACATCATATACAAGTTTATTTCAGACTCTTGAGTCACAAAATCAAACGATGACTCGAAACAAAGAAGTCAACAGATACTTTGGAAATTTCCAATCAGATACATTACAAGAGAAACAAAAATGTAACAAAATCATGTCAGCGGTCACATCGTCAATGGATAAAGTCCGGGAGCTGGGAGAAGTTGCGGACAGTCCTATTCAAGAAGACACAACCTTGGGAAAGTCAACAACACATCATGATGAAGAAAGATACAGAAGTAATCATCAGCTTACCTATGAAATACCGACAAATGATAAAACAAATGAATATTTGCAGGAGATTATAGCTGAGAAGAAATCAACGGAGAAAATATATCTGATTTCCATGCAAATCTTGCATACTCATATCAAATGCTCTTACAGTGAACTGAAATACAAGCAAGAGATAAAAATAGCAAAAACGCCTCTATCAAAACAAAAGATGAAGATTCACCTTCAGTGCATCTAGCAACAGCACAAGGAAAGGTCAACAGCGTCACAGCTCTTACAATAGAAATCGAAAAGGTACTGGTCAACTCAAAGACACCTCGGGCATACGTCATATTTGGGAAGGTCATTAGCAAAAGGCCAATCCGTATTGCAAAGAAGGTTGTCTTCCCTATCTGGGACTATTCAAAATATAATTTTATGAGAAGCAATTCAATGCGTGATCATGACACAGAGAAAAAACATCGATTCTCTGGTGTTCCAAAATACAATTACTCAAGCAGAGATCTTCATGTGATGATATCTATGAAGTTACCACCTTTAGGAAAGTATGCTCGAACTAAGATAAGGAAAATCGTGGAACTAAACCGCAATGATAAGATTCACAAGGAACAAATGTGGGTCATGGATTATGGTAAGGAGAAACCCTACGAGCATCAGCATTTGAAGAAAACACGGTACTGAGCAACGCCATACTTTCGAGTTTGCTAACTACAGTCCAATGTCAAAAGCAGAAAGTATTAAACTGAAAATTCAATTCAATTCATTATTTTAGTTATTAATATAGTACGGGGCATTATATTCAAAAATAAATGAATTTAAACATTTTGTCGGCCCGCAGAATGTTCAAACATGAACATGCAGTTCTTATCTTCAGATAACCCAATGTGTGTGATAAATAAATATAACACAAATCATCGTGAACATGCACTGACGGTTATCTACAGATAAATAAACCATTCAATAAAACATAGATAAGTAAGAATATAGAGATAACAAATATGTAAATAATACACATGTAAAAATAGTATTTAAGGCAGATAAATTGTTTAATAAAATTAGTATTATTTGGAATTTACAACTCCGAGTTTTACTCAAACAAACATGACATCGTAAATGTTGCCGTTGATTTTTAATGATTATATTTGTCTATTTCAAGTTGATTTTTTGAATAATTGACCCTCCCGCCTAAACAGGGAAAATAGTATCCCTCCCTCCCATATGATTTTTGTCTTGTCTTGACCCAACCTACACGCTTTAGCCATATCGTCTTCGTTCTATGAAAAGTCCCTAAGTCCAATTTTTCAAAACTGCGATACCGCTTCTGTCATTTATCGACATAGTTAATCAAATATCAAGAGTTCAGATTATGTAAGTCTCAACTTTAATGTTGTTTTAATTCTTAATTCAAAATTACTCAAAAACAAAAATGTTCGAGTTGTTGTCAGTAAAAAATCCATAACTAATACAAATGTTTCCATATAAAAAACAAAATGGACTTAAGGAGTTTTCATAGAACGACGACGATATTTTGTCGCATCTTATACAAAACATCCTGTAGGTATATATTAACAAACTCCAACACAGTGTTAATCCATTGCAATTATCATATGGATAAAATTAATTAGTAAAATTAAGGTTTTTTTGGTTTTCTGTTTTGGGAAATACATTGAATATCAAATCGAAAGAAATCTATGACACAAACGAGCTAGCTACAATAGCTTAAAAAAATGAGTAATTATTTTCGTATTATTATTAAATAAATAAATTGTAATTTCTTTCAACTAATTTATTAAATTTTAAGGAAAATAATTTATAGTTCAGTAACCTTGTCGTCTCATAGGAGGGAGACCATGCGTCAGATCCGGTAGTTCTGTTTTTTTTTGCTGAGCTTAAGACATTGGCCTAATGAATAAGCCAAATTTTCGACCTCGAGCGAAAAGCGGAACATTGATAAAAAATCAAAAAATCGCGAGACAAAATATAAGATTCGTACCCAAAGGCTGAAAAGTTTTGTATGCTGTTACTTCTACACAAAAATGGAAAAATTATGCATACTTGATTAGATATATCATAAAGCTTTAATAAAAAAATTTGTAAAAGAAACAAACAAACAAATAACTTAAACCACCTCTATGCAGTGTCCACTACATATACAAAATGAAGTATTGCAATCTCTACTATTGCAATTTCTCTGCAAAGATTATTTGATATTCCATCAAAATACAAAATCAAGTATAATTTAATAGGTAATTGAACTATTTATCTGATTCAACAAAGGAATTGAGCAAAATAAATAGCCTTAGGTACCTCCCTAAAACTTCTCAAATGTTGTTAATATCTTGACTGATTCCTTTAATAATAGATTTTAATTTTTTAATAAGTTTTAACCCCACCAATTCCAATTTATTATGTTGAAATTACATGCCTAAAGTAATGACAATAATTACTCTGTTTTTATTAAAATATAAAAATTAACTTTGTCACTCATAAGTCATATATCTTTTCTTGCTATGAAGAATAAATTGAAGCTATTTATTGTATTTTGATTTTAAGAAATAAAAAACATAGTACCTATCTATCTGCCTACATAATGAATTTATTAAAAACATAAAACAAATAATGTTGACAATCAATATAGCTCATTTCTTCTTTATAACCTTAACTTACTGAAACTAGATTAACGACTCACGTTCTGAATAGGTACAATCATTCCATATTATATATCCTCTAAGCACTTGTAGGGGTACAACAATGAATTATAGAAAAAATCAATAAGGATTCCAACAAAAATATAAACTTCATTTCTTGTGCCACTTTTTATCCCAAAGAACACATGCTTCATACAAATCGCCCGACTTTGCTGTGTTTGTTAAATAATCAACTATAGATACTGCTTAAATGAAAAATAGCTCATAAATATACTAACACACCTAATTTTGTATTAAGGCAAAAAGTCACCAAAGGTTGCTCTCTTATAAAGTTTTATAATAAATAAACAGCTTACGTAAAGAAGAGTTCTCTTTTTAACTTGAAGTTTACTGGATGCTGCCAAAAAAAAAGCTGGAAAATATAATCTTCTCCCAAAAACAAATCTGTATGTATTCGAGTTATTCCTCGTTTTTTGTTTTTTATTATAAAAATACCAGCACAGCACAGCTCAATAGCAAAAAAGAGAGTTATTCTAGTAGCTAACAGGTGACACTAAAAGAGATCCAGCAGGTTAATTTTCCGGGCCTGGATATCCAGGGAACTTGTTTTTGTATTAAACTCATAACCACGTTTATGGTAATGTAATGGACCAGTTTAGATGTAGAGAGAATGGAGGTATATTGTATAGGTTTGATTTAAATAAATAATTAATACGTTATAAGTTATAACTTATAAGTAAGAAAAATTAATACTTAATTATGTATAATAAAAATACTCTCATCGTCGCAAGCGTCATAAGCCGTGGGTAAAGTTTCATTGGGTTATTATATACCCTATATGTACTTATACAAAAATATAAAAACTGTTGGTTCTAGTTTATTTATTGGTACAAAATATAATATAAAATACATATATAAGCATATAGTAATAGCCCGTTGCGTAAGTAATTGTTGGTTGGGACTTGGGAGCTGTAAGTTACTAAGCGTTTCAGAGCATGCACCTATGTATAAGTACGTTAAAGAGGTTTAATTTAAATTGTACAGGGAGTTTATTTTTCAGATGTGGAGAGCTTTAAATTGGTAATACTGTTTTCTGTGACTTCATATTTGACAGTTGTCGGTTGTTTTGAGGTTAGTTTGTTTCATGATATGAAGAGACTCACTTCGACAGCCTCTACATTCTACAAGCAAACAAACCAGAACGAAATATTCTTTTTTATTATTTTTGATGCTCAAAACATTTGGTAGTTCAGATAACTTATAGGAGTTGTGAATTATAGACCCATTCGAAAAACGAATATTGCCACCACTTTTGTATAAACGGGCCACTGTGCTCCCGAGCTACATTTGCAAATTGTTCGAATTTATTTTGAAAAACATGGTTGAAAGCACGTCATTTGATTATTTTCTCTGTGTATACAGGGTGTCCCGAAATCACCGCCTCAGAAGAAAACCATGAGTTCCTGAGGTCATTTGAAGTCGAAAAACTTATCGAGGTAATTTTCTCGTTTTCGCTTCGTTTTTGACTTATAACGGTTTTAATGATTTGTTTTCTTTTTTCCTTTGACTGGCTCTAACTTTGCCAAACTACAGCCGATTTTTGAAAATTTTTTTTTATTTAAACAAAAACCGTTAGAAATTTTTATCTGCCATACAAATTGTTCGAATTTATTTTGAAAAACATGGTTGAAAGCACGTCATTTGATTATTTTCTCTATGTATACAGGGTGTCCCAAAATCACCGCCTCAGAAGAAAACCATGAGTTCCTGAGGTCATTTGAAGTCGAAAAACTTATCGAGGTAATTTTCTCGTTTTCGCTTCGTTTTCGACTTATAACGGTTTTAATGATTTGTTTTCTTTTTTCCTTTGGCTGGCTCTAACTTTGCCAAACTACAACCGATTTTTGAAATTTTTATTTTATTTAAACAAAAACCGTTAGAAATTTTTATCTGCCATACAACTTTTTTCTGTGGGGATGACGGTTTTCCCGCAATTTATTATCAAACACTTTTTTTAAGAATGTTAAGGTTAATAATTTAAAATGTATTTTTAGGTCAAAAATGTTAAGTATTTTTAAGAACACATATTGGACTTTCATAATAAAAAGAAAAAAATTATACTTAATAACGTGTCATATCGAAGTCAAAAAAACAATCTTAAATATCTTAAAAAAAGTGTTTGATAATAAATTGTGGGAAAACCGTTATCCACACAGAAATAAGTTGTATGGCAGATAAAAATTTCTAACTGTTTCTGTTTAAATAAAAAAAAATAAAAAATCGGTTGTAGTTTGGCAAAGTTAGAGCCAGTCAAAGGAAAAAAGAAAACAAATCATTAAAACCGTTATAAGTCGAAAAGGAAGCGAAAACGAGAAAATTACCTCATAAGTTTTTCGACTTCAAATGACCTCAGGAACTCATGGTTTTCTTCTGAGGCGGTGATTTCGGGACACCCTGTATAATATGTAAAGTCGCTTGTCTTTTCTCTTGATCTTTGTCGCAGAGAGCTTAAAGCAAGCAACAACTTGCGACCAAAGATTTGCCAACACAAAAATTGTGTACACTGGCTCATCATTTAGTGCCGTGCTAGTTGTTAGTAAGCAACAAACGACTATAAAACGAACACTAAGGAATACAATTATTTAAAACAATTTGAAACATACAAAAACATATACTAAACCAAAAATACAAACTAATGCAAAGAAGACTATTAAAATTAGAAAAAATATTTGAATTTTTAAAACATTTATTAGCGTGGTTCACTGGTCTTCAATACACTTTTAAGTTTAATTTTATTAAAATTGAAATCAAAAATATTTACATTCAAATTCGGTAATTTGCACATGCGAGTTAAAGGTTCATGCAATCCGTAATTAGTACGATGGTGGGGTAAATTCATTAAATTCAAACACCAAGGCTGTGAACACCCCCACGAAAGTTGAAATTCAAACAATTTAACAAATCAGTAGCATCAACTACACCACTAATTAGTTGGTGAATAAACACAATATTATTATTAACCCTCCTTTGAGACAAAGTTTGAATCTGAAAAAGATTTATCCGATGTTCATACGGTAGGAGATTATAAGGATCGGACCACTGTAACCTCTTAAAGGGAAACGAATAAATTTAAGCTGAACTGCTTCTAATCTATTTTTGTGGACTTCGTAAAAAGGAGACCAGGGTATGCGTATTCAAGATGGGGACGAACTAAGCAATTTTAAAGAGCAAGACTAACGTAAGAATCCTGAAATTCGCCCAGCGCTTCACAAACCCTGACATAGAGTTGGCCTTATTGACGATTGAATTAATGTGCTCTCTGAAATTAAGGCTAGACGTAACCAGAACTCCAAGGTCTTTAAAACTATTAACGCGAAATAAATTATATGTTCTGATATTTTATAATCATACAAACTAGGAATACGTTTTTTAGAGAAAGCCATGGCCTGGCATTTAATTGGGTTTAAATTCAAACCGTTCTTATGACACCATTTAACAAAACTACATATTAATATCTTCTTGCAGAAGTAAACGATCACTAACAGATGTAATACTTTAAAAAAATTTCATATCGTCTGCAAAAATAAGGATTTCAATATTACGAATACATACATAGAGGTACATCATTTATGACTAAAATAAAAAGAAGGGTTCCTTAGTGACTCCCCTGAGGAACTCCTGCTTTTGCAATGAAGGGGTTAGAGAATGAGGCTCTAAATTTAACCTGGTAAGATCTATTTTGGAGATAAGATGAAATCTAAGTGATGAGTCCAGGAGGAAACCCAAACACTCTTAATTTATGCAAGATGATTTCATGAGAAAGTTGATCAAAAGCCTTAGAATAGTCTGTATAGATGCAGTAAAGCTCTTGTCAACGATCTAACGAGGTAGAGCACTTGTTCATAAACACAAGCCGATTCGTTACCGTCGATCGCCTCTGTATGAAACCATGTTGCTGTTTGCAAATGGTATTTTTGCAGTTAAACTTCAAACTATCGCATACTACCTGTTCGAAAAGCTTGGGAATACAAGACAGCTTAGAGATAGGCCTGTAATTAGAAATGTCTGATCTGTCACCTTTTTAAAAAATTGGTGTAATAAACGCTTTCTTCAATATACTTGGAAATTTACCAGAACTAAGGGTTAGCGCAAAATTATTCATGAAGTAAAGTAAGATAATGTGAGAAGTTTGTCAATATCAAGATAAATAATATTGAAAGTGGCTTGTGAACAATGATCCAAGTAGCGGAAGTAGTGAATGTCAATATTAACTGGGGAATGTATGAAAGAATTACGAATATTATTTGCAAATGCGTCACATATTGCTGGGTTACTCTTTAAAATAATACATATTATTAAATTTAAAATTGACTGGATAGCCATCAGATTTCTTTTTTATGTTGACAAATTTCCAAACTCAAAGCCAAAGGGTCAAGCTTAAGTGAACTTTCCATCGTATGTAAGTATTCGGTGTATAGATTTTGGGACAGGTTTTTAAACTCTTCAAAAAGGGATATATACACTTCACGACTTGCAGAGGGCATACTTCTTACATAGTTCTTCCAAGCCCTGTTTCTTTTATTGCGAAGAATTTTAATCTCTTTCGTATACCATGGATGACAAAAGCTAGAGTATTTGGATAATTTTTGGGGAAATGTTTCATTTATACAATTTTTTAAAACGAGATAAAAATATGATACTGTGCCGTCAATATTACAAGAGACAGGTATATTTTCAATAGGTACCAGAAACACGTAATCTATCAGACAGCAGCTGAAAATTAGTCTTACGAAAATCAAAAATGTATGAGCAGTCATGAGAATCAGTATTAGTGAGTAGATGGCCGCCCAAGTCAAGAAATATATCCAGAGGAGGATGGTAATTGTCTATGTTAGATATTGCAGAAGTAGATTCTACCACTACTGTACTATCAGCGTCAGAAGAGAAAAATAAATCGAGTTGTCGACTTATAAAATTTTTAATACAACTAACTTGCTGTAAGTCTGTAGAGATAATATAGTCCAACAATTGAAGCTCCTGTTGAGATGAAGTTAAGGATGCTTCGAAGCAGGACTCGCCTTCTGATAGAATCCAGTCAATGAACGGAAGGTTAAAATACCTAACATAGGAATAGTGGAATCGAAACTTCCAATGTAAGTTATATGGTCCAGAGGTAAAGAAAGCTCAGCGAAGACCGTACGTGAGCTTTTTGGAGGAATATAGACATCCACAATGTATATATCTTTCGATTGCAGAGATATTTTAATGCACAAAAGTTCTAGAGTAAGATTAAAAGGATAGTTAATAAGAGAAGTGCTGAAAATATTACGAACAGCTATTAAGATCTCAGCGCCTACTAAGCTCGCATTGTCCATATGGCGATCTTTCCTAAAAACTGAGAAAACTCTTGGTCAAAAAGTTCAGTGTCCGAAATAGAGCTGTTAAGCTAAGTTTCCGTTTCCGTTGTTTTACAGATTTTTTTTCTTGGTGGGATTTGAAATTCTTTTACGAATGTATTTGGAGGCCAGGAGGTTTGAAAAATAGGATTAAAAAGTTATTGGGGAGCAGTTTTAAATGATGACTCAAAACATGTTGGGTTTACTTATTTTAGTACATTTAATGCATGAAGCATTGGGTATACTTTTTATGGCAACTAGGTGTTGTAACTTATAATAAGTCGTTAGTTACTATTTCAGGTAGCAGGCGAGATATAAATATGATTTTAGGTTTGGGAACCACTTCTAAAGTTCTATGAACAACTATATTATCATTTAATGTCTCTACTTCATCACGGTGTGATTCAAGAGGCCTAGGATCTGGTGAGGTAATAGACAATGTGGGGGAGTCAACTCTTAAACATTGATCAATAACACAAGGCGAGTTATCAGCTAATATAAGATCTGATGAAAAATTATCTTTACCCTGATTAATAATAATACAGGCAATGGGGAATTATCTGAGAAAAGTTTTGACGAAGTCCAAGTTTGAATGCAGTATTGTAGGGGGGTTGATTATGAGTATAAATCAGAGTTTGTGGGAAATTCGGGTTGGTGGGGGTCCCGTTATCTTAAAAATAAGATTTTTTAAGTTTTTTCTCCGTTTGTGCTACTTTTTGTGAAAAAAGATTTAGTACCTACTTTTTTGTTCTAATATATATTATCTACAAATCCTTATACAACTTTTATAAATTAACTTAGAAGTTATTGACAAAAAACGAGTAAAAATTTGGGCTTGATATCACTTGTTTTCGAATTGTTTTAATTTTCAAACTTAAAATTAAAAAAAAAATTTTAAAAAACTTTTAACTATTTTTTGTTGTTTCAAAATTTTACCTTATTAAGTACTATTTTTGTTTATAATATTCAATGTTCTTATAAGTTTTTAGTCATACACTAAAAACTGGATGCCTGAATGTCTTCTAGTTTTTGAGAAAATTGAATTTTTATGATTTAACTTATTTTTTTTTAAACTGCCCCTTCCGCCTGAATGGCGGGATATAAACCCCCCTCCCGTACGATATTTTCTTATCTTGACCCTACCTATACCACCTTCTATACACAATCAAATTCAACAAATTCAATAAAAATATTCCATCTGAAATTTCTCGACTTTACAATAAAATAGTCTTTTTGGTGAACTTTAAATATTCATAGTGACGTTAAAAATTGGCAAAAATTAATAAACAATAGACCATTTTATTGAATTTTGAACAACAACAACTTAATGGTGCTATCACCAATTGTTTTAACGAATTAATTTGTAATTCGTTTTTTATTTTGGCTGGACATAGCTATTTCAAGATGTGCCAAGCCCTATCATCGGTCTCCTTATTAGTGGTGCTGAGCTTTAATCCAATTTTATTATGAAAAACTTTTTACATGCACACCATAGTAGTCGAACCCAAGCATATCAGATTTGCTCAGTCTTAGAAGTCGTATGCACTACGCATTCCACTGCTTATGACCATACTGACGTCACAGGTCGAGATGTGTTGTTTGTTTGTTTATTAAATGCATTTGGAGCATCAGCATTTTTCTAAGCGCCTTTAAGTATGTTGTCTTGTTCCGCCTCCATCATTTTTCTCCATACCTTATTTCGATAGACTACAATTCGTAGAACGTATCAAAGGGGGAGAGGTTGGAAGATCGGTAACAGACCAGACTATTCAGTTATTATTATTATTTATTGCATTATTCATACTAGAATGTCAGTTTCTTCGACTTGACCATTCTTTATTCCGTCAATTTCATTGAATTTTTGAACAACAACAACAACTTGAGGTGCAACCACCAATTGGTTTAACGAATTTACTTACAATTGGTTTTTTTTTTGGCTGGAGATATAGCTATTTCAAGGGGTGCTAAGCCCTATTATCAGTCTCCTTATTAGTGGTAGTGAGCTTTAATCCAATTTTATTATGAAAAACTTTCTACATAGCTATATGGGTGATTCTCTGCCAACTGTGATTTTTTAAATAAGAATTTTGCTTAAATTAAAAGTCATTGAAAATTAATTTTTTTTATTTTATTTGTCTTTAAATAGTCATGGTATTAAAACTGTAAGAGCATTTTACTACAACTTTTAAGGAACAAAAAATATGGTAAAAAGTACTAAATCTCGAAGACATGGTGCTGACACTGATTTTTTATTTTTGAATTTTTATACGTTCTAACTCTTTTTGAAAACATTTTTGTTGAGTTTCTAAATTCTCTCTTACATTTTGACGTTTTCAACTTTAAAAGCCAATGTTTTATTCGAAATTGTATGTTTTTTAGTTTTTCAAATCTGTTCTTTGAGGTTGGAGTCTTTATTTTTATGCTAGGTTATAACTCAACATTTATTGCACAAATTTGTTTTAATATGTTTTGTCCGAAGTACTGGTACAATTCTTAATAAAAAAAATAACAAGATTTTTAGCAAAATTGCTTGAAATCATTTAATTTAAGTTCATCATAAATAAATATACCACGGTACTGACACCCACGATACTGACATTTAGGCTTTAACATAACCTCATATCTCAAAGCTTCTGAGAAAAATAAAATCCGTTATAATTTTAACTTATATGACTTAAAAAGAAATACAATATTCTAAAATCACCCCAACAAATTTCATAACACGATAATAATAAGTTTGTTCGTGTACTTCTCGGACTAAATCTGGCAAACTGTCAAAATTGGAGGAGTGGGGGTGAAATTCTCTTAAAGAGAAGCAAAACTGTCCGAGAATACACGAACGCCTTAAACCAAAATATTTGCCAGTTTTTAAACGTCAACAAAAAGTAAACAAAGCAACAAAATTGAAATTTTCATGATAATTTCACATTCTTTATTAAATTTGATGATGAACAAATTTAAATTAACGTTGTAAGTATTTACAAATACAAAATACGACACTAAACAGGAACATCACGTAATTTTTTTTTATTAATCCCGAATTTTATGAAGAATTCGAAACTACATAAGACAGAATTAAAAAAAAAAATATTGAATTAAAGTACACTTCACAAACAAAGTTTCTTTAATAATTTATTAATTTTTTTATTAAAAAGTCACTTCTTTTATTAAAAGAATTAATTTTTGTAAGTTAACGAATTAAAAATTACATTTTTACTAAGACAAAACAAAAAGTAAACAACAGCCATTTTGTAAAGTTTTTGTTGTTCTTTGTCTTTCAATCTGACTTCTGACACAACACAGCACTTATTTTCTCTCTCATGAGCGCTCTCTCCTGCCAGAAACTACCCAAAATTTGCTTACGCGAACGCCTTCGGACTAAATCAGGTAAAAAATGGTAGTTTTGGGTAGTTTCTGGCGTGTAAGCGAACGGACCTAATAATACTACCACGGTACTGACAGGTAATTTTGTGACACACGATTTTAGAATAAAAACACTTCACTCTTAGAGCAAAATTACGTAAGTAAAATAAATTGACTTTTGTTAACAATAAATAAATAGTTCCTCTTTCAAACGGCATCACACAAATGCCATAAAACTAAAAACAAAATGGCGGTTCAGCGGCAAATCTTTTGAATTCAAAAAGGAAATGAAATCCGTGGACAATATTCAATTATTATTATTTAATTAGAGAGCAAATATTTTGACTTGATATTCTCAAAATATAATCAAGGAACTGTTGTACTCAAACTTTTCATTTTTATTCAATGATGTATTTTGATAGAAAATTTATTAAATTTTAAATTTAATTGGAAAAACAAGGATGGGACATGCCACGGTACTGACATTTTGCGTATACTTTTTCAAGTCAAGGGGAAAGGGTAACAAATTTTTAAACAATCTGTAATGTAATGTCGTTACTCGTATTCCATTGGTTTCACTCAGGGATTCATTCATTCTAAAATCCAATGGAACAATACTAACTACTTCTACTCAACTTAGAAATTTTGTCATTATATTGGTGAATCATTGTGAACATTTCATGTTATCGAACAGGCATACAATCAAACAGAGTCCGATGTTTACTTTTGACATTTGAGTGAGTTTGTTTTGAAGTAATAGCTTAAATGTATTAGTGGTTCTTGAGTGGATTCTGATTTCAAATTGACCGTTGACCGTTTTTTTTGCCAATGGAATGGTTTCAGAAGAGTTCTTTTTGATTCTGGACGCTTCCAAACGTCCAATGGAAAACGACATAAATTGTAGTACCAACTTATTTCCACAATTCAAACCAGAAATTCATAAGAAAATTTTACATTAAGCTACAAATAAAGCCCTAGACACAAAGAATCACAGTTGGCAGAGAATCACCCATATCTCCAGCCAAAATAAAAAACGAATTATAAATTAATTCGTTAAAACAATTGGTGGTAGCACCTTTAAGTTGTTGTTCAGAAATTCAATTCAATAAAAAAATATTTAAAAATTACGTTTTTTAAGTCACTGAAATTATGTTTGTTATCGGTACAAAACTGACACAAGCACCTTAAACTAATTAAAAATGTTATTTCATTTGCTGTTTTTCCATAAAATTGAACGGTGCTTTCTTATATTTGCATTATTTGAATTAATATTCGTAAATACCTAAACCATATTTGTTTTTAACATTAGAAATGTTTAAGCGGAGGCATACCTACTAACAATGTGAAAAAATCAACAGAATTTCAAAAAAGTGTAACGCCGAATAGAGAAAGAGGGCGAAACGTCAGAGGAATAGACAAAATTATTGCGTTCATGCTGTGTACTGGTCGGAGGAAACAGAATACGAAGAAGATGATAAAACGGACAGAAGTGTTCGTAGGCAGGGATGGCCACTACATTTTTCAGATTTGCTACGTAGTTTATGTAGTTCAACGTAGTTAAATGTAGCTAATGAAACAAATTGTAGCAAACTTAGTTTTAAATATCAAATGATCTGTCAGTTGTGACTTCGAAGCTTGAATTTTGAGTGAAAATGTTTAAATTTGTATTGAAATTTTATTATTTCTTTAAATTTACTAAGTCGTGTAGTTTATTAAATTAACTACGCGTAGTTAATGATGTAGAAAACGAAGTGTAGTTAATTCGGCCAACCCTGTTCGTAGGCTTTCCAGATTTGTATGTGAAGAAGAGCAAATTTAAAAAAGAATTTATTCAAAGTTTTAAAATACATAAATGCTTTTTTCATTTTTAATGTACCTCAACTATGCTGGAATGGCAAATCGGTAAAATTTTTAATTTCTATTTATTAAAGAGATGCAAGATTATTAATGAACTCACCCATTCGTGCCACTGGTGGAGCTTGCTTTGCATCAGGATCTGTAGCAGCAGGTATTGTGTTTTCATAGTTCGCCAATGAAGAAATAAATGCGGATACATGGGGCCTGGTTTCCAATTCATCATCATATAAATATAAATTAGCATCTAGCCTATCTTTAGTTTCTTCCAAACTAGGTGTCTCTCTCTCTTCTGAAATAAATAAATAAATTTAATGTTTACATACATATTATATTGTTTTATTAAACATTATCATTAATTATAAACTTTAGAATATTAGGTACAAGGTTTCATACATTGAACAGGAATGTTGCAATTTCCTTGAAAATGTTCGAACACAAAATTTAAGAATATATTTTAATATTTTTAGTAATCTTTGAACACAGGATTTAATAAAATTCAAAATTGATTTTTGTTCGGGGGTTTCATTTGTTAAAGTTCATGTTTTTTCTTCTTTCGATTATATTTTTTTTTATTTTATTGTATTTTTATTTGATAAGTTTTCAGTCTTACAGCGCATTACAAACATTTATTATTAACCTTTTACAGGGCATTTATTTATGGAATTAAATATTATTTTAATAAAACGAATTCAAATTTAAATTTAATAAAAAAGAAAATATTGTACAAACAGAATTAAATGAAAAAGAAAAATTAAGAAAAATGTATTTTTTTAAAAAGTCAAAAATGTATAAGTGCAGACCAACTACTTCGGGAGCGTTTATGAATCTCGGTTTTTATAATCTTCCTTATTTTTTAAATTCCAATAAAAAAGTTTTAAAATTGAAATCAAATCAATTTTTCTTTTTCTTGAAATCGCGGGATTATTTAAAATAATAAAATTATACAAAACGGGATTACAAGGGCTGGCCTTTTAAAAAGCGGGATTTAAAAAAAGCGCAATTATAAAAATCGGGATTTAAATAAAAATCATGGGAGCGTATCGGAATCCCATTTTTCAAAAATTCCAAAAAAACGTTTTAAAATACACTCTTCAAAATCCCGATGTATTATAATCCCGCTTTTTGAAATTCCGTCAAATACCGCAAAAACTGTTTTCAACAATACTTACATATGTATATTGAACTAATTAGCAAAAAGCCCTATTCTGCTTTCTGAACCGATCGAATTTTTCGATTCACGTGAATTGTTCACTTAATTTGTCACAAATTATTCTTTAAAATCTTCAATTTTTCAACTTCAAAGCTCTATCAATAATAATTATTTTTAAAGTTCTTCAAAGAATCTAATTGTTAAAATTTTATTTTTATCGCAATTTATATGCTTTTTGGAATATTCGTTTTCCTACGACCGATATCCGGATACGAAAATTCACGCGAACGTTTAGTAGAATAGGGCTGATAATGTAGTTTATATATTTAAAAAAAATATAAATTGCTCGACTTAAAGAAAGAAAGAAAATGAGGTTTTATTTTCGCTGTTCACGTTGGTTTTGCTCACAAATGACAAAATCTAAGTTATATATTTACTCCTTGCAAAAGTGATATATGCACACGAAAAAATAAATATAAAGTATCGCCATTATAACGCATAATAATAATTGATTGACTTGGAAAATAAATATTCTCATATAAACCTTTCAGTTTTTTGACATAAGACACACACAAATAAAAAATAGTTTGTTTCTCTCTGAAAAAATGATTAATGAGAAAGATATATATAATTATAATTTATATAATTTACAAAATATGTACTCTTTTCTCTTTTGAGCGAATGTTATTGGAAGAGACGCATACTCATAGCATGACTTAGTTGAGGTGAGAGTGAATCTCATTGGAAGAGATGCAATACTAAATTGACGTGAGAGCCTCTTATACATAACTAGGCCAATTAACGCTTTTAACTGTCTAGTAGTATTCTTCAAGATTACTTTTAGCTCCCTTACTATAGTCTAGTTAAGCTCTTGGAGCATCTTATGAGAGGCAAAATATTACTTGGGAAGACATGGGATAACAAATTTTCACAATCTTCATACATGGGCTCCAGATAATACACACACAAAGAGATATCAATCATTTCAACACAGATTGAGCGTCAATATGTGGGCAGGTGTAATTGGAAATAAATTAAGTGGCCCCTTTAAATTACCACCCAGGCTGAATTTTACAAACTAACTGGAGTTTTTGCACAATGATTTACCAGAACTGTTGAAGGACATTCCACTTATTCAACTAGCTTTATTATATTTCCAACAGGATGGCGCTCCAGCCAACTACGGTCGTGATGTTAAAATTTGGCTAGATGAAGAGTACGGTGATCGTTGGATAGGAAGAAATGAACCTGCAAGATCTCCCTACCTTAGTGTATTGGATTTTTTTTTGTATAGGTAAGAATGCTGAATGAAAGAACTTGTTATTCCACTGTAATAACAACTTTTAACGAATTATAACGGCGTATCCTCGAAGCGTCATCAAAATTGCGACAATAAATAAATATTCAACGTGAAATCCAAAAACGGGCTCTAGCATGCTTCAAAACGAAGGAGGACACTTTGAGCACCTGTTATAAATGTTTTATTTTATTACACATTTAAAATAAAAGTTATCTAAAACCGCACAAAATCATTTTTATTCATAGAATTTGTTGCTTAAGGCAAAAAAAAATATTTTTTTTTAATTTTACTGCTGCAGGTTTTCTCCAGTATCATAAAATCTACGGGTTTTTTTTTCACAATCTTGCCATTGATTTTTGTTTTTATTATTGTTACGTTCACAAGAAAAAAATAGTAAAAGGTTGTGTTTACTACGAATATTATGGAAAATTGGAAAAAGCTAGAAGCAGGATATTTTAAGACTGAGACAATATATCAACTTTATTTAAACTCAGTTTAAAAGGCTAGTATTTCTTCTACAAATAATGTTCTAAACGACATTTCTACCACTAAAATTAGCAGAGCAATTTTTGTTAACATGGGTCAGGTCATGGTACCTACACGAATGTAAGTGTTTTCTTTATTCCACGATAAATGATGTCAAAATTGGAGATAGACCTGTATAGTCGAACGATTTTTTTCGTAGAATATACCCAAGAACCACTCCCTTAAATAATGCCAACCAGGTCCGGGATACCCTGTATAAATAAAATCGTAACTCGCTTCGTGTCGGATCGGAGCTATATGTGTACCTATATTGAGATGCAGTTTTCTTTATAGGAAAGAGGTATTTTATATACCAATTTAAACTCAAAAAAAATAAACTTTGAAACAAATCAAGCCTTATCTTTAGGATTAACGAAAAACACAAAGGAATTCTGGAAAATAGCAAAAGAAATAAATGGTACAAATCATCTTATATGCTCCGGTATATCTGCAGATCACCTTGCTATTTATTTCATGAACCTTCTACAAAATAAATCCCATCTAACGTTTTCATACGCGGAACCATTTATATGCGATGATATTCTAGATAGCACAATAACTGTTGACGAAATACAAACAGTTCTTCGAAAAGCAAAAGATGGTAAAGCTCCAGGAGAAGATGGGATACCCTATGAATTTTATAAAAATGCATCTCTAACTTTTTGTAACAATTTGTTAACTCTTTTTAACAAAATTCTCATGAGTGCTGAAGTTCCGCCTTCCTTTAAAACATCGGTTATTTTTCCCATACATAAAAAGGGTGCTATGAACGCTGTTGAAAACTACCGTGGCATCTCGTTTATGAATGTCGTAGCGAAAATATTCTGTGGAGTATTAGTTGGCAGACTTGAAAGGTGGGTGGACGAAAACAACATGCTATCAGACCTTCAAGCCGGATTTAGGAAGGGCTACTCTACCATTGATCAAATTTTTTCACTTACATCTATAGTAAACGCATTTCAAGCACGAAATAAGCAAATCTTCGCATTTTTTGTGGATTTCAAAGCTGCCTTTGATCTGGTGAATCGGAGTGCTATGCTATATAAGCTTTCAGAACTGGGTGTCTCAACAAGATTTCTTCCAGTAATACGCAACATGTATATGGACACGACAACAGTCTGGGATGGAGCAGTGTTTTCGAAATGGTTTGGAACGGATACTGGTGTTAAGCAAGGATGTCTTCTCAGTGCCCTTCTGTTCTCCCTTTTTATAAATGACATTGTAAAGTATCTCCCCGGAGGTGTTCGGATTGCAGGTGCCGTCGTAAACGTTTTGATGTATGCCGACGACCTAGTTATATTGTGAGAGTCGCCAGAAAACCTGCAACTTATGATAAATCGTCTTGTAGCATATTGTGAAAAATGGGGACTGACTATAAATACTGAAAAGTTAAAAGTTATGGTTTTCTCACGATCAAATCAAAGGGAAGTGAAACAATATGAAACCGGTTCTTCTATCATTTTCACCCAACAATTTTCATTTCCTAATGTAAGGCAGCTTAGGAAAAAATTTAAGTTGTGGAAAATTGTGACGTTTTCAATCAATTTGTGTTGCTCAAAACACAAATTCTGAAAGAAACAATTATTTCAGATTAAAGGATTATCTTTTCTAGTGTTTTTATCGTCATCAAGAACAAAAAAGGGACAAAACATGGACTTTAAACACCCTTTAATGAAATATTCCGATGACAACCATTAATTTTTAAATAAGAGAAAGAAAAATACAAATATTAAGAAAATTATTATTTTTGTGTTTTCTTTTGCAATTTTTTTAAATTCAAAATAAGTACCTACATATGTATATTATTATGAAACTGAAAACTGAGTATCAAGATTTCATGTGAAAAATTAATTATATAGGTTCATAAAAAATGTACTCAAGTGATATATAAAATGTACACTTAATCCTATATATTTTACAATATTGTTTGGAAAAACCTAGGCAAAAAATAAAAAATTGCATATTTTAATTTAAGTTTTTAAGGTAAGGTACTTTCATATATGTACATATATGTAATTCAATTAAAGAATTTAATATAATTTGTATTATATTATTAATTTGTATTTCTCCAATGTTTTTAATTACAAAAAAAGAGAATAGGTATAATAATAGAGTTTATTATGTTGAGTACAGTTTATTTAGGCGATGCATGAGATTTCATTCCGTTTAATGGGTTTTTTGAAATGGAAAAAGAAAATAAATGTGTGAAATCGTTTTGGGATTTTTGCCTGATGGCAAAGGAACTTTTTTTGAGTTTCTATGAATACTGAGATTCGTTTTAAAGGTCAAACGAAATCTATTTACGTGTGGTATGAAGTAGTGATTTCATTACGATAATCATACGTATGTATATATTTTTGTTTTAATTAAGATTAAAGAATATTGTTAAAGCTTAAATCTGACAAACATTAAATTTGAATGAAAAAATAAATAAAAATATATGTACTTCGATATTATTATAAATAAATCTTAGCATAGAATGTAATTTTGCTTAAAGGGGGGGGGGGGGGTCGAGCTCCCTTAGCCCCCAAGTGTACGTCACTGACTATCATATTCCTAAAACAACTAGGAAAAAGCGTCCCAGGTGTTTCCCAAGTTAGCGAAACGATTATTTTGTAACTAATGTTTCTGCAATCAAATTTTACACTTACCTTCATTTTTTTCTTGGCTTTCGCTTTCCTTATTATTTGTCTCCTCCATACCGTTGCCGTTCGCTAATTCTGTACCACCCGAACTCATACTTTTCAATTGAGTTATTTAATCTTCAAAGTTTTTGTGCGTGATTTTAAAACTTTTTTTGGTTGTTTTAAATTAACACTTTAATTATTTTTTCTCACTCCAATTATTTTAAAAAAGAAAAGGTTCTTAATTATATAACTTTAATTGCTTATTATTTTTGATCATCTTTTAACTTTGAACACTATTATTTCGAGAACTATAATGATAAATTGAGAAATGGTTTAATTGCTTAACAAAAAAGTATACAATTTTTGATTTGAAATTTAATTTTAGGTTTGAAATTAGTTTTTTTTCCAAACAATAATAAATACCTAAAGTAAATTTTTTTTCATAAAGGTGATAACTTGTGTAGTTCACCTTTAAGAATTTTCAAATAATTACTTTCTTTGGAATGCAAATAAAAATTTATTTCATACTTCTCCAACGTTTTGTAAGTATTTCTTACTTCTGAGGATTTTTTATTAAAATTTTCATAATTTCATACTACAATATTTGACAACCTTACTCCCAGTTTTCCACCATGAATGAAACAGAAACCATTTTCCATATTAAAATTATGATAATTTGTCTATTAACATAAAGGAGTCTGATGATTTACCTAGCAGTCGTGAAATATGTAGCTACAACTCTAGCGTAAAAAAACTTGTTGGAAGCTCACCCAAGTGGCTGTTCAAAACCTTCAATATAATCTGAGTGTTTTTTTATGTGTTACCTCATTTCACCTTATAATTAGCTAAATTTTGAAAAATATTAACTGTTAAGCCATAATTATTATTAAACGCTGGAGCAAAGAATTTTCATGTAGTCTCGTAACATCTTCTTTATACAACTCTTTTGTTGGTCCCCACTTAGAATATGCAAGTGTGGTATGGTCGCCTCACTACTCTGTACACATTGATCGCATCGAATCCGTGCAGCGTAAATATGTACGTTTCGCACTAAGCCATTTAAATTGGAGTGACCCAAATCGATTGCCTCCATATACCAATCGCCTTCTTCTTTTAAACATGACTACTCTGGAAAAACGTCAGAAAGTTACAGATGTTTTGTTTTTACACCAACTAATGATTGGATCGATTAATTCACATGTACTTTTGGACCAGATTAATTTAATAGTTAGAAGTCACAGTTCTCGAAACTCTAACATTTTTCATCTCGATTTCCATCGTACCAATTATGGCCTCAATGAACCATTGACTCGTATGAAACACGGAGCGAATAAAAATCATAATGTTTTCGATTTGAGTTACTCAAAACTTACACTTAAAAATAAGTTGTATGGGCGTTCTTAGAATTTCGAATTGTTTGTCACCAATCATCGTATTTAATGTTTTCCTTTTTATAGTAACAGTGTTGCCACTTTTTGTTTTGTTTAATTAATGTAATTTAATGTTCTAATATTTTTACTTGTAGTTATTTTTGTAGCTTGTTATTAATGTGTGTATATATTTTATTTGTTGTCTATAGTGTTAGGCTTTTTATTGTTAACTAACAACTAACACCACGCTAAATGATGACTGTAACAAGTTGACATTTCCCAGTACCTGACGGTGAAAAAACCCGAAGAGAAAAGAAATGAAATGTTACAAATGCTTGCATTAAGCAGTACTGATAGCGTTTAATAATGCTATTGCTTAAGTAAAAATTTTAAAACCTATACATAGTTAATTTTGGAAGAACCACGTAACCACGTGCGAAACGTCTATTTAACAAAAAAAGTTAAGCAAAGAAGACCTAAAGCCCACAAAATTAGTATCCAAATAGTAAATTTTGGAGCGAGAAGCCACACTGGTTATAAGTGAAAATAAAAATGTTGTTACTATTTAAAAAAATATTGGTACGCTTACAGCCAAACAATCAAATAACAAGAAACAACAAAAATAAAATTTTTAATTCCGTGTGTAAGCAGGTGTTCATAAAATATTATAGTGAAATAAAAGTGAAATAATTATTTGAAGAAAATATGGTAGAGTATGCTATTGGTAAGTATTTTTAAATTCAATACACTGAATTAAAAATTAAAAAATTAGTAGAACTCCGTGATCTGTCACTATTAACTAAATTAGGAATATATTTTTTGATAGTGACAAGCTAACTTTTTTTCATTTCTTGGGTCCATAAAAGTGATAGAGTGTGAGATCGTAGTACTTTTTTAATTTGAAGATTGGATTATTGATTGAAAAAGCTGATCATAAAAAATGCATCGAATACAGCAAAACTTTTGTATCACACCTATTTAAAAACTATAAAGATAAAAAAAGTCTCCAGAAGGATTTTTAAAATCTGAAGAGATTTGGCTTCAAAAAGAGTTCCATATTCCATTTCCTGAAAGTCATGTGCCAACAACCTCTAGAAAAGAAAGACCTGAAAAGGAATTCCAAGAGTGCGGAAACAGAGCTAAAAAATGCAAAATTCAAAAACTAATGCAAAGATCAGCCGAAGAATTTTCATTAATTGCTGTTGAGTCTAAATTAAGAATAGAAGGAAAACGTTCTCAAGCTGAAGTAGTCAAAAGGGTTGTCAAGTGTTCTCCGAAATCGCTTAAAAAGCTTAAAAACCCCGAAAGTGCGAATACGATCAAACCATATACACCTGAAGAAGCCCTAGCCCTTATAACTGATTTGAAACTGACAAAACATCAATATAAACAACTTCAAAAAAATGCAAAAGAAAGAAATGCTAATATTTACCCAGCCTACGATACTAGTTTAGAAGTAAAAAAAAGAGTGTTCAAATGCAAAATCCAAACTTTTTTTTCAAACTGTACATTAAAAAGTCTCCTCATAATTTTTCCCAGACAGATTATGTTCGAAGCTTTATTTTGCTAGACAAATGTTGACGTTTCGTGAATATCACGGTTCTTATCAACCAAAAACATATTTTCGTTTTAACCTTTCCAATTTTGAAAGGTATTATGTGAAAGATGACCAAAAAGACAAAATAAATCATGAAAGAAAGTTACGGGAATAAATTATATAAAATAGCTGTTTTCACACAGTCAGTGACGTAGCTAATAGGGCCATAAACTAGTCCAGCAACATTTTTTAAAGCATGAAAATATACTAAATTTTCATCGAAATGATTTTTGAATGACAGAGTACGATCAAATCGCTGTAACGGCTGCAAACCCTTTATTGTAAAGATATTTTTGTTATTTTAATATTGCAGTGCAGATTTACAATATCCAAAAAAATATTTTTAGCTACGTTACTGTTTTCATTTCAATTTTATTTTTATCTCTACACCATCAAAGTTTGTCTTGAGAAAAAGAATGTAGAGATAAAATTTAGTTTGTCTCGACCTGCGTCCTAGGCTTAACGACAAAACTGTTTCAGTTAATCATACTTTATTCAAAACAATGGTAGATGGCAAAACATGCAATGCTGTTTTGGAGAACAGGGCAAGCTCAGTTTGCTATATATGCAAGGCATCTCCTAAGGACATGAATAATCTTGAACTTTGCCTACAAAAACCTCCTGACACCTCTGCCTATTCATACGGCCTACAAACTCTGCATGCTCACATAAGATTTATGGAAGCACTGTTACATATATCTTACAAAATTGGAAATGAAAGCTGGCAGACTAGAGGAGCTGAAGAGAAACTAGCAGTTAAAAATAGAAAATAATTTCTACAAAATGAATTAAGGTCGGAATTGGGAATCTTAGTAGATTTTACAAAACAAGGTGGAGGAAATACGAGTGATGGCAGTATGGCCCGAAGATTTTTAAAAGATTCGGCAAAAACCGCTGAAATAATAGTCTTAGACCCGAAACTGGCAGAACGTTTTTCAATTGTTTAAAGGACATTAACTTCAGGTCTAAAAATTGATACCGGTAAATTCCGTGCTTACTGCAGATTAGACACAGCAACATTATTTGTTTTCAAATATAATTTGTATAAAATGCCTGTAAGTGTCCACAAAATTTTGTAATTTTGTTGCACGGTGCTGATGTCATTGAAAGTTTTCCAATCCCTATCGGACAGCTTTCGGAAGATGTCTTAGAAGCTCGTCAAAAAGACTACAAAATTTTTCGAAGCGGGTTTTCAAGAAAGATTGCAACCAATACTGATGTGCTCCATACCACCGGGCAACCGGGATTTAGCTCAACCCACCAATTTTTTTTAAATTTCAAATATTCATAATTTTGTTTGATAATAAGCCCAAATTCTTATCATAGGATTGCATTTTAGTAAGTGTAAGTTCAATATTAATATTATTGAATATAATAAACAAAAAAAAAGTCATTTAACCATTTTTCACATGATTAAAATAAAGGCGAGCATGTTTCCGCTAGTTATACATACATACATATATTTTCTATGTTATTAGTTCATTAATGTCGTTACCAAATTTTCCAAAGCTAGGAGTGTATATTAACTCGGCTCCAATTGACAGTAAAGAATTGTGTGGATTAGTTTTGTTTAAATGCTTTCAATTGTTTTTAATAATTGGTCCTTGTACTACTATTTCTGTAGGTACATATACAAAATTTTTAGCTTCGTTTTCGTAGAAAATCTTTTTTTATTACTTCTACTCATTTTATTATTTTGTGGCCCTTTTTTTAAAGTCCCAAGATGCCCTTTTACTCCCAGTCCGCCCCTGTCCATAACATTAATAATCTTAAATTTAATATTAAGTTACTGATCCAAAGATAAGTGAATTTCGATATCTGCCCACCCAAAAGTACGAGATTCCCCCCTTAAGTTATAGACAGGGGCGGACTGGGCCACCGGGGAGCCGGGTATTTGCCCAGTGGGCCCTTGGGAGAATAAAAACTGTATGAAAGTCTCTGCAGTACTTTCTGTTCGTTTAAAAGAAAAATTTCTTATAAAATGTGGCCCCAAAAGAATCTCAGGAAGCCAACACATCTAATTTTAGGAGCCCTCACAATAAGCATAAAGCTGTTGGATCCCAAGATTATTTTAACGAAAACTATAGTTAAGCAGATGGGGCCCATTGGTAACCTAAGGATGCCCCCAAATTACTCTTAGTAAACCTTATATTCCATAAGTTTTTAAATTACTTTCAGTTCATTTAAAGGAAAGCTTTCACACAAAATATCAGGGTCACAGAAACAGAATAGAAAAGTCCAGCTAATGACCGTAAATCGACCACTAAGCGGTCTGAAAATTAATGTTAACAGCAAAATTAAGAAATTTTGCTGCGGAATCTTGTTCAACTGAGATTGCTAAAGAGGTCAACATAGCGTGTGTAACTTTAACGACAAATAGATGACGCTGTTTTGTCAAAAATTATATAAAAACACAATTGGCCAGTTTATATTTCAGAGCGCTCAGTAATTTTGCCCCGTCAAACTGCAACTTTTGGCTTTGATTTCCTAAATTATGAAATATATAATTATCTCCTAGATAATGTTAAAAACTGCTGGGTGTCAAGTTAAATGAAAATTGACCGAGTCGTTTTCGAATTATTAAGTTCTCAAAAAAAACTTTTGAAACTTTTTTTGAAAATCCAAAAAAATTTTGTCTGAAAATTTTGGTATACAAAACTTTTTCAAACATTCTCCATAAAATAATTGAGCGATCAATATCCGTTCAACTGTTTTTGAGAAAATCAAAAATCACTAAAATGGTTCAATGGGAGGTACCATTTTTAACCATTGTTGTTTTTTTGTGAAAAAATTACTGAATTTTTTTTTTTAAGTTTTGGGCACGTTTTTGAGAAAAATAAGATTTTCATTTTTTGGTAAAAAGATTTGTATGGCAGGTACCATTATTTTTGGTCTTAAAAAAAATGAAAAAAACAGGTGGGGGGAATGCCCAAAAAACGTTAGGTACCAAGTTTGAAGAAAATCGACCGACCCTTTTTGCGGCCGAAAGGACAGACAGACAGACGGACAGAATTGCGGACCCACTTTGTTCGACTTCGCTATCATCGTAATGTCAACTTTGATCAAAATCCCTAGTTCGATTGTTTTTACGAATCCATAACTTGCCATATAGTACCTATATATCGCAAGTAAAAATAGGTAAACGTGAATAAAACGGACCTTAACAAAATAAGGAAGGTAGGTATATATAAAAAATTTTCAAAAGCCTATTACAAATACAAGGTTATTATCTTGGAGATCAAAAGCATTAATTTAGTTTCAATTCTGAGTAAGAAAAAAAACATGTTAGCTCCTCACTAGGACAATATTTTCTTTATTGGCCAATTAAGTTCAAAGAAATTGATAGAAGCTATGAATTGAAAGTACTTACTGATAGGCACATCGTAATGAAACTAAGTACATACGACATCATGACAGATTACGTTGGTATGTATTTAGATCATGAGATTCTTATTCACAAGAACTCAAGATTTTTTTTCACTGTTACAGAAAAAAGAATTCAAGTACCAACCCGGGTATTCAGAAGTAAAAAATACATATAATTTTTGTGTATCATTTAAGTTAGGTATATTATTTAGAATTGTGTATTTATGACCGAATATAGGTACATATCCTATGGATACGTATGAAAGCTGATAATTATTTTTATATCTTCTTGACTAATGAATATAAAAAATATATTAAAATTATTTTTTATATACAAACATGTATGAAGAATCGAAAAATTGCTGAAATAACTATGCTATTTGATAAAAAAAACTTAAATGTAGAGCTCCTTGGAAGCATCTGCCTGCAATCGATTTTTCATAAACGTAGAAAACGAGATTTATTTCTCTCGTTTCAAATAAGGTATGCTAATGAGCAAGGTGTTTCAAATAGAAGAATTCTACAAATCGCCAGGACAAAGATGTTATAAATAAAGATCTCGGAGAAGTGGGTGATTAATAATAATCTAATTCATCTTAAATTGCTCATACAAATAAATATCATTTTCTTTTTTTCCAGTTTGAATATATCTTAATGTAAGTTTATATTCTCCCATGCACAACACAAACACAATCTGAGATAAATTAGTATATAATTTTTTAGAGCATCCCTTATACTTAAAAAAAAAATATTTTTACTTAACTTAAAATAAATAAAACCATACCAATCAATCTCAAAATTCGAAAACAACAATAAAGGATGCTTTAGCTGGATTTTCAGGAAAAATCTTTATTAAAATCTTCTATCTTCTATATAATAATACCATCACCATTGGGAAAGGTCATTTTCTTATAATTTATTATATAGGTATAGGTACATACAGATAGTTTCTTATCACATTTAAAAAATTTTTTAAATTATTTATTTTTGCACAGTTAAACGTTATATATTTTTTAATGTGTATCACAATGAACTAAACAAAACATTTTTTTAAGTTTCAAAAGGAAAATCTGAGAAAATAATTTTAAGTATTTACAAACATCGGGATAAAGTACGACTATTTCTACCTTGCACAAAAAAAGCACTAGCCTTACCAAAGAGTTTAAGAATAAAAAATAATTTCTCAACTGAACTACATTCTTCTCTTTAACCCATATATGCCATGGGACTTGCGTAAAAGCATACAAAATTCTCTTTAATTTCAAATTTTACTACTCTGAGCATCAACCTCAATAGATAGAGAGTAGGTATAGTATTCAAAACCCTAAAATGGGTTTGCCACTCCCTGTTGCAAAAAGCCGTGAGAAAATAAGAAAATAAAAGGAAAAGCTCCTATGTACATTGTACATAATGTCGCAAAATCATTCTTGTCCTGATGAGAACAGAGTTCCAGGTTAAGTTACACTTTTAAAACATTAGTGAAAGTTCTTAAAGGCATTAATGTACGATAGAAAGATGTTGGCTTTAAGGATGCTTTAATTTTTTTTCTGGAACAGCTAATGATTATATACTTCCATTACTTATGATTCTTTGGACCAATTCTTCACATAGTTGGATCAATTCGATGAATTGTAAAAAAATAGAACCAAAGTTGTAGAGTAAAAAAACCTGTGATAGCGTCAGCTTAAATACATTATTATCATTCTGGTATATCTATTTATACTTTTAGTTACTATCTATAGACATTAATTTACACACAAGCAGCACAATTTGGAATTAAGGATGCTGTAGGTCATGTAAAACATGATGAAAAGAATGAGGAGAGAGAGAGGAATGCCTGTTTCAACCTCATATCATCCTGGAATTGTAGTTAGAGGCCCACATAAAGCTATTTAAGCTTGAACAAGCCATAAAGTTACTTACACACATTGAGTGTGAGTAGAGCTACTAAACTTTATATGCGTACATGTACATCTTAAAAATATAGGAAGATGTTGGTAGGTATGAAAAGGAGAGATGGAGAAGAGTTATGTACCTATATACAATACATAATATGATGTAAATACCTAAATATATTTGTTTATATAAAATTTTTGGAGTATAACTAGTATATTGTTGATTTGAATTGCCTGGAATTAGTTCTTATAAAATCAACGAAGGAAAAATAAATGCAAATAATCATGTAGTCTGGATTATTGTTTTATAATGGTAGGCGGTACAACATACTAAAAGTCCCCAGGGCCACGAGCTTTTTGACAAAAGGAGGGGGCGGTGGTAAATGTCCCATTTTGCATTTATGCGTCTGGTTTTAGCATTAGACTAAAAATTAATAGCAATAAATACTAAACGACAATTAAGTATGTATGTACTTTACAACATATATAGTCCAGTAACCTTGTCATCTCATATAGGAGGGTGACCTAGCGCCAGATCCTGATTTTTTGCTGAGTTGTTGATGATATTTTTCAGTTATTGGTGATTTCAATTCTTATGGACTAGTTTTCAACTATAAATTGGCTCTACGATTTCAAGGAAACAACATTTTCTTCAATTTGAGCCCAAAACCGTCTCTTTAGGCCCAATAGTTATCAAAATATGTACAGCTTGTACATGTATTAACTCGAAAATTGTAAGTAATTGTAATTTTTTAAATTTTGAGTTTGGGAGTAAATTTTATAAAAATTGTTCAATCAATTGTAATAATCGTAATTTTTAATTCAACAGGAATGTTGCTACTAAAAAAAATAGAAATTAGAAAATACGTAGGTACTGTGAAAAAAAAAATAAACAGATACAAAAACCAAACGCTATACAAAAAAATTATACATATATTGGGTGTGTTTCTTTATTTATTCCGAATATTCGGAACACAGCTTTTGCGTTTCTTTATTCACAAAAATATTCCGGATAAACTTTTTTGTTGTTTCTTTATTCCGTTCAGAATAATTGGAATGCATTCTTTTTGTTCCCACTCAAGAGGTAGTGTAAATGGAATATTCTCTAGTTTGACAGCTACATTTCATTTTTTTCATCGTAAACAACTAGGTACTGTTGACCTTGTCTGCCATTGATGAAAATCAATTAAAGCAAATAGTAATGGCATTTGTGATTATTATTTATTATTTTTGCGTGCGCGAAAAAAAATTTCGATTTAATAAAACTAAAATTTGTGTATCATTGCAACTTTTATATTTCGGTATTTAATTCTTCGGAGTTTCGCCTTTTCTAAAGTCGCGTGTTTTTTTTAGTGAAAACGTGCGTAGTAAATGAAAAATATTTTTTAGAAAATACATATATAGGAAATCAACCAAGTGAAATATTTATTTTTTTTTTTCTATTTCAAGATGCAAATTCTCTTGTCTCCTGGAGGTATAAAATGCCTCAAAGGTCATCAAGCCCATCATGACAAATTTGATAATTTACAAAAATTATAAAAATTATTTTGTTTGACATGAAAATAAACAGCTGATAGTTGGATATTCTTTCCATTAAAATCTGTTTCTTTATTTATTCCATTCTGGATATTCTAGATAGATATTTTGTCTTTTCTGTCTTTTATATTCTTTATCCGGAAAAAATAAAGAAACACACCCATTATGTACCTACTTGCCCCTATACTGAAATTATACAGACAAAATTTCCTTACGCAAGCGGCAAGGGGTGATACAGCAAATCTTTCGTGATTTAAAATGGTTATTCCACGCATTCAACAACATATCAACAAAAATCTTCAAACTGAAAACCAAAACTTGAAGACTGAAAGAATCACTGGAAAGTTGGATTTTGGCCTTCTCAAGGCGTTCTTAAGGAACTGTCAAAAGTCCCCATCGATATGAGCGCCGCTAACAATTTTACGGGGGGTTGAAGTCTCCCCAAAATGGTTTTTCAGGTATAACTCCCATAACTATAACTGGCCACAGAATAATTTATAGCTTGGAAAATTTCCTACAAAAAATATTAACATACTTTTTTTTCATAAAAATAACCGTTTTCGAATAAACCAATCAGAAGAGTTGAGGGTTTTACTTTTCTATGTAGTTGGGCGACTTAATTCCAAAACTTGTTGGTACATTATATCGACATGATTTAAAGATATCGGCCCACTCTATTTGTCGACCGCTTAAGAGTTTTCCTAATTGGGTTGTTTTTCCGGCTTCATTGACTGGACTATACCGCCATATTGTTTACTCGATTCATCCAGATTAAAACTTAAATCCGGATGTTAAATATACAAATTCAATGTAAATACATTCGGATTTAAGTTCTAATCTGGATGTATCGAGTGAATAATAACGGCGTAAATGTTGGTTTTTGAAATTTTTTCTCAAAAACCAAGATTTTAAATTGACAATTTTTTGATGAACCAGATGAACACTCATTTTCTATTGTTTGACGAAGTTCCGATAGTTAAAAAAACATCACAGAATCCAGAGGTCTAGACGACTGGACGCAACTTTCCTGGGAGCAAGAAATTGAAAGCTGCCGATCGTGTCTCAGGCTGAACCCTTCATGGGTCGGGAACCCGTTAAGTACATAAGTGAGTTTTATCTTTCTTTTGATTGAAATAATTTTCATAATTTCTCAAAAAATAGTATCTTGTTCGCGAGCTACCATTTTAGGTTTTTTTTTAATTTTTTTTATTTGATCGTTTCGTTTAACTAATATTATCATAATCAAAGAGCCCATAACAGTTAATTTTTATTAATATAATATAATAATACTCGTATATGTAAGTATTATAGAGCTATAAGTGACCTATAGCCCACTTAACATATGAAAATTATTAAAATATTAAGGTCACTAAAATTTATTATGTTAATTTTTATTCACAACAAGAGTATTTTTGAAAAATAATGTATTAGGTAGTCATGTTGTCAATAATATCCCTTTTTATCGCTTAAAAAAGGAGATGTATTCCAAATAACTTACCTTGAGTATATGATAAAAGTCCACCTGTAACAGCTTCTTCTTCAGTATCATGATTAAGCTTTGTATCATCTCCGGTTGCCCTCGTCACTTTAAATCTTTCAGGCATTATGTATCCCTTTTAAGTCTCTTAACTATTTAGTGATATGAATTAGTCTTAAATGAAAGAAAATATATCAAAACAATATTAGGGTACAATTAGTAACAATTTTTGGATTATTTAAATAATTTAGTATGTCGGTGATTTTTAAGGCAGGGTAGCCCACGTAAATATAAGAGAGAGGTAGTTTGCTCACAGATTGTTAAATAATTTCCATGTTTCAAAAGATAACTCATTGAAATAGAGTTCTTTATTGGAATTGAGCTAATGATCAAAGCTAAAAAATGCTCACTCTGTGGTTTTCCAACCACAGAGTGTATACACAATGCTAAGCCACTCGCTTCACCCAAAACAGGAATTTTTTGGTTGAATTTTGACCACTTTTTGATTATTATCTTTTTGACAGATGCTTTAAAAAATCTCAAATCATACAGGTGATAGATATTGTTTATCTTATTTTTTCGAAATTTTTTCAATCGAGATATTGACATATTTCTGTTGTTTTTTTATCACTCTCTCACGCTCATAAGTTATTGCATCTGTATCTAGTATTAGTTTGGGAAGGGTACGATAACTATGGCGCCAAGAATTGATAACGGTTTTTTGTAGAAAAAAAAATGACTTCAATTTTAAAAAAATTATTAAAAAACAACGGCAATACTTACAATAAAGTACTATACTGGTTTTGAAAGCCTGTTCTATAATCCTTAATTTAAATTTAAATATTTATGTCAATAGTTTTTGAAAATTTCGCATGCAAACTCAAAATTTTGATAACAAAAATTAAGAAAAAAGTTTAGACCATTTTTTTTTCCAAAATTGTGAAATGAAGTGCTAAATTGGTTTTCTGAAGTCAGTGAATATATCAATTCTGAGTTGAACACAAAAACCAATATGGTTTTATGTCTTCTAATTCCTGAGAAAATTGACAATTACTAAAACTACATAAATACAGTGCTAGCACCCAGCATTACGGCGTATAAACAGTGGGGTATATATGTAGGGTCAAAATCAAGCATGTTTTACTATGGGAGGGGGTCTATCTTGCCCCGTTTAGGGGGTAGGGGCAATTTAAAAAAAAAAATTACTCAAATTGAAAAAAAAATATTAAAAAAACAACGGCAACACTTACAATAAAGTTCTGTACCGGTTTTGAAAGTCATAAATCTAGTTTTCAATCCCAAATTTAAATTTTGAAAAATTCACATGAAAACTCAAAATTTTTATAAAAAAATGAAAAAAAAAAGTTTAAACCAATTTTTTTTTTACTTGTGAAATTAAGTGCTGAATTGGCTTTTCGTGGTCAAAAATCGCATTAAAAAGTAGTTTTAGTAATTTTCAATTTTATCAAAAACTAGAAGACATAAAACCATTCGTTTTTTTTTCGATTAAGACTTACTTAAGACTTACATTGCCCAATTTTTGTTAAAATTGAAAATCACCCGATTTGCGTTCAGTTGAATGCTTATATCTTTGGATCCAATCCTCGGATTTTCAAAATTCAAATTAAAGCCAGAATGACAGGCTTGTTCCAGTTACAAAAAAATTGTCCAAACCGTTCAAAATTTCGTACTCTATGCTCCGACCGATACACGCCTTAAAAAATTACACAAAGTTGACTTTCCGTTTTGTTTTTTTTTGTTTTTTTTTGTTTTCATAATAAATTCTTTAATTTCCGTTCTAATTCGCGTTCTGTTTTCAACTAAGAAAAATTTGTATATACTGAAAATAGGCCTGGTAAAATGCACCTCCATTTAATAAACTTAACATTAATATATGATTATTAAAGCTTCAATATAAGCCTTTTGAGCTTAAAAATTTAAATTTTTGTGATTTTTATTTTAAAAATTTAATTTGTGTGTTATTGGTGAACATCCAAATAAAGTGCTATATATATGCCGCATAAACCTCTTGCAAATCATCTAGAAGAGCGCTGACTCAATAACTTTATAAAATATTGTTTTTTAAAACTCAGAAATTGTTCATCAAATTTCGAAATGCAAAGAACAAATTGTTTTTTATTTATTTAGTAAGAAATTTCCCAATAATTTGAATCTACTAATGTAGATTGTAGACTGACATTTTACCTTCAATTTAAGACCTTAAAATTGAAGATCCCTCCATTTTAACCGAAATATAAGATTCGTTATTAAACTATATCGACTGTTTCCACTGCAGCTCGTAGTTATTAATTGATTTTCTACCGTTTCTCCATAAAATTGAAATAAAGATAGTGCCGTTTGTATAACACTATTAAATCCAAATGAAACAAGTTTTCCGAATTTTAAACTTTATTGGAGGTAAAATTTCCTAAGTACATAAAATACAATTAGAATGTGTTTATTTCATTTTTTATAATTAATTAATTCTTACGTTTAGTATATGGAATTTCGGATTTAACAAATTAAATAAAATTGGTTAAATTTAAAGTAATCCTTGAGGTTTATGACCATGTGATTTGCTAGTTACAAAGTGAAAAGAAATTCATTTTGAATTCCTCAAATGCATACAAAATTCAAGTTCACAATAGTAAAATGTAAGATAAGGATGTCCTTTAAGAGGACTCAAAAAAAAAAAAAACGTGAACGCCAACCCATAGGGGCTGGCCTAACTTTTCGACTTACTAATAAAACAAATTTAACCAAGATTTATTTAACAAATGAATCAACCGCTCGAGTTGCTCGTCACAATAAGATTGATTTAACTTAGCCTAATTCCTATCCTACGATGCACTGTTGCAGTGGCGATTTCAGGGTCATCATCAGCGTTGCCACAAGTGCCCGATCTAATCTGTTAATAAAATTTCCAAACTTATTCAGTTGCACTGAAAATATAGTGGCTGTTTAAAATTAATAAAGAAGTTCATGATATTGACGCTGTTAAATGGTGGGTTCAGTTGAACGAAATGAAAAATTTTGCTGGTGATCATTTATTTAAAAAATATTTCTTCTTTTGCAATTAAGTTATTGAGTCTTGCACATAGCAGTGCATCTGCTGAGTGGGTTTTTTCATCTGTGAACAATATAAAAACTGATACTTGAAATCGTATGAAATTATTCACTCGTTAATGAGCATTAAAAATTTTATGCATGGAAACTTGAGTAACTGTGGTAATTTAATTCCTAAGCCAGATCTTGTAAAACGAATTAATATATAATGTGATTACCTTAAAATATTACTAAATTTTGAGTTATTTTTATTTAGTGACTCAAAACCAAAAGATGTCTATGAATTATTATTAAAACTAATAACTATTTAAACTAAATTATTGTTTTTTAAACTAAATGTAAGAAATTTAATGATTAAATAAATTACAAGAATAAATACCAATATTAATAAATTGAGTTTAATTTTTTTAAGGGAGAATTTTTATGTAAAATAAATGGCCCTAAAAAATTTCGAATTGGCCCTCACTGCTTCTTTCTTCGCGGCAACACAGGTCATCATATATAAAATATCAATGACCAGCCAATCCACTACCAGCTCGAGTATACGGTGTCGGTGAATGAAAGGCAATGCATACCGTTACCTGTGAGAACAGGTTCACGCCATGAATTGATGACACAGCAATTATCTATTGTACGCATGTACCGTTACCTTTGAGAACAGGTTCATGCCATGAATTGATGACAAAGCAATTATCTATTGTGCGCATGTCCGAGGCGTCATGCGTCGTCATAACTCCTCCCCCTGCAAAGATCTACGTCTCGTAGATGAAATGTGACGTCAGAATTTGGAGGTAGGGTTTGTGATAATTGATCCCGTTGAACTGGATCGAGTAAACCCAATTCCTTGGAGCATGTATTGGTGGTAAATTGATTCTCGCATGTATTTTCCGCCATAGGTGAGAAACAACGAAGTCTAAAGAGAGCTGAGAATTTCAGCTTCCACAACAAGAGAGATCTCGAATCTCCCATCAAGTCTAGTCAGACGCTCGATTTTTTCTATTCCTATAGCCTGGACCAGTCCCAGATCTAGTTTATTACTTAAAAAAAAAAAACAACACAAACATATATATGCCAGTAAGACCTAGGGTCTTATAAATTAGGCAATGTTAGAAGGAATTACTTTGATGAGTAATATTCGATAGTATTGGAGGAAGCGTTTGCATTGACGTTTGGTTGAGGCTTTGGAATGTCCTGTTGTTCAGTTGAATCGTTTCGTTTTGGATTTGGGCAACAAATGTGCCTTCGAGAGATCTCGAAAATTCACTAGATTTTATTTCGCCTTTGAAATTGGTCAGAAAGATGGTATTCTCGTATTTGAACGATAGACATACTTGGCTAGACCTCCTTTTAACAGTCTGGTTATGCAGTCGTCCTCTGGGATTTTCTCTAGAGCCTTCTCACTGCAGACTGTGGTGTTCCTTATCGTTAGACAAGTTCCAGTGATGCCATATGTTTCTTGACGATTAGTTAGTATCCTATCAAATTGAAGATCAATATGTTTGTCATTTAAAATAGAAGCTCTTGTTTGTAGTCATTTCCAATTTTGGGCATTGATAACACATAGAGCAACATAGTCTCATTGGTGAATAGTGACGGGGTTCCGTATTCAACTGCTTCGATCTCATTCGTGTAAGGTAATGTTTCAATTTCATTTACTAGTCTGCTAATCTCTTCTTTATTGAGTAAACTGGTATTTACATTCTTCGCCATCTGACATGCGTAAAATTTCGTTAATTTCACCTTTGATGATCAATATCTCATTCAAGATATCTTGCTCAAATTTTCCAGAAATCATATCCTTGATGCCGTTATTCACCTTGTTTATGACGAGGTTAATCTTCTGCGTTATCTCTTGCGTAATACCAAAAAGCTTGTTGTTTATTCCATACTGATGATTATTGTTCGAGATAATTTTATCCTCAGTCTCTAGAATCTTGTTCCACTCAGCAGCATCTGGGTTTTCAGCTATCCACTTCCAAACACTTCTTATCCAGTTTATCGCTCTGGTTCTGCGTTTCCATTTGCCTTTCAATAAACCCAAATGATCTTCTATCTGCTTCAGATGGTATTAAATAAGTGGTTTTTGGTCCTGTTCCTTTAGAGTCGTGTCGACTATTGTAGATAATTTTTCGAACGTGTGCTCGAAATTCCCCAGATCAATTACATATATGGATCAATTTTTTTAACGAAACTATTGGTGTTTCGTAATTAAAGATCTCGTATTCTTGGACAGCAGGCTAGAGAATTAATCTGTGAAATAAGTTTGTTTCCTCAAAAATCATTTAACTAAACAGAATTATGAAAGTGAATTTGATGTGCTGTAGTTGATAGCAGATTCTCGTTAAAGAAGACAAAAAGAATGTTTTTAATATAAAATTGAAAGAACTTTTGAATAGCTTATCTAGTTTCTTAAAACTAAGTTTTCTGTTCACATTTTAGTTTCTTGAAAATAATTTCTAATCTATGTATGCTTACATTATTACTAAAATTTGTTTTAGTTAAGTTTCTACATATAAATTGATTCTGTTTATTTACATACATTTCCAATTTTGTATTGTATAATTTTTGCGTAACAGATTTCTTATTAAGTATATAGTGAAAGCTCTAATAAGCGGACACACATG
Organism: Epistrophe grossulariae; assembly: GCA_929447395.1. Taxonomy (NCBI): domain Eukaryota; kingdom Metazoa; phylum Arthropoda; class Insecta; order Diptera; family Syrphidae; genus Epistrophe; species Epistrophe grossulariae. Next base: position 69,803,096 of record OV839566.1, on the reverse strand, counting down.
ATCCCCCAATTTTTGTCCGGTTGTGAGAACTGTCCGGTTAAAGGAAAGATATTAAAAAACTTTTTTTTTACTTCATACAAGATTTTTATTAATAAAAATTGACATCACTTGAAATTTCAATTTGAGAGGTTTCTGTTTCTTGAAAACCATTCCATGCATGGTTTTTTCTGATTTATATTGAATCCACCTTGCCATTTTCCAATATTTTCTTTATTTTTTTTTCAAAAGTCTGGCTTTTTTTTTCCAATATTAAATCTTAAAAACATATCTATACAAGATAAAATGAAAAATGAAATAAAATCTTTTATGTCGTGGCTGAAAAAAAAACGAACCTTTTTGATGAAGCGCGAACTATCACGGTATGGTATCACGAAATGAAATTACTCCAAAAATGAATAACAGAAAGAAAGGAAATGACATGTGCAATAACGGAACGCGATGAAAGGGACCCATACACTCTCTAAATTACACCAACTTAGTTACTCGGGAAATCCCCTAATAAGCTTTCAACATAACATCACTCTGTCCGGATATTATAGATTCGCGTCCGGTTATCGCGAAGATTTTGTATGGATTTGCTTACATATTCGAAATAAAACAGAAATTATACTGAAAACGGACCTTCTGTTTCATTTCTTGATACAAAATAATCCCTAAATAAAACAATTTGTCCGCATATGGGAAGGTTTCTATCTAAAATGAGCAAGAAAAAGTGTCCGTGTCCGTTTATAAGAGTGTCCGTTTATAGGAAAGTAATTTGTATGAGAAATTCGAAAAATAAGTTTGTTCCCGAAAACGTGTCCATTTAAGGGAATTGTTCGCTTATTGCGGCTGTCTGCAAGTAGAGCTTTTACTGTACATTATTATACTTCTAAGTTCTATGACTTCTAATTAAGTATACATTATTGTTAAAATTTATTTTAATTAAGTGTCTTGATTCTTTTTTTTAATTTCGATTTATAATTGTATAGTGTATAATTTGACATTAAATAATTTTTACCCCTTTTATCATATTGGTATGATAGGTTAATAGGAAATTAAATATCTTCATTAAAATTCAATATTTTGTATCTAAGTAACGCACAATTTTTAGTTTTCATTGTGCTTGTGCTTGTTGCGTGTTAGGTGTGCATAGGTGCATATCCCTTTTCCTTTTTTTCTTTTTTTTTTAACTAATTTTAAATATTTTTTAGATGCGTTTTATGAATTTTTGGACCACCGGTTCTGGCAATCTTCACCCTGTTATTTTTTGCGACAATTCCTTTACGAAATATCGGCTTATTTTTTGTTTGTATGCCTTTAATTTTGCGGAGACGATGTCACCCTTTTTGTAGTTTTTTGGTTTCGATCGTTTTTCATTTCGTCTACTGTAGTATCTCTCGTAGATCCGTCCGCCTATCGTCTCCCAACACATCTGTCAAACTCTCCCGGCTGGAGAGTGCGTTCAGCTATGAAAAGTAATGAACAATTTACACGATGTTTACACGATGCATAAGGTCTAGTTTACACAGTCACACTCCTCACACTCGAACCGTGTTAATTTAAAAATATAAGGAATTATGTATAGGATCATATACACTACATCCCTTCCTTATTATTATTTGTTTTTGTTTAATTCTTAAAGTGAAATAATTAATCAAAACATGTAATCAAAAATCATTTTAATTCATACTAACAAGTTATAATAATCAACAAAACGTAAATTACAAAACATACATTTTTCAATTCTCTTTTTTTTTATTATATTTTTTTTTCCTTTTATATTACCACTTCGTTCTCAGATTCCATACGTCCAACTCCAATATCTCCGTCTTCACTATTATCTGCATCCATAGTTTTCCATTGTCCCTCTATCTTCTTTAAGTGTACCACATTTCGTCTTATTCTATTACCTGTCTCATCATTTCTTATTTCAACGTCTCCATTATTGTTTGACTCGACTGTGTGTGAAGTTGGCTCATAATTTGAACTTAGTTTATTAGTTTTGTTCATGTTTTTAACATACACCTTATCCCCAGCTACTAATTCACAATTTTGAGCTCGCCTTTTCCGATCAGCATACTCTTTCCCTTTTTCTTTACACATTTTCTCCTTGTCTCTCATGTCTTCGTCTCCTCGATTGTAAGTTATATCTCTAACCATCGGTAGTTTATCTCTAAACTGTCTGCGGAAAAACAATTCCGATGGGGTTTTGCCAGTTACAGTATGTGGAGTACTGTTATACATTGTCATGTATTCACATAAAGCTTCTTTCCAATCCTTTTTTTCAGCTTGGCTTATCTTCAATCTCTTAAGTATGTCCCTGTTTTGTCTCTCTACTTCCCCATTTTGTTGGGGAAAGTAGGGGATTGAATGATAAATCTTTATGTTTTGCTCCTTACAAAAATCGTTAAACTCAGCACTTATAAACTGCTTTCCGTTATCCGCTGTAATGGAAACAGGATTTCCCAACCGACTGAATATCTCTTTTAAATGCGCGATAATTATTGAACTTGTAATAGTTCGACAAATTTTAACTTCTTTATATCGACTATTATAGTAGTCAACTATTACAAAAATGTAATCGTTGCTTGGCAATGGATCCATCAAATCGATTGCTACATCAATCCAGGGTTCTGTGGGTAATTCACGGGTCTTAAGTGGATTAGGTGGATTGGGAGCAGAAACTACTGTACATCTTTTGCACGATTTACAAAGACTTTCAGTGTCTTTATCACATTTCGGCCACCAAACCTTTGTCCTTAATCTACTCTTCATGGCTACTATTCCAGGGTGGCCCTCATGTGCAGCTTTCAGAATGCGCTCTCTGAGTTTAGCCGGTATCACAATTTTGGTTCCCCGTAGTAAAATATCTCCATAAAAACATAGCTCGTTCTGGAAGATTTTATAATTCTTGACTGCATCATCCCAAGTGTCATTGTAAAGGCCTTCCTTAACCTTTTGTATTTCTGAATCTTCTTGGGAGCACTTTACAATTTCTCGGAGTGATATAGCTGTCGGTCTTGAGTGTTCTACAATGCTATGAACATACATTTCATAAATTGTGGATGGATTTGCTGTCAGTCTGCAAAGTCGTGAAAGTGGGTCTGCCACATTATTTTTTCCCGGACTGTATTTTACTTTATACTGATAGGACTGTAGCCTTATGGCCAAACCACAACCACGCTTTGGACGCTCGGGCTTTTGACAGGCTTTTCACCGACTTTACGATATTTTACGATATCATGTGTCATAAAGCGCGACCTTAGGAATTTGCAAAACGTAATGTAGCTTCAAACCTCGTGCGTTGAGATATGAGAATAAAAGTTCTGTTTCCTTAAAATAACACTGCGCAGATTCTTCGCAGATAATAGAGAACCAAAAATGTCCCTGTTTGTTTCATTTAGGTACTACAACAATTGAAATAAATAGCTTTACTAATGAAAGTATTTACTAATTTCGTTTTCGATGTGTCGATGTTTTCTTTTTAATTTCAATGGAATATGAAACAACTGTCTTACGAAATTCACACAATGCTAGTTAACGAAAACCTTTCTTCAAGAATTTTGAACTGTGACAAGTAATTCGAAGAATGACTTTATATTTTTCGAACAAATTTCATTATTGAAGAAAACTGTCGAAAAATGTTGCACATTTAATTTTTTTTTCTTTCTTTTCCTATTGAAAAATTCACAAAACGGAATGAAATGCCACCGCCTGTAAACACTTCACTCAAAACTGTAATACGAAGAGATAAAACAACGATCGCAGTGACAACGTTGTTATACCTATCTCTTTTTTCCATTTGTTTGTTTTATTTGTATCTACTCGTATCTGTTTCTTTACACTACTGGCGCCATTTTGCAAATTAAAACAGTCATCTACCTGTAAAAGTCGGATATTGTGTTGTTTTTCCTAACACACAAAATCAGACAAGTGAGAAGTCGGCATTACTGGTACAAAAACCAGAGAAAATTCACTCTCCGGAACCAGAAAAAAATTGCCTAAATCAAACAAGTCCAACCAAACAAGGGTACTTCCAAAACAGCTGTTGAGCAGCAACATTTTTTTTTTTTATTTTAGAGTGAAATGAATAAAACACAAACAGATTTCACTTTAAATGTGATTTATTTGTTATGTTTTTATTCTATCCAATTAATTAAACCTTATCTAAATGGATGTGTGTATCTTTTAGAAGAATAAAATCATTCAAATTTATTTCCAAGAATCCATAATATTCAATTGAATCTGGATCTTGAACCACAATTTAATAAAACACACGTACATAGGAATAATTTAATTTTTAATACAGCAATTGTTGCATTTAACACTTATTTTAGTCACTCACACACAAATATTCCAATGGTTTTACTGAAATAACATATTTTTGTATTTTTATTTTAATAAAAACTTTCACATCCGAAAGAAATGGAATAGCAAATAAAAAAAATTGATTGTTGTTTGTTGAGCTGTCAAAGCGCGACCAGAATAGAAAATAGATCTATTCGGGCGTTGCGCTCCGGCTTACGATATTTACGATCTAAAGCGAACGCGAAGCGTGAGGTAACATTTCAGATTGCTTCATAAGAGCCCATTGTTTCTATTCAATATGTCAAAGTCAGAGCGACCTGACGCGTGGTTGTGGTTTGGCTATAATGGAACACGCGATTTGTTAGGTAGAATAACAGCGACATCATTGGGTATTCTTAAAATCAACGTGAGTTTAAACCAAGTAAATGTGAAAGGGTTCCCGAAGTTTAAAAATGTTTTAATTGAGATTCCCATAGACGATTCTGTAAAACCGATTTCTCAACCATATCGCAGGATTCCTATTCCTTTGGAGGATAAGGTAGAAAAGAAAATCAAAGAACTACTTGACAAAAATATCATAGAGGAGGTTGTAGGATCCTCTAACTGGGTTTCACCAATTGTGCCTGTACTTAAAGACAACGGAGATATCAGGTTATGTGTGGACATGCGTCGGGCGAACGCAGCGATAAAACGCGAAAATCATCCTTTGCCAACCATAAAACAACTGTTAACAAAAGTCAGTGACGCGAAAGTTTTCAGTAACCTTGACATAAAAGATGCTTTCCATCACATAGAGTTACATCCAAATTCAAGGCACATTACCACATTTATTACTTCAAAGGGCCTCTTTAGATATAAACGGATGATGTTTGGTATTACTTGCGCGCCAGAGATATTTCAAAAACTTTTGGAGAGAATACTCTTGAAATGCGAAGGCGTTATGAACTTCATCGATGATATTTTAGTGTATGGAAAAAACGAAAACGAGCACAACGAAAGATTGAACAAAGTAAAAGAGGTTTTGCAACAAAACAATGTAATTCTACGCGAAGATAAATGCGTTTACGGACTAAAGAGGGTTCAATTCCTTGGTCATGAATTATCTGAGGATGGTGTGATGCCATTAGAAAAGTATATCTCAGCCGTCAAGGAATTTAAAGAACCAACAACAATTTCAGAGCTACAGAGTTTTTTAGGGCTGATTAATTTTGTCGGGAAGTGGATTCCTCATCTGGCAACTTTATCTGAACCATTGAAGATGTTGTTGCGTCAGAAGTGTGGGAAGAATGCAGATATAAAAGAGAATTGGAAACATAGTCAACAAACAGCTTTTGATAACTTAAAAGCTGCACTTGTTGACGTTTCTAAACTGGGCTACTACAACCCTTATGATAAGACCTTAGTTATAGCAGACGCAAGCACAGTGGGACTGGGAGCAGTTCTTGTACAAATCAAAGACAAAGGACCACGAATTATCGTATTTGGTAATAAAACTCTCAGCGCAAGTGAGCGTCGATACTGTCAGACTGAGAAAGAGGCTTTGGCGTTGGTGTGGGCATGTGAACATTTTGACATGTTCCTCTATGGTAAAGAGTTCGATTTGATTACTGACCAATATTTGGACCGAAGACTAAATCTTGCGCCCGTATTGAGCGATGGGTCTTAATAGCCAAACCACAACCACGCGTCAGGTCGCTCTGACTTTGACATATTGAATAGAAACAATGGGCTCTTATGAAGCAATCTGAAATGTTACCTCACGCTTCGCGTTCGCTTTAGATCGTAAATATCGTAAGCCGGAGCGCAACGCCCGAATAGATCTATTTTCTATTCTGGTCGCGCTTTGACAGCTCAGCAAACAACAATCAATGTTTTTTTAATTTGCTATTCCATTTCTTTTGGATGTGAAAGTTTTTATTAAAATAAAAATACAAAAATATTTTATTTCAGTAAAACCATTGGAATATTTGTGTGTGAGTGACTAAAATAAGTGTTAAATGCAACAATTGCTGTATTAAAAATTAAATTATTCCTATGTACGTGTGGTTTGTTAAATTGTGGTTCAAGATCCAGATTCAATTGAATATTATGGATTCTTGGAAATTAATTTGCAAGTTTTTATTATTCCAGTAGATACACACACCTTTGTAGATAAGATTTTATTAATTGGATACAATAAACATATAACAAATAAATCATATTTAAACTGAAATCTGTTTATGTTTTATTTATTTCACTCTAAGATTCCAACAAAAAAAATGTGATGCACAATAGCTGTTTTTGAAGTACCCTTGTTTGGTTAGACTTGTTCGATTTAGGCAATTTTTGTCTGGTTCTGGAGAGTGAATTTTCTCTGGTTTTTGTACCTGTAATGCCGAATTCTCACTTGTCTGATTTTGTGTGTTAGGAAAAACAACACAATATCCGACTTTTACAGGTAGATGACTGTTTTAATTTGCAAAATGGCGCCAGTAGTGTAAAGAAACAGATACGAGTAGATACAAATAAAACAAACAAATGGAAAAAAGAGATAGGTATATAACAACGTTGTCACTGCGATCGTTGTTTTATCTCTTCGTATTACAGTTTTGAGTGAATTGTTCACAGGCAGAGGCATTTTATTCCGTTTTGTGAATTTTTCAATAGGATAAGAAAGAAAAAAAAAATTAAATGTGTGTAGGTAATTGTTCTGGGACTTTTACCTAACTACAATACATACATTTTTCGATAGTTTTCTTTAATAATGAAGTTTGTTCGAAATGTCAAACAAAATCTAGTTTATGTGTTGTGTGAACGGATTTCATGATCTTGTTGCCGAAATCCGAGATTTTGTGAAAACCATAATATAAAGTCATTCTTCGAATTACTTGTCATAGTTCAATATGCTTGAATTTTTTTGTTTTTGTAAACTAGCATTGTGTCAATGTGGTAAGACGGTTGTTTCATATTTCATTGAAATCAAAAAGAAAACATCGACATTAGTAAATACTTTCATTGGAAAAGCAATTTATTTCAATTTTTGTTAGTACCTAATTGAAACCATAAAACAGGGACATTTTTGGTTCCCTATTATCTGCGAAGAATTTGCGCAGTGTTATTTTAAGGAAACAGAACTTTTATTCTCTCATATCTCAACGCCCGAGGTTTGAAGCTACATGATGTTTTGCAAATTCCTAAGGTCGCGCTTTATGACACATGATATCGTAAAATATCGTAAAGTCGGTGAAAAGCCTGTCAAAAGCCCGAGCGCCCGAAGCGTGGTTGTGGTTTGGCCATTACAAATAACATAAAATGTCGAAGTTACGGTTTTACCAGCAAATTCAATGGCAGCGTCAAAAGAAAGTTTTAAAGGTTGTTGTCATATTGTCACCAGTTTTCAAAATTTTCTTCCGCAATGCAACTGAGGAACATTTTTCTATCACCTGACTAGTAAGATTTTCGTTAATGTCCGCAAAAGCACATCTTTCTGCTTGTTGTCTCAGGCGAACTAAAAATTTCTGAAATTTTTCATTTGGTTCTTGTTTTAAACTTCTAAATATATGGCGTTCAAACGCAAGGCACTGTTTGGGAGCAAAATATTCATCAAGCTTTTCAATGGCTATCCTAAAAACATTTCCGCCATTTTCTTTATTGGGTTGCACATTCGCGTCAACAAGGTTATAAAATATTTCTTGCAACTTCGGACCTCCGAAATGCAGAAGACTCGCTCTCTTTTTTAGCTCTGAGTCGATGCTTGGAGCCTCTAAATAAATATACAACCCCCTTTTCCATCGTTCCCATCTGACTGCGACTGGACCACCTTCTCCTTCGCAATCAAATTTTTCAAGAGTATACTGTTGTGACATCCTAAATTTTTATTAATTATCCTCAGCGGTCGTTGGTCTTAGTTATAGCCGAACCACAACCACGCGTCAGGTCGCTCTGACTTTGACATATTGAATAGAAACAATGGGCTCTTATGAAGCAATCTGAAATGTTACCTCACGCTTCGCGTTCGCTTTAGATCGTAAATATCGTAAGCCGGAGCGCAACGCCCGAATAGATCTATTTTCTATTCTGGTCGCGCTTTGACAGCTCAACAAACAACAATCAATTTTTTTTATTTGCTATTCCATTTCTTTCGGATGTGAAAGTTTTTATTAAAATAAAAATACAAAAATATGTTATTTCAGTAAAACCATTGGAATATTTGTGTGTGAGTGACTAAAATAAGTGTTAAATGCAACAATTGCTGTATTAAAAATTAAATTATTCCTATGTACGTGTGTTTTATTAAATTGTGGTTCAAGATCCAGATTCAATTGAATATTATGGATTCTTGGAAATAAATTTGAATGATTTTATTCTTCTAAAAGATACACACATCCATTTAGATAAGGTTTAATTAATTGGATAGAATAAAAACATAACAAATAAATCACATTTAAAGTGAAATCTGTTTGTGTTTTATTCATTTCACTCTAAAATAAAAAAAAAAAATGTTGCTGCTCAACAGCTGTTTTGGAAGTACCCTTGTTTGGTTGGACTTGTTTGATTTAGGCAATTTTTTTCTGGTTCCGGAGAGTGAATTTTCTCTGGTTTTTGTACCTGTAATGCAGACTTCTCACTTGTCTGATTTTATGTGTTAGGAAAAGCAACACAAGATCCGGCTTTTACAGGTAGATGACTGTTTTAATTTGCAAAATGGCGCCAGTAGTGTAAAGAAACAGATACGAGTAGATACAAATAAAACAAACAAATGGAAAAAAGAGAGAGGTATATAACAACGTTGTCACTGGGATCGTTGTTTTATCTCTTCGTATTACAGTTTTGAGTGAATTGTTCACAGACAGAGGCATTTTATTCCGTTTTGTGAATTTTTCAATAGGAAAAGAAAGAAAAAAAATTAAATGTGTGTAGGTAATTGTTCTGGGACTTTTACCTAACTACAATACATACATTTTTCGATAGTTTTCTTTAATAATGAAATTTGTTCGAAATGTCAAAAAAAATCTGGTTTATGTGTTGTGTGAACGGATTTCATGATCTTGTTGCCGAAATCCGAGATTTTGTGAAAACCATATAATGGTGAATTTATATTCATCTTCATGCGAGTACTGCAAAAAAAGGATGTAAGATTAAAATTTACGTTTGTTGAATAGAGAGAAAGGACCAACATGTTCATCTTCGAAAATTGAAACATCTCGTATGAGTTTTGTTCCATTTTTCAACGTTTCTTGACCAATTTAATCGATGCAAGAGTTACAAATTGTATAGGCACTGGATTTGATCTGGAAAATAAAATACAACTAGTAATAATAATAATAGAAATAATAATTAAATATTTTCCACATCCCGATTGCAAATATAAAGTCATTCTTCGAATTACTTGTCAAAGTTCAATATGCTTGAATATTTTTTGTTTTTGTACACTAGCATTGTGTCAATGTGGTAAGACGGTTGTTTCATATTTCATTGAAATCAAAAAGAAAACATCGACATTAGTAAATACTTTCATTGGAAGCAATTTATTTCAATTGTTGTTAGTACCTAATTGAAACCATAAAAACAGGGACATTTTTGGTTCCCTATTATCTGCGAAGAATTTGCGCAGTGTTATTTTAAGGAAACAGAACTTTTATTCTCTCATATCTCAACGCCCGAGGTTTGAAGCTACATTAAGTTTTGCAAATTCCTGAGGTCGCGCTTTATGACACATCATATCGTAAAATATCGTAAAGTCGGTGAAAAGCCTGTCAAAAGCCCGAGCGCCCGAAGCGTGGTTGTGGTTTGGCCATTAAAGCTCGGTGTTCCGCAATTCAATGCTCTATATTCACAATTAAATGCTCGCCCCTCAAGCCGAAACAATCTTTTCGCAATTTAATGCTTTCTTCGCAATTGAATGCCTGCTATCAAGCAGGAACAATCTGAAATACTTATGTATAAACATATGTATATTCGCAATTTAATGCTCGATTACCTTTTCGCAATTTAATGCCTCCGCAAATGAATGCTTTATGCGCAATTGAATGCTTGAAACATTTATTAAAATATTCACTCCAAAAATACATTCATCTATAGAATTTTAACTGGGCTTCTGTAATGATAAATATATTAATCCATTCATTTTATTTAATGTACAAATTTGTTTATTTGTATTAATTTCTTTTCTTTTAAAACAAAAATTTACCTCGTCGCCAAAATGTAGTATCTCTCGTAGATCCGTCCGCCTATCGTCTCCCAACACATCTGTCAAACTCTCCCGGCTGGAGAGTGCGTTCAGCAATGAAAAGTAATGAACAATTTACACGATGTTTACACGATGCATAAGGTCTAGTTTACACAGTCACACTCCTCACACTCGAACCGTGTTAATTTAAAAATATAAGGAATTATGTATAGGATCATATACACTACATCTACTATTGGTGGTTCTTTGCTTACTCAGATTTCGCCCTTTAGCTCCTTATTTACCTTGTTCCGGAAATCAACTTAATTTTGGTAGTTGAATCTTTGATATCTGTTAAAAAATATATCAGATGGTTTTTTTCCCGGCAACTGAATGAATAGAGTTGTTAAATCTATCTACTGCTATATTTATTAGCTCCTTGAGTCGAAGACCCTTATATCATTGAATAATTATTCAATGCTTATACTCTACTTTGAGGCATCTAAAGATTTCTAAAATCGTGGAATGGAACACTCTACTTGTCCATTCACCTCACTACGATGTACAGGGGTACGGTACAGTTTTATCCCCAGCATGCTTATAAAATTGAGTAGTATAGGGCTTAAGAAGCTTCTTTCGTTATCGGTTACCAAAATTTTCGGAACTGTAAAATAGTGCAAATTTTTTGTTATTTTGTCCCTTAGGTGAAGGACTGATCTATTTTTGATGTCGAATAATTTGCCAAATTTCGAGAATTTATCTATACAACTTATAAATTTCTCGTTTTGGATTTCCACAATGTCTAAGTGCAAGATTTCGAAAGGGTATATTTTTTGATTTTACATACCTCGCAAGTGGTGGTATATTTCTTAATAAGACTGTACATCTTGGGGAATAATACCTTATTCTCTCTAGCGTTCCGATGTGCTATTTTATGCTCCTCCATAATCAATGTAAGTACACGATTTGGATTTTTTACATTCTCGACAATCCTTTGTGTGACGCGGAGTTTATAAGTCACGAAGTTTTCTAGATAAGTTTCTTGTAGAAGGGCTAGTTGGTATTCTGGAATTTGTATTCCATTCAGAACATTAGGTCTCAATTTTGCTTTTAGGATGCTTATGAGATCTTGTTTCGTAGGATTTTGCATTGCGACATAATGACGAAAGTAACCAGGATGAGGTTCTTCATGAGCTTCTATTCCTTTCCCTTCTTCTATGATTATCTGATTGGGAAACACATTCAACGGTGCCTCTACATGCGGAGTCAGGTCGGTACTGTCCTGATCAGCACTATGCATGGTACCTATAGACGATCGTCCTTCGCTTGTCCTACTTGTCTTCTTCTTTTTTATGACTTTCGTTGGCTGTATCTGTCACGGAGCCTTCTTCACCGGTTTTAGAACTGTGTGCTGTCTCAGCATTCACTGAGTCAGACAAGTGATTAACTTCGGTTTTAAGTCTCGATAGAGCATCTGCAACTATGTTAGATTCAGGTTTCAACCTGACCACTCAAAGTCAGAGAAAGCTAGAACCTCGGATGATGTAAGCATATCTTCAAGATCTTGAAAAGCTCGCAAAGCTTCCTGGTCGAATTCAGTTTGGACACGTTTAGACTGGTTGGCCTTTATTTGTGCATTTGCTCCCCTTGCTATGTTTGTAATGGGTTTCGCTACTTTCGCATAATCACGAATAAACTTCCTGTAATATGAAGTGAGGCCCAAGAAACTTTTCAGCTCTTTAAGATTTTCTGGAGGGAGTATTTTTTTGGATTGATTTAGTTTTTTTTGGGTCAGCCCGTATGCCGTCGGGTGATATTATATAGCTAAAAAATTCAACTTCCGTTTTTTCCAAATTGACCTTGAGATTTACTACACGCAACCTGGAAAGTACTATACCAATGTTATGCAGGGGTTTCTCAATGCTACTTCCGAAGATGACTATGTCGTCAATGTAGACATAACAGATTTTTCCGATGAATTCTTTTAGAACGTCATCGATCATCCTCTGGAAAATAGCGGGGGAATTTTTCAGACCAAATGGAAGTCTTAGCCACACGTACTTTCCGTTCATAGTGGAAAAAGCAGTTTTCGGTATATCTGATTCCAACATGGGTATTTGGTGGAAACTAGAAGTCAAATCTAAGTAGTAAATAACTTAGCGTTCCCCAAACTTGCAAGATTAGAGGTGATATCTGGGATCAGGTAAGCATCAGCAATAGTTACAAGGTTCAAACGTTTGAAATATATGACCATGCGATACTATTTATCACCTGAGGGCTTTAGTTTCTTCGGAACCACCCAAATTGGCGAGTTGTAAGCACTCTTTGAAGGACGTGTTATGCCTTCTGCTAAGAGATCCTTAATCTCGTTTTCCACTACCTCTCTCATGCTTTTGGTGTAAATTGGTTCGTCGGTACTAGTTCTTATTTCCGCCCTTACAGATGTCTTTACTCGTTCTTTTGCATCCAGAGGAGTGAGCATAGGCTTCTTTAGGCATGGGCCGGGTTGGCCAGGGCCCAGGGCCCCGCAATTTTAGGGGTCCCTAATACAGTGTTAAAAATATATAGAAAATTTTTTTGAACTGCAAATTTAATGAAGAGGCTCACAAAGAAGGGATTTTTTGAAATTTGAATTTTAAGTAGGGTAAAATGGATTAAACTGGTTAAAGGTCCAAAAACTAGCTTTGAAGGTCGAAGAGTATTTATTTATTTTTTATTCGATAGATATTTAAAATTCCAGAACTTAACTGGTTTAAAAAAAATTCTATACATTCTAAAAAGCGATATAAATTTTTTAAAGTTCAAAATTGGAAATTTCCTGGAAATCCGGGTGAAGTCCGATTGAAATAAATTTTACATCTCCAGAAAGGTAATCAAATGACGTTTTTCTTTTTTGGTTCAGAGCAGAGGCTGAGCGATCAAAGAAAAGCTCTGAGGAGATAATGATCAGAGCCCTCAGATTTAAATATGAAATACACTTGAGCACTGAACTGTCATATGCTTAGTAATCTGCCAAATTACATACAGCTCAGCGTTTTGCTCGGTCATTTTATTCTGAGCATACAGAGCATGCTCCGAGCTAGCTCCGATGGAAAAAAGAAACACGACTTATGTCTGAGGTAAAAAAGAAACATAGAATATATATCTTTGACAGCTCAGTGATCTGCTATGAGGTCAAAAAGAAAAAAAATTATCCACGTTTCAGGAAATTTTGATTTTATTTTTTTGACACCATATATCTTGTTTCAAAAACAATCATTCTGTTGGATCAATTTTGAACAGTTTTTATCTTTTTAACGGATTAATATAAAAATCTCAAAATAATACATTTAAAATTTTTTTCAACCGAGTTATTGATATATTTCTGTTGTTTGATTAATCACCCTATAACTATTTAGTTATTGCATCTAGTTATTTAGCATTTAGTTATTGCATTAGTTTTTTTATTATTCACATTTAAGAAAACAGACAATTAATTTTTTATATCATACATAACTGTAGAGGTATATCTTACATAACCTTCGCAATTGCTAAATAATTGTAGTTAAAAAATCTCGGAAAAATTGAAAAAAAAAATGGGGTTGTTGTTCATTTCCAACCGACGAGCTTCAATGGGGACTCGTCCAAGTTTTGCAAAATGTGAAAAACACCCGATTTGAGTTCAGTTATATGCTTATATGTCTTTGGATCCAATTGACGGATTTTCAAAATTGAAGTAAATAATTAAAGCCAGAATGACAGACTTGTACCAGCTTCAAAACTGTTCAAAATTTCATACTAAAAACGTTGGAACAATTTTTTGAGAATACATTTTATCCAAGCAAATGCAACGATAAAGAGGAATACAGAAAAAAATTTTGCTACTAACAATTTACTAATGGGAGGGAGATAAGCCTTCTAAAGACAGTGGAGTGTGTGCAATAAAAAAACATGTGCAAATTGGGTACGCATAGGTTTGCACGTTTGTAGTAGGTATTTTTCATTCATAATAATAAGTACAAATCAAACAAATCTATTTATTAAAAGTACATATCTTTATAAAACTACTTTCTTTTGAAACATTTATTTCTTGGAAGTTTTTGCTCTTTTCAATATTTTCAGCTCCTCGGCAGTTTTAGACCCAGAATATTGTTTAAAATTGTGATCCAATATCTTTTCACTTAGAAACTAAAACCATTTGTGTGTGGTGTCATTGAAAAAAAAAGTACATTAGGAAATGGATCACAAAAAGAGTGCAGGGGGCCCCCATATCGGTTTGGGCCCAGGGCCCCCAAATTTCTAAAGATACCTATGGGTGTGAACAGTCCACTGTATTGTCTTATGAATTGAGAGAGAGTCTATTTCGAGCGTTTTCAGGAATTTCTTTGTCAAGTACCTATTGTGTTAACCTCTGAAGAAAATTTATCCTTCAGATGTATTTTCATCCCTTTTATCAATGTAAGCGTATTATTTTTTCGATCAAGGCCTGTTATTTTGTCGGTAATTTTTACATTACCGGCAGCGGAATTCACGGCGAAGGGTTGAGCTATCCGGGTCGTATTTTGGGATACATGTAGGGCGATGAAATTTTTGTTTGCCCTAGTACACAGACAAGAGAAATATACAGATGTAGAATATGGTCTTCATCGAGTTTAGTTCCCTTCTTTTATGTAGATGGATCTAGTTGTACTGTTTCTCGGTTATTGTATGATGATGCAAGTTTGGATTGATAATTTTCTTATCTGTCCTGTCTCTGTCTGACCTCTGTGCTGTGGTCTGTGGACTGTGGTATGGTACATGAATGATGAACATGATACAAAAAATAAGCTACAGGATACAACATCCAACTCGGGGGTAGATTTTGTTTTCAGTATAACATTTTCTTTCACATTTGAATTTGATTTCAGTGCAAATCAAGTTTGGAAAGGATACGGATGTCAATGCTTATGCGAAATGGAATTTATTTTGCACTTACAGGTTTGGTGAGGTTGTCGTCACCCTATAGTGATGAATTTTAGTTTTTTTAAAGACTATTTGGACTATTTTTTTAAAGACTATTTAGGGGAGAGTACGATAACTATGGCGCCAAGAATTGATAACGGTTTTTTGTAGAGGGGTCAAAAACAACTATTTTTTATTATAGGAGGGGGGTCTATCTCACCCCGTTTAGGAGGTATTTAGGGTTTAGGGCAATTTAAAAAAAAAATGACTTAAATTGAACAAACAAAAATAATTAAAAAAACAACGGCAAAATTTACAATAAAGTACTATACAGATTTTGAAATCCAAAAATCTGTTATATAACCTTAAATTTAAATTATGTCAACAGTTTGTGAAAAATTCGCATGCAAACTCAAAATTTTGATAACAAAAATGAAAACAAAAAGTTTAGACCAATTTTTTTCAAAATTGTGAAATGAAATGCTGAATTGGCTTTTTGAAGTCAGTGAACATATTAATTTTGAGTCGAACGCAAAAAACAAAATGGTTTTATGTCTTCTAGTTCTTTAGAAAATGGACAATTAAATAACTACTTTTTTATGAGGTTTATGTTGTTTTGCTTGCTTACATAAATACAGTGCTAGCACCCAGCATTACGGCGTATAAACAGTGAGGTATATATGTATGTACGGCCGAAATCAAGCATTTTTTATTATAGGAGGGGACCTTTCTCACCCCGTTTAGAAGGTAGGGGCAGTTTTAGAGAAAAATGACTTAGAATGAAAAAAAAAATATTAAAAAACAACTGCAACACTTACAATAAAGTTTTGAAAGTCGGAAATCTGTTTTTTAATCCGAAATTTAAATTAAATTATTTATACCAAAAGTTTTTGAAAAATTCACATGCAAACTCAAATTTCTTATAAAAATACGAAAAAAAAAGTTTAAACCAATTGTGAAATGAAGTGCTCTATTGGCTTTTTATGGTCAATGCTTATATCAATTCTAAATCGAACACAGAAAACCTTCTAGTTATTGAGAAAATTGAAAATTACATTTCATGAGATTTTTGTTTTTTGGTATTTACGGGGATTTCATTTTGAGGATTAATGTTGATGATAGGTTCATTTTTGAAAGTAAAGTACAGCAATTAATTTAGCGTTATAGTTGTATTACATAGACATGTCACAAACGAAATATAATAAGAAATTATATAGATTTGCTGCAGTCGTACAGTAGTACCTAGGTTATGTGAATTTTGTATAATGCATTACGATTTCATATATGAAAATGTTAAATGTGGAACTTTAAGCAACGTATACGTATATGTATATTTAGAAAACAGCTGTTGACATTGGATATATAGGATAAATTCAAATTTTCTCTAAATCCAGATACTTTAAATGCAAAAGAAACTTTGCATATACCCAACCTCGCACTTACCCCAAATCCTATAGTGTGCCCGAGCAGGGGGGTTGCAGGGGGGCAGCATGCCCCCCATACACTTATTAGTGAGTATTGATGTATTTATGTAAGCAAGCAAAAAAACAAAAATCTCATAAAAAAGTAGTTTCAGATGGATAGATAGATAGATAGATAGATCGATTTATTGTTTGATATAAATAGACAATTAACAAATTAATTTAATACAAATCGTTTAAGCTTGGCATTGCCGTCTGCCCGATTGACATCTTATAAATTATATCCTAATAGTTTATTTTTAAACATTAATA
This sequence comes from Epistrophe grossulariae, assembly GCA_929447395.1. Taxonomy (NCBI): domain Eukaryota; kingdom Metazoa; phylum Arthropoda; class Insecta; order Diptera; family Syrphidae; genus Epistrophe; species Epistrophe grossulariae. Next base: position 69,786,005 of record OV839566.1, on the reverse strand, counting down.
ATTTTGTAGGTAAATATAAATTTTTTTAATTTTAAAAAGAATTTTTTCATTATTTTAAAAAGCTTCATTAATAATTTGTCTTCTGTATGACATTGCAAGTTGATAATATTTTAAAAGTTTTTTATTATTACATTCGCAGTTGAGCAACCTAAGTACTTCTTCTTCTGTAAGAAAATTGCTGTTCCAGACACCTCTCCTTATTTCGCACAAAACGGGACAATTTCCAACGAAATGTACGACATCCTCTCGTTCTTGAAGATTGCATAAACTGCAATATATTGGTAAATCATCTCGATGTGGTCTGTAGTGCAAATTGATCAGCTCACCTCTCATTTTGAAAATTACTGAAATAATTTCCAACTCGTTCTCGTTTCGGAAGTAATTTCGTTCACACAAATTGTGGTTGAGACGGCTGTATATTGCTCTATGTCCGGACGATGTAGCCTTTTCAATACAGTCCAGTCTAAAATGATCATCAACCTTCCAGACAAGCTCAAATAGGTCAGCTTTGCGGAAACTTCCATCTTTTTCCAGTAGTTTAAAATTGCTTCTGTAGCTACTTCCAAGTTCGTTTAACTCTTTATACCAGAAATGTTGTTTTGCTATAGTCTGCAGCGCTACAATTTTAGGCAGCCTTACATCTGGCATATCAAGCACTTTTGAAATGTACTCAACGTGATATCTTAGAGTTTTCGCAAAAAGAAGTGGCAGTCCTGTCTCAATTGGAATCATGTAGTTAGGGGTGGTTTTGGGTAAGTGGAAGCATCTCTTTATAAAGTACCTCAGGAGCTTTTCTACTGTTTCATATTTTGCAAACCCCCATGCTTGAGCGGCGTAAAGCATAACAGATTCCGCTACTGCTGAAAAAACCTTATATTTCACATGGTGTGATATTGATTTATTTAAAAAACAATTACTCCAAGTAGCACTTATAGCACTTTTCGCTTTCATTAGCCTCTCTTTGAGGTGGGGTTCCATGCTTAGGTTGCTAGCTATTATTACTCCCAGATACTTGTAGGATTTGACGATTTCGATAAGATCCCCGTTTAAGTACCATTTCTCATTTCTCGAAATTCGGCCACCGCCTTTCCGAAAAATCATAATTTTCGATTTATCCAAATTAACTCTCAAATTCCATGTCCTACAGTACATTTCCAGTCGATTTATCATCAGCTGTAGTGTTTGGGGTGAGTTTGCAAATAGAACGACATCATCCGGAAATAAAAGAGCTTTTATTAGAATTTGTGAAACTTCGATTCCACCCGGTAAGAACTCAATCAGATCGTTTATAAATAAGGCGAAGAGGTTTGGGCTGAGGGAACAGCCTTGTTTCACTCCCATTTTCGTCGCAAACCACTCTGAAATGACTGATCCGTTCCAAACAGCTGAAATATTTGCACTGTAGATATTTTCAAGCACCTTTCCAAACTTTGCTGTCATTCCAAGATTGTACAGCTTGAAGAATAAAGCTTCTCGGTCAACTGTGTCGAAGGCGGCTTTAAAGTCGACAAAAAAGACGTAGAGTTTCTTTTTTCGTTCGATAAAGTTGTTAGCTATACTCTGCAGGACAAAAATATTATCAATTGTTGAATAACCACTTCTGAATCCAGCTTGAAATTCTTCAATCAGCTTGTATCTATGAATCCATTCTGTTAGGCGATCGTTCAAAATTGTTGTGAAGATTTTGTATGATGCATTGAGAAACGAGATTCCGCGATAGTTGGCAGGATCTGTTATGTTAAATTTCTTATGAATTGGAAAAATTAAACATTTTTTAATTTGTTCCGGTATCTCCCCAGTATTAAAAATGATATTAAAAATTATTATTAAATGTTCAATGAGCTCATCCGTTCCATATTTAATAAATTCAACCGATATTCCATCTGGACCCGCAGCCTTCCCATCCTTAAGTTTCTTTATCACTCTACACAATTCCTCACGACTTATAGCAGTTTTAGTTAGCAGTTAGTTTCAGTAATTATCAATTTTCTCAAAAACTAGAAGACATAAAACCATTTGGTTTTTTTTGTTCGATTTAGAATTTATATTAAAATTAACCATAAAAAGCCAATTTAGCACTTCCTTTCACAATTTTGAAAAAAATTGGTCTAAAAGTTTAGTTTTGATTTTTTTTATCAAAATTTTGAGTTTGCATGCGAATTTTTCAAAAACTGTTGATATAAATAATTTAATTTAATTTTAGGATTATAGAACAGATTTCTGGCTTTCAAAAACGGTAAAGTACTTTATTGTAAGTATTGCCGTTGTTTTTTCAATTTAGGTCATATTTTTCTAAAATTGCCCCTACCTCCAAAACCAGGTGAGATGGACCCCCCCTCCGATAATAAAAATGCTTGTTTTTGACTCCACTAAAAAAAACCGTTATCAATTCTTGGCGCCATAGTTATCGTATACTCGTGCCACTATTTAGATATTAGGTATACCTTTGTAGGTAGGTATATAATATTTGCAACTGAAGGGCAGAGGTAGGTATACCATGTAAAATGTTGCGTTTCTTCTTGTGGTGCCAAGCGAAAGAATAATTTAACCACCAAATTTTTTAAATTCCCTGCACGGGGAAACGAAGTATTTTTTAAAAAATTACTTGATGCTTGTAGTTTAAAACAGGACGTTCTTTCAAAAAAATTGTACTTACATATTATGTGAAATACATTTTGAAAGGGAATTTATATTAAAAAACAAATTAAAAAAAGGATCTGTTCCCACATTGAACCTAGGAAATGTATCAAATCCTTATGGTTCAAATCCTCAAAACCTTTCTTCAGAAGGTCTTGCTGTAGATTTAAGCCTTACAGAATTTCAAGATTTTTCAGACAAATGTTTGCCGATTTCTTCATCGAATGAATTTTCCAAAGCACAGAATTAGAAATTTAGAAATTGAAGCAAAAAGTATTTGATTTAGAAAAAAAAAATAAAACAAATTCGAAAAAAAATAAAACAAAAAAAAAAAAACCAGGTATTGTAAGAAATTTACAAATTATGTAAGGCAGGCAATGTCAATATTTGGAACTCTAGAATCTATGTACGACTCCAAGCACTATATATTCCTTTTATATTTGATTTGAACAGGTCAGTTCAGTTTTTTTTTTAGTTCTTCTTTCAAAATATATTTATATATTTTATCGATTATTTTTCCAAACAGAATTGAATTTGTAGAAGAATCGATTTGTTTGTGATCGTATGTGACAGTTGCAATTTTGAATCGAATGTTAATTCGGAAATTATAAGAAGGTTTTGGATTAATAAAAGAGCTCAAATATCATCGCGGTAAATCATTAATTGTGATGAGGTTATAATTTCAAAATGTTTGCACTTTCTTTATGATCTTATCTGAATGATTTAACGCCTATCGGTCGGCTGTTGAAAGAACTATAAATTCTGTTTCTATATATTTTTTTCCCAACAGAAGTTGGGCTTTGTCCAACTTTTTTTCCTATATTGCGGTTGGAATAGCCTAAAGTATTGATAAATGAATTTAAATGACAATGTCCGTTGCAGTGTGCGAATTTTCCTCAAACAACTTTCTCAACCATACCGGTGCTAATAGGAACAAATATTTAAAACAAGATTTGTTCAGTAGTTGTAGAGTCTATTTGCTCCATACAAACATTTTTTTCATTTTTATGTATATAAATATTTATCTAATAGAAGTAGGGATGCCAGACGTCCCGCCAGGCGCGGGACAGCCCCGCAAGTATCACGCCGGAAAATTATGACCCGTTATGTCCCGCAATTTGATATAATGTCCCGCTGGTCCCGCAAAAAAAATTAAAATGCTATCAAGATTAAATTTATTTTATCATTACCATAACACGTTCTTTAACAAATGTTTGGAAAGACACTTCATATGAAGATATCACACCTTTTCTGTAATTTGGCTTCCTTGCAAGCTGAATATTCAGGTCAATCATCAGCTGATATATAAGATTGCATAAGTATGTTTAGGAAGACTGTTAAGATTGCTTTATTTTGTCTTTTTTTATGATTCTATCTACTGCTCACACTCGTTATGAAATTGCATTATGTAATTATTTAGAAAAAGATTTTAATAATGAATTTGAATGCTCATCAGCTTTAAGTTTTAGAAATAACCCAGAGTTTGAGAAATATCTCAAAATTGTTGATCTTTCTAAATTAAAAAATGTAAATATTATTATTTAAAGAATTAGTGCAACTTAATTTTTTTAATTTTATTTAACATTGATAATTTATGAGTGAATATACAAAATAACGAACTAAGGTCTAAATAAATAAATAAAGAATTACATAAAAACAAAATAAATTGAAAAGTATAAAAGTTAACAACAATAAAAGTTAATTAATAATAGAAACAAAATTTTCAGTCTTTTGTATAAAAGCAATAATTTCCATAAATTTGTACTAGGTAAATAGTAGGTAGGTTTTTTATATGTATTTTTCTGCTGAGATTTTTGAAACAGTTTCAGTTTACCACAATTCTTTGAATTCTCTACAAGTCATTAAAATTTCGTTTAATGAACAAATTTCGCTCCTTATACCGACATAGAAACTTTATTTCTTTCTTCACGCCATGAGTTTTTCATAAAACTGAAAATTCTTTCAGAGCTGGCATTATTTTTAGTTAAAAGCATTTTTGCAAAATCTTTTGCATTTTTATTTGTGACAGGGAAAGAATCGATTAAATTGGAAATTGTTTTCAAGCCTGTTTTATTAGATTTTATTTCTGACAAACTTTCTACCTTGATTCTGTTTAATTTGAGCTTTATTGCAATATGTTGAAGATTATTTTTTTTTTTCGAATTTGTTTTATTTTTTTTTTCTAAATCAAATACTTTTTGCTTCAATTTCAAAATTTCTGATTCTGTGCTTTGGAAAATTCATCCGATGAAGAATTCGGCAAACATTTGTCTGAAAAAACTTGAAATTCTGTAAGGCTTAAAACTACAGCAAGACCTTCTGAAAAAATGTTAGGCTTCAAATAGGTTTTAAGATTTGAACCATAGGGATTTGGATGCATTTCCTAGGTTCAATGCGGGAACAGATCCTTTTTTTAATTTGTTTTTTAATATAAATTCCTTTTCAAAATGTATTTCACATAATATGTAAATACATTTTTTTTGAAAGGACGTCCTGTTTTAAACTACAAGCATCATGTCATTTTTTAACAAGTACTTCGTTTTCCCGTGCAGGGAATTTAAAAAAATTGGTGGTTAAATTATTCTGTCGCTTGGCACCACAAGAAGAAACGCAACATTTTACATGGTATACCTACCTTTGCTATTCAGTTGCAAACATTATATATACCTACCTACAAAATAAAAAACACCGAGTCTAAAAAATTTTATAGGTATACCTAATATCTAAATAGTCTTTAAAAAAATAGTGCAAATAGTTTTTAAAAAAACTAAAATTCATCACTATGGAGTGACGACAACGGAACCTGTAAGTGCAAAATAAATTCCGTCTACCTACCCAGTCTGAAAAAAAAACAATTCGCATAAGCATTGACATCCGTATCCTTTCCAAATTTGATTTGAAATTTGCACTGAAATCAAATTCAAATGTTAAAGAAAATTAAATATACTGAAAACAAAAACTACCCCCTTTCTATATCTTTTTTTTATCCTGCCTGTACCTGTACCAGTCTTCTAAAAAGATGCCAAAATGTCTGGTGCACCCGTTCCGTTTTCCATATTTAGTAACAAGAAAATAAACATTTCCACTCCCCGAGGATCGTCGGATCTAAGTTTAACGCACTCAAGCAAAAAAAAAAAGGTTGCGTTTGGTTGCATGTTTATTATTTCATACGAGGTCGATGTATGACGGTTGGGTTTGTTTGCTCATCAGACGAGTATTGTATGAGGTATGCTGACTTTTCAATTTGGTATGCTGGTTTTTAATTTTTTTCCTGAACATGCTTTTATTCTACCATTCTACATCTGTATATTTCTTTTGTCTGTGCTCTAGTATCAACAAGGAAGCTCAACACTTTTCCGTTCGCTAGGTTATATTCTATGTAAGGTACGCTGGACAGCATCCCGTCATAAAATTTACCTCGTCTTCGTAGTTCTCGTTTGCTGTTTCGTTATAAGCTTCCAGTGGTGTTTTTTCCATTATTTGCAAATTGTAAAGTCTTTGTTGTTTTTGTTGTGTGCTTCGGTTACGTGAAAAATTCCCAGAGGCCACCCTCCTTTTAAAAGGGACTAGTATATTTACCCGAACAGTTGGCTACGCTAACTGTCACACGGTGTCTCCTCAATCTACCTTTTACTGTCACACGATGTCTCAATCTACCTTTTACTGCAGTCACACGATGTATGTGCAAGACAATGTCTCAATCTACCTTTTACTGCAGTCACACGATGTATGTGCAAGACAATGTCTCAATCTACCTTTATCTCAAATCTACTTTTAACTGTCACACGATGTATGTGCAAGACAATGTCTCAATCTACCTTTATCTCAAATCTACTTTTAACTGTCACACGATGTATGTGCAAGACAATGTCTCAATCTACCTTTATCTCGAATCTACCTTTATCTCGAATCTACCTTGATCTCAAATCTACCTTTATCTCGAATCTACCTTTATCTTTCAGTCCCTCTCTGTATCTTTCTGTCTCTCTCTGTATCTCCCTGTATATCTCTGCCTCTCTTTATATCTTTCTGTCTCTCTCTTTACCTCTCCATATCTCTTTGTATCTCTCTGTCTCTCTCTGTATCTCTTTGTCTCTATCTGTCTATATCTCTTTGTCCCGCTCTATATTTGTCTGTCTCTCTCTCTGTATCTCCCTGTATTTCTCTGTCTCTTTATCTATATCTTTCTGTCCCTCTCTGTATCTTTCTGTCTCTCTCTGTATCTCCCTGCATTTCTCTGTCTCTCTGTATATCTTTCTGTCTCTCTCTGTACCTCTCTCTCTCTCTCTCTCTCTCTCTCTGTATCTCTCTATATCTCTCTGTCGCTCCCTGTATGTCTCTGTCCTTCCCTGTATCTCTTTGTCTCTCTCTAGATCTCACTGCACCTCTCTGTCTCTCTCAATACCTCTCTGTCTTTCAATTCACTAACTTATATTAGTATAGGTAAATATACATAACTACCTATGTATGTATGTATGTATCTATGTATGTATGTTATTATATGTACATACATACATACTTTTTTTAAATTAATAGTATATACAAATAATTTACCTTTATTTTGAGACTTTAACCATAAAAATATGACCATTAGAACTCAAGTTATAAATCTATATCCGATTTGCCCAGTCAGCCCTTGACCTACTATTCTACCTCTAGCATGATAATTCACCTTGATTTTGGGAAATTAATCTTGAAAATCTGACCATTGTTACTCGTCAAGTTATAAATTTTGTCTACCTTTTATTCCAGGCACTCACTTAGTTTGACCTTTGTCGATAAAAATCGATTGCGGGTCCCCTGTCCCGCTCACGCAACTCCGTTGCTCCGCTTAGGGTATGTTCAGTCGCCAGGCAGGCGCCCAAGTTAACAGTACCTTTGGGTGAACCGTACGACATGTTTTGATAACTTGTTTCGTTTTTTTTTTTAACTTTTTGAACACTGTTTAGCCGGATACTTAATCAAAATTTAAAAAAACTTCACCTTGAAAATCTGACCATTATTAAAAATGTAACCAACTTGCCAAGTCAATCACTTGACCAAATCAACTCTTTTCTATAAATCTGAGTATCAAATTTGTTGCCCAATGCCCAGCCCAGCCCGTGCTCATATTAACGAAAGCGATTTTTTTAAATTCAATTTTAATTTTTTTTATAAATTAACTTGAAGTTAGCCTAACATTTTACCTTTATTTTAAGACCTTAATCTTACAGATCCGATTAATAGAACAGAAGATATAAGCCAACTAAATAATATACTCTACCCACATCATAGTAAGTTTCATTAAAAAGGTCAAGTACACTTGAATGACATTCTACCTAAATTTTAAGACGATGCGATCATTAGAACAAAAGTTATCAGCCAACCAAACCAACAATGATGGTACCTTTAGGTTTATTACGAATGAGAAATACCTACCACCAACGCACGTGCATATAATAATATAAATATGTATATGTATATATATACCTACAAAAATAGAAAAATTTTCGCGTTTTTTCATTTATTTTTCAAGAAAATTATTTAAGATTTTTTTATGAATTTTTTTTTTTTTAGAACGTTTTAATGTATGAAATCAATGATAGATATATATGTTTTATATATCAAAATAAGCGCTTACTTGTTTGCAAGCGAATAAAAGTCATTTGATTAAAATCCGTTATTCTAGTAAAAAGTAATGAGCATTTTAATGAAGCAAACACTATGCCGCAAAAAGCATGTTATAAATAAATTAATTTCAAAATTTATTTAATATCTTAATTCTTGTTGGACTTAGAACCTTAAGATGTTCAACAAATATTTAGATAATATATTAATAAATAATATGTGGTAAATTTTTTTTCTCTATTTTGAATATAACATATTATTTAAAATTTTTTAATCAATCAAAGTGGGTGTAAAAAAACATTAATTCAATTTGTTTTTACATTTTTTTCATAATTGTCACGGAAATTTGATATAGTTTTTTACATACATTTAATGTTTGTTCTAATGACAGTATTTTAAGACTTTAATCTTGAGAATCCGTTAAGAATTTTAGGAGTTATTAATTAATTGATGATGGCATGTCTGATGATTTTTTTGATTAAAATCGATTTTTATCGTTAAATTTAATTTAAATCCCCCTCCCGCCGCACTTGTTGAATTTACCCCTATAACACCATTGACTTTTTTATAGATAAGGGTTGGGGCTACAATATTGTAGAACATAATATTTTGAAATTCGTAAAATTTTCATCAACTTTTCGATTTTTAATACAGAAAATTGAATTGATGACCTCTTTACCACCCCTTTTCGTATAGAATGCTTCCCCCCTCCGCAATAATTTTTATACAGAATTATAGCTTAACATTTAGTGATTATTTTAATATCTTAATCTTGAAGATCGGACAATTAGAAGAGAGGTTATGAATTATTTAATCCATCAATATGATTTGGATTTTCTGATTTTGTTAAAATAACGGGTAATCTGCCACTGGTCGGTGGTGGTTGGCAATGAACAAATGGGGTAGTTTCGATTAAATTTAATGGATTTTTTGATTAAATTAAAATTAAAATTGTGATGGTTTTATAGTATGTAGATTAACAAATGAGGTATCAAATTAATTGTTATCATATTGCCGTGCGGACTAAAGAAAAAAGAAACTCATGCGTACATGCACTGATGAGTAATAAGCTTATATGTAAAACTACTTTAATAATCCCGTTAGTGGTAAAAAAAAATGAAATAAAATTAAAATAAAATTTTAATCAATAGATTCTATTAGGTGTGAAAATTTCAACCTTCTATGACAATTAATTAAAACGGTATTGTGAGAAAACCGTAAAAAAGTGTTTTTTTTAATTTTTTAAAATTTTTTATACTTGAATAACTTTTTGAAATGGTACTTTAGAAATCCAATTTTCACCAAAATCATGTAAATCCATAATCTCTATAAGATTGTATAATTTCATATTTCTATCTACCCGCATTAAAAAGATAAAAAATAAAGATTGTTAAAAAAACAAAAAAAAAGTTTAGTATTTTTGAAAAATTGCGTGTGTCAAAAATACGATGTAAATAAAAATTTTGTATTACACGCCTAATTTTTATTTCTATGCTCTATTCAAAATAGTAAATATGATAAAAATCAACACACCCCCCGATTTAATATAATTTATTTGTGAAACATTGATTTTTGAGATTTTGCGTTTTAAACGTTGGTAAGTGTGAAGATAATTTTTTATAATTTTTTTAACCCCCCTGACACACCTTAGAATTAAAAAATCTATAAATTCTATATAAATTAATAATTTTATTTCAACCCATTTAGAAAATAGAAATCCGACTTTACCCTATTTAAACCTAAGTTTACCCTATTAGTTTTTGGAATTTCAAAAAATCCCTTCTTAGTGTGCACTTTCAAATATGTAGTATTCGAAAAAAATTTTTATATATATTATATATATTACACAGTAAGCTGTACAATGATGAGTTAATGAATGAGTCAGTGAGTGAGTGAGTGATAAACATTCGTCTTTATAATAATTTAATTGGCCTGAGGTCTATTAATGTATTTTATATTCCTAGTTTGGACCGGTGGGTATACTTCCATTTTTTGGTCAGGTTTGGGACCAGTCGGCCGTGGGGGTGCGTTATTCCCTTGAATTTTTTGAAAGTTTTTTCGGTTGAAATTTCTTGCAACAATTTGTGTTTGGGGAAAAGGAGAATAACCCGTTTGAGGAAAAGAAAAAGGAGAAGAGGAATAACCTACCCCCTAGAAAAGTGGTTGAGAATAATTGTTATTTTACTATTGTGTCCACCATGAAGCGAATTACTACGGTAGCTTATGTTTTATATTTCGAGACAGGCCGTATGTCGCCTCTGGAAGTGTTCTAGGTTTCTGTATTATGAGGATCTTAGAGATCTCACCGTTGAGACCACGGATGAAGACATCAAGAACCCTATTTCTGTACGTCTCGATAAGAGCACTTACCGCTTCCTGGGTAAGGGATTCGTTTTTGATTTTATTTATCATGAGCGAAAACATTCGTTCATTTGCTCCACGAATGTTTCTCGTACATTTTATTAACATGCATTTGTAAATTGCACGAAAGATATTTTGAAAGTAAAATACAAATGTTTTCGTATATCTTACAAAACTTTCGTATTCCTAGAAAATCAGAAAACTAATAAATTTTGTACAATACATATACGAAATATTATTGTGGAATGATTAATGAACGATCTAGCTATAGTAACTTAACAAATACGTTTGTACGATTTACGAAACATTTGTGGTTTAGGATCCCTTATTTTTGTAGAATACACGATTGCTACGAAATGCTTTTGTTAATATTTTACAATTAGATCGTTCATTTTGCGAGTTTTAATGATTTTAAACTACGAAAGTTTCGTATACTACACACACATAGTCATAGAAGCATACGAAACACCATCGTGTACTCTACAACAGTTTTGTGAAGCATAGAACTGTATTCGTGCTGCATTAAAATTATTATCATTTGTTATGATGAATTTTTCACTTTATTGGTTGAATATAGCAAATCTTTGTAGTAATCACAAGTTTTTAACATTGGCACAGAATGCATAAATGTGTTTTTCTTTCGTAAGATGGATTTAACCACAAAATTAAAATAAAAAAAAATTGGTTAATTTTTCACGTTTGTTTGTTTTAAAATAAATTAAAAACAAAAAATTCAAATGTTAATAAGTTTTCATCGTCAAAACACCTTTGTTTCTTCTTTTGCAACTATAAAAAAATGGTCATTTTGCATAATGTTTTATTTCATTGAATAGCGCAATACTATCCACCTTAAGAGGCCTCCACCCAAAATGTCGAAGTCAGATTCGAAGATCGGAACTTCGAATAAAAATAACGACGAAAAACTCGTCACACCGAATTTGTTCATTCAACATGTTTGAACTTCGAAAGTCGCGTTTGTGTTGGAGATACAGATAATTATACCTTTGCGTTGTGTGTGAAGTATTAGCAGGTATTTCATTCATTGCAAGATCGGTGGAACATTTAAGCAAGAAAAAAGTTATTTCTTATACCTAGAAGCTCCAATATATGTTGCAATAAGGTATCCATATATGTATATACCAGTGGCGTGGCGTCCATATAACCCGATTCCTACCAGGTTACCTATTTAATTTTCTACTAAACAACGATGTTTACTAAATATGAAACAACCTTGCCACACAACAATGTTTATTAAATAAAGAGCAACATAGCACCCACGGGGAATTCTTAATATGTATCTATTCATTAAATCCTACACAAGTTGCACACTCCAGCAACTCAATTGAACTATTTTCAAGCACACAAACACACACGTCAATATTATTAGTATTCGTATTCGTATACTGAAAATAGTTCAATTGAGTTGCTGGAGTGTGCAACTTGTGTAGGATTTAATGAATAGATACATATTAAGTATTGCCCGTGGGTTCTATGTTGCTCTTTATTTAATAAACATTGTTGTGTGGCAAGGTTGTTTGTTATTTAGTAAACATCGTTGTTTAGTAGAAAATTTAATAGGTAACCCGGTAGGAATCGGGTTATATGGACGCCACGCCACTGCTGTCTACACTCTACACTGCACAGTCCACACTCTCTGTGCATTAGCCAAAGCCAAGGCAAGGCAACCCGAAATATGTTTGGGTCGACTCTGTTCAACGCCCGCTTTCTTATACAAAATAATAACACGCTTTTCTTCGACTTATTTGTTGAATTTTGTGTGTATCTTATCTTCAATCGCTGTGCTGTGGTGAATTGATTGAGGTCAGTTATACAGCTCTCTGTTTCACTTAATGATTCTCTGCGTTTGTCTGTCTCTGCTCAAAGTTTGGTCTCGTATGCAAAAAATAACACGATCTTTTTCGAGTTACTTGGTGAATTCTGTGTGTATCTCGTAGCAGCGGCTGTTATAGAACAACAGTGGCTGTTAAAGAACAGCAGTGGCTCTTAAAGAACAGCAAATCTTGCATTATTTGAGCTGCTCAGTTTTATTGCTGTTTGCAAAATTCAGTTGGCAAGGCTTTAGAAATTAATTAAATAAAGGTTATTTAAGTAAAACTGTTCACAGTTGGTTTTTTTGTTTTATTTTTTGGCATTTTTTGCTGTATTTTATTGTTGATAGCATGAATGTTATACATTTTTTAACTTTGTTGCACAATAATTCATAGAAAATTTTATTTTTAATTTTTTATACATAGATATTCGTAGAAGCTCCCTATTTTTTCTTCATATAGGAAGCATTAATTTAAATTTCCCTATTGTATTGTTTTCTTGAGGCCACTTTCATTATGCTTTAAGATTATTGTAAATTTAAAAATCAATGACTGGAAGTAAATACTTATAAAATTCGGAATTGAATTGTTTCGATTGTTTGTTGTGGAAAGCTGAACTGCAATGCATTGTCTAATTTTGGCTACATTCATACATATTAATATGTTTAAGAATTTACTTTTGCAGGTATGTATAATTAATCTTTTAATTATTACAACGACTTACCATTTGAAATTGTTCACGCCACGCCACTGGTATATACATATCTACGTATAAAGGTTTATCATAAAGCGGAAAATTGGTGATGTTGACCTTGAACTTGAATGTTTCAGATTTTTGTAGAGTAGAGTGTTGTCGTAGGTAGAGGGATATACTTTTATTAAAATTTGAGATTTCAACTTATGTAGGTTTATAATTATGTAGGTACGTACGTACATAGACAGGTAAGTACATTATTTTTTTGTAACTAGCTACATGTTTTGATATACATACATAATGAAGGGAAACAAACATTTTTTGATATTATAAAATAACCTGGGGATTTTTTTCCAATTTATATTCCTGGATAAAAATAATGTAATTTTAAAGTAAGTATAACGTTTACAAACAGTCAAACTTAGATAGGTACCTAAATATGTAGGTAGGTATGTACATACCTTCACTTGATATTAAATTTATATTTGAAATCGAAATTTTCATTTGCAAATAAGTGTTTCTTTGGTAAAGTTGACTTAAGATAATTAAAAAAATTGAACCGTTTTGAAGAATATTTTGAAAACGAAGAAGTAAATAAAATACCATACCCCACTGTTTATTAAAATCGTTGGGACTTATTTCATAATGAACTAAGTCCCAAATGAACTAACGAAATTTTGGTGGGAGTTAGTCTAGTCACTTCCTAGATTACAAATATCCATTTTTTGAGTTAATTTTTTTTAAAGTTTTGGAAAAAAAACTTCTTTACCAACTTGTTTTTTATTTTTTAGAACTGGCACTTCCTAGATCACGAATATGCATTTTTGAAGTCGCTAGGTCACTTAGTTTAGCCGCAAGTCAAGTTTAAAGGTGTCAACATTGACGGCTCTAGCCAGTGGCATGGCGTAGCGTGGCAGGGGCAAGGAGTGCACAGGCCCCGGGTGGCACTTTGCTTGGGGACAGCAATTTTCCCAAATAAGGGGCGGCAAATTTTAAACAAGTATATCCGGGAGGCAATTTTCTAGGGGCGGCAATTTTTTAAAATATTAATCAAAACAGACGTTAATGTAAAAGATTTTTGTATGCTGTTTTTATATTTTCTTTTCATTTAGATCCAATTTTAGTGGCGTTAGTGTAAAAGATTTTTGTATGTTCTGTTTTTAAATATTTTTTTTTGTCATTTGGATCCATTTTAGGGGCGGAAAATTTCCAAAATTTTCGGGAGAGAGTTTCCTAGGGGCGCTAATTTTTAAAAACATGTATTTATCAAAACAGGCGTTAGTGTTAAAAGATTTCTGTATGTTCTGTTTATGTATTTTATTTTCATTTGGATCCATTTTTATCAAAATGGATACATTTTATCAGTCCAAAGAAATTATTTAAAAGTTTTCGAGCGTTGACACAGCCAATAATTGCAATTCTCCTTCAATTTTAAGAAGGGAAATAAATCTACTCCATCACTTTTGAGCTATTTTTTTTTTTTTTTTTTAATTTCAAACCAAAATATAAAAGTAAATGCCCTGGAGCCTTATTCCGTAAAACAAAAACAATCGAACGATATCGTTTTGGCAATAGCTGTCCCTATCTTTCCCTTTTGCTGTGATAGAGACGGGTATTGAACCCTACTCGTAAGTCGTGAGAGTGAGACTACAAAAAAAAAACCTTTGGTTTGTTTTGATTGATTCAATGTGAGTTGGCTCATATATCGCTCACTTTTATCACCGAAAAATTTTAATTTTCAATAAATTTAGTAATTATTCTGAAATGTCAAATGGCACTTTCGCATAACCTAATGTTAGCATTTTTTGTTTATTACTGGTTAAAAACTCAAAAAAATTTATCAGAAATTGTTCTGAAAAATATTAAAATAGGTGATAGAGTTTTGCTCAGTAATATCTGAATCTTTAAAAAAAATTAAAATTAGCTAGCTGTGGTAAATTTATCACCTTTTATTGCACACTAAAAAACAAGCGAACCGTTTTTGATAAAACTGGTGTTAAATAATTCAATTGTACTTCCAATAAAAAAAAATTAAAATACAACAAGGTAAGTTGCTTCACTTGATTTTTTTTAACAAAAAAAAAATAGAGGCTTCAAAAAAAAGTTGCTAGGGGCGGCAAAAACCCACGCTACGCCACTGTCTCTAGCACGTCTAGTTTAGCCGCAAATCGCGTTTAAAGATAAAAGTCGATTTTTCATATAATGCGATGCATCAAGGTGGCACTTCTTAGGTTACGAATATGCATTTTTTGAGTCGCTAGGACGCTAAGGTTAGCCGCAAATCTAAAAAACATTTTTCGAAAGTTTTGAAAAAAAAAATCTGTTTTTTGATTTCAGAGTAATTCCTGAATTTAACTCAGTTCTTTTACCAAAACGCGTTTAAGAAATAGAAAGGGGGATAAAATCCTTGGAACCCGCGCAGCGGGCCTGGGCAGGTACTTTTTTGAAAGAAAATAAATACAAAGATTAATTTTTAATCATTTACACTAATTTGGTACCTACTGTCAATGATTTAATTTATTCAATGCATATTTGATCTTAATAGATACAATCTCAGATTTGCTTTGTACCTTTGCAAAATACGAATTCAAATGCAAAGTTCTATTTTCAAAAATAGTCTGAAAAATTGAAAATCTAAAAGTTTTTGCAATTTGCAAATTTTGTGAAACACTTTGTACTTTTACTTTGCAGGAAATTATTTTTTTGCAAAGTTGCAAAGTGCAAAGTGAAAAGTGTTTGGTGAAATAGGTCCCAGGTCGTTATTTTGTATTACAAAATTCTGTATGACCAAAATTCTGTAAATGGATTGAAAATTCTGTATGAACATAATTCTGTATTTCATTATTCTGTAAATCCATTATTCTGTATTCCCAAATTCTGTAAGTTCAAAATTCTGCAAATCAAAGTTCTAAAATCCAAAATTCTGTTTTTTTAAATTCTGTAAAACCATAATTCTGTATTTCAAAATTCTGAATTCCAAAATTCTGCATTTTAAAATTCTAAAAATTATAAAAGAAAAATTGTTTTGATAGTGAAAAAGTGCGCATTCCAAAATTCTGTAAATTAAAAAAGAAAATTGTTTTGATAATGAAAAAAAGTGCGCACAGTGTTTTGAAATACAGAATTATGGTTTTACAGAATTAAAAAAACAGCATTTTGGAATACAGAATTTTGTAAACCGAATTTGGGCACTTATAGAATAATGACCCCAAACCAAATTCACCCCAATTTACAAAATTTTATTTATTTTTTACTAATCTTGCTTCACATGAAAATTTTTGGGGCCATATTTCATGCAAACAAAAGATCTGAATAATTCTGAATACCTATGGTCTTATTTATAAAAGTTGTCTAACTTTGGACAACTGTCCAACTTTGGAAAATGTGTTTAAAAACCTTGTTTATTGTTGTTTTATAGCTGCCTAACTAAGACACCAGAGTAGATTATCCTAACCGTGAATAATATGATATTTATTTTTGTTAAATAAAGCATATTTCCACCAATTTGAAAATAGTTGGACAGTGTCTAAGTAGACAAAAGTTTTATAAATACGACGGCTAGTTTCCTTTTATGGCTAGTAGTTGTATCAATTATTCAAACATACCTAGTTATATTCTTCTTTACAACCCTAAGGCCTACGAGGCAGTTATTTACCTATGAGAAAGAAATCATTTAATTTTCTTCAAAAAATTTTATAGGAAGCTACCTAATCATTTTTTTGAGAAGTGAAATTATCTACATAATACCTAGTATGTCCCCTCAAAAAAAAGATCAATTTCTTAGACACTGAAAAAAATTATCAATTTTAGGTAACTTACTTATTTATCAGATTTCTGGCTTGATTGCGTTGCGTTGTCTTCTAGCTCCTTCGTGTGGGATTTGGTTTGCCCATCTTTTTCACTTCACTATTATGTACCTGTTTTCAATAAATATTTTTCATAAAACTTGAATCTAAATGTATGTATTCCTTATATGGCTTTCCCATAGTGATACCCGAAAATTCCCTTTTTCCCTCGCCTTTGTTAAAAATATCCCACATTTTACCCACTACTGAATAAATAAATTATATTTCATTGAAATTCAGTTTCGTATTTTGTATTTTATTAGGAAAAATATAATCCCCTACATTTTGATTACGCAGTAAAGTTTAGAAACAAACATGCATTCCGCATTGGTAAAAAATATAAATTTTGAAAATTTACATTGAATGCACGAGTTTAACTATTTGCGACAAAAAAAGGCAAAAATAAAAGCACAGAAATTAAAAAAAAAAATAAGCTCAATGAAACTCAAATGACATTTACTATCGAAAAGCATAGTTTTCGTTTATAATTTAGTTGTGTAATTTGTGTATGGGATTTTACGTTTCGCATCAGCAGCGTCAGCCGAGTGAAATGGATTAAAATTTCGAATACATTTTATCCGAGGTTAAAATTTGACATTTCCACGTACAGATTCACCATATAGATTTATGCCAAAATGAAAATGAACGCATCCAGGGCCGGCCCCAGCCAAAATTGTGCCCTGTGCAAGATTTATAGTAAGCGCCACTTTTTATATTTGCACACATATATACACATAGCAAATGGTAGTACATATTTGTTTGCGCAAGATCAGATTACTTTGGTGTTAGGCAATAACGCCCAAGAAAATAACTCTTAAATCGATTTGGAAATTTCGCCCAAATTTTTTTTTTATCGACCAAAAAAATGGAAATATGTAGATATCGCCGACATTTATATCTTTCCAAATCTTAAGTTGGAAATATCGCAAAATATTTTTAATGTAAATTGTTTTTGTAAAATTTGGGCGTTATTTCATCAATTTTGTGCGATATTTCCAAACTTTTTTTTTTTTAATTTGGGCGTCCTTTCATAAATTTTGGGCGATATTTCCAAAGTGAAATATCAATGATAAGAAATCGCGGCGCATATACAGTTAGGTTTTTTTTTTGGGCGATATTTCCAATTCTGGGCGTTATTTCCCGTTTGACTTTTAAAATTTTTATTTTGGGTGTTTTTTCCTTTAAAAAAAATTAAAAAATTGGCAATAACGCCCAAATCGAGCAAAAAAAAAAACAACAACAAATGTTCAGAATTTTTTTGGGCGATACTTCCAAATCGATTTGGTCGTTATTTCCTTGGGTGTTATTGCCTACCGCCAATTACCTATTCTTGCTCCTGGTAATGCGCCCCCAGAATTTTTGCATTCGCACATCTTGCACATATGGTTGGTCCGGCCCTGAACGCATATATTTAGAATGAGTTTTTTCTAGACATGATAACGTTTTATTTGACCCTATACGACAGAATAGGGATTGTGTCTTTTCACTACCCCATGACGATGATTATGTGGGTGAGGAGCTTTGTTCCCTTCATCGATCTCAACATCGTCATGGGGTAGTGAAAAGTCACAATCTAAATAGGGTCTTTGTTCATTGTCCGATAAATTTTTTTTTTAATATAATATATAGCATAACGTAAAATCCCTTATTTTTGTACTATGAGGTGTGAAAAATACCTTTTTCCCTTTTAGCTTATTTTAAACGTGAAATTCTCTCAAAAAAGGATAAATCCCACGATCTGGCATCACTGTATCCACCGCGCGTATCGCCAAGCATAACATTTATTCTGAATGCAAATGTATTATTTCAGTCTCAAATCATATTTTTTGTCCACTTGTTCATACAAAAATGCCAACAAAAATAGATTTGGGAGTTTGAGACTGACATTATGCTTCTCTAATATTAGCCAATGTGTTCATAGGCACCCGGAGGGTGAAGCAAGGGTGGTCAGTTGCCCCCTCTTGTTCTGAATAATTACACGTTTCCAAAATATTTTTAATTTTTTACAATGGACTTTTGAATAATACGACTTGTTCCTTGATTTTTTTTCTATTGCAGTCCATGTTTTGCCCCACATTTAAAAAATCTCCTTAGCACCTATGCCCACCCCTCCAAAAATCCTGCGGGCGCTAATGAATGTGTATAGTATTTTTCTGTCTTATAACATACAAAAAACCATACAATACAACAAATTACTTCTACTCCTTTGATTCATTTCAGACCAGATACCCACCACATACATATATGTACTCATCGCTTCCCAACCGCTTTTTACAATAGCGCTCAATATCATCAACCACCCTTCCAGTTGGTTTCTGCTCTCATGCAAACAAATACTTACTCGCCTCGCCAGTCGCCTCTCATATCCGTAATACTTTTTTGTTTATGTTCCAACAAAAAAAAAAGTATGTTCAAAAAATAATTCCTTGTGGCAAATAGATGAACTAAAAACGGCCGTTAAAATAAAGTAACGACGTTTGTATAAAAAATAAGACTTTTTTAAAATGTGTTATTTTGGATTAATAGGTTCCTTTTTGATAAACTTTTTTTATTGAAACAATTTCAGAAAGCATTAACATCTTTGAAAAGTTGTGTTGCATTTTTCATACAACTACGCATTCAAAAATGCATTAGAAATTGAGCAATTTTTACGTTTTTCAAGAGATGATTATTCAAAAATAGGGGCAAAAATTAAAAATCCGCTCCAACGGATTTCAAGTTCTGCGTGTTACTTATAAAATGACGTTAAAATAATATGTATTTCCCATTTCAATTTCTCAGAAACTTTATAGTCCTCTGAGCAGTTTTGTGAAATTTAGGGAAAGAGGCAACTAGAATATTAAAATTAAATATGATAAAATGAAAAAAAATAAAAAAGTGTCTCGACGCTTTTTAAGCTAAAATATCATTCTTTCATAAACAATTTAGTTTTTTACAATAACTGTTGTATTGACTTCTCAAACTTTACAGCCATTTGCCCAATTTCACGTTTTTCTCAAAATGTTGGGTGGAGGCCTCTTAAAAGGATTAATAAATTCACATTCGTCAATTATTTTATACTTATAAAAATTAAACAGTGAATACACTTACACAAATGCAATTATAACTTCTTTTCTTTCGTTTTTTGTGTTTAGTTTCAAAAGCTAAAACTACTTCAATTTTTTACTTTCAAGTTTATTCGTTTTTTTGACTTGGTTTTTATTTACTTCCTTATTTTATTTATTTTGGTTTTATTGACGATTTCATTTTTTTTTTTCACTTTATTAAATTTATATTTCACGTTTTATTCCGAATTAATAAATATTTTTACTTCTTTTTTTTCAATTTTACTACGGCCGGGCGGCGCGGCGGTCAAAAAGCAAGTGAGCACGTTCCGAGTAAATGAAATTGTGTGAAAATAAATTGTTTCTGCATTTTGCGAATGGTAAAGAGTATGACTAATATCACAAAAAAGATCGTAATTAGTACAAATGCATGTGTGAAAACACAAAACGTTCGTATAATATATGAAAATACATTGATAGCATAACGACTGTTTTCGTGAATTTACAAATTAGTAAGCATTAGTAAGCATTTATGTAATTTCTTTGGTTCCCAACAGGTAGATTCAAGATTTGTTTAGAAAAATGTCAAAAAGAAAACAAGAAAATACATTGCTGAAATACATGTTCAAGAAAACTAATCCAACTCTTGATGTGGAGAGTAGTAAATCTTTGGATAAAAGTCCTTTTTTACCTGTTCCTGATCCACAAAACAAAAATGACGGTTCTGAATGTATTAACTCCATTAGTACAGATATTTCCCAAGAAAACGTTGAACAAGCTGATACAGATATTTCTCAAGATAATATTCAAGAACATATATTAGATTTGGGTAAGTTTCTGTGTTCCAAAACCAAAATTGAAGATGATGAGAAGTATAAGCTGTTAACTTCGCCTTGGAGACCCGATAAAACATTTGCTTTCCCTATAACTGACACCAAAAGGAAACTTAAATTTCAAATGCATTAGTTTGATAAATTCTCATGGCTTGTTTATACGACAAAAGGGGAGCAAGGTGCCTTGTGTAAATATTGTGTTCTCTTCTCCAAAGAATGTGCGGGTAAAGGCTGTCATCAAAATTTAAAGTGCCTAGTTACAAACCCTTTAAACAAATGGAAGAATACAATAGAAGATTTTAAACGCCACAGTGAATGTCAATACCATAAAACCTGTCTGTTAGCAGCTGATAACTTTGTAAATGTGCACAAACGTTTACAAAAGAACATCATAAGTCAACTTGACACTGGGCGTGCTTTTCAAATTGCAGAAAATAGGAAAAAACTGGTTCCCATTGTTGAAACTATTAAAATTTGTGGACGGCAAGAATTGGCCTTAAGAGGGACATGTGACTCTGGACCAATAAAATTTAATGAGGCAGAACCAAATATAAACGATGGTAACTTCCGGGCTTTGCTACGAATGAGAAGCAAATGTGGTGATACAAATCTTAAAAAATATTCTGAAAGTTTGTCGTTGAACGCTACGTATTTAAGCCCAACTATTCAAAACGAATTAATCGCTATATGTGGGGAAATCGTTCAGACAAAAATAGTGCAAGCTATAAATTCTGCAGAGTGTTTCGCTGTTCTAGCTGATGAAACTACTGACATTTCACGTAAGGAGCAAATGTCAATTTGTGTTCGATACGTCGATTATAAAGACGATATTTTTACCTTACGTGAAGACTTTTTGACATTTATTCATGTAGAAAACACTACGGGAAAATATTTAGCCAGAACAATTCTCTCTGCACTTCAAACCATGGGCATAAATTGCAGCAATTTGATTGGACAAGGGTACGATGGTGCTTCTGCTATGAGTGGCAGTTTTAACGGAGTACAAGCTGTAATGGTGCTTCTGCTATGAGTGGCAGTTTTAACGGAGTACAAGCTGTAGTACGCGAGTCTCATCCAGAAGCATTGTACGTGCATTGTAGTGCACACTCTTTAAATCTGGCCTTAGGACATTCCTGCCAAATTCAGTCTATTCGTAATACTATTGGTATCATAAAATCCGTTGGGAATTTTTTTAAATTATCTTCAAAGCGCACACATTTGTTGCAGGAATTCATTAAACAGAATTATCCGCAAAATAGCTGGAAAAATTTAACTGCAATGTGTGAAACTCGCTGGGTGGAAAACCATGATGGATTGATGAGATTTAAGAAAATTTTTAAAGCCATAATTTATGCTTTGGAAGAGTTGTGTAGTGATAAAGACTCTGAAACTTCATCGAAGGCAAGCTGCTTTTTAAGATCTATTTTAGCTAGTGATTTTGCAGTAAGTTTGAGCGTTTTGTTTACGTACACATTGCCACTTTGTAAGATCTTACAATCCCCTTCATGTGACTTAGTATCTGGATTGGAGCATGTGGAATTAATATCAAACACGTTACAAGGAATTCGAGAAAATAGCATCACGGAATTCAAAGTAATTTTTGAGACTGCACAAAACTTACTTAATGTTGCAGATGAGAAACTCAAAATTCCACGAATAGTATCAAGACAACACCATAGGCAAAACGTTAGCACAACAGATCCTGAAACCTATTTTAGGATAATCATAATGATTCCTCTTTTAGATGATTTCTTAAGTCAGCTTAAAATGAGATTCGAAAACCATAAGTCCATAATTTCCTCTTTGTGCATTCTGATTCCATCAATTCTGGGCAAAAATGAACAAAGTTTTAACGAAGACAGTTTCAAATTTTATAAAAAACTTTTGGATTGGGACACTTTAAATGCTGAATATATGCTATGGAAGACAAAATGTCATAAACAACTCGACGAACAGCGGTCAAAGAGTGCAATAGTAGCTCTTGGGGAGTGCAACAAGGATCTATTTCCTAACATCCACAAGCTTTTAAAAATTCTGGCAACATTACCGGTTTCCACATGCACACCAGAAAGAACATTTTCTACAATGAAACGTCTGAAAACTTTTTTAAGAAATTCTACCGGTGAAGAAAGACTAACAGGATTGGCGTTAATGTCAGTTCATCGACAAATTGAGATTGACACTGAGAAAGTTATCGATGTATTTGCAGCTAAAAAGGCCAGAAAACTGAATATTGTTTTGTAAAAATGTGTAATAATACTATTTAATATTGATGTTATGTACCTACCTAATAAATAACAACATAAATTGGAACTGTATGATTATCTTTTATATAAATAATAACCTTGTCGTAAATTTTTCTGCTCAGTACCTATTTAACGGAACTATAATGGAAGCATGATATAAACATATGTATATGCATAAACCTACATGCCCAAATGTTGAAAAAAAAAAATTGTTTATGATATGGTTGATTTTCGGCGATGGGCTACTCTAGTTTTGATTACTAATTGGTGAATTTGGTTTTTCCGAATAATTATATCCCCCCCCCCCCGAAAAAATTGTCTGGCTACGGCCTTGATTGTATTAGTAAACTTACAAAATTTTTGTAGTTTAACAAAATCATTCGTAAAAATATTCGCAAATTGAATATGCGTAATTCTGCTTTCCCTGAAAAAAGATATATTGATAAAAGATATATTTACAGATCACGAAACATTTGTGTGAAAAGGAGTTACAAATGTGCTTTCGTAAATAAAAGTTTCTCATATTTCTGAATTTTTTGATCTCTATGTTGGCTACGAAAATTTTTTTTTATTTTACAAAATTTCGTATATTAAACGAAAACTCAATCTACGAAAATGTTTTGTAGTGAATTTACATAATATTTTTGTGGGTACTGTGTGGGGTTACCGTCAAAGACTTGTAATTCCTTCACGCAATCTGTTTATCTGTTTCAATTCTTCCTCATTCTGAGAAGGATTTAAAACAGTGGGCTGATTGCCCAAAGTCAGCAGCAGCTATTTGCGCCGCCCGATTGTCCTCAAGTGACTTAAGACGTCGACTTACTAATAAAACAAACGATTTTAAATTTAAAAAAGATTTATTTAACAAATTAATCAACCGCTCGAGTTGCTCGTCACAATAAGATTGATTGGACTTAGCCTAATTCCTATCCTACGATGCACCGTTGCACGATGGCGATTTCAGAGTCATCATATTAAAATATGCTGACCGCGCACTACTGGTCAATGACCAGCCAATCCACCAGCAGCTTGAGTATCCGGTGTCGGTGAATGAAAGGCAATGCATACCGTTACCTGTGGGAACAGGTTCACCCATGAATTGATGACACAGCAGTTATCTATTTTGCACATGTACCGTTACCTGTGGGAACAGGTTCACGCCATGAATTGATGACAAAGCAATTATCTATTGTGTGCATGTCCGAGGCGTCATGCGTCGTCATAACTTGTAGAAAAAAGAAAAATTATATACACGCATCTATCTGTCAACAGCGCCGCTGTTGCCTTGGTTCTCAACAACCACGTTACCCGTATAGTAACGTATGATATCATATCAAACTAATTTTAGTTATATTAAATTGTGAATTAAAGAAGAGCAAAAATACATGTATGTATAATCTATACGCACATTCAAAAGGTATTAGGTGATGGGTGTAAACACCCAGTAAAAATTATCTACTCTCAACGGTTATCTAGAAATTCAAATTTTTGTATGTACATAATTTCTAATTAATTATATCAAACGACACATTTTCAGCCATCTCCTAAAAGATACAATTATTATGAAGAAAAGCAATATTTATAAAAAAATAATGCTCAAATATCTTCACTAAACGGTACGTCCGTTAGAAAGTTAGAAGTTTTTAACCTAAGATCAAAATTTATAATCTCTAAAGCGGCAATTGATGAATGGGAATTAACACCCGCGGGGTTAATTCCACTTTCAAATGGCCATAAAACCCGTGAGGGTTAAATCCCAAATATAAATGGAAATAAGGCCCGCGTAAATTAATAACAAGGTTTATTATCAAGGAACAAAATTATTTTTTTCATTTATTTTACGAAATAAAACAAAAAACACTTTTTTGGTTTTTTGCTTGTTTACATTAATACAGTGCTAGCACCCAGCATTACGGCGTATAAACAGTAAGGTATGTATGGGGAGGCAGGCTTCCCTCCTGCAACCCCCCTGCTTGGTGACACCAAAGGATTTGGGGTAGGTCCGAGGTTGGGTGTTTGCAAAGTTTCTTTAAATTAAAATTTTTTAAATGCAAAAGAAACTTTGGACACATCCAACCTCGCACCTACCCCAAATCCTATAGTGTGCCCACGCAGATTGGTTGCAGGGGGCAGCATGCCCCCCATACATACCGAACTGTTTATACGGAGAAGTAATTTCCCATGTGAAGGTAGTTCCCGCCAAGTTATCTGTTAAATATTTCATAATTTTTTGAATTTCATTTTTAAAACTCAATTTCTAAAAAGAATTGATATTTTATTTTTGTTAAAGTTTAAGGTTTAAGTACATTTATAAATGCGTAAAACAACATAAGAATTATTTTCCAAACAAAATTTTTATATATTATTTTAAACTTCATATTATATTTATATACTACATATTTCGCCATATTTACACATAATACAAAATCAAGACAATTTTAATTGACGATTCGCAAATACAATGAAACACAAACTACAGAATCAAAAAAAGTGTTGACTTCTGGATACTTCTTCCAGATTACCAAACGAAAATGCTAAAACCGCAGCTTGTTGCTTGTGCAAGAATTTTTGAATGGGTTCAGTAATTCCAGAGATTACTCCCTGCAAGGTATAAGAAACAACCAATCCTATTCGCGTGAAAGTTGGTACTCTGCTATCCGTCGGAGAGGTACCCAAAATGTTTACCAATTAAATGAAATTGAAAAAATAGATTCTCTTGAGAATTTCTGAAAATCAAAACAATTTTTTGTCAAAATTCTTTTTATTGAAAATTTCAAAGTATTAAAAAAAATTTATTTTTTAATGCTTTCTTATGGGAACTGATACCTCGTTGCTAGATGCCTCAGTATGAGAGCTCTCATAACAATACATTTGTTTGTTTTCGTCGCTCTGCTCACTTCTCGCCTTAAGCCTAGTACGCTGCTGATGCGAAACGAAAAATCCCATACAAAAATGACACAACGAAATCATAAACGGAAAATTTCGTTCAGCTTTTCGTTTTGCAGTACGCTGTTCGAAGAGCGAAATTTATAATTGTAGCAGATTATTTGGAGAAGTCTCCGCTCATTTTTCGCACTGAATTAATTATACAGACTATTTATTGTGTGCGAAAAAATGTCATTAGAGTTTTATTTGTGTTTTTTTTTGTTTATCATTTTCTTACATCATGGGTTTCTCTGATTTTTTGCGTTTATGTTTGATTTTGTTTTTGGAATTAGTGAAACTCTCCAAGAATATTTTTCGTTGTATTTTCTCAAGCGTTTCGTTGTCTGGAGATCACAGGAAATTTTCGTTTCGCATCAGCAGCGTACTAGGCTTTAGGCTGAACACATACTGGAGCTGCGAGCAGAGCGGAGATGCGAGAGGTGGGCAGAGCGTCGATGAAAGAAGGAGTTGATCAAAGAATAGGTATCACATACTGAAGCGTTGATAGTCGATTATGAGATTTAAATGAAATGACGTATTTCTATTCTTTTAAAGTTCTTTGCTCAAAAATTGGTACCTATTGAAAAAAAACAGAAGATGAAGTGTTCACTGTCCATGCTTTGAATAAAAGTAGTCGCGAACACGGGGAATTTCATCAGAACTTCGGCTGGGTCCGGGAAGATTTTATGCATATTAGGTCACTTTCATTCTAAGGATGCGATACTACCTTATATTTAGGTACTGTGGATGTACTACATCTTCCATTTTAAACGGTTCCTTCTAGCTGCGAAAATTGAAAAAAAGAAAACTTTTCCATTTATGATTTTTTTCCTACTGTCCTATTCATGCAAAATGTAATCATAAGAACTACATACGAACTCGGGCTTACTAGGTAATTAGAATAACTGTCTATAAAACTATGATATTTACTTGGTTGAATCTCACTGTGCAATGATTGCATTGAAGTAGGCATTCGAACAAATTTGTTTTCTGCGCTATTTTCTTTAAGCATAAGTTTCTAAATTTTGTAAAAAAATGAATTCGAAAGAACTAATAAGTTGTGTTTTTTTCAAAAAACGCGTTGTGGGACCAAAAAGATTCTCAACATCACAACAGATTTCGGTTAGACAAGTTGTGGGATGATGTGGCTGTGGAAATGAATTCGACAAGTGAGTTCATACAAAAAGATTCATATTTTTTTCAGTTTATTGCATATATAGTATTAAAATAGTTTCCCAGTTTACAATTTAAATTCTCTTTTGACATATATATATTTTGTATATATCCCTTATAAAATTAGCTGCATCACCTAACCTATTATTTGATAGATGTCTATTGGTGCTGTTTAAATGGTTAATCTGCTGGTGTTCGCTTAGACAGCCGGTCCCTTCAAGATCAATGATGATATTGTGTAAAACACAGATACATTTTATAATTTTATCCCCCAATTTCGGTGATGTTTCAAAAAATGTTGAATACACCTTTTCGTTTTTAAATCTTATAATCGACTTTCAACGCTTCAGTATGTGATTGTCAGTGCATTGGCATTAATTGTCGATAGAGCTGCACGCGTTATTAAGTGACAAGTAAAAAATAACAACTTGAAGCGATTACGAAGTGTTATGGAGGATGATAATTTCATCCTCCAAGAAAGTCAAGTTCCCTCCAAAACTCTGAAATATTCCAAAATGGATCATTCCATTAATAATGAAAATTATTATCAACCACTCCAAACATTATGCGATGACCGCATGGAAAGTGGAAATAGTGAACAAGGTGAAATTGTGAAACCAAAAGTATCCGTTCCCCCGATCATTTCAATGATCATTGTCATTTCTCAAAAGTTCTCAAAAAGTTATGTGCTCAAGCATTGAATCTTATAATAAAATTGCTGAAGCCCTAAAAAACGAGTCATTTGAGTTTAACTCTCATGAAAAAAAGCAAGTAGACCATTTAAAGGTGTCCTCTCGGGCTTAGATCTCTATGATCACACAACATTAAGGGTGAGTTTGCTTCGCATTTTAATGGTAGTGCGCTGACTAATTGTTACATAATTTTGTTATTTGTGAAGGTAATTTGTAGGTAATAAATATACGCAAATAAGTATATCATTAAAATTATAAAAATATTATACTCAATACTTTTATGAGGAAAGGGAGTGATTTATATTTTAAAAAACTCGAACTCAATTTTCAAAAATGTAGGGCGGCTATAGTGATTAACTTTTTATTTATTTTATTTGGTTTTATGAGAACATAAAACATGTTATAATGAATAGACGTTTAAAAAAAAAAAAAAATAATACTTGAAAAAAAAACTCTTGTGAAATGGTTGAAATTATATCACTTTGAATGAACATTTTTAAGTATAACTTTTATATTTTTTACTTTTTTACAATGAAATAAAAGAAAGATAATAGAATATGACTCCATGCATACAGTGATACCGTTTGAATTAATTTATAGTTTGTTTAACAGGGTGTTTTAATAGAAAAATGTCAATATTACCATTTTTTAACTTCAAAGTCATGGGATTTTTCTGTTTTAATTTTAATATTTCAGATGTTCATTCTCATAATTGGTCTATTAAATTATATAATGAATAGGCTTTACAAAAAAAAAATAATTTAATTTAAACATTAAAAATAGCAATTTAATATTTCCAGATGTGCACTGTTATTGTGAAGGAAGCAGAACCTTCACAACTTTAAGTTGTTTTTATTATTTTTTTTTTTATATATTTTCTACTAGACTCAATAAAAAAAAATCATAAAATTTATTAGTTTTTTTTATATAAATTTTCTAAAAGAGGCCTTCTTTGCGTTTTTTAACAAAAAATAACTGTTTCCACACGCACACAAAGAAGTTTGCAGTTCACAAGAAATCCACTGCACTATCAGCACCAACTCTCTTTATTTTGTTCTTGTTTTTTTGTCATATAATATACTAGGTATGTATATCCATATGGTATAACTATGTAGTTTTTTCTTCTTGTCCCATTTTGCAGCAGAAACAGAAGATATCTATACATACATATAAAAAAAAAAACCTGTTGGAAATGCATTGGTTTTTTCTTCAGTTGACAGTTCGATGTTTGGATAGATATATTGTTAGATAGATGATGGGAGGTGGAGGGTAGTTCAAGTGGAAAAAAAGTATATGGCACATGCGCTCGCATATATTTTTTTCTGTTCTGTTTGTTTTGTGTGTTGGCTGATATAGTTTATTTTCTCCTTTGTTTTCTCATCTCGCAGTTGTGATTTGGATGAATATTTTGTGTCAGGGTTGCTCAGAAAAATTTTAAAGCGAGGGTGGGAGGTCATTCATCATGGTCAAGTGTATAGCACATGCGCTGTCACATTTCTTTGTTTTTTTGTTGACTTATGTCAGGTGCATGTTTTCATTTTTCATTTTTTTTTGCGATCTCAGGGAGAAATATAAAAAGCGTGGAACATACAATTTTGTTTCCGCTGGATAGACATGATGTGAATGTGTCGTTGGAGAAGTTGTGTTTGGTTTAATTTCAAGTGGGTATGTATAATGTATATAAGTCTTTCGCGGTGGTACATTATTATTAAATTTAGTAGGGTAAACTTAGGTTTAAATAGGGTAAAGTCGGATTTCTATATTCTAAATGGGTTGAGATAAAATTGTAATTTTTTATGCAATTCATAGATTTTTTAATTATAAGGTGTGTCATAGGAGTTAAAAAATTACAACAAATTATTTTAACACTTACCAACGTTTAAAACGCAAAATGTCAAAAACCGATGTTTCACAAATAAATTATATTAAATCAGGGGGTTCACTGATTTTTATTAGACTCACTATTTTGAAAAGGAGATGAAAAAAAAAATTAGGCATTTTTATTCAAGTCGTATTTTTGACGCACGCAATTTTTCCAAAACACTAATTTTTTTTTACGTTTTTTTCACACTTTTTATTTTTTATCTTTTTAATGAGGGTAGATAGAAACAAGAAAATTTAAGGTTCTTATAGAAATTATGGATTTACATGATTTTGGTGAAAACTGGATTTCTTAAATATCATTCAAAAAAGTTATTCAAGTATAAAAATTTTAAAAAAATAAAAAAAACCCTTTTTACGGTTATCTGACAATATCGTTTGAATTAATTGTCATAGAAGGTTGAAATTTCCACAGCTAATAGAATCTATTGATTAAAATTTTATTTTAATTTTATTTCATTTTTTTTTACCACTAACGGGATTATAAAAGTAATTTTACATATAAGCTTATTACTCATCAGTACATGCACGCATGAGTTTCATTTTTCTTTAGTCCGCATGGCAATATGATAAAAATGAATTTGATATGTCATTTCTTAATCTAACGGGTGATTTTTTAAGAGGTTTAGAACTTTTTTTAAAAAAAAAATACAAAAAATTCGAAAAAATGAATGAAATATTTATTTGAATCGATAGTTTGAACCTTGCAATTTAATGTTTAAAGATAATTTCATGCAAATGTTGACCGCGGCTGCGTCTCAGGTAGCCCATCCGCTGAGTCCAATTTTGGCATACTCTTTCACACATATCGGCCGGTATCTCACGAATGAATGCATGGATGTTGGCTTCCAGTGCGTCAATCGAAGTGGGCTTGTCCCTATAGACATTAGCCTTGACATACCCCCACAAAAAATAGTCTAATGGTGTCAAATCGCACGATCTAGGCGGCCAATTGACCGGCCCGAAACGTGAAATTAACTGTTCACCAAACTCGCCTCGCAATTGCGCCATTGTTTCGCGTGCTGTGTGGCATGTGGCACCGTCTTGTTGAAACCACATATCATGCAAGTCAAGAACTTCCATTTCGGGCAAAAAAAAGTTTGTTATCATCGCTCGGTAGCGTTCACCATTGACAGTAACGCTGCGATTCGCATCATCTTTGAAGAAATATGGCCCAATAATGCCGCCGGCCCATAAACCGCACCAAACAGTGGCTTTTTCGGGATGCATTGGTAGCTGTTGCAATGTTTCTGGCTGATCTTCACTCCAAATGCGGCAATTGTGCTTATTTACGTACCCATTCAACCAAAAATGAGCCTCATCGCTGAACACAATTTTTCGATAAAAAACCGAGCACGAATTTTGATAGTAAAATTCAATAATTTGCAAGCGTTGTTCATTTGTAAGACGATCCATGGTTAAATTGCAAACCAAACTGAAGCTGTTTGACAGTGACACAAGGTACTAAACACACGTCAGCTGTCAAAACCAGTGTTGCCAAAACCAAACCAGCTAAAAAATCACCCGTTATATACTATAGAACCATCACAATTTTAATTTTAATTCAATCAAAAAATCGATTAAATTTATTCGAAATTACCTCATTTGTTCATTGCCAACCACCACCGACCAGTGGCAGATTACCCGTTATTTTATCAAAATCCAAATGATATTATAGGGGTAAATTCAACAAGTACGGCGGAAGGGGGATTTAAATGATTTTTTACCATAAAATTTTAATCCAAAAAGATCATCCCACATGACATCATTAATTAATTAATAGCCCAACCTACATTACAACCGTATGAATGAGTCGCCCAGTGACCAGTTCTTTGAAAAAATTTCAAAACAAAACTTACATTTTACGTAATAACTAATAAAGAACATTTTTTTCCTTTTTCAATTAGATCATGACGAACAAATAAAATACCTATACCTTTTTGCATGTATACTAGCATCTCGATATATACTCTGCAGTCTATACCTACATAATAATGTTCATGCAAAAAATAAAAAAATCCACCGCCACCAAACCGCAACCACCCAGTGGGAAATTTCTAAAAATTCAATGGTGAATGTCTAGCTTCTTCCTTGAGGAAAGGGAGCAGCACCCGCTTCCTTCGTGCGGAATACATCGAGGATTTTAACATGGGCATGTCATTGGCGGGGTGCACATGCAACCATCTCGATGAAAATTCCACAGCAAAATCACTACTTCCTTGAAGTTGCTTATTCACCAGTTGGACTGAGGACTCCGGTGAAAAATATGATGAATATTCAGCGAAGAAATACTTAAACAAAAGTAACTTGTTTATTCATCAGACCATTAATTTTTGATGAAAAATATGATAAAAATTCTTTTATGAAATCGCTAAATAATTTCGACTTGTTTTTTCACTACCTCAATATTTGCCAATGAAAAATATGATGAATAAGTATTCAACAAAAAAGTCATTAATTGAGTGTTAATTAGTTATTGATCAGCTTAATATTTATTATTTTCGATGAAAATTATGATGAAAATTTAGTAGTGAAATCAATAGGGTATTGGGAGTTGCTTAATTGGTAAATGTTTCATACATAAATTAGAAAAATACTTCTCCTTAGTTGGAGCGATTGAATATAATTCAATTAAAAGGTCAAGGGAACTAAACTCCAAAATGCGTCTCTTACCCTTATAAACCCTTATAAAAACCAAAGCATGAACAAACTGTGAACTTTATTTTTCTAAGTGAATTTTTTAAATTCATACACTTTTATTGCTCAGTTCATTATAAATGTCCGATGAAAGGATACATTACTTTTCTTCACAGAAATCCTCATATTGATCGCGTCAGGTAAAGGAAAGGGTAGTTTTTATTCTTTTCTTGCTCAGGGAAAAAACAAGCAAAAAAAGAGAGCGTCGTGGGAGAATCATTTTTTCTTCTCTCTCAAAGTATACTTTACAAAGCAGACGAGTGAATCTAGACAACGAACTGCTGAACTTATGCATTACTTTTCAACGATTGAATCGTCGCATAATTTTAACTAAAATAGAATCTTTTAATTCCACATTGAACTCGCTTGATTTTTGTGTGCCAGGTAAAAGAAGGGAGTGTTTCGATATTTTGCCCATTTACAAAGCAGACAATGTGCATAAAACCATGAACTGGTGAAACTATGCATTACTTTACAGTAAATAAATCAGTGCTTGCTGTTTCTTGTAACAAGTGGCATTTGAATTCAATGTTGAATTCAGCTAAATTTTTCAGTGAGGATGAAATTTCCTACTGGGCAATAGCAATATATTGCCACCTTATTCGCTCGTTCATATACCTAATACATATTCTCATTTCTCATATATCCAAAAGACAAAACAACGATAGTAAAAAAAAATTTATACACAAAATTTCATGGGCAAAATGCCGTCACCGCCACCGCCACCGCCGCCGCCGCGCCGCCGTCGTCGTCGGTCAGTCGGTCAATCACAGTAGGTTTTTTCTGCACATAAATATAATCCTTGTGTGCGCTTGTGCAACTCTGTCTGCTGTGAATTGCATAGCATGTGGTCTATATGTCTCTCTGTGCTGAGAAAAGAATAGCATAAGAGATAAAGTTAAAATAATTTGCTAAGAAGAGAATCGCATATTCTTTAACTAATACATTCAAATGCATTTACATGAGTTCTGAGTTTGCTTCTGAACTAGACCTACCCTTAAAGAACGAACTAGTTTCACTCGGAATTAAATGTCTTGAAGTCAAACCCATCACAATAAAAACCAATTCACAATTTGTTCTCATCAAATATATAATAACTAGTAGACACGTGCTCGCCTTGCTTCGCAAAAATTTAAGAATTAATATTAACATACATATATACCGATAGTACTAAATAGGGCTACCGCTACCCGCACCTAATTTCTATTTCATCTTATTAACAAAAAGTTTATACATTTTACACTTACGTTTTGAAATGTGAGTTCTTAAAAAATGGTTAACCTATTTGTATGTTAAGTAGGTTCATGTTTGACACATAAACAGAATCTTTATCTCACGTTGATTTTCTTATTGCATAAATGTACAAATATACATACATAATAATACTTCGCACCCAAGTAAACATCTTCTTCTTGCCTGACTACTTGCAAACCAGGGTTGGCCGAATTAACTACACTTCATTTTCTACATGATAAACTACGCGTAGCTAATTTAATAAACTACACGCCTTATTTACTACAAAATGTTACGTTTGCTACATACATAATAAATCTAGGTAAATAATAAAATTTCAATAAAAACATTTCAACTCAAATTCAATCTTCAAAGTTTACTACATATCTAAACTACGTAGCAAATGTAAAAAATGTAGTTTATTCCAAAAAGCGTTAGTTCGGCCATCCCTGCCTGCAGCGTTATACTCAAAATGTTCCATTGTGAAAAAAAGAGTAAACAAAGACAAACCTGCACAACATAAATAAAAAACAAGGGAGGTAGAGAAAATGCAAAAGGGTGGAAATGATATGAAATGAAACAAAGCAGCGACCTCGTGAAAGCGACTGAATTAAATTTCTGGATTTAAAAAAATAGAAAAAGTTAATGACTTAGACATTTGTTTATATTTATTTCTCAGTTTGTATGCATAATTAAGAAAAGATTTAGGGCTTAAAATTTGCATACAAAAATTGACTTTTGGAAATAATTTTTGTTTTTTTTTAAGTATCAATTAGTTTGGTATTTATAAGTGAATATATGGGTCAATATCAAGAAAAAAGTTGACCAAAAATTTAAAAATTTAATTTTCGTAATAAACAAACGAATTAGATAAACAAAAACTTGCTATTTACAACCTTCTAAACATTAAGAATATTGTAAAAAAAAAAATTCAAGTTAATCAGGTAAATAGTTTCTGAGATTTCGCGTGATAAACTAAATAATCGTTTCGTCTTTATATAATGTTAAAGAAGATTAAAGATAAAGATTAAAGATTAAAGATTAAAGATGTTCAAGATAAAGATAAAGATTAAAGATTATTGAACGTGGTTCAATTAAAATGAACGATCTCCGCTCGAACTATAAAATTGTGCTAAAAACTCTTGTGAGGTGGGATTATAAAAAACCCCAGCCTAATAAAAATACATAGTTCTATAACTGTCAACTGTATGGTCATGGTGCCATGCATTGTCAGGTGAAGAGCTTCTGTTCTTCTTGTTCAGGTCCTCACAAAACTTCTGAGTGTACCGAATTACCATCAGCAACTAAATGGCGAACTGCAATGGTGCACACAAATCTACCGACCAGCGTTGCCGATGTGGCACGATCGTGAACTTTTGGCACTTTTTCATTTAAATTGCACTGTGGCACTTAATGATTTAATATGGCACTTTCATTTTGATATAAAAAAATAAAATATTTGGCGAGCAAAAAACTAATTCTTAGAACGTTTATGAAGAACTAAACGCACCCACACAACTAATCGTCATCTGTTCAAATTTTATCTGTTTTGATTTAATTGTTATTGTTTGGGAAATTGGTTATTCCATGATTTGTTTTTCTTTAAAAAATTGTGTTTGTGCTTTATAAAAGTGTTTAAACGATATTAGTTTGTCAATTAAACTGGAGAACACGCCATAGACGTTAAAAAGAAAAAAAAATTAGCGGAAGTCGCACATTGAGAGCGAAGAACATCGTAATTTGGAAAATATAATAAAAACTAAGTTATGTAATGAAGTGCAATTAATAATTTTTTTTGAAATAGACAGACATTTTTTTTTTCTGTTGGTGGCACTCAGTGTCTTAAAATGGCCCTTTTTGCTGGCAGCGGTGGCACTTACAAAAAATTATTTCCGGCAACGCTGCTACCGACCCGTCCTGCGTTAGTCGAAAACATTATATTGAAATCCGACAAAAAATCTCTTCTCAAATGCGTAATAATAATAGCAACAGCAATAATTATCTCTCAAAACCGGTTTTAATAAATCCACCGAGAGCCAAGACCAATCACGTAAAATTCACCATGGAAGAATTTCCCCAACTGCCCCAAATGTCTAACAGGTGTCGAACTCACAACCAACATGCTGCATCGTCGTCGAGTGCAAGTTCGTCCCATGCAGTCAACATTCGCTCAGAGAAGCCTAAAGCAAATCACTCACAATTATTTGATCAAAATAAAAATAACCCTTTATTCTCTTTAGATGAAATTTCACGTCTTCTAAATGATGTTATGTCTAAGTTAAGCTCATTTCGTACTAAGGCTGAGCAATTTAATGTTATTACCACTCTTGCAGTGAAGTACGTTTATTCAGTATGTTGAACACAAAGCCAAAAATTGTTACTTGGAATGCTACAAGCATTCAACATAAACAAATAGATTTTTTTCATTTTATGCTTCAAAACAAAATTGACATTGGTCTACTGACTGAGACTTGGCTAAAGAATGAAAACAATTTTTCGAATGCTAATTATATATGTTATAGGCTAGATAGACAACACTCAAAGGGAGGAGGAGTTGCAATTGTGATTAAAAAAGCTATTAGGCATACAGTCATACCAGATGTTCGTCTTGAGGTAGCTGAAGCTATAGGTGTCGAGATAGAATTACAGGACTCATCTAAATTAAGTATCTTCTCTTTTTATTTTCCAGGTGGAAATATTAATGAGAGAAAGACTAAATTTAAAAGAGACTTATTGAAATTGATTAGGACAAACTCAAATTATTTGATAGGAGGTGATTTTAATTCCAGACACCAATCATGGGGGTGTCTGAGAGCTAACTGTTGGGGTAATATACTTCACGATATTGTCGCTGTGAATAGTTCGCTCTCACTATTATATCCTCTTGAACCAACATATGTTCCAAGTACTTCCTCGAGAAATCCTTTCACTCTTGACCAGCGCTGCCACCCTATTGATGATTGAGCGCAGTATATATCAGAAAAAAGCGCAGTACATTGCAACATACCGCAGTAGATCTTACAATATACAAAAACAAAAATTCAATTCATTCATTAATTTAACAATTACTTCAAAAACGAACTCCGATGAAAAAAAAAAAAAAAAACAAATTTCTTAAACTTAATTGACAAAAAAATCATATTTCATTCGGAAAATTCATATATACATACATAATAAATATTTTGGCCTTACTTTCTTTTGTATTCGCCATTAACGAATTAATTAATTTAATTAATGAAATTCATATTGAAAAACTTAATAATACCTGTGGCATAATGCACCAACTTACAAAGTTGTGATTACATGCATTTTTTTAACAAATTTGTAAAAAAACGATATTTTGTCTTGTAATTTTTTTTTTCAAAAACAAATTTGTACTTGTGAATTACAAGTCACAAATTTATTGACAAATAGATCTTTTCGTTGCACAAACAAAAATTTGTGATTGTTAACTACAAGGACAAATTTGTGAAAATTGTGTTTTTTTCTGTAGGTTTCTGCTGCACTATGATAAAAACGATCACAAATTTGTTTCCGTTTGTGAAACAGGTTAAAGATTGTTTGTAAATTCTTCTACAAGTTCTATATTCTCATAAATTTTAAACGTTTTTACGTAAACGATAAAATTACCTCTTAAGTTTTTCGACTTCAAATGGTTTTCTTCTGTGGCGGTGATTTTGGGACACCCTGTATATATGTAAAAGTTTTACGCTATTTAATATATTTTGGGATGACAATACCTGTCTCTACGTTAATCTTCCATTCAATTACTTTTTTCTCATGGGTCAAAATACAGGGTGGCGCACGAATCGTGCAACAAAAATAAAACGTAATAACTTTTTTTCTGTGTGAGTAATCGGCTTATTTTTTTTTTTATTTTGTAGATTTCTATGTATCAGAAAATTTTCCAAATAAAACTTCTTTTCTATCCCTGCAAAAAAAAATTGCTGGTTACCTACTACCTATTCATAACGATGTCTGTTCAACAATTATCAACAAAATTGTGAATAAAATTTGTAGCTTACATTATGTAAGCAAATTGTAAACTGGTGCAATATAGACCACTCGTGAATGGATGCGTTTAGAGCTCACTTTGGATAAAGATCAAAATTCTTAAAAGAGGAGCAGATTCGTTTTGCTGCGCAGTAGATTTTCTTTTGGGTTTAAGCGCAGTAGATCTACTGCTTAAGGAGTAGGGTGGCAGCACTGCTCTTGACATATTTTTAACGAATAATGCTGCACACTTCTTCAACGTGGAACTATTAATGCTTTAAGTTCAAATCACTTGCCCGTTAGTACTGACCTACAAACTAATTGTTCTAGAAACAATACACATCGCAATTTTAATTGTTCTGCCGCAAATTGGGGGAGATATCGATCATATATATCTGAAAATGTGTATGAAGGTAACTTATCGTTAGATAATGTACAGTCATTTGAACAGATAGACGAAATTACTAATACGTTTGAACAAATAATTAAACGTGCCACCGAGCTATCTATTCCCAAGACTCAAAATGCCTTATAAAACTCAAACCTCACACCGCTGCCGGATAATGGATTCGATTTTAAAACTCACCTTAAAATCCTTAACTATCAAATTAAAAATGAAATCTTAATGTTTCGTAATCAAGGATGGAACAATTTATTATATGGTTTTGATAAACCATTTTGGAAAGTAACAAAAATTATTAGGAAAAAATGCGCAAGTATTCCTCCCCTTAGAGTGCAAAATAATGTATTCGTTAATCAGGAAGAAAAAGCTAATATTTAAGCTGAAACTTTTAGCCAAAATCATAAAGTTTCTGCACACTTAAGTGACATTCAAACTGAAGACTTGGTTAAGGAAAAGCTTACACAAATAGGAAGTCCTCCTACTAACCAAACAGGTATTTTAATAAACAACAACCGTTTAGTAAAAAATTTAATCAAAGAATTGAAAATAAAAAAAATCTCCTGGCCTTGATCATATCACCAACCGACTCTTAAAAGCATTACCTAAAAAAGCTATAGTTTATATAACATTTCTGTTCAATGTCGGTATTATTCAACTGCTCGGCTCCACAGTAGAGCAAATGTCAGCACAATTAAATTTGTCCTTTACAAGTTACAAGAAAAGTTTTTTGAAAGATGTTCATATTCAGATAATGAACTTATACTTAACCTTTAACTTAAACGGCTTTCGTAATTTTGGGTTTTTGTGCAATTTTAGTTTTTAGTTTTCCCTTAAATATTATATTTTTCTTTTCTCACGTTAAAAATTTTGTCATAAATTTATTATAGATATTAAAGTTGTAAGGAATAAGTTTCTAAAACTCTTAAATTATGTAAATATTCAATTAAAACTGTACATTTTAAATTGAACCATCACTGATGTGATACCTATTCTTTGATCAACTCCCTCTTTCATCGACGCTCTCCTCAACTCTCGTATCTCCAGTATGTGGAGCTGCGAGCAGAGCGGAGTTGCGAGAAATGAGCAGAGCGTCAAAAACAAACAAATTTTTTCTTATGAAAGCTCTCATACTGAGAGTTTAGCAACGAGGTAGCAGCGCTGCTATAAACGAGCAGAGCGGCGCACAGTGGTGCGAGAGCGGAAAAAAGTCTTTTGAAAAAGTCATATCTATCCTTTTAAACTTTATGTTTAAGTACTCTTAGATAACCCGAGCGTATGATTTAAAAGTATTTTTTAACATATATATTGTATGTTCTGATTTACAAGCCCTCAAAGTTGAAAAATAATTTTACTCAAATCGCGAACCTTATTTTCAACAATTTTTGAGATGTTTTTTTCCGAAGTTCCTTTAAATAAATTCTCTAGCTTCTTAATTAATTTAATTGGTCTATTTTCGATTATCTAAAAATAAAAAAAAATATTGATTATTTATAAAAGATACCTTCTATAAGTAGCCTGAAGCTGTAGTACTAAGAAAAAATGCTTTTTTTTTAAACTTTTTGATTAAAAAAAAAAGCGCCAAAAGATACCAAGAAAGTAAGTATGCCAGCATATGCTCCATACATTCATGTTAAAGCACAGAAAAAATTAGCTGCAGATACGTGCAGATGTGGAAGTTATGCTCAAAAATGTTTCACTGAATCGGATTTGACGGTGGTGTTTACCAAAAGGCTTGATTT
Source organism: Epistrophe grossulariae (assembly GCA_929447395.1). NCBI lineage: Eukaryota > Metazoa > Arthropoda > Insecta > Diptera > Syrphidae > Epistrophe > Epistrophe grossulariae. Next base: position 69,746,173 of record OV839566.1, on the reverse strand, counting down.
CTTCGGTATTAATTGTCAGAATGAACTGGTTAAGCCCATTATTTTAAGAAAAAATTTCAAACTTTATTTTACAAATAAAATAAAATTAATACATTGACCCAGGTCTGAGAATTTCGATTTTTGCGAAACCATTTATTTCTGCCTGGAAAATTTTTCAACTTTCAACTAAATTTTCTTGAAAACAACACACGAAAAATAATATAGTTTTATGATATTTTGAATTATATGATAGAGCTAAATACAAAATAAAGAAAAGGATTAGGGATAATCCTTTATTTTTTTTTTTATTTTTCGCTAAAAGTAGGGCAGGTAAAAATAAAAAAAGGTGTTTTTTTTTTAAAGTTTTATTGCTTTGTTTTTGTTGTGTATTGCGTAATTTTTTATTACCTGTAAGGATTAGTAATGGCTTATTAGAATAAAATCTCTTACTTAAATCTATATATATAAAGGATTAATGAAAAAAGTCAGTATTGAGTTATTGAGCAATTGTGCAAGGTGTGTAAGAAAAATGTTTACTCTTTGATCAACCAATAAGTGAAAGTGAAGTGAAATATAATAAGAAACATATATAGTGAATTCAATACATTAAAATGGATTCAATTTATCTATTTATTTATTTAATTTTATAATATACATAGTTAATAATAATATTTTATTCAAAATAAAAAGTTAAGATTTTACTAAAAAAACATCAAAACCCTCAAATTTTATAAAAATGTCAATAACTTTTTTTCTAATAATTTTTTCTTGACCAAATTTTGACCAATCATGTATAAGACCAATCTTAACATGTTTGCCAAATTTCATTAAAATTCGTTCAACAGTTCAGATTTTACAGACTTTTTTCCGCTCTCCCATACAAACATCAAAACACTCAAATTTTAGAAAAAAAAGTCAATAACTTTTTTACTAATGATTTTTTCTTAGCCAAATTTTGACAAAATGTGTATTAGACTAATTTTAAAATACAAATCAAATTTCATCTTAATCCGTTAAACAATTCAGATGTTACAGATTTTTTTTTCCGCTCTCCCACACAAACATCAAAACCCTCAAATTTTAGAAAAATGTCAATAACTTTGTTTATAATTATATTTTTTCAACCAAATTTTGACCAAATATGTATAAGACTAATCTAAACATGTTTGCCAAATTTCATTTAAATCCGTTGAACCGTTCAGATAAAACAGACTTTTTTCCGCTCTCCCATACAAACCGAACCACTGTGCGGCGCGTTCAAACAAATTTGTTTTCTTCGCTCTTATCGAAGTAAAGTATCATGAAGAAATTGAATATATAGAAGAATTAAAGCAATATTTAACGGAAATTAATTTAAATTATAATAAAAAATTGTTTAAAATAATTAAATTTCATAGGTTTGGTTACAATATGCATAGTTTTCAAGAGCTTATATTTTAATTTCTCTTATATTAGACCTTTTGGCAAAGATTCTGTCCCGATGAAGTTCCATGATTGAAATTTGTAGTTTGGTCGTCCCTAATTATTCAAAAAAAATATATGTACTACCTACACAGCACACATATTAAAGGTAATATCATTAGCGTCTTCATTTTTGTTCAGTTCTGCACATCTGCCAAAATCAAGTTATTATTGTGGTAGAATGGTGGATCCAGCTTCCATTTCCTTGACTAATTTCAATATTTTTTTAATTCTAATGATTCGCGTTGAGTTCCTGTGGGCACTCGAACAGCCATTTTTAATTTTTTGAAATTTTCAGCTTTGACAACCTGCGCAATTTATTACCTTAGATTTGTGTACTGTGGATGTACTACATCATTTTAAACGGTCATTCGATAATATGCATGAAATCTTCCTGGACCCAGTCGAAGTTCTGCATGTAAAGGGTGTTTTTTTTGACGTATGGTTTTCAATCTGGCAATACATTTTTCGGAGTTGGTCTTTTTGACAGCTGTCACTTGATTTATGCTCAGTTTGGTTTGCCATTTCATAATGAATAGACTTACTCCTGAACAACGATAAAATCGTGCAAATTTATAACCAAAATAATGGTTCGGTTCGCGCGACACATCGCGCGCTGCGTCTAATATTCGGTCGACGTAATCGCCCAGCAGAGTAATTCGAGCAACCATGTATCGGTTTAGCACCACGTTTACTCTAGTGGATAATGCGCATCCTCAGAGACGCCGCCGTACAGTGCACACCGAAGACGCTATTGCTGCTGTGGAGCGGAGTATCGAAGAAGACCCGAATGAGTCCATCTGTGACATCGCGCAACAATTGGAGCTGGGGTTGCGCCTCTCGGCTGGAATTTATTCTAGCCATCCGCGGCGGCCACTTGCCCGAAATCATTTTTAAAACATAATGACAAACCCTTATCTTTATAATAAAGCTAAATTCTTGGCCATAACATTAAATTATATGCGTTTTATTTCTTCTTGAAAACCACACGTCTAAAAAAAAAAACCCTTTATATACCGAAATTCCCCGTATTCGCACCTACTTTTGTTCAAGGCATGGACAGTGGACACTGCGTCTTCTGTTTTTTTCAATAAATACCAATTTTTGAGCGAAGAACTTTAAAAAAAATAGGAATACATCATTTCAGTTTTAAATCTCATAATCGACTATCAACGCTTCAGTATGTGTCATGTGATAGGTTAGGTACCTATTCCTTGATCAACTCCCTCTTTCATTGGCGCTCTGCTCACCTCTCGCATCTCTGCTCTGCTCGCAACTCCAGACTCCAGTATGTGTTCAGCCTTAGAAACTAATTTAAGTATATTTTAAGTTTACTTAGTGAGGGTCTACTGACTGTTTTGAACATTGAAAAAGTATTTACCCTGAACTAAATTTTTGTGACCCAAATGATAGGGAATTATTTAAAAAATAAATAATTAATAAACATCAATGCCGCTCTTATTTTTTAATCCTTCTTTTCAAATAGCTGTCCTCAATTAAGATATTTCTTTTTGATAATGCACTATTTTTGTTTGTAAAAATGTTGATTCCATAAAAAGTATTCTCATGAATACACCAATATAAGTCATTTTAAAACGAAGTTGTCAATGAGATTGATTAATCGTTTCATTAATTAATTCAACCTTACAGTCAATTTATTATACCGCCGCCGCCGCCCGTTTCGAAAAATTTAGATGTACAAATTAATAATAAGACTTTGATTAACTGAGCCTGAAATTTTCTGCTACAACATCCGCCTGTCGATATTGATAGGTATAAATCTTTTTACAATCTTATTTACGGTCGATCACGTATAATCTATACAAATTTGAAACATGATGGAATAATTTATGTTATTTGTATATCTAAGTTAATAATCAATAAAAAAATTCAGCCAGTTTCAGTATGTGGTCATAATTTTCATAATTTTTTAGAGATCGCAGAGACATTATTAGCACCTCATTTGGGGATGTTCGAAAACAACAAAGCTTCTGAAAGGTTAGTAAATCATCGTAAAACGTTAAATAGTTTGAGTCATAGCCATAGATTCTTTTTATGATTTAAATTTACTTAAGAGTTATTTAGAGGTATTTTAAAGTAAAAAAGGCTTCAAAATTTCATTAAAGATTCGGCTGATAATATATGCATATATTCAGAGCTTTCAGTTTTGTTTTAATTTTGTTTTAATCAATGTATGTACATATTATATGAAGTCAATATAAAAAGGATTTGAGATTTTCATGAATAAATTGAGTGCAATTAGTAATGAGTAAATTATTATATTTCTTTGTCTCGCACTGCAAGTGTTGTCTCACGGCACAGACAAGAGAAATATACAGATGTAGAATATGGTCTTCATCGAGTTTAGTTCCCTTCTTTTATGTAGATGGATCTAGTTGTACTGTTTCTCGGTTATTGTATGATGATGCAAGTTTGGATTGATAATTTTCTTATCTGTCCTGTCTCTGTCTGACCTCTGTGCTGTGGACTGTGGTATGGTACATGAACATGTTACATGATACAAAAAATAAGCTACAGGATACAACATCCAACTCGGGGGTAGATTTTGTTTTCAGTATATCATTTTCTTTCACATTTGAATTTGATTTCAGTGCAAATCAAGTTTGGAAAGGATACGGATGTCAATGCTTATGCGAATTGTTTTTTTTTCAGACTGGGTAGGTAGACGGAATTTATTTTGCACTTACAGGTTTGGTGTGGTTGTCGTCACCCTATAGTGATGAATTTTAGTTTTTTTAAAGACTATTTGGACTATTTTTTTAAAGACTATTTAGGGGAGAGTACGATAACTATGGCGCCAAGAATTGATAACGGTTTTTTGTAGAGGGGTCAAAAACAACTATTTTTTATTATAGGAGGGGGGTCTATCTCGACCCGTTTAGGAGGTATTTAGGGTTTAGGGCAATTAAAAAAAAATGACTTAAATTGAACAAAAAAAAATAATAAAAAAACAACGGCAAAATTTACAATAAAGTACTATACTGATTTTGAAATCCAGAAATCGGTTATGTAACCTTAAATTTAAATTATGTCAACAGTTTTTGAAAAATTCGCATGCAAACTAAAAATTTTGATAACAAAAATGAAAACAAAAAGTTTAGACCATTTTTTTTCAAAATTGTGAAATAAAATGCTGAATTGGCTTTTTGAAGTCAGTGAACATATTAATTTTGAGTCGAACGCAAAAAACAAAATGGTTTTATTTCTTCTAGTTCTTTAGAAAATGGACAATTAAATAACTACTTTTTTATGAGGTTTATGTTTTTTTGCTTGCTTACATAAATACAGTGCTAGCACCCAGCATTACGGCGTATAAACAGTGAGGTATATATTATGTACGGCCGAAATCAAGCATTTTTTATTATAGGAGGGGGCCTTTCTCACCCCGTTTAGAAGGTAGGGGCAGTTTTAGAGAAAAATGACTAAGAATGAAAAAAAAAAATATTAAAAAACAACGGCAACACTTACAATAAAGTTCTATACCGGTTTTGAAAGTCAGAAATCTGTTTTTCAATCCGAAATTTAAATTAAATTATTTATACCAAAAGTTTTTGAAAAATTCACATGCAAACTCAAATTTCTTATAAAAATACGAAAAAAAAAGTTTAAACCAATTTTTTTTTAATTGTGAAATGAAGTGCTTAATTGACTTTTTATGGTCAATGCTTATATCAATTCTAAATCGAACACAGAAAACCGAATGGTTTTACGTCTTCTAGTTATTGAGAAAATTGAAAATTACTAAAATTACTTTTCATGAGATTTTTTTTTTTTGGTATTTACGGGGATTTCATTTTGAGGATTAATGTTGATGATAGGTTCATCTTTGAAAGTAAAGTACAGCAATTAATTTAGCGTTACAGTTGCATTACATAGATATGTCAAAAACGAAATATAATAAGAAATTATATAGATTTGCTGCAGTCGTACAGTAGTACCTAGGTTATGTGAATTTTGTATGATGCATTACGTTTTCATATATGAAAATGTTAAATGTGGAACTTTGAGCAACGTATACGTATATGTATATTTAGAAAACAGCTGTTGACATTGGATATATAGGATAAATTCAAATTTTCTCTAAATCCAGATACTTTAAATGCAAAAGAAACTTTGCATATACCCAACCTCGCACCTACCCCAAATCCTATAGTGTGCCCAAGCAGGGGGGTTGCAGGGGGGCAGCATGCCCCCCCCCCATACATACCTCACTGTTTAGTGAGTATTGATGTATTTATGTAAGCAAGCAAAAAAACAAAAATCTCATTAAAAAATAGTTTCAGTAATTATCAATTTTCTCAAAAACTAGAAGACATAAAACCATTTGGTTTTTTTTATTCGATTAAGAATTTATATTAACATTAACCACAAAAAGTCAATTTAGCACTTCTTTTCACAATTTTGAAAAAAATTGGTCTAAAAGTTTAGTTTTGATTTTTTTTATCAAAATTTTGAGTTTGCATGCGAATTTTTCAAAAACTGTTGATATAAATAATTTAATTTAATTTTAGGATTATAGAACAGATTTCTGGCTTTCAAAAACGGTAAAGTACTTTATTGTAAGTGTTGCCGTTGTTTTTTCAATTTAGGTCATATTTTTCTAAAATTGCCCCTACCTCCAAAACCAGGTGAGATGGACCCCCCCTCCGATAATAAAAATGCTTGTTTTTGACTCCTCTAAAAAAAACCGTTATCAATTCTTGGCGCCATAGTTATCGTATACTCGTGCCACTATTTAGATATTAGGTATACCTTTGTAGGTAGGTCTATAATATTTGCAACTGAAGAGCAGATGTAGGTATACCATGTAAAATGTTGCGTTTCTTCTTGTGGTGCCAAGCGAAAGAATAATTTAACCACCAAATTTTTTAAATTCCCTGCACGGGGAAACGAAGTATTTTTTAAAAAATTACTTGATGCTTGTAGTTTAAAACAGGACGTTCTTTCAAAAAAATTGTATTTACATATTATGTGAAATACATTTTGAAAGGGAATTTATATTAAAAAACAAATTAAAAAAAGGATCTGTTCCCACATTGAACCTAGGAAATGTATCAAATGTATCCTTATGGTTCAAATCCTCAAAACCTTTCTTCAGAAGGTCTTGCTGTAGATTTAAGCCTTACAGAATTTCAAGATTTTTCAGACAAATGTTTGCCGATTTCTTCATCGAATAAATTTTCCAAAGCACAGAATTAGAAATTTTGAAATTGAAGCAAAAAGTATTTGATTTAGAAAAAAAAATAAAACAAATTCGAAAAAAAATAAAACAAATTAAAAAAAAAATAATCTTCAACATATTGCAATAAATCTCAAATTAAACAGAATCAAGGTTGAAAGTTTGTCAGAAAAAAATCTAATAAAACAGGCTTGAAAACAATTTCCAATTTAATCGATTCTTTCCCTGTCACAAATAAAAATGCAAAAGATTTTGCAAAAATGCTTTTAACTAAAAATAAAAAGTATTCAAAGAAAGAAAAATGGCTTTCTCAAATCTTATTTTTTAGAAATGCTGCTCTATATAATTTTACTAGCTGACCCGCCTAGGCTTCGCACGGGTTTACAAAAACCAGGTATCGTAAGAAATTTACAAAATATGTAAGGCAGGCAATGTCAATATTTGGAACTCTAGAATCTATGTACGACTCCAAGCACTATATATTCCTTTTATATTTGATTTGAACAGGTCAGTTCAGTTTTTTTTTTTTAGTTCTTCTTTAAAAATATATTTATATAGGTATTTTATCGATTATTTTTCCAAACAGAATTGAATTTGTAGAAGAATCGATTTGTTTGTGATCGTATGTGACAGTTGCAATTTTGAATCGAATGTCAATTCGGAAATTATAAGAAGGTTTTGGATTAATAAAAGAGCTCAAATATCATCGCGGTAAATCATTAATTGTGATGAGGTTATAATTTCAAAATGTTTGCACTTTCTTTATGATCTTATCTGAATGATTTAACGCCTATCGGTCGGCTGTTGAAAGAACTGTAAATTCTGTTTCTATATATTTTTTTCCCAACAGAAGTTGGGCTTTGTCCAACTTTTTTTCCGATATTGCGGTTGGAATAGCCTTTCGAATGGTAAACACTTTATTTAAGCTTTCTTAAGTTGTACTGCTTATTATATGTACATATATGTACATACCACTTCTTAAGTTTTTTCCTTTAATTGTTTAATCCCTATTTATTTATTTTTAATTTTCTTTTAATACTTTCATACATCCCTTTTTTTATTTTCTTTAACCTAACTTTCTTTATATATGCATAATGCACATACCTCTTATTATTGTCTTTTTCGTATTCCTTTTAATTTTCATTAATTTTCTTCAATTGACATACATACATATAACATACATACATATAAATATTTACTAGAAACTAATTTTTTTCTTAAAAAAGTTTTCTTTTATTTTCTCTACTAAAGTATTGATAAATGAATTTAAATGACAATGTCCGTTGCAGTGTGCGAATTTTCCTCAAACAACTTTCTCAACCATACCGGTGCTATTAGGAACAAATATTTAAAATTTCAACAAGATTTGTTCAGTAGTTGTAGAGTCTATTTGCTCCATACAAACATTTTTTTCATTTTTATGTATATAAATATTTATCTAATAGAAGTAGGGATGCCAGACGTCCCGCCAGGCGCGGGACAGCCCCGCAAGTATCACGCCGGAAAATTATGACCCGTTATGTCCCGCAATTTGATATAATGTCCCGCTGGTCCCGCAAAAAAAATTAAAATGCTATCAAGATTAAATTTATTTTATCATTACCATAACACGTTCTTTAACAAATGTTTGGAAAGACACTTCATATGAAGATATCACACCTTTTCTGTAATTTGGCTTCCTTGCAAGCTGAATATTCAGGTCAATCATCAGCTGATATATAAGATTGCATAAGTATGTTTAGGAAGACTGTTAAGATTGCTTTATTTTGTCTTTTTTATGATTCTATCTACTGCTCACACTCGTTATGAAATTGCATTATGTAATTATTTAGAAAAAGATTTTAATAATGAATTTGAATGCTCATCAGCTTTAAGTTTTAGAAATAACCCAGAGTTTGAGAAATATCTCAAAATTGTTGATCTTTCTAAATTAAAAAATGTAAATATTATTATTTAAAGAATTTGTGCAACTAAATTTTTTTTATTTTATTTAACATTGATAATTTATGAGTGAATATACAAAATAACGAACTAAGGTCTAAAGAATAAAGAAAATAAATAAAGAATTACATAAAAACAAAATAAATTGAAAAGTATAAAAGTTAACAACAATAAAAGTTAATTAATAATAGAAACAAAATTTTCAGTCTTTTAATAAAAGCAATATTTTCCATAAATTTTTACTAGGTAAATAGTAGGTAGGTTTTTTATATGTATTTTTCTGCTGAGATTTTTGAAACAATTTCAGTTTACCACAATTCTTTGAATTCTCTACAAGTCATTAAAATTTCGTTTAATGAACAAATTTCGCTCCTAATACCGACATAGAAACTTTATTTCTTTCTTCACGCCATGGAGTTTTTCATAAAACTGAAAATTCTTTCAGAGCTGGCATTATTTTTAGTTAAAAGCATTTTTGCAAAATCTTTTGCATTTTTATTTGTGACAGGGAAAGAATCGATTAAATTGGAAATTGTTTTCAAGCCTGTTTTATTAGATTTTATTTCTGACAAACTTTCTACCTTGATTCTGTTTAATTTGAGCTTTATTGCAATATGTTGAAGATTATTTTTTTTTTCGAATTTGTTTTATTTTTTTTTTCTAAATCAAATACTTTTTGCTTCAATTTCAAAATTTCTGATTCTGTGCTTTGGAAAATTCATCCGATGAAGAATTCGGCAAACATTTGTCTGAAAAAACTTGAAATTCTGTAAGGCTTAAAACTACAGCAAGACCTTCTGAAGAAAGGTTAGGCTTCAAATAGGTTTTAAGATTTGAACCATAGGGATTTGGATGCATTTCCTAGGTTCAATGCGGGAACAGATCCTTTTTTTAATTTGTTTTTTAATATAAATTCCTTTTCAAAATGTATTTCACATAATATGTAAATACATTTTTTTTGAAAGGATGTCCTGTTTTAAACTACAAGCATCATGTCATTTTTTAACAAGTACTTCGTTTTCCCGTGCAGGGAATTTAAAAAAATTGGTGGTTAAGTTATTCTGTCGCTTGGCACCACAAGAAGAAACGCAACATTTTACATGGTATACCTACCTTTGCTATTCAGTTGCAAACATTATATATACCTACCTACAAAATAAAAAACACCGAGTCTAAAAAATTTTATAGGTATACCTAATATCTAAATAGTCTTTAAAAAAATAGTGCAAATAGTCTTTAAAAAAACTAAAATTCATCACTATGGAGTGACGACAACGGAACCTGTAAGTGCAAAATAAATTCCGTCTACCTACCCAGTCTGAAAAAAAAACAATTCGCATAAGCATTGACATCCGTATCCTTTCCAAATTTGATTTGCAATTTGCACTGAAATCAAATTCAAATGTTAAAGAAAATTAAATATACCTACTGAAAACAAAAACTACCCCCTGTATATATCTTTTTTTATCCTGCCTGTACCTGTTTTTTCGAATTTGTTTTATTTTTTTTTTTCTAAATCAAATACTTTTTGCTTCAATTTCAAAATTTCTGATTCTGTGCTTTGGAAAATTCATCCGATGAAGAATTCGGCAAACATTTGTCTGAAAAAACTTGAAATTCTGTAAGGCTTAAAACTACAGCAAGACCTTCTGAAGAAAGGTTAGGCTTCAAATAGGTTTTAAGATTTGAACCATAGGGATTTGGATGCATTTCCTAGGTTCAATGCGGGAACAGATCCTTTTTTTAATTTGTTTTTTAATATAAATTCCTTTTCAAAATGTATTTCACATAATATGTAAATACATTTTTTTTGAAAGGACGTCCTGTTTTAAACTACAAGCATCATGTCATTTTTTAACAAGTACTTCGTTTTCCCGTGCAGGGAATTTAAAAAAATTGATGGTTAAATTATTCTGTCGCTTGGCACCACAAGAAGAAACGCAACATTTTACATGGTATACCTACCTTTGCTATTCAGTTGCAAACATTATATATACCTACCTACAAAATAAAAAACACCGAGTCTAAAAAACTTTATAGGTATACCTAATATCTAAATAGTCTTTAAAAAAATAGTGCAAATAGTCTTTAAAAAAACTAAAATTCATCACTATGGAGTGACGACAACGGAACCTGTAAGTGCAAAATAAATTCCGTCTACCTACCCAGTCTGAAAAAAAAACAATTCGCATAAGCATTGACATCCGTATCCTTTCCAAATTTGATTTGCAATTTGCACTGAAATCAAATTCAAATGTTAAAGAAAATTAAATATACCTACTGAAAACAAAAACTACCCCCTGTATATATCTTTTTTTATCCTGCCTGTACCTGTTTTTTCGAATTTGTTTTATTTTTTTTTTTTCTAAATCAAATACTTTTTGCTTCAATTTCAAAATTTCTGATTCTGTGCTTTGGAAAATTCATCCGATGAAGAATTCGGCAAACATTTGTCTGAAAAAACTTGAAATTCTGTAAGGCTTAAAACTACAGCAAGACCTTCTGAAGAAAGGTTAGGCTTCAAATAGGTTTTAAGATTTGAACCATAGGGATTTGGATGCATTTCCTAGGTTCAATGCGGGAACAGATCCTTTTTTTAATTTGTTTTTTAATATAAATTCCTTTTCAAAATGTATTTCACATAATATGTAAATACATTTTTTTTGAAAGGACGTCCTGTTTTAAACTACAAGCATCATGTCATTTTTTAACAAGTACTTCGTTTTCCCGTGCAGGGAATTTAAAAAAATTGATGGTTAAATTATTCTGTCGCTTGGCACCACAAGAAGAAACGCAACATTTTACATGGTATACCTACCTTTGCTATTCAGTTGCAAACATTATATATACCTACCTACAAAATAAAAAACACCGAGTCTAAAAAATTTTATAGGTATACCTAATATCTAAATAGTCTTTAAAAAAATAGTGCAAATAGTCTTTAAAAAAACTAAAATTCATCACTATGGAGTGACGACAACGAAACCTGTAAGTGCAAAATAAATTCCGTCTACCTACCCAGTCTGAAAAAAAACAATTCGCATAAGCATTGACATCCGTATCCTTTCCAAATTTGATTTGTAATTTGCACTGAAATCAAATTCAAATGTTAAAGAAAATTAAATATACTGAAAACAAAAACTACCCCCTGTATATATCTTTTTTTATCCTGCTGTACCTGTACCAGTCTTCTAAAAAGATGCCAAAATGTCTGGTGCACCCGTTCCGTTTTCCATACTCTACACTCCACAGTCTACACTCCACACTCTCTGTGCATTAGCCAAAGCCAAGGCAAGGCAAGGCAACCCGAAATATGTCGGGTTATAAAATTTCTCGCTGATAGAACAAAATTGTTTCCTTTCTCTTTCTTTACTTATGATTTTCTGAGTTTGGGTCGACTCTGTTCAACGCCCGCTTTCTTATACAAAATAATAACACGCTTTTCTTCGACTTATTTGGTGAATTTTGTGTGTATCTTATCTTCAATCGCTGTGCTGTGGTGGATTGATTGAGGTCAGTTATACAGCTCTCTGTTTCACTTAATGATTCTCTGCGTTTGTCTGTCTCTGCTCAAAGTTTGGTTTCGTATGCAAAAAATAACACGATCTTTTTCGAGTTATTTGGTGGATTCTGTGTGTATGTATCTCATAGCAGCGGTTGTTATAAAACAACAGTGGCTGTTAAAGAACAGCAGCGGCAGTTATAGAACAACAGTGGCTGTTAAAGAACAGCAGTGGCTGTTAAAGAACAGCAATCTTGCTTTATTTGAGCTGCTCAGTTTTGTTGCTGTTTGCAAAATTCAGTTGGCAAGGCTTTAGAATTTTATTAAATAATGGTTATTTAAGTAAAACTGTTCACACGTTTCACAGTTGGTTTTGTTGTTTTATTTTTTTGCATTTTTTGCTATTTTTTAACTTTGTTGCACAATAATTCATAGAAACTTTTATTTTTAATTTTTATACATAGATATTCGTAGAAGCTCCCTATTTTTTTCTTCATAGGTAGCATTAATTTAAATTTCTCTATTGTATTGTTTTCTCGAGGTCACTTTCATTATGCTTTAAGATTATTGTAAGTTTAAAAATCAATGATTGGAAGTAAATACCTATAAAATGCGGAATTGAATTGTTTCGATTGTTTGTTGTGGAAAGCAGAACTGCAATACATTGTCTAATTTTGGCTACATTCATACATACTAATGTGTTTAAGAATTTACTTTTGCTGTATAATTAATCTTTTAATTATTACAACGACTTACCATTTGAAATTGTTCACGCCACGCCACTGGTACCTACCTATTAAATTTATAGTAAATACAAATATATTGTATAGTATGGCAGGTACATATACATCGCAACATTATTTTTCAAAAAAAAAAATCAAATACCTAGCTATCCTACTTACCTACTTATCATTTTTCATTTTTCGAGTAGGTACTAAAAAATGTACCTTCCTATCTACATACTTATAAACCAACTTTGATTTCAATTTTGCTGCCCATGCTAGTGAAACCGATTTTTTTTTTCATTCAGTTTGAATATTCTATAAATTATATTTTATAATTATTCACTTTTTCACATACATTCTTATATGATCTCAATGATTTTTTAACTCAATAAGTTAGCCTGACATTTTACCTTTATTTTAAGACCTTAATCTTACAGATACGATTAATAAAACAGAAGTTAGAACCAACCAAATCAATCCTTTCTTACTATTTTATTAAATAAAAAATTACCTACAAAATGTACTCTACCCACAACATATTTCCTTAAAAGGGTCAATGAAAATATTTTTTTTATTAAATTTGTGTTTCCATTAAATTTTAAAATAATTACCTTTTTCACATACATATAGTATATTCTTTTATGTTACTCCGCAATGATTTTGTAAAAAAATGTATCCTGACATTCTACCTAAATTTTAAGGCCTCAACCTTAACGATCCCATTATTAGAACAAAAGTTATCAGCCAACCAAACCAACTATGAGGGGACCTTTACAATTATTATGAATGAAAAATACCCACCACAAACGTGTATTTCTATATAGGTACATTGTACATATAGCAATTTTTTTTCCGATGCGAACCCAATTTGCCAAGGTTATGGTTTTTTATTTCACACACTCCACCGTCTTTAGAATAACTATCTCCCTCCAACCAGTATTATTCTTAATAGCTAACTTTTTTTTTATTTTGTTTGTAGTATTCCTCTTCCTCATTACGTTTGCCTCGATGAAATTTATTCTCAAAAACCAATTTCAATGTTTTTAGTATGAAATTTTGAATGGTTTTGAAAATTTGTTTGTAGCTGGTACACGCCTGTCATTCTGGCTTTAATTTGAATTTCGAATTTTGAAAATCCGACCATTGGATCCAATGATATAATAAGCATTTAAGTGACCGCAAAACGGGTGTTTTTGAAATTTTGCAAAAATTGGATAATTCTCCAATGAAACACGTCGGTTGGCAATGAACAACAACCCCATTTTTTTTAGTTTTTCCGAGATTTTTCAATCTGTTTCTTATATAACTATTGTGAAGGTCGTGTAGGGTGTACAATTATGAATATGTATCAAATTAATTGTGTATTTTCCTAGATGCGAATAAAAAAAAAACTAATCGTATAGATGCAATAACTAAGAGTTATGAGGTGAAACAAAACAACAGAAATATGTCAATATCTCGGTTGAAAACATTTTTAAAAATCTAAAATTTTTACAACAAATGTATATCAATAATTTCTATCACTTACACGATTTTCAGATTTTTTAAACAGACAAACAGGTAAAAAGATAAAAATCCAAAAGTGGTAAAAATTCACCCCGAAAAATCCGTTTTTGAAACATAAAAAATGGTATCAAAAAAAATTAAAATCCAAATTTCCTTAAACACGTATAATTTATTTATCTTTCTAATGGTATAAAATATATTTCAATCAGACTTAACCCTGATTTATTGGAATTTTTTAATTTTTCAATTTTGAACTTTTAAATATTTATATCTCGCTTTGTAGATTTTATAGAATTATTTTTAAATTAGTAAAGTTCTGGAATTTTGAATATCTAATAAATAAAAAATAAATGAATGTTCTACGACCTTCCGTTTAGAAGTTAGTTTTTAAACCCTCGACCAGTTGTATCCTTTTTTATCCGACTTAAGATTAGAATTTCAAAAAATCCCATCTTAGTGCTCATTTACTTAAAATAGCTAATTTAAAAAAATTTACTATATATTTTTACCAAAATAAAAATGAATCAGTAAGTAAGTTATTATAAAATCAAAATTAAATAAAATAAAAATTTTCCTCTACCAAATATACGACCTTGAACATTATTCTTTTATCATTCTTTCTATATCCTACCCCTTTTTTAGAAATGTATACAAGAAAAGTCCCAAAATTGATTTTTTCTTGTCTCACTTCTATTTTCATAAATGCCAATGTATAGGAAATTTAGGAAATTTGTCAGGATACATTTTTTTTACAAAATCATTGCGGAGTAACATTAAAGAATATATTATTATATGTATGTGAAAAAGGTAATTATTTTAAAATTTAATGGAAACACAAATTTAAAAAAAAAAATATTTTCATGCACGTATACTTGACCCTTTTAAGGAAATATGTTGTGCAGGGTAGAGTACATTTTGTAGGTAATTTTTTATTTAATAAAATAGTAAGAAAGGATTGATTTGGTTGGTTATAACTTCTGTTTTATTAATCGTATCTGTAAGATTAAGGTCTTAAAATAAAGGTAAAATGTCAGGCTAACTTATTGAGTTAAAAAATCATTGAGATCATATAAGAATGTATGTGAAAAAGTGAATAATTATAAAATATAAATTATAAAATATTCAAACTGAATGAAAAAAAAATCGATTTCACTAGCATGGGCAACAAAATTGAAATCAAAGTTGGTTTATAAGTAGGTAGGAAGGTACATTTTTTAGTACCTACTCGAAAAATGAAAAATGATAGGTAAGTAGGATAGCTAGGTAGGTATTTGATTTTTTTTTTAAATAATATTGCGATGTATATGTACCTATTTCAATTGATTTTAAAAATTGTGATAGGTACCAATTTTCTTTTTTTTTAATTTTTCTAAAATTATTTTTCCCAATAAAAAGTAATTTTTTGTCGACAAAAAGCTTCAATTGATATATAGAATTACATACTTAAGTGCGAATTTATTTTTTTTATTCTATCTAGATGTAGATAGAGGTACCTACCTATGTGGTAAGTAAAAACTTTTTTTTCCGAAAAAAAGTTGTTTTTTTTTTAATTGTTACGTTTATTTATATCGTTTTTGGAAATTTGCATACGAAATAAACCTTTTTTTTAATTTTTACGAAATGACTAATCAAAAAATTATTGTTCAGAAAAATAATTAAATTTTTCCGAAAAACAGTTTTACGAGTACCTATCTAACTATTTCAATCGATTTTTAAAATTTGAAAACCTAAATTTTAATATTACCTACCTACCTATTTAATTTTTTTCCGAAAAAAATCATTTATTTTTTTTAGAAAAAATAGTTTTCAAGTGTATTTCAATCGTTTTTTAAAATTTGCAAACCAAATTTTCATTTATATAATTTTTTATAAAATTTTCTGACCAACAAAGTTTTTTCCGAAAAAAATAGTTAAATTTTCTTGGAAAAATCTATTTCGCATGTACCTATTTCAATGGATTTAAAAAATTTTCAAAGCATATTCCCATTTTTTAAAATTTTTTATAAAATTTGATAACTTAAAAAAATGTTTTTTCCATTAAAAAATCATTTATTTATTTTTAGAAAAATAGTTTTCACGTGTATTTCAATCGAATTAGAAAATTTGCAAACCAAATTCACATTTTTTTTAAATTTCTACAAACTTGCCTTTAACAAAAAAAAAACACTTTTTAGAAGAAAATAATTTATTTTCTTTCAAAAATTGGTTTTACGGGTATTTCAATTGGTTTTTAAATTTAAAAACCTAATTCCACTATTTTTTAACATAATATGGTTACCACATAATAATACCTACCTAAAACGATAAAAAAAAACCCAACTACAATTCATACCTACCTACCTACATAATATGTACCTACCTAGGGAAAAAGCATAATAAATGATAAATATAGCAACGTTGTATTTACCTCACATTTTGTGAAATTTAACAACGTTGCTTTGATATATTCAATTTGCATCAAATTTGAAAATTTAAAATATTTCGCTTCAAATAATACCTACATATCTATACCTAAACCTATATATATACCCCTGTCATGACAAAACACAATAAGCTTCGTCCATACGACAAAAAAATTTCATTTTCTCTTTCCCTTATTTTGCTTTATGCCACGTCAAAAAATATGATTTAACCATCTCCCTTAGTCTCATTATTGTTGTCAGAATAATATTAATATAATCCTTTCGTTCTTACTACTTATCTTCATTTCTTTTTGATTTGTCTTCCTCCCGCCTTTTTATTTCTCCAATTTCAGATTGTGGCGATTGCAGCGCTGTATGAGAGGCGATTCTGAACTAATATTTTTTGTTCCATGAGAGTACTATAGTGTTCATATACAAAGGTAGTACCTCCATATAACCTGAACAGAATGAACACAGATACCTACACTTATTGACGTAATATATATGGACTGCTAGTAACCAACTTCAATCGTGTTCCAGTTTACACCAGCGCTCTTAGGTCTTGGTGGTCATGCAATGAAACTCGCCATTACGAGCAGCCAAAGATACTCTTTTATTGATATATATTGTAAGGTGATAATGCACTATATTGCTCGCGAATGGAAAATGTCTTATAAATAGACGTTAAATTTAGTAAAATTTCTCTGCGGCACTGTTTGTTAGACCTGGACATGGTTCTTTTGAGATTCAGTGCACTAAAAAAAACGCAAAATAATAATTTTTTATTAAAAAAAAAATAAATAAATTAATGATATTGTTAAGAAAAAACATAAAAAACTAGTGGGGAAAAATGCAAACGCCTAGATGGGGCAATGTAAATGCCTGGGAGGGGGGGGGCAATGCAAACGCCCCTACGTTGCTACGGCGCTGATCTGACCATTCAAACTCAAGTTATAAATCTAGGATCTTATAACATAAGTTATAAATCAATCAAACCAACCAAATCAACTCATTTCTAAAAATGTGTGTAGGTACCTTAAAACCAACATTGATATTAATTTTGTTGCCCATGCTAGCGAAACCGATTTTTTCCTTAAACATATACATATTTCAATTTTGTATAAATTAACACTGAAGTAAACCATTTTTGTTCACATACATTCCCCTTTCAATGATTTTATAACTCAACATTTTACCTTTATTTTAAGACCTTAATCTTACAGATCCGATTAATAGAACTGAAGTTATTATAAGTCACCCAAACCAACCAAATCTATCATTTTCTAATATTTTATTAAATAAAAATTAAGTACAAATTGTACTCTCCCCAAATCATAAGTCAAAAAAGAAGGATCAAGTATACGTGCATGGACATATTTTGTTTAATTTCAAATTAATTTCGATTTTTCGCACATACTTTTATGTTTTATAAAAAAAAATGTAGCCTGACATTTTACCTAAATTTTAAGGCCACAACCTTAACGATCCTATTATTAAAACAAAAGTTATCAGCCAACCAAACCAACCATGAGGGGACCTTTAAAATTTTTATGAACGAAAAATACCACAAATGTGCATACCTAGTACATATCATACACTGATACACATGAATAAGACTTTTCCACGCTACCCAGGAGGTATACTTTCAATGCGTTTTTTTTATTGAAGTATACCCGGTAGGCCTAATTCTCAGTTAAAAACAAATATGTATGTTTACACATGAGATGAGAAGTCTCATACACAGGTATAAAACAAAACCTACACGTTATAGCCCACATGATTCAGTATGAATAAGTTTTTTTCTTTGTCATATTTTCCCATGTTAATTTTGGGACTAAGTGCGTATGAAATAAAACTTGCACAAATGAGGGGTGGCGTGTAACTTTTTTGTGTTGAGATTTTTTTAATTTGTTTTATTTTGTACGAATAGGGTGGAATATTTTGAGATTAGGTAGGTAAGATTGAACTTTAAAAGATCTAGTGGGATCTTTAATTTTAATTTTGAGTTAAATTCTTACAGATCCGATTAATAGAACTGAAGTTATTATAAGTCACCCAAACCAACCAAATCTATCATTTTCTAATATTTTATTAAATAAAAATTAAGTACAAATTGTACTATCCCCAAATCATAAGTCAAAAAAGAAGGATCAAGTATACGTGCATGGACATATTTTGTTTAATTTCAAATTAATTTCGATTTTTCGCACATACTTTTATGTTTTATAAAAAAAAATGTAGCCTGACATTTTACCTAAATTTTAAGGCCACAACCTTAACGATCCTATTATTAAAACAAAAGTTATCAGCCAACCAAACCAACCATGAGGGGACCTTTAAAATTTTTATGAACGAAAAATACCACAAATGTGCATACCTAGTACATATCATACACTGATACACATGAATAAGACTTTTCCACGCTACCCAGGAGGTATACTTTCAATGCGTTTTTTTTATTGAAGTATACCCGGTAGGCCTAATTCTCAGTTAAAAACAAATATGTATGTTTACACATGAGATGAGAAGTCTCATACACAGGTATAAAACAAAACCTACACGTTATAGCCCACATGATTCAGTATGAATAAGTTTTTTTCTTTGTCATATTTTCCCATGTTAATTTTGGGACTAAGTGCGTATGAAATAAAACTTGCACAAATGAGGGGTGGCGTGTAACTTTTTTGTGTTGAGATTTTTTTAATTTGTTTTATTTTGTACGAATAGGGTGGAATATTTTGAGATTAGGTAGGTAAGATTGAACTTTAAAAGATCTAGTGGGATCTTTAATTTTAATTTTGAGTTAAATTCTCCTTGAATACAACAATGAAAGTGATGTTAGTTAGTGTGTAAGAAATAAGTTAGCACAGTTGTGATGGATGTTATTTTGGGTTTATTTGAACACGTTTTGTGGTTAAAATGAAAATGGCATACCTATATGTTTTTGTTTGCGCAAGATCAAAATACATACTGGTAATACGCCCTCAGAATTTTGCACATATTGCACATATGGTTGGTCCGGCCCTGTGCGATTCTGAATGCGATTGCCTTGCCGCTGCTATCAATAAAGAAGTAACATTAGAACACGAAATAAGAACCCTTTAACATGGAACTGCATGTAACCAAAAATATTAATAGTATAATTATTTTTATCCTCTCCTTTCTCTCTTTTCTATCATTCTTTCTTTTATCTTTATTTCTGATTTACATTTTTCATATATTTAAAGTATTTTAAAACATTATTTAATTTAAAATGCATTATTGTAACAATTGGTATTTGCTTTGAAGTTGGGTACTTTGAATGTTGGGTACTGAATGTTTTGCTTTTGCTAATCTCTCGTCCTATAATTGATAGGTACAGAGTTGAGTGAGTGGAATGTGGGTTCCGGGGTCGACATCAGTGATGTTATATTTAAATCTATGCTTAGGCCCGATGCACACATGCGTAACGAGTAATTTTCGCTTAACTAGTGGATAAAAACTATGATCTTAAAAAGAAAGGACGTTATTGGGTACATCCTTTTGTTTATCATTGGCTAACAAAAGGCGTATTTTATATATCTTTTCTTTTGCCGGTCATGGTATGGCTCGGAGGCAATATTCTATATTTCTGGACACACACCGATAAATAATTTAATATCAAATTCTTCCATGTTTGAAATCTTTCTACCAAATTTAATTTGCGTCAAAATGACGCATGTGTGCACTGCTCCATAACAAACAATGTACTGAAAGACGCAAAAGCGTCTGCGGTGACGCAGCGGTCTCGCAGAAACCTGCGAGTGTTTTTTCCCGCAAGAATGACGCGCGATGACGCAGCGTCACCGCACGTGTGTGTGCACTACTCAATTTATTTGTGAGTACTGTAAGACGCAAAGGCGGTGACGCTGCGTCACCGCGGCGTCAAAAAAACGCATGTGTGCACCGGGCCTTAGAGTTTTTTCTCATCGCAGTGAAGGTTTTAAAGTAACGCATATTAATGTTCAAAGTTTGATGCCTAAAATCAATGGCCAAAAATTTTAACATTTTAACGCGGCTCTAAATCTACTTTTAAATGGGAGTCGGCTCTAAATAATAACTTTAGAATGAGAGTCTGCTCTTTGTAAATTTTAAACGACATAAAGTATACTTTAGCGTTAAAGAGGTCTTCTAACTTTAAAACCAGCAAAACGCTTCACTATCTTTTTAAAATATGCTTTATCTGTGCCCAGCGGGAAAAATTAAAAAATTCATTGAGGAAAAACCTGCTTTTTCCTTGAGGAATGGAAGCTGCATCTGCTACTTTTCAGCTTATTCCTCTGATGAATTTAACATGGGCGTGTCATTGGCAGGAAGCACATGCCACTTTCTCGATAAAAATTCCACAGCTAAATCACTACTTCCATGGAAGTTGCTTATTCACCAGTTTGACTGAAAACTCGTATGAAAAATATGATGAATATTCAACGAAGAAATCACTAAGGAAAAGTAACTTGCTTATTCATAAGATCATTCATTTTTGATGAAAAATAAGATGAAAATTCTTTTATGAAATCACTACATAATTTGAACTTGTTTTTTCATCACCTCAATATTTGCCAATAAAAACTATGATGAAAATTCAACAAATAAATCACTAAATGACCACCTTAATATTTTCGATGAAAATTATGATGAAAATTTTCTAGTGAAATTACTTTGGGGGTTGTTCATCACTACCTCATTCATTTATATGTAAATTATAAAAATACTTCAGCTTAATTGAAACGATTGAATACCTTTAACGATATGATATTAACACCGAAAGAAAAAAGCTTGGTTGATCCAAGCACTTTCCGTGTTCAACTCAAAATGTGGTGGTAATTGTAGAATTGAATCCGATTGTGATTGAATCAAGCAATGCCTCATACTGAAATCAACAAATCTTGCGTTGCTGATATTTTTTTTAAAAAGTATCATAAAAATATTTGATATGAGTATGTTTGGACTCGAAGATAGTTATAAAATAAAAATTAAAACTACGGAATTGAATACGTTTTCATATAAAACAAACAACATTAGTGCTTGATCAACACATCAATAATTGTTTATGCATATTTTTGTTTAATAAGTATCACGAAAGAGTTTCGTGATTCGTTTTTTTTTTCTAATTTCATTGTTATTCAACCATAGACGTGGTAAGGTCCGTCAAGCTGAGAACACCACAATCGAAATTCAAAATTCTAATGATGCAGGAATTAGGTGCTATTTAAGTGCTAATTTAGTACCGCAATCCCGGCTAGGAACTAAAATCCCTTCCCCCTCAAACCTGTGGCGTTCCCAGCTTGACGTCAAGCTAGGAACACCACACCTCCAAACACAAAATTTCAAAAAACTAATGATGGGGGAATTAGGTGCTATTTAAGTGCTCCTTAGTTGGCGGAACTCCCCATTAAAAAGTCTTCCCCTTACCCCTCAAACCTGTGGCGTTCCCAGCTTGACGTCAAGCTAGGAACACCACACCTCTAAACACAATATTTCAAAAAAACTAATGATGAGGGAATTAAGTGCTATTTAAGTGCTCGTAATTTCGCGGAATTCCAAATTATATATTCCACGATTTGACCTTGAAATTTAATACCGAAAAAAAAATTCGTGGAGACTTTCTATACTAAACACTAAAAAAAAAAAAAAAAATACAGTTTAGACGAAGATTGAGTTAATTAGAACCAATATTCAATTTCACTTTTCTACTCCCAATGGTTTGGTTTTAAATGCACCTGCACCAACGACCCCTTTTGTGGTGTTCCCAGCTTGACGTCAAGCTGGGAACTCCACACTCAAATCTCAAAAAACTAATGTTGTAGGATTTAAGTGCTATTTAAGTGCTCTCAATTTACCAAAATTCCAAATTATTTAGTCCACGATTTGACCTTGAAATTTGGTACCAAAGATACGAAATCGTGGAGACTTTCTATACTTGATAGCTAAAAAAAAAAAAAAATTTCATTAGACGCACAGTGGCTTAACTAGAAAAAAAAAACAGTTTCACCTTTCTACTCGCACTGGTTTAGCTTTAAACACTCCATCACTAACCCCTCTAACCTTCGTTGCACTCAACATGAACCCCACACTTCTAAATATAAAATTTCAAAAAACTAATGATGAGGGATTTCAGTGCGAATTAAGTGCTCTGTACTAGGCGGAACTCCCGATTAAAAAGTCCACGATTTGACTTTGAAACTTAAAATCGAGAATAAAAATACTGGAGACTTTTTATACTCTAAATAAAGAAAAAAATTACAGATTACGTGTAGAATTCGCTAATAAAAAAAAAAAATTAAAATTAAATAAAAAAAAAAGATTTGTCTATATCAATATACCTACATATGATTGTACGAAAGCTTAGCAGCATAACTACGAGTGTGTTATCACATACAAGAACCCCTTTGAACGTAGAAATATAGAGCTATGTAACCGGCAAAAATATAAATTATGTATCGTTGGAAAGGTTTTTTGCACAGAAGTGGACAATGCAAAAATTTATTAAATAATTGCACCACAAAAACAAAAACAATAAAAGAAAATTGCATAATACATGATAAGTGCGAGCGAGAGCGAGACCGAGTATTTGTTCACGACACTTATTATATTTTCGTTGAATGCAATGGTTCGTGCATTTAATATATTCGTTTAGATGGTTTGTGAATTCGATTGGGGGAAGAATTTTTTGTTGGTGGATTTTTTTTTGTTGTGTTGGATTGGTTGGCCATTGGTCGATTTATTGCAAGGAAGCATGGCCTATGTATAGTTGTAGGTATATTGGTTTTGCATAGAAATATTCTCCAATCTATTGTGTCTCTCGCTCATTGGGTGTTGTTTTTTTTTAATTGAAATGAAATGTGAGCTAAAAAAGGAAAAATGCTTCCTATTTGTAGATGTAGTGTGATGGATGTTTTGGCTGAGGCGTGGAGACATATCTTTTGTTGTTGTGATTTTATCTATAGTTAGGTTGTTATTGTAGGGTTGTCAGCTATATAGGAAGGTAGAGTGATCATTGGTTGAGGTAGGTAGGTATTTTGCGTTGCCGGTAATGAGAACAAATTATGGGTAGGTACCTAGGTAAGCAAAGAATTGAAACGCTCCGTTGTAGATAGCTACTAGCTGTTGAAAGAGTAGATATATACATAGCTCTATATTTCTACGTAGGCATTTATGTATGTGCGTTCCTATATTACTTTTTATGAAAGACAAATCTTCAAAGGGGTTCTTGTATGTGATAACACACTCGTAGTTATGCTGCTAAGCTTTCGTACAATCATATGTAGGTATATTGATATAGACAAATCTTTTTTTTTAATTTAATTTTAATTTTTTTTTTTTATTAGCGAATTCTACACGTAATCTGTAATTTTTTTCTTTATTTAGAGTATAAAAAGTCTCCAGTATTTTTATTCTCGATTTTAAGTTTCAAAGTCAAATCGTAGACTTTTTAATCGGGAGTTCCGCCTAGTACAGAGCACTTAATTCGCACTGAAATCCCTCATCATTAGTTTTTTGAAATTTTATGTTTAGAAGTGTGGGGTTCATGTTGAGTGCAACGAAGGTTAGAGGGGTTAGTGATGGAGTGTTTAAAGCTAAACCAGTGCGAGTAGAAAGGTGAAACTGTTTTTTTTTTTCTAGTTAAGCCACTGTGCGTCTAATGAAATTTTTTTTTTTTTTTTAGCTACCAAGTATAGAAAGTCTCCACGATTTCGTATCTTTGGTACCAAATTTCAAGGTCAAATCGTGGACTAAATAATTTGGAATTTTGGTAAATTGAGAGCACTTAAATAGCACTTAAATCCTACAACATTAGTTTTTTGAGATTTGAGTGTGGTGTTCCCAGCTTGACGTCAAGCTGGGAACACCACAAAAGGGGTGGTTGGTGCAGGTGCATTTAAAACCAAACCATTGGGAGTAGAAAAGTGAAATTGAATATTGGTTCTAATTAACTCAATCTTCGTCTAAACTGTATTTTTTTTTTTTTTTTAGTGTTTAGTATAGAAAGTCTCCACGAATTTTTTTTTTCGGTATTAAATTTCAAGGTCAAATCGTGGAATATATAATTTGGAATTCCCCGAAATTACGAGCACTTAAATAGCACTTAATTCCCTCATCATTAGTTTTTTTGAAATATTGTGTTTAGAGGTGTGGTGTTCCTAGCTTGACGTCAAGCTGGGAACGCCACAGGTTTGAGGGGTAAGGGGAAGACTTTTTAATGGGGAGTTCCGCCAACTAAGGAGCACTTAAATAACACCTAATTCCCCCATCATTAGTTTTTTGAAATTTTGTGTTTGGAGGTGTGGTGTTCCTAGCTTGACGTCAAGCTGGGAACGCCACAAGTTTGAGGGGGAAGGGATTTTAGTTCCAAGCCGGGATTGCGGTACTAAATTAGCACTTAAATAGCACCTAATTCCTGCATCATTAGAATTTTGAATTTCGATTGTGGTGTTCCCAGCTTGACGGACCTGACGTGGTACCTAGTTATAAAATAAAAATAAAAAACTACGGCATTGAATATATTTCCATAAAAACAAACAACATTCCGTGCTTAATTAACACATCAATAATTGTTAATGCATATTTTTGTTCAATAAGTATCACGAAACAATATTGTTGAAGCATGTTTGTGCTTGAATAAAAACGATTTAATACTCAAAACAACAATGTTTTTTCTATCAATCAACTGACGTGATAGTTATAAAATAAAACACGAAAATTTGGGAGCGAAAATGATGAACATCATCATCAACATCACACACATGAGAGATTTACCATTCTCGGTCCCAAATAACATCAACAGGCAGTGGCGCAAGAAAAACAGAAGGATTCAACCACCAGCTGCATTTCGAACCGACCAAACGATAACAAAAAGGGCAACAACAACATAATCTTTAGCTATACATATTATGAATTTGAAAATACGTTTGTGATACTTTAAGGACGTATTCGTGCTTCTTTATTAATGTTCTTCTTAAGCTAACAACTATTTTTTTTCTTCTATCACAAACATATTTTAAGACATCATACAAAAGTTGAAGTCATCTTCCATCAAGGAAAAACGTTGTTAAAGTAACCCAAACGTTGTTACAAAAGCAAAAACGTTGTAAAAGAATCACAATCACAATAAAATTGATTAATTATCATGGTTTACTATCTTTATCTTTGTTCGACGATTTTATTCTATTTCAGTGTGGAATGTGATGTGGTGTGGGTAATGTGCAAAGTAAGTGAAGTTAAGTTATAAAAAAAAAATAGTTAAAAAAGTATTTAATAATGAAAACAATAAAAATCAGAAAAGGTGTTACAGTGTGTGTCGAATCCGAAAGGCTACGGTAAGAAGCTCTTTTTCTTAACAAGAGATAATTTTGCAGGATTTGTCAATTCCTCGCAAGAGAGGAATAACAATTCTTTTTTTTTATTTTTTATTTTTTTCGTTTTTCTTTTTAGGTATGGTAAGTTAACACATGGTGACCACAAGGGTCAACAAGTGTTCGATGAAACACTACACCAACCCCAAAATAAGATCGGGATCATCGTAAAATTGATAATTTATGGCCGAAGCCAACAGAAATCAGATAAAACAAACAGCATGGAAAATAGATAAAGAAATAGTTTATGACCGACGCCGCTGATAGCAACCGTTATCCGAACCTTCGAGGAGAACGAGACCATCAACGACAAGCAGTTCGATTCCAACCCTCAGTGCATACAACACTTATTAAAATTATATTGTATTGAATCGTAGAAATAGTTTTGAATAGTTATTTTTTTAAAACAATACAGTGTTAAAGATTGGCGCCCGAGCAGGGACCCGTTTAGTTAAATCAATTGTTCGTTAAAAATATAAAGTGATATTAATGCATAATTAAAATCAGTGGGTTAAAAACCATTCAAATAAAAAACATTTAACAAAGGCATCCAAGAAGGAGAAAAAATCAACAAGTACCCTTCAGCCACGGGGACCAAGCAAATCAGACTTAAAATCTGAACAACGGGGGAACGACTCAAAGACTTTAGACGTAAAGCACCTGAAGCAAACCCGGGACATTGATTCTCACAGATTAGGAAAAGTAAGCTCTGACGCTGAAAATCCAATCCGACGACGGAGAGTAAGGAAATTAAAGCCATTTATATAAATTATATCTAGTACCTGGGAGACCGAGCTACGCTCGGTATCTTTAAAATTTATTTTGAGAATTTTTTATTATTTTTGGTTTGACTTTATTTCATAAGAAAAATTTATTTTAAGTAGTGAAATAATAAGCAATATTAATTGTTTAAAAGTTTTACAACAGATATTATTTTTACGCATGATCCAGTGTCCTAAAAATGTAAAAAATTCTAGTTTAAACATGGTCTAAGTTATTTACCTTTCACTTACGTACCTACTCTTATCATGGAAACATTAAGGCCATCAGATAATTATCCGAGATGTAATTATAGTTTGGTTCCAAACGTTTGAAAACTTGCTCCTCAAAGCCAAATTTATTGCGACTGCAGTGGAGTCAGTGGAGTGTTTGAGCATTATGTTTTTTTTTAAATAGGAATAACGATGTGAAATAAAATCCAATAAAAAAATATGGCCCTTGCGAGAAATAAGAAAAGTAGGCGTGAAAGTGGACGATTTTTTATATATATAATTTTAAATTTTTTTTCACATTCATAAGAAAAAATTTAGAAAATTTCTTGAAATTTTCGGAAACGAAGTAATAATAATAATAGAAATGGGCATGGCAGTGGGAGGATTTTAGTAAAACAATTTTTCAATTTTTTCATAAGAATAAACTAAAACATTTATTCAAATCGTTTGAATTAATCCCGTCAAACTAAGAAAACACCTATAGTAAAAGTGGGCGTGGCAGTAGGTGGATTAAATTCAATTAGAAAATATCTGTTTTGTTTATAAGAATAAACTCTGAAAATTAAAATTGGGCGTGGTAGTGGGCGGATTTAAATTTTATTCTTATTCCTTTAAATAAATTCTGAAAACTTTATTCATATAGTTTCAGTAGTTTCCAAAAAATAAAGGCATTTACGATCATTTTCGATAAACTATGAAACAATAAAAGTTGGCGCGGCAGTGGACAGATGTTCCTAAAACCGTTTTCTGAATTTTTTTGTTTTTTTAAGCTTCCTGCAAATTTCATCCAAATCCTTATAGCCATTTCCGAAAATTAGCTGTATTAGAAAAATGGGCGTGCCAGTGGGCGGATTTAACTAAAGTTACTTTCAAATTTTTTGACTCGGTGATCTGAATGAACTGTGTAAATATCATCCAAATCGTTGGAGCCTTTTCCGAAACCAAAAAACAATAAAAGTGGGCGTGGCAGTGGGTGGATTTTCTCAAAATTATTTTCAATTTTTTTTTTGTCATTCATCAGTATACTCCCTGCTAATTTCATCCGAATCGTTACAGCCATTTCTGAGATCCCATTATATTAAAAAAAGTGGGCGTGGTAGAGGGCCAAATTATCTCAAACTAATTAAAAATTTTTTTCTCGTTGATCTTAACAATCTCTGCAAATTTCACCAAAATCGTTAAAGCCATTTCTGAAAAACGAAGAAACATTAAAAGTGGGCGTGGCAGTAGGTGGATTTTCAAGAATTATTTTTCTTAATTTTAACCTCACTCATCAAAACAAACTCTGAAAATTTCATTCAAATCATTTGGGTCGTTTCCGAGAAAAAGAGATGTTTCCGACCAATTCCGAGAAACTAAGAAATAGGAAAGAGGGCGTGGTAGTAGGCGGATTTTACAAAATCAAAATTTAAAAATTTTTTCTCATTCATTGAAATAAACTGTGAAAATTTCATCCAAATCGTTAGAACCGTTTTCGAGAAACCAATTATATATATATATACTGTATATACAAGAATTGCTCGTTTAAAGTAAAAAGATAACCTCATAACCTCATTTAAATCGTTTGAATTGTTTTCGAGACACTAAGAAATAATAAAAGTGGGCGTGGCAGCAGGCGGATTCTACTTATTTCTTTTTAAATTTTGTTTCTACCTATAAAAGAGAACGTTCTCATAAAATTTCATCTAAGTTGTAAGACCCGTTTCCGATAAACTAAAAACGAAATAAGTGGGCGGTGCAGTGGGTGTTGCTGTGGGCGGATTTCACTAAACTTTCCTTTACATTTTTCTTCTTATTGAGGAGAAAAAACTCTGAAAAATTCATTAAAATGGCTAGTTCCGTTTCCGAGAAACCAAGCAATAATAAAAGTGGGCGTGGCAGTGGGTGGATTTTAGTAAAATAATTTTTCAATTTTTTGTTATAAGAATAAACTCTTATAACCTCATAACCTCATTTAAATCGTTTGAATTGTTTTCGAGACACTAAGAAATAATAAAAGTGGGCGTGGCAGTAGGTGGATTCTACTTATTTCTTTTTAAATTTTGTTCCTACCTATAAAAGAGAACGCTCTCATAAAATTGTATCTAAGTTGTCGGACCCGTTTCCGATAAACTAAAAACGAAATAAGTGGGCGGTGCAGTGGGCGTTGCTGTGAGCGGATTTCACTAAATTTTTCTTTAAATTTTTCTTCTTATTGAGGAGAAAAAAACTCGGAAAAATGTATTAAAATGGCTAGCTTCGTTTCCGAGAAAGCAAGCAATAATAAAAGTGGGCGTGGCAGTGGGTGGATTTTAGTAAAAGAATTTTCCAATTTTTTGTTATGAGAATAAACTCTTATAACCTCATTGAAATCGTTTGAATTGTTTAAGAGAAACTAAGAAATGATAAAAGTGGGCGTGGCAGCCATAGAATTTTACTAAATATATTTTTTTATTTTTTTTCTCGATCATAACAATAAACACGGAAAATTTCATCCGTTTCGTTGGAGCCGTTTTCGAATAGCCAATAACTAATAACAGTGGGCGTGGTAGTAGGCGGATTTTACTGATTTTATTTTTTAAATTTTTTTCCTACCCATGAAAGTAAACTCTGAAAATTTTATTCAAATCGCTTGAGCCGTTTCCGAGTAATAAAGATATTTCAGACCGATTCCGTCATACTTAAAAGTAAGAAAAGTGGGCGCGGGGTGGGCGGATTTTACTAAATTTAATTTTTTATTTTTTTTCTCGTTCATCGTAATAAACTCTGAAAATTTTATCAAAATCGTTGGAGCCATTTCCGAGAAACCAAATATATATAAATATATAAATATATAAATATATAAATATACAAGAATAACTCGTTTAAAGTAATAAGATTATAACTAAATTTAAAAAGTGGCAAGAATCATTGTAATCGTTAATGCAAATTAATATTACTTATTATTATATCAAGAAACGTTATTTAGAAAACAAAAAATAAAGGTGGTTGAGGAAAAGTGGAAAAGTTAAATATATCCTCTTTAAGGAATCTTGAAATATTTCTGTAAAGTACAAACGTATTAAAGTTGAAAATATCCTCTAAAAGGAATCTTTTTCAATAATCTTAAAAAAAAATCTACTATTGCTAAATAGAACAATGACCCCAGAAGAACTTTCGACAATAGTCAGTAGGTTGGTGGCTGATGCCAATCGACAATTAGCCGACGAAGTAGGCAGGCTTAGTGGTCAATTAAGTGCTTTAACGACAAGAGACGACATTAAGCCATACAAAGACATAACAATTGACCCAACAATAGAAGGTGAAGAGGGGCTTGAAGTAGCCAAGTGTTTACTACAATTCAGTGGAGAAAATTACGTTTCCTGGCGCACAGCACTAATAAATGACATGAAGGTATACGAATCGTGTAAGGGCGGGTCAAGATATTTTTCCGTAGTGAACATAGTGAGAAACAAAGTCGTAGGGAAAGCTTACGACGTCCTCACCAGTCATGGGACACCGTTAAATATTGGCGCGATTTTAGGTCGGCTAGATCTGACTTATAGCGACAAAAGGCCTGTTCACATGCTAGAAACCGAACTAGGCAATATGAGACAAGATAGGAAAACTCTTCAAGAATTTTACGATGACGTAACGAAAGTACTGACGCTTATTAATAACAAGACGATTATGAGTTATGGCCCTAGAACTTCCGAAACAGCATGTCAAACCGGGAGGGCAAGGCAAAACGCTCTTCGGGTGTTTGTTACGGGGTTTAATCAACCCACAAGTAATATTGTATTTTCTCTCAACCCTGGGGATCTACCTAATGCTCTGGCGAGAGCACAGGAAATAGAGTCCAACCAAACAAGGATGAGAAACTTGGGTCAACATCAGTCTAGACAACCTGAACCGAATCAGTTGTTTGACCAGTTAATGACCAGGCCATTCCGTTAAAATAGAGGAACAAACCAGGATAACTTGCCCCACCAAAACAGGCAGTTTATGGATTCCTTTCAACAACGGAATAGACCATTGCAACAAAACCGCCATTCCAACAATTTTGGAAACGGTCATAATCGACCTGAGAGGATGGACACATCGAGTGGGAATTTAGTGCCCTCGAGACAAGCCACGCCTCATAACTTTAATAATAATAGACCACAATGGTCTAATAACACATTTAGTAACAACCCGTTTAAAAGAGACCGAACAAGTAGCGATCAGATAGCTACAAATAAATTTCCACGCCTCAATAATTTAAACGAGAGCGGTAATTTTTTAGAGTAAGGCACGACTTACCGTATATAAAAAGAACGGATGGTAGGTCGGGGCGAGTATTTTATATTTAAATAGACACAGGAGCAACGCATAATTATATAAAACCAGGGCTGTTCCCAAGTATGGAGCTTGAAACTCCATCACGAGTTAATAGCGTCCACGGAACCACTATTATCCGTACTTATCAAGACATAAATATCTTGGGAGTAACAGATAAATTTTACGAGTTAAGCGAACTCAAAGATTTGGACGCAATTATAGGTATCAAATTATTAAGGAAAGTAAAAGGTAATATAAATATCAGGCATTCAACGTTGGAATATGATCAGGGCATGATACCCTTAATATTCAACGAGACTTTGATAAACACTCTCAATATAAATAATGAAATTTCCAAAAAAGAAAAATTAACTCTTTTCTTAAAAAAATATCAAGGTGTCTTCACCGAGAACCCAAATTACCTTCCATATAACACCCGTGTGCAATGTAGCATAGATACTACTATCGACACAGCTGTTTGGACCAAGGGTTATCCATACCCACAATCAGTGGCGAACTTCGTGAATTAAGAAATCGAGAACTTACTCGAAAATAATATAATACAACCTAGCAGAAGCGCATATAACACTCCTGTATGGGTTGTAGATAAAAAAGGTTTAGACGAAGTCGGTAAGAAGAAGCATAGACTAGTCATAGACTATAAAAAGCTTAATTCATTTACCAAAACCGAAAAGTACCCAATGGCGGAAACATCCGTTATCCTGGCTAATTTGGGCAAAGCTAGTTATTTCACGACTCTAGATTTATAGAGCGGTTTCCATCAGATTAAACGGAAGGAAAGCGAAACTGAAGCCACGTCTATATCGATGACGTCATTATGTACTCGGAAACGGGAGAAGAACACCTCGAACATATCGAGACAATAACTAAAGCCTTAAGCACAGCAAACATGAGAATATCGAGCGAAAAATCAAAATACTTCATGAAAGAAGTAGAATTTCTTGAGTACATCGTATCATTTAATTGTATCAAAATGGACCCAGTAAAAACTCGATTCATAGAGGAATTCCCACGACCGCAGACTTTACGTCAACTAAGATCTTTCTTGGGTTAGCTGGTTATTACCGTAAATTCATAAGAAATTAAGCGATGATTGCCAAACCCATGACCAAGTATCTCAGAGGAGAGAATGGTAGAACTGACCAAAGTAATAGCAAAAAGATAACAATAGAATTCGATAAGGAAGCCATTAACGCATTCAAGATATTGAAAGACAAACTATGCGAACAAGTTACGCTCAACCAACCTGATTTTACCCAGAGATTTGAGCTAACTACAGACCCTAGCAACTCAGCCATAGGTGCAGTGCTTAGCCAAAATAATAAACCAATTATTTTTATAAGTCGAACTTTAAGTAAAACCGAAAAAAACTACGCGACAAACGAGAAGGAACTTCTTGCCATAATTTTGGCATTGAAGAACCTTCGAAATTATCTTTACGGTGTGAGTGGTATCCGCATATATACAGATCACCAACCATTAACGTTTGCCATTGGTGATAAGAACCCAAACGCAAAAATAAAACGCTGGCGCTCCTTCATAGAAGAATACTCTCCAGAAATTATATACAAACCAAGTAAGGAGACTGGAGAACGTCGTAGCTGATGCTCTCAGTAGACAGGAACTAAATATGATGAACGAAGACGAATCAGAAGTAAGAACTGTTCACAGTACAGAGAGTAGTCCCATTCCAGATATAAGAAGAGTAAACCAAAGAATTAATAATTTTAAAGTGCAATTAATTTTAAATGAATCACTTAACAATAATATAATTTCAATAGAAATACACACAGGCTACTGGAGACATACAGTGCTTTTTAAAGATTTAGACATCGTAAGTAAAATTAAAACAATAATAAAAACAGGCTTAACAGTAGGAATTTATAGTACTGAGGAGATGTTTTTCAAAATTAAAGATAAAATTTTAGAAGAATTTCCAACAGTAAAATTTTTTTATCTGTAACCAAATAGTTGATGATGTTACAGATAAAGAAGAGCAATTAGCTATTATCACTGCTGAATACAATCGAGCTCATAGACAAGCTAAAGAAGTGTATAAGCAAATTGTAGGTAAATATTATTGGCCAAACGCTTTCAAACAGATCTCTCAATAAACGCTACATGCGAAATCTTCACTGAAAAAAAAATCGTTTGTAATATCAATAAACACCGTTTATTGACTGTTTTTTCATTGTCTAAATAAATTTTTTGTTGATACTACGAACATTTATTGTTTCAAAAATTTTTATTCAATAAACGATTTGTTAGCTCAATTAAAATCCGTTTATTGAAAAATAAAATTTAAAAATTAATAACCGGTTGATATAGTATCAATAAACTTTTTTTTTTGGCACAATAAACCCATACATTGCGCCAAACAATTTTTTTGTAAAACTTCTTTTTTACTTTGATAAATGCGTTTATTGGCGAAATAAACAAATTATAAAATGTCAATAAACATTTTAATTGATTTTAACATTTTTGTTTATTATCGCAATAAACTGTATATTGGCTCAATAAACTATTCATTGTCCCAATAAAGTTTTTAGGGGTAGCCAAATACTTTATTTTTTTTAAATTGTGGTCGATTCTCATAAAATTCACAGTCTGTTCATGCTGTGATTTTTATATAGAGTCGGTAAGCGTTAACCATAATTTGCATCTTAGATGGGTGCGACAGCATAAAAATACGAAACGCATTCTGGAGTTGAGGTCACTTGCATAAAAATTAAAAGTTCAAGTGACCTCAACTCCAAAATGCGTTTTGTAAAATGCTGTCGCACCCTTCTAAGACGCAAATTATGTTCGATGCTTAGTGACTCTTATAAGAATCACAGCATGAACACAATGTGAATTCTATAACAGTCAATTATAATTTAAAAAAAAAAATTAAACTTATTAACACTTTATAGGGACAATAAATAGTTTATTGGGCCAATACAAAAAGTACATTGCCATCACCATTTTTGTAAAAGATAAATAATTCAATAAATAATTTCTTGTCTCACCAAACATTTATTGGGCCAATAAACCACTTTTTCTTGTATCAATAAACGTTTATCGGGACAACGAACCACTTTTGCTTTTATAAATAAACGTTCATTGAGTCAATAATCGTTTATTTGGTCAATAAACGCTTTTGTTTGTGTCAACAAATGTTTATTGGGCCAATAAACAGATTAAGCTTATATCAATAAACGTTTATTGGGTTAATAAACCACTTTTGCGTGTATCAATAAATATTTATTGGGCCAATAAACCGATTTTAATTGGCCCAATAAACCAGTTTTTTGGACGAGAATTGATAAATAAATTTATTGTCCCAACAAACTTTTTTATTGTATCTACGTACCTTTTTGGTTCAGTGTGTAAAAAAAATAAGTATGAGAGACAACCTAATAAGCAGTCAATTGAAGAGACTCCAATTCCTGAAGAAGGGGGAGAGCGCGTCCACGCAGATATATATTACTGTGAAAATGCAACATTTTTAACAATGACAGATCCATTCTCGAAATTCTTAATAACAACCCAAGTTCATTCAAAAACCGAAGCAAAAGATAGAATGATCGAACTACTTCCGGTTTTCGGTAATGTCAGAACCTTGATGACCGATAATGAGGCAGCATTTTGCTCACCTTCTGCGAAGTGTGCATATAACCTCCTAAACATTACCCATAAAACAACACCGCCAGCTCACTCAAAGAGTAATGGAACAATAGAAAGAATTCACTCCACATTGACAGAACTCATTAAAATAGTTAAAGAATCTACACATATAACAGACATCAAGGACGTCATGACTCTAGCTACAAAAAAATACAACGAAACAATTCACACGGTAACAGACAAACGGCCAACGGACATATTCCACAATTATATAGATAATGGTGACACAAAAAAGAAACTCCAAACACACCAACAAAAAATGTTAGGATATTGTAATAAAAATAGGAAAAATAAAACATATGAAGTAGGCGAAACAATTTTTGTAAACAATGGACAGATAAGAAGTAAGAATAAACCTCTATTCCAAAAAAAGAAAGTTAAGGAAGACTTAGGGAATATAGTCATAGATTCAAATAACCCAAAAATTCTTTTATTTATTTATTTATTGGAGACCGTTAATTACTAACGTTACATATAATCTCTTAAATCTAGTTATTATCTATTGCTCTTATAAACAAAGTTTTGAATTTCATACTTTTCAAATTGTCATTAACAGACGATATGAGAAAATAAAATTTATTATTTATTGCAATCAATTGATTCAAAGGACTATTAGCACCATAGTTTGACCTACTAAAAATTTGGCACAAAGGTTGCCGTAATCTTAAGCTTGTTCGGCTAAAGTTAAAATTCAGTCTGCAAAGAACTGACGAAGATGATATATTTTCATTTATTATACCAGTAATGAAACAGAATTGGATATATTTTCGATGGTTATCAAGTGATGGAAGATTTAACAAAACCAACCTGTGCGAATATAAGGGGAGTGCTATTTCTTGAGACCAAGGTAGAAATCGGAGACAAAATCGCAAAAACCTTCATTGAACTGTTTCAAGCCTCGATTTGTGAATAGAGTAGTGGGGTGCCCAGACCACACAGCCATACTCAAGAATGGGTCTCACAAAAGAAATAAATAGGAGCTTGAGAACATAGGGATCTTTAAAGTCACGTGAGAATCGTTTAATTAATCCTAATGTTTTATTAGCTATTTTAATAATATGATCTAAGTGATCGTTAAAGGTCAATTTTGAATCTAAAATAATTCCTAAATCAGAGAATATTGAAACTTTGTTCAAAGGTTCCGAATCATATTAGTAGTTATAAAACTCATAACCTTACACTTGTAATCGTTTAAGATAAGTCTGTTTTTAGTGCACCAATCCCTGAATCTTAAAAATTAAAATATCGTCTTGCAAGAGTAAACAGTCTGTTTCAAATTTTATTCTTTTGTAAAGTTTAATGTCGTCAGCATATATAAGAACACAAGAATTTTGGACAATTGAGACAATATCATTTATAAAAAGGATGAACAAAATGGCTACTCTGAGGAACGCCTGAATTAACAATAAATTGATTAGAACAGACATTGCGAAAAGCTACACTATAATGTCTGTTAAGTAGATACGAAGTAATCCATTTAAGAAAATTATTGTTAAATCCTAAGTTACTTAATTTATTTACAAGAGTGTTGTGACACAACTTATCAAATGCTTAACTGAAATCAGTGAATATACAGTCAACTTGATCACGGTCTTCATTCATAAAGATAATATTAGAAATTAAATTTACAGATGATGCTTCTTATACTGACGCTAGTCGCCTCAACTTTAGCGCAACAAATTACTGACTACACCAAAGATGAATTCATTTAAATAGAAAACAGTAAAACCGCAGTCTACGAAGACTTCGGTGAGATCTATCACGTCATCAACTTAACTTCCTACTCCAAAATATTAGATATATTTAGAGCCAAAAAAGAAATTCTTAAAATTATTGAACAGGAGTTAGGAATAGCCGACAAACTACCCAACGAACTATCTATCAGGAGTAGGGAACGCAGAGGTGTCAATGAAATAGGCACAATTTGGAAATGGATCTCTGGTAGTCCAGACCACGATGATGCCGTTAGAATAAATTTAAAAGTGCAGGAATTGATAAGGTCAAACAACAGACAAAAAAACATCAATAAACAACTATTCGACAAGTTAGACAGTATGTACAGAGATACTAATAGTAAAGGAACTACAGAAACTAAAATAATAAAATATATAATTATAGAACTTAGAGAAATAATAAATACTATTAATTTAAGTAAATCAAAAATACTCAATACTCAATTGTTAGATTTAAGTGAAATAAAAAACATTATGGAGCAAGAAAAAGTAAGCATATCCATAACTGATGCACTAGATGCTTCCACTTTTAAAATTGTACACAAAAATAATATTATCGTTGTATTTGTCAAATACCCCAAAGTAAAAGGGTAAGGAAACCACTATCTAACCAGAAGGCAACATTGAACAGATTTGTGTTTGCATAGAAGGAAATAATGATTGTAAATTATTAATATTTGTTAGTTATATTCCACCAGATTCCCAGATATCTATCTACTTATCTCATATAAAGAACATTGAAAAAATTTTAGCCGATTATAATGATCATAACATTTCCGTTTGTGTATTAGGTGATTTTAACTTGGGTGGAATTAAGTGGATGCAAAATGAAAATAAAGTCTTGCCAATCGTTATTTCATCTGAAAAAGAATTTGAGCTTGTTGATTCTTTGTTTGCTTTAGATTTAATCCAAGTTTGTTTTATTCAAAATTCATTACAAAGAATACTCGACTTAGTATTTATAAACGAATTTATTGATGTTACTGTTTCTGAATGCATCCCCTTATTTTCTAACTCGATTCATCATGTTGCCATTTCAATCTTGTTAAAAAATGTCTGTTTTAAAAATTATAATTCCTTTCAAACTGTTAATAAATTTAAATATCGTTTCAATACTACCAATTTAAATAACTTAAATGAAATATTTTCTAATTTAAATGACTTTCTTGTATATTCACGTCTCCGAAAAGAGTATGTATTCCTAGCGAAGTTTTGTTTTAGTAACTATGTACAGTTGATTGAGGGTGACTTGAAGCAAAATCCAAACAAATTCTGGAGTTTCGTAAATTTGAAACGTAAATCTATATGTTTCCCATCAACAATGTTTTATAATGATGATTCTTCCAGTGATGCTCAAACGATTGTCGACTGGTTTGCTGAAAACTTTCAAAATACTTTCAATTCTTCAGATATGATCGTTGCAAAAAATTATAGTACTAGGGATTTGGTATCTATAACAGATTTCTGTAGTCTTTATTGTGAGTTGGAAGAAGTTTCTTCTGCTTTAAGTGAACTAGAAGCTTCGAGTAATTCAGATTTTAATGGAATATTTCCAATTCTTTTGAAACATTGTTTTGAATCTTTATGCTATCCTCTGCAATTCATTTTTAATCAGTCGCTTTCTACTGGCCATTTTTTAGATGAATGGAAAGTTTCTTATATAAACCCGATCTTCAAGTCCGGAGATAAAAAACTGATTACCAACTACCGTGCTATAAGTAAACTTGCTACTATTCCAAAACTTTTAGACAAAATAGTCAAAAATAAATTATATGACATAATAAAGGGTCATATTTCTGATTTTCAACACGGTTTCTTTAGTGGTCGTTCAACTACTACTAATTTGGCTTGCTTTTCTAACAAATGCTTCAATGCATTGGAAAAGCGATGTCAAATGGATGTGGTTTATACTGATTTCGTTAAAGCCTTCAGTAGAGTAAATCACCTAATTTTAGTTAAAAAGTTAAAGTTATATGGTTTTGATGGTACCCTACTAAAATGGTTCTGGTCCTATCTAATCGGTAGAAGGCAGATTGTAAAAATTGGTGATCTGGAATCAATCCCGATTTTAGTTCATTCAGGTGTTCCTGAAGGTAGCCATTTAGGTCCACCGCTTTCCGACATTTTTATCAATGATTTTCCGTCAGTTTTATCGGTTTCGGAATGCTTAATTTTTGCCGATGATGTAAAATTATTTAAAACTATAAAAAGTTACAATGATTGTGTTGCATTTCAACAGGACATGATAAACTTTTATACATGGTGCAGGCTAAATGACTTGCTTCGAAATTTCTCCAAATGGTCCGTTTTGTCTTTTAGTCGTTTATCTAGTCCAATTGTTTTTGATTACTTTTTAGGAAGTCATAAATTGAGCAGAGTTTTTGAAGTCAAAGATTTGGGAGTAATATTTGACGAAAATTAACTTTTGAGTCGCACGTTACTTATATTGTCTCCAAATCAAACTCTATGTTAGGTTTTCTGAAACGGAATTCGTATTTTAAAGACCCATACACTTTAAAGGCTGTTTATTGTTCAATTGTTAGACCATTGTTGGAATATTGTTCTGTTATTTGGAATCCTGATATAAAAAAACTTGTTGGTAGAATTGAAAATATCCAAAAAATTTTTTTAAGGTTCGCTTTAAGACAGTTTCCAGTTAATGGTAGTGTAAATCATTACAAAAGTAGATGTTTAATGTTGGGAATGCCGACTCTTGAGTCTTGTTGTTCTTTTCGAGTGATATTGATTGTGGATTTTTATTTTCATTAATTAACATTCACGCACCAAGTAGAACTTTGAGAATGAGAACTCTTATTTTTGAAATTCCTCACTCTACAAATTATGGACAGCGTGAGCCTATTTCTCATTGCTGTAATTTTTTTAACATGTATTATGATGATCTCGATCTTTTTGTCTCAAGATATAAATTTAAAACATCATTGTTAACATTATTACAGAACTCATTTTAATTTTAGAAATATTGTTATATTATTAATATAATTTTAAATTTAGCAAAAAATCTGTGGATTATAACTATCGTAGATTAAATAAATAAATAAGTAGAAGTAACAAATAAATAGAAGTAACAATGTAAATGGTGGACAAATTATAATATTAAGCGAAATACTTAAATATAAGAAAAAATTTATAAATCAGAATGCAAAAAGGAACTCAACCACCACTATTGTAAAATCGATAAAGAAACTAGTTGTTTAACAAACCTTTTAAATAAATACAAAGCAAACTGTACCAAAATCAAAGAACGAAATCAACCGATAGAAATAATTAACGAAGAAAATATTGTTTTAACTGGAAACCACATTGTTAACGAAATAGAATTGTCAGGAATCAATTTGATCCAATTTGAACAGAATGTATATATTAATGGCAAAATTCATTTGAATTCAGAAAACCAAATACTAGAACATATTAAGTTAAGCAAGCCAACTCAATTCCAAATTCTCGAATACATTGCTTCACAAGACGAGAAACTTATGTATACAAATCTTGATCATATAGAACCATTTATAACAGATCTCAAAGAACATCCCGTATTGTGGGGATTATGTATTAAGTTGTTCCTTGTAATATTGATTTACTCTGTTTATAAAATAATCAAAATAATTCAAGTTTATCGCACAAACAGAATCAAACAGGTCACTTGCCCAAGCACGATCGAGCAGGTCGCAATAGAGATGGAGCAATTCATGGACACTTCAAGATCAAGGTTACAGGAGATGTTGAGCGAAAGATTGGGACAATCTTCTTCCGACCAAGGGGAGTGTTAACACATGGTGACCACATGGGTCAACAAATGTTCGATGAAACACTACACCAACCCCGAAATAAGATCGGGATCATCGTAAAATTGATAATTTATGACCGAAGCCAACAGAAACAGATAAAACAAACAGCAATAGAAAATAGATAAAGAAATAGTTTATGACCGACGCCGCTGATAGCAACCGATATCTGAACCTTCGAGGAGAATGAGACCATCAACGACAGGCAGTTCGATTCCAACCCTCAGTGCATACAACACTTATTAAAATTATATTGTATTGAATCGTAGAAATAGTTTTGAATAAAGTTATTTTTTTAAAACAATACAGTGTTAAAGAATTAATTTGGTATAGGGTGGGAATCGAACCCAAGAACTTCGGCGTAATAGTCCTACGCACTAACCATTACACCAAGGACTACTAAGTACTAACCTGCCAATAACATGCACAAAGGAATGATTGAGAGTTGTAAGTCACTAGGCCATGGTCTTACACGAGCTGTCGTGCCACCCAATTTAATTTAATTTTTAATACTTCAATAAATTTTTTTCAAAAAAAGTCATACAAAATACTTTTTTTTCCTTCAACATCACTCACATCAGAAATCAACATCAACAACTTAATTATAATATGCACAAAAAAAATGTAAGTAAGAAATTGTAATGTAAGTATTAAATTTAGTTGTTTATTAAAGTAAACGTATTTTCCTTAAGTTTAAAAAATGTGATTAAAATAAAAACAAAAAGATCAATAAAAATTAAATAAAAAACATAAATTGAGTTAGCGTTTCAATAGGATTTTCAGATCAGAATGCAGCAGCGTAAGTATCTTCGAATAATTATCAACGGAACCTGAAGTATTCTTAACTGAAAATATATGTGTAACATGTGTTGATTGTCAATAATAATAATCAGGCAAGCAGGGTCTTATATACAGGCTAGCACTCTTCGCCCGGCAGTCACCTTGCCGTGGTGCGGAGGCTTAAGTTTCAAAAATTCATCGGACCTGCTGGTTTGAAATTACCCAATCCGTCAGCGATTTTTAGGAGTTACGAACTGAGTACTGCCCCCCCCCCACCTATCCAGGGTGTTAAGTGCACCGTGCCTATTGGATGGTTTGCAGCCAGGGGGTATACCGGCTGTATTCTAACGGTACCTCTTCGACAACAGGTCGAATCGAAGAATAACCAAAACCCTACCATATCATGCGGAGCTCTGATATGGCGGACCAACCCATCTCTAGCTACTCGTGGGAACAAAATATAAAAAATGCTAAAACAAAATAAAGAAAAAAAACAACAAAAACCACAAAAACCACAAAAATTTAACATTCCGCGGGATGTCACCGCGAATGAGTATGCGGATCATATGGAGAATATCCTCCGTGGAAATGATTCGAGACCGGGGATTAGTTTTTACCTGAAGAGCAAGTCTCTTGGTAAACAACAGAACCGGGCAGTTCAGGGGGGATCGTCAGCTACTAGCCAGGGGAGAATAACACCCAGACGAATAGAAGACACATCAAGAGCTGGTACTGAGAGCAGACCTCTCGTGCCAGTAAAGGATGACGCCAAAGCTTTAGAAGGCACCAGAGTTGGGAAAACACCAGCACAAGTTGCCTCCACACCCAAGAACATTCCGCTCCACGAAAGAACAAAGAGCACTGGTCCACTTCCGCAGCTTGGGATGCCAGGAGGTCGGGATGACCCACTCAAAAAAGTATTAAGTGGAGCGGGCTCGAGATGGTTCTTCCGGTTCCTGGCTCAGGGGATGTCCCCGCAGGATGCCCGGAAAAAGGTAGATGAGAGGAAGACAGATCCTAACAAAGGACCTGCACGAAGCCTGGATGAGGGTAAGAGGAAAAACCACAGTATTACTCCTCCCCAAAGGCAAGATGACAAGAAACCCAGGACGTCGGCCACAAATACAGCGGGACCAAGCACCGCAAACAACGTAGCTGGCGAGCAACAGCTCTCGTTCTCGTACGCAAATACGGCCAAGAGTGTTAGAATTGCGGTTCTGCCTAGAAAATACCCTCAGGTTACCCTCAGCACTGACGAACTATCGGCACTGGAGGAGGCCATTATTGAGGAGGTGTCTCTTGGGTGGAGGCACAAACAAAAATTCAATGGCCTGCACTTTAGAGCGGGGCTTCTTTCTGTCGATTGTGCTGGGCAAGAGACAGCAGAGTGGCTCAAGGAGAAAGCGTCCAAACTGAGCACTTGGAAAGGCAGGGAATTAATGGCGCGTATGGGTGATGACATCCCCAAAATGCACAACATCACGCTATTCTTGCCAAGAAGCATGGGGCAAGCTGACAAGAAGTAATTGTCGCTTATCCAAGCCCAAAATAATGGACTGATGGTGCATGCCTGGAAGATCCTTACTAGTAAGGCTAAAGGCAAAGGAAAGCTGCTGGTGATCGGCATCGACGATCAGTCCGCAGAGGCCGTAATGAAGGCAGATCACCAGCTTCATTACAAGTTTGGCAAAATCACCGTTACTGGTCTCCGAAAGCTTACGGCTCCCAACTCCTTCTTTGAGCCTAGCGAATAAGCAAAAAGTTTGGGAGCACCAACAGCGCAAAATATGAAGATAGCAGACCTAAGGACTGCAGAAATCACCCATCCTACCAACGTTCCTATCCTCCCCACGCCCAACATTCCCATCACCCTTCTACCCTCCACTTCCACATTAGTAACCACCCAACTCATCCAACCCACCCAAAACTCTGAACCTCCCAAAACTTCCAAGCCCACTCCAACCTCTGAAACTCCCAAACCTATCACAAACTCCCACCCCAAATTAGAAGTTTTTTCAAGCCAGTTACATCAACTGGTAATAGATGAATCTAGCCAAATGAGCGAAGAGATGGAGGGCATTGACCTCTCTCCTAGCCCATCCTGCTTCCCACAAATGAAGAGGAAGTTAGTCTGCTTGATGATGAGGGGGCACTAGCCCCAATCTGTTAAACAGAGCAATGACTGGGCGCGGGATCAATACCAGACTGGCCCAGGTTAACATCCACCACGCTAAGGCAGCATCAGCTGTCATAGCACGAAAATTCACTGCTGATGACCTGGGGCTGGTTCTGATCCAAGAACCCTGGATTTACGGGGGCCAAGTTAGAGGCCTAACATGTAAGAACTCTAAAGTAATATGGGATACGAGAAGTGACTCGCGCTGAGCATGCATAAAAATAAGAAATACATAATATAAATTATATATGTCTTTCAGAATTTATGACGTGGGACCTGGTGCCTATACAGGCCCAAATGGACATCGAGGGCAACCTCCGCACGATGGTTGTAGCGGCAGCATACTTCATACAATATTCCACCAACCGAAGTAAAGAAGCTAGTGACTACTGCAACAACAAAGGACTACCGTTGTTGGTTGGATGCGATGAAAATGCCCACCATACAACATGGGGTAGCACCGATATTAATCGGTAAGAAAAGAATTTTTGGACTTAACGTTTGGAACCCAGAACCTAAGTCACTTGATTAGGGATCGGAGAGTATCCAACGAATCGTCTATGTCTGACCACAGAATTATAGTGTTTACATTAGATAACCTGCTCACAGAGAATACTTCTGGCAGGAATCCTAAGAAAACAAACTGGAGCCTTTACAAAAACGTTCTTAAGACAAACCTTGAACGATTAGGTGCAGTAGAAACTACAAATAGTAACCTTGAGCTAGAACACTTAGTAAATGAGTTTAATGGGGCAATTAATGAGGCCTATGAACTCAGTTGTCCCCTCAAACCAATTAAA
This sequence comes from Epistrophe grossulariae, assembly GCA_929447395.1. NCBI lineage: Eukaryota > Metazoa > Arthropoda > Insecta > Diptera > Syrphidae > Epistrophe > Epistrophe grossulariae. The sequence goes on along the minus strand of OV839566.1, from coordinate 69,701,837 downwards.
AGGCAGAAAGATGCTCCGGACCGTGGTGGAACAATAATCTGTCAAAACTAAGATCCAAGGTAAAAAAGCAAAGAGTACTGGAGAGTGGAATAATTACTCTGCAGAGTTGACCAAATATAACGGGGAAATTAGAAGGGCAAAAAGGAATAGTTTTGTGATATTCTGTGGGGGGTTTATTCCTCCCTTACAGCGGCTAGACTACACAAAGCTCTAGCAAAAGAAAATACGTTGACATCGCTAGCACTTCGCTACCCCAGTGGTAGCTTCACTGACAATGAGGAGCAAAAGTCTACCCTATTGCTAAACACTCATTTTCCAGGAAGTTTACCAACGCACGGTAGGAAATGTGATAGAGAGAATACCTCTCAGGCCAACCCGGGAAGACTGGCTGATAGCTTCGACTATTTGCACAGGCAATAGGATTGAATGGGCGATAAGTACTTTTCAACCTTTTAAATCACCGGGTGTAGTAGCATCTTCTCAGCCCTTCTACAAAAAGGGAAAGAGGAATTAATGCCCCATATTATTAGATTGCTTCAAAGTAGTATCGCACTTGGGTACATACCAAGTCTATGGAGAAGAGCAAAGGTAATCTTTATTCCCAAAGTGGGAAAAAAAATATACAACTCATCCAAAGTCATTCAGGCCAATTAGCTTAACATCTTTTTTACTGAAAACTTTGGAAAAGGTAGTTGATAACTTCATTAGATCAGAAGTTTTAGTAAAAGTTTGTATTGTAAACATACTTTTATATTACTCTACAATGATTTTGTATAAAATATGTAGCCTGATATTCAACCTGAATTTTAAGACTTCAACCTTAACGATCCGACTATTAGAACAAAAGTTATCAGCCAACGAAACTAAGCATATGAAGGCTCCTTAACAAATAATGAATGAAAAATACCTACCACAAATGTGCATACCTACATATGTATAGCAAATTTTTTCCCGATGCGAACTCAATTTGCCAAGGTTATGCTGTTTTGTTGCACACACTCCACCGTCTTTAGAATTTCTATCTCCCTCCAACTAGTATATTCTTAGTAGCAAAATTTTTTTAATTTTTTTCTTGTGTATTCCTCTTCTTTGATACGTTTGCCTCGATGAAAATTATTCTCCAAAAATTAATTACATTTTTTTAGAATGAAATTTTGAACGGTTTTGAATTTTTTTATAACTGGTACTCGACTGTCATTCTGGCTTTATTTTGAATTTTAAATTTTGAAAATCCGACCATTGGATTCAAAGATATAAGCATTTAAATGACCGCAAATCGGCTTTTTTTCAAATTTAGCAAAAATTGGGCAATTCTCAACTGAAACACGTGCGTCGGTTGGCAATGGCCAATGAACAACTACCCTATTTTTTTTTTTAATTTTTCCGAGATTTTTTTTGGTTTCCTATTTAACTATTGTGAAGGTCGTGTAGGGTGTACAGTTATGTATTATATATCAAATTAATTATCTATTTGTCTAGATGCAATAACTTAAGAGTTATGAGGTGATAAATAAAACGACAGAAACATGTCAATATCTTGGTTAAAAAAATTTCGAAAAATCTTAAAATTTTACAAAACAATCTGTATAGTTTTTAGATTTTTTAAAGCATTCGTGAAAAAGATAAAAATCAAAAAGTGGTAAACATTTATCCAAAAAATGCCTGTTTTGAAAAATAAACGATATTTCTTATAATTTATGTTGATAAAGGGTTACAAAAAGAAATTTTACTAAAATTTACTTCCAATTTCCAATTTTTGAATTCAACGGCTTTATTTTTTGAATACTTAACGACCTTTTCAATTTATTTGAGAAAAACTGAGCAATATCCACAACAGTGTCATTGTGTTGGCGGGTTCCATTTAAAATGCATTAGGGCAACCAACACATGCTCACCCTTGTGGAGGAAATCTCTCAGTGCAGCTTGTAGGGTGAAAGAGAAAAAGCCCTGAATTCGGTTCTCTAGATAATATATTTCTCTATGGTATAGAGGCAGAACGATCGAGTATAAACGAACATAAGGAAAAATAGAGAATTGTTCGAACAAAGTCTAGATGCTTAAAGGAAAGACTTATTGAAGTTTGTTTAAGAGAGCATCTGGAAGGCAAAATTACTTTGCAACAATGTATTAGCCAACTCTCTTTTAGAAATATTAAGCCAACTCAATTCATCGAACCTGTAGCAGATTATGGAAAAGATGAAGAAAATAATACAGATAATGATGCAATTGTAGAGCATCCAGAATGTGAAAAAACTGAAATTTTTAATGATCTTACTTGTGTAATTTGCTGTGTAAAACCAAAAAGTATTTTGCTTATACCTTGTAGGCATTACAAAATTTGTAATGAGTGTTTCCTAATCCTAAAAAAACAAAAATGCCCTAATAAAAAGTACATTGGTATGTCCATATTGTCGGAAAATTGTTGAAAGCCATATGGAAATTTATCTTTAAATTATTATTTAACAATAAATAATTAAAAATTAATAATAAATATGTAATTAATAACTAATTAACGTGGGAAAAACGAAAGTGATGAGGTTCAGGAAAGGAGGAGGGAGGAATACAACAGTAGACTGATGATAGAGGGGAAAGAAGATAGAAGAAGTAAAAGAATTTAGATACCTGGGGTATGTGTTCAAAAAGAATGGAGGGCAGGAAGCACATATAAGGGACAGAATAAAAAAGGCAGCAGCGGTCACGAAGGAAGCTTAGATGATTGGGAGTAGGAAATTCGAGAAGGTATGGGAGAGGAAGATGTGGCTTTTCGATACCCTGGTGTGGACGGTGATGGGATATGGGGCGGAAGTATGGGGATGGGAGGAGAAACAAGAAATGAAAAGAATGCAATAGAGGTACCTCAAATGGACACTAGGAGTAGAATGGCAAACTCCAGGATACATGGTGAGAGAGGAAACAAAATGAGATAAGATGACGATAAGAGTAGGGAGAAGGGCGTGGAATTATGAAGAGAAATTAAGAGATGAAAAAGGAAGCGAGATAGCGAAGAAATGTTTAGAGGAGACGAGAGAGAGAGAGGGATGGAAGCGAGAGAAGATCACGATGGGAACAAGGGAGAATGATAACTAGGGACGGGAAGGAAGAGAGGACAGTATGACAGAATATGAGAGAGTAGAATGGGAAGACAGAAGAAAGCAGGAGAAGGAAGCATGGAAACTAATAAAGAAATGCAGATAAAATAGGTGGTATAAAGAATTAACGAGCGATGGGATCCCGCAATATTTGAAAGCAGGATGGCAGGCAAACAAAACAAAAAGAATAGCGAGAGTCAGGCTAGGGAATGAGGTGCGAGAAAGATGGTACTCTAAACAATAAGAAGAGAGAATATGCAGAGCACATACATATAGTGTTGATTTTTTTCTTTGAGTGAAACAAAAACAAAACTTACTCCGTATATTGCTGTTGCATTCTATGGTTATACATATACCTAATTTATAACTTGCTGTATTTATTTTCTTTTTGAGTGTTACTCACTTTTATTGCATACTTTTGTGCTTTAATTACATATACATTTTTTGTTCCATACTTATGTGTCACTTGTGATTTATATAAATACCGCCCCTAAATATACTTTATTAATTATACTACTAATAGCTACCGAAATAAGAGGGTGATACATTTTTAAAATTGATATTTTAATAAATAACGACATTAGAGCTGATACCAAATCTTAAGTACAAGAGGTAGATCAGCTTATTGAAGCAGTTGCCTTTATAAATAAGCAACTTTCTCACTTTCCTTTTTCACCTAATGATATAATGCCTAAAATTAAAACTGCAAAAAATTCTATAATTGTTAACATAAAACAGACTGCGAAAACTACTCAAAAATCATCGCCAAAGTTAAATGAACCTTCTGGCTCAAGCCGCGTTACCCGCAATTCACTTAAAAGGACAAATATTTCTCTAACACCTTTAGCTCCGAAAACAAAAAAACTACATTTTCATTACCACCTTTACCATCACCATCTCCTTAATCATCCGTTCTATATCAACTCTATCGTCGTCAACTTCATCTAAGCCTCCTTCGTGCTCTTCCTCAATTACATCATCTACGTCATCGTCATCAACTTCATCTACATCTTTTTCACCATCTACTACATCTAAATCTTCTCCCCTTTCTTGATCATCGTCAACTACACTATGTAGGTACTCTGTCTACTCCATATATTTTACCTACACCATCAACGCTACCTACGTTATCTTCATTTCTTATGTCATCTATGGTATCTACATCATCTAATTCATCATCTTTTATTTCATCTTTACCATCTTCGATATCTACATCTTTTCCTCTCATAACATCATTGTCATCAATAGTTTCTACTCTATCTACATCATGTACATCATCTACACTTCCTACATCACTTATTTCCTCTGCATCAGAATCATCTACATCTTTCTCCTTTTTTCAGCTTTAACCACTACAATTTCGGCATCCCCACCATCTTCCACCTCAAATCTGTGCCTTCATCTATATTTCTACAACCATCAACAGTTTTACCTATTGGAATTCCTGACGCCGCGCCGTTTCTCATAAAGAAGTTCAACTTAAAGCAGCAGAGCGGTTCAAGTGCATTTTTTTATCTCGTTTTGATCCTCAAACAAGCTGCGATGATATTTGAACATACTTACATTCACGTTTTAATAAAGCCAAACTTAAACAAGAACAGTTACCAACAAAAAGTATGGAATATGCTTCGTTTAAACTGTTTGTTACCCAGGAAATTTACAATCAACTGATTGATCATAAATATTGGCTTGATGACATAATCGTTCATGAATTTGTTAATAAAAGGAAAACTCTGCGTAATCCTTTCCAGAAAACATTGACAAGACAAATAAACCGTGCGTCGCGTATAATTGACTTTTTTTTTATCAAAATCAAAATGTAAGAGGACCACGGACTAAGACCAACAAGGTCTACTATTCATCCTCCATCTACTCTTATGATGTCTGTCAAGTTAGCATTAACATTTCAAAATTTTAAGATTCTAACAATTGGATTAATTGCCGTGAATTTGTCGTGAAAGAAAAAAATTTGTCGCGCGCGTTTTTTAAAAAAATAACCCCTGGTAATGCTAACTTGACGGTCAAGTTAGCATTACCACCCCTAAAAAAATTCCAAAAAAAAATTCAGTATGTCATTAAATGTCGTGAAGTTGTCGTGAAACAAAAAAAAATGTCGAGCTTGTTTTTTTTTAAAATAACCCCTGGTAATGCTAACTTGACGGTCAAGTTAGCATTACCACCCCTTAAAAAAATTTCCAAAGAAAAAATTAAGTATGTCATTTAATGTCGTGAATTTGTCGTAAATTTGTCGTTTTTCAAAAAATCTCTAACATCGCATTCTATCAATGAATACAGCGTAACCAAGACGTTAACTTGTACTTTTTTATCCGACAGAGATTTTAATGTGGAATTAATGTGTTTAAACAATTGTGGCGTTAACAATCAAAACGGTGCTAAACTCACTTTTTTCAATATATGGAGTGTGATATACCAAAATGTGCATATCAAAGAGAACTATCAGATAGTGGAAACATTTTTTTTCGAAACGAGCTAATCAACAAGTTATTACTATTTTTAATATGAGTTTAGTATCAAAACGAGGCTATTAAGTATTTTCTTAACAATCAAAAAGAGCCTATCTTTCATAAAAGCTATAGTAATTTTCAAAACGACTCTATTTTTTCTCTAAATAAAATCAATGATTTTCAAAACGGAGCTTATTATAATACGCTTTGTGCGGTATCAACATCCAAGCAGAAATGTGGTAAATACCTACGTCTTTGTGCTGATAGGCAGGCCAAAATACAAATTTATAACATTGATATACATTTGTGGCTTCAAATATGACTGAATAAGAATCCTTCAGCAAAAAGAAATTAAATAATCTTTCCAATTATTGCGCTTTTCAATTAATCCGCTGAAGAGAGTCTTTGCTGGCATAGAAAAAAGTGCGACATGAGGAAGTTGTCATCCTTGCAAAGTGTTATAAAATTTTCAATGAATATGAAACTGTCAAAAAACTTGGAACGGCGCGACGGAGTGTGTCCAATAATTGACTGGAAAGCGGCTGCCCAAGAAAACTCAAAGACAACCTGTTAATCATGGCTTTTTAAGTTTAAGCCAGCTAAACGGTTTGTCAAAACAACAGCTTATGAAAGAAAGAGTCCAGATGAATCTGTAGTTGGAGTTCAAGATCCATTATGCATTCGCCTAAAAGAATTGATATGCTCTAATATCATGGCCCTCAGGAATTCCTCTGATAGACCCTTAAAAGAATGGTATTGACAAACTCCTCAAACACCATTGTTAAATTGAGAGAAATCGAAGACTTGAAATTTTATAGGGAAATTATAGATACAGAAGTTTTTCAAAATCTAAGGATGGATCAGATGTTTGTGAGTTTCTCGAAGAAACATCAGCAGTCAGCACTTACTTAATTTTGACTTTTTGTTCATTTATCTGAAGTTCCTATACATATATGACGAAAACAAAATTGCTAAGACTTATTATTAATGTTTAAGTTTGTGAAGAAAGAAGTATTATTTATTTATTTTAGTAATATTCTTTACTATGGCTGTTATAAAACTTTTTATGAACACCAATAATTACGTAATTTTTCTCTCCTTTTTTTAAATTTTACAGGCATATGAGAATCAAAACGATACCATTTAAAATTTTTTTTTCTCAAAATGCGCTAAATAAACTTTTAACAAACAAAACTGCCTAAAAAAAAAAAAACATTTCAAGAAAGGACGAAAATAAAAGGTCCTTCTAGTATTTTTTTTTAGTCAATCTAATAGAAAAAAGTTCCACAAATTCAACAAAATTTACTGCATATAATTTTATCTTAAATATTTTAGAAGTTACATAGGTTTTCGCCCTTTTGCTCGGTTTCATGTTCAATTTTTTTAGCCTCTGTTTGATTGTTAACGCCACAATTGTCGCTCGACGTCCTTAAAAAAGTTATGTCAAAAAATAATTTGTACCGCCTTGATTTGTCAAAAAAAAATCACCTAAATATGACGAAATACCCCAAAATAGCATATTTAGAATAAATCCAGCATTACAACGACTCTGGTTAGCTCTATTTTTTTATCCATGAGAGTTTTTACTATGTCTTTAAAAAAGCTATGTCAAAAAATAATTTGTCGCGCCTTAATTTGTCAAAAAAAATCACCTAAATATGACGAAATACCCCAAAATAGCATTTTTAAAATAAACCCAGCATTACAACAAATTTTATTTGCTGTTCCTCCTTTTTTATCCAAAAGAGTTTTTAATGTGGAATTTGTCTAAACAAATGTCGCTTGACGTCCTTAAATAGAATGTATTAAAAAAAAATTGTTTCAAAAATTTTTGACAATATTTTTTTTTGTGTCAATAACCTTTTGTACCCATTTTTTTTGTGTACAATAGGTTATTGACACAAAAAAATTTTTTTTACACAGTTTATTTATGCTAACTTGACCGTCAAGTTAGCATTACCAGGGGTAATTTTTAAAAATGCGCGCGACAAATTTTTTTCTTTCACGACAAATTCACGACAATTAATTCAATTGTTAGAATCTTAAAATTTTGGAATGGTAATGCTAATTTGTCAGACATAGTCCTTTTTGATGTATAAACATCTAATCCCTCGGTATAGGGAAATTAAAAATCATACGCGGTAGAGGAAGTGGTTGTGAATGTAGGTATATGTAGAAGAAGTGGTCGTACATATAGATAATAATCTTAAGCGGAGGGTTGTTGTCTCCGAAAAATACTGGATTATCCGTATACATACCTACACCATCCGGATACTGTACAACATTCGTTCGAGAGAAATATTAGAAATATTTCAGTTGAAATTTGAATTTAATTTCGTTTGTGCATTTTTGATGTGTAAACATTTTAATTCTCGGTGAAGGGAAAACAAAATTTAACGGCAGCGCCATTGCTAGTAGACTCGTATATAAAGGAAAAGAAATTAACTAATCATTTTCGTTTTAAAATGCAATTCGTTGCCCTGCAGTTTGACCGAGAAGATACGAAACGAAATGAATAGGGGAATAAATTATATAAAACAGCTATTTTCAAGGGTTCTGACTTTACTTCGATCGAAGTAGATTTACTTCGATTTTGAGAAAAAAATTTAATCTACTTCTCTATGTTGGGTTTATTTTAAAAATTCTTAACCAACAAATTTAAAGACAGCGCTGGTCAACAAAACATTTTAAAATATTATATTGCTTTGTGTACTCAAAACAAATCAAGATTTGAATTTGAAGACAGTAAACTTTGCTTAATACAATATTTAAACCCAACTAAAATTCAAGGTGCTGATTTAATATCTATGTTTAATTTGTTTCTATTTAAGTCTGAAGTTTGTGTTGTAGTTATATTTTTTTTTATTTTAAGTTTGACTTTCTTGTACCTTATAGTTACTTGTTCGCAATTAATTATTTATTTATTAATGAAAAATAATCAAATAATACTGAATAAACTTTTGTTAAGAATTTAAGTTTTTTTTAATCTCCTTCAGTTTTTTTCCGTATTTACTTCGAAAATTCAAAACCTAAGCCCGAACCCTGATTTTCACTGTTGCTAATAGGAAAGGGTTCAATAGGTCCAAAAACTAGTGCATAAACTTTTTTTAAAGCATGAAAATATACAAAATTTTCATCGAAATGATTTTTGAATGACAATAAACTCGCTGTAACGGCTGCAAAACCTTTTTTGTAAAGATTTTTTTGTTATTTTAATATTGCAGTGCAGATTTACAAAATCCAAAAAAATATTTTTAGATACGTTAGTACGTTACTGTTTTAATTTCAAGAGATAAAATATAGTTTATCTCGATCTGCGTAGGTACTAGGATTTACTATGAGACAAATCTTCACCGTAAGTCGTTTACAATTACCTCCTTTGACCCTTAGTAGCTCTTTTTAATTTTCAGTTGAATGATAAAACCAATTGAATACTATTAATGAGCCTGTGCCAAAATATAGGTGTCATGTTGCATAACTAAGCAGAACTTTACTTATAGATATTGTGAAATAAATCAGTTCATAAAACACAAAAACCTGAAGGTATAACACTAGTCACCAAATTTCTTTATACAGAAAACAGATCACAATCTGCAAATTTCTTTGATCTGCTAAATTCTAAACAAATGAATTTAATTAATTTAATTAAATTTTCTGAGGCAAATTTTAATTCTTGTGCTTTGACATGTCAAAAGCATATGAAAGCTTCTATATTAGAATAATTCAATAAACTTATATTTCCATAAACAAAAAGCAATCTGATTAAAAATTGGAGCCATATAATAATCTTAAAATGTAGTTTAATTATTTAAGTTTATCTTAAGTGACTATGAATACACTTTAATTTCATATTTTCAAAAAGCCAACCCCGTCCAACATCCCAACTCTTTCAGTTTTAGAGAGCTCACTTTAACTCTTAATTGATTCATTTCTAATTAATTGAATTTTTTATTAACTAGGACAGCAACTAATAACTGAATAACTGATCAATGATAAATTTATGTATACCTATACAATTCTAGAAAAATCTTAAAATTACTAGAATTTTTAATCTACAAATTTAAATATATCATTTTTCATCATTAAATATTGGTGTCTACATACACATAAGAATTTATTGTTTTTATTCTCCATTTTCCATAGTTAAAACAAAAAGGAAAATGTTTTATTAGTTACAAAAAGTAACATTGAATCAAGAACGGAGTTTGACGCCACTGTCATATAAAACATATTCCTGCATTGGTTTCTTCATCAACTGAACTCAAAGAAATCCATTGTATTTCGAAGCGCAAGCGTTAATCCCAAATATTAAAAAAATCAATACAACCACCCAAAATGTAGAATTTCGGCCTGTTAAAAAGTATTAAATTCTTCTTCCAAGAAATCAAAATTCGATGCACCCTTTTCAATGTGTGTGATTTTTTAACTTAAGTAGGTTGGTAAAAAGCATTTTAATAATATCGTCCACATATATCAACAGGTTTAAAGTTATTATAAGCTTACCTCAATCTTTTTCTTCTTAATGACGAAATAATATCATGTTTAAAAAATCATAGTAATAAGGAATCTATGAAACATAGATAAAATGGGTGTCGGTCAGTATTGGACCCGTTCACAATGTCTTCCCTTTATTCACTGTTTTATGATCCTATATTCAGATACACAGTTCATAAATATCGTTTAGAATACTTAAAGAAAAATCGTATGCAAAAAATAATCAAAAATATATGTAAACACTAAGCGAAAATGTTAGTTTAAAAAAAATGATAGACGGAATTAATTTATATGAACAAAATATATAAATAAAATCAAATAAGAATAGGTAGGTAAGTATATCAGCAATAACGCGGCGAAACCCAGTCTGAATTACTTCTAAAAAGAATGGAAATTAATGGGAATCTGAAAGAAAAAACATACTCTTAAAAATTGGCCTGAATATATTTCATTACGACTTACACATGAAAGATGATTAAAGTAATACGTTCACACAGAAGACAAAATTGTGTGAAAGATAGATATGCTTTCACACAAATGTGTGTGCGCATACCTTTCCAATTGAAAAACCCCAAAAAAATAAAAAGAAAAATATGTTTAAACGTTTATACAATAAATTTTATATTTTGATAAAGCAATTCAATTCAAATACTACAACATTTCGATTTAAATATATAATTGATTTAAGTTTCACCGCCATTTCATGCTAAAGACGATAGCAGTTTTGCTACAAAATATCAAAATGAAATAATTTATTTAAATGGAAAAGAGTTCCCATACGAAATAATTCTCCCCTAAACTAAAGAACATCCATATTAATTAAATTGTATTGGTTGTTTTGATAGATTTTTGTTGTGAGTACCCATTTGGAGTCGCCTTCGATATTCGCCTCTTTTTTGGAATGAATGTGGCGGCTGTACTGCAATCAAACTTTTATCTATGATACAAAATTTTTCGCATTTGAACACGCATGCTCTCTTTTGTGAATTTGTGGATGAATAATATTTGTAAGACTTAAAGCAAAAATATTTCAACAGGGTGCCACTTTACGAATAAAACATCTTAAACAAAATATAAAAAAAAAAAATTAAACATAGGTGGGTAAGTATTTCAAAAGATGTAGGTACATATTATGTATGTATGTAGGATAGGATTGCGAATTTGAATAAAAAAACATTAAGTCATAAGCTTGTAGGTGAGTTATGAATTAAAAATGTTTAATTCATAAGTTAAAAAATTTAACTCTTAAGCTATTTGGTGACTTATATTAAAAAAAAAAAACAATTCATAAGCTATTTATGAATTAAAAAAATGTAATTCATATTAAGCTATTTAGTGATTTATGGATTAACATTTTTTAAATTCATAATTCACTAACCAATATATGAATTGAATTTTTTAAATTCAAAAGTCGCCCACTAGCTTGTGAATTAAAGCCATATCTTAAGCTAAGAAGTGAATTTAACTTTTGCAACCCTGGTAGGTATTAATATCCGTAACATTTCAACATTACAACATTACAAAAATAATAATGGGGTGCGGTGTAATACCTACCTACCTTTAGTGCAGGTATTTAGTTGAATGTCTTTCTTAAAAACAACGTTTACTAACTATACTAAAAAAAATTATAACTGCGATGTTAATTTAAATATCGAAAATGTCACTATATATTTTGTACGTATATCAGCAACGAAAAAACGATACGAAAGTGAATAGCCAGCTCAGAAAAATAATCTCTTGTTTTTGTTGTTGTTTTTGTTTATGTTTTTGTTTATGTTTTTTTTCTTTTTTTTTTTCAAAAAACACGTCTAATGTCGGGTAAAAAAACTCTTAAAAGGTACAGTTTTTGATTTATTTTTAGAAGCTTACGTATGAGTACGCTGACCATATTTTATATTTGGGAATATATAAAAAGAGAAACAAAATTCAATTGAATTTTCAATGTTTTATGACGTTTCGTTAAAAAAAACATCGTCTAAAGAAAAATTACTTAACTTAAAAAATAATAAGTACTTAGCCCTTAGGTACCTACAGGAAATCAGTCTTTAAAAAATTGAAACAAAAAGGTCTTAGTTACAAAAAAAAAAAAAACATAGAAACTTAAAATTGTAAGAAGTAGAATAAATTTTTTTAACCCTAAAAGTACATATATACGTTTCCCACATTGGATAATTAGAGTGTAAACCAACGTTTAATATAAGAACAAACCGCATCCAAAATAATAGAGCGGCAAGAAGCCATTTTTTACAATTGATTGTATTGTATTCGTAAAGACACAAAGTCACGTTTCTTGTAAATAAAATATAATATAATAAATGTCAACCGATTATATTTATATAATAAATTTTAACTGATTACAATATCGAAATTAATATTTTATTTTTACTGATTTTTTATTTCTCTGAAGAAAAACTCTTTACAAAGTTCTGTTTTTTTTTAAATATTAGGTGCGTTTTATTGGTAATTTATAGCTAGTGCAGCAATCAGTTACCAATAAAACTCTCCGGCTGTGTTCAAAAACGCTTTAGCCACTTTTGGTTGTGTTCACAAAGTATTTCTGCTTCCGTGTCTCCACTAAACTACAAATATCATAGAACACATCGATTTTATGAGTGAAAAACAACATTAAGGTTCAAGTCATGAATAATTTGCAACGCGCCACCTTCATCTTCAAAGGTTCAACTTTCTTCATCCACTTCCATATCCACTACTTTACTGGCAAATTTATCGGCATGAATTGATTGTTGTTATTGTTCACCGTAGAAAATTTTACTGTGCTAGCTATAAATTTACCAATAAAACGCACCTATTATCAACTCAAACAAGTGAATATGTATGTTTGACCTTCATTTGGGTATTTTCATTTGTCCAAATATTATTTGGAAGGCTCCCACTTTCTGTAGGAGCCTTTGTCAGAGAGAAGGAACTAATTGAGAGAGTCAAATTCGATGGTGGCTCTCTTTTGGCCTACAAGCTACGATGTTGCGACCAGTGATGCCAGACTTCGGAAACAGGTTTTCCCACAGTCGAACCCAAAAATTCCCTTTTATCCCTCGACATTGTTATGAATATCCCATGATTATCCCACGAAAATAATAAATTAGACAGCATAATATATTTCATAGTAATTCAGTCTTTTTTATTAATAAGTAGTTATACATCGATAATTAAGAAAACAAAAACAAATATTTATATATTATTCTGTATGTTATACATAAATATGTATATATGTACATCACATAGATTTTTATAACGTAAAAAAATAAAAATTTCATTATTTTAAAAATATATTGCTTTTTAATTTGACATTTCATTTCTTTTGCATGACGTTTTCATGACATTCGCCAATTATGAATCCGTTAAGTAAAATATAGTTTAAAGATGAAAATAAACGTATCCAGACATTAAGAACGAATTATTTCCGCGCTTGAAAATGTATTATTTTTTTATCATAATTGAACATATTTTTTTTAATAAGAAAATATAGGAAACGATTTTAGCTTTACGCAAAATCCCTTTTTTGCGTACTATGAGGTTTGAAAAATCCTTTTATCCCTTTTAGGTAATTTTATATGCAAAATTCCCACAAAAAGGGATAAATCCCACGATCTGGCGTCAATGGTTGCGACTTGCGCACCGTCTTGCATTATGTATAATTATTAACTCCACATAAAAAAAATGTGGGGACAAATACATATGCAAGAAGATGAGCATACTCACCACCTTTTTTTTTGTTTTGCACTGCCCGAGGTGGAAATATGTACACACCGATAGGAATTCATTATTCAACACGTTATAAAAAATGTAAACAAAAAGTTTCGAGGGGAGGGAGACGAGCAAATTTGACTCTCTCTATTAGTTCTTTCTCTCTGCCTTTGTACCCCGGCAGACATAAGCCAAATTCAACCAACCTTAATGAAGTGTAAACTACCCCTTATATTATTTATATTAAAAGGTTGGTAATTATGCCCCTTCCAGTTGTTTAGGTTGGCATTACTATTTTTTCTCTTGTGGTAAAACTCCGTAAAAATGAAGTATTCCTTTTTTCATTTATAAGCTGTTAAATAAAAAAACTAATTTAATCAAATACTGAATACTGTATTTTATTTTGTACGCAAAGTGTCACAAAGACACTACATTGGCGATGAGTTTGGTAAAAAAAAGTTATACGAGAATTAAACGAAATTGGCAAATGATACACCAAACCAAACGACAACGTGATGGGGAAGTCTTCCAGTACGAACGCGACAACTGGACAATTTACAAGGGCACGCTGGAGCAATTCTTCGTTGCCAGTGCAATAACTGAAGTTAGCAAAAAGCGAGCAGCTTTGCTTAATTTTTGTGAGTCGAAGACTTACGATATAATTCACGACATCTGCAGCCCTAATGATCCTGGCAGCAAGACCTTTCAGGAACTGGTCACAATTTTTGACAGTAATTTCATTGCTCCAAAGATTGTCTACTACGAGCGACAAGCATTTTACGACGCAAAAAAGACCACCAACGAGACGGCACAAGAGTATGTAATACGCCTACGAAATGCTCGTCGATAAATTTGTCACTGGGATGACCGGACGTATTTTCGATAGACTGTGCGAGGAATCATCTCTTACTTTGAACAAAGCTATCGAAATTGCAAAAAAAAAGAGCTGAAGAGCGAAAGCCATCTCGCCGAATCAATTAACTTGGTAAAAACCGAGTACAAGAAACGGCAACAACATCAACGAACGCAATTTGCCAAGAATGATAACCATGCATCGTCATCATGGACGGTTAAGCCAAATCCAGAACGAAAATGTAAGCACTGTGGCTTTAAAAATCATAACGACCAAGATTGCCGATATAAAAACATGACCTGCTTTAAGTGCGGACAAAAAGGCCACATGACATCTGTATGCAGAACCCGAAGAAGCAGTACGATCAACATTGATCGCTGTTGCAGCAGTACGAGTAAAAATGTTTACTCTGTGAAGTCTTTAAAGAGCAGAGCATGTAAGTCTATATTATAGAGGGTAAAAGTTTTTGATACCGCCATTTCATTCAGTTTATATAAGTCGCTTTTTTCCAAACAAAAACTTTAACCCGATTCTACAATTGTTTATGATTATGGAGGCAACACTCTGACTGTGGTGAGTACTTTGTAAGTCAAGATTAATTACAACGCAATTTCTAAAGCTTTCAAGTTTTTAATAGTAAAAGAAGCCGAAGCACCGATCATTGGAAGAGATTTCTTATTTGATGTTAAGATCAATAACGTTATTTATTCATAAAACGAAAATTTAAAACTTATTCTCTCAAAATTTAAAAATTAAATTCTTAAAAGATTTTGGAAATTTAAAAAATGTAAAAACTAAATAAGATATTTGTTCCGATGCTAAGCCAAAATTTGTAAAAGCTCGCAAGATTCCGTTTGCGTTCCTTCCAAGCGTTGAGGATCAACTAAGATACCTAGAAAGACAAAATATAATTACGAAAATAGATAGTACTGAATGGGGCACCCATTTTGGTACCCATTTTAAAAGAAAAGGGTAAGATACGTATCTGCGCGGACTATAAAGTCACGATCAATCCTTATTTAAAGGATACGAATTACGAACTATCCTCTACCAAAGATTCACGACGTTTTAAATAAATTGAGGGACGGTAAATTCTTTTCGAAAATAGATCTCGCGAGCGGGTATAATGAAATCGAATTAGACGACGAATCTAAGAAACTAGTGGCGTGGAGCACTCATTTGAGTAATTTCGTAATGAACCGCCTACCGTTCGGTATAAAGTCAGTCACTGGCATATTCCAAAGAGAAATGGAAAAGGTTCTAGTAGATGAAAACGGGGTTGTTAGTTTCTTAGACGACATTGTTATATCAGCTCCCGATTTAGCATCCCATAATGAAAGATTAGCCAAAACATTTCAAAAACTTCTAGACGCCGGGTTACGCTTAAATAAAGAAAAATGTATTTTCGCGCAAAGTCGCATCGAATATTTCGAACACGTTGTTTCCGACGGAGGTATTTTCAAAGAAGAACGAAACGATCAAAAGCTTTCCGAAACCCAAAAATATTTCCGACGTACGTTCTTTTCGTGGTTTTGTGAATTATTTTGGAAAGTTTATTCCAAACCTTGAAACGTAACTTTCTCCAATTTACGAGCTTCTCAAAACCGAGAACGAAAAAAGCAGACGAGGCTTTTGATGCTGTTAAGCAAGAAATCATGTGTGAAACGGCGTTGGTGCATTTTAATTCTGATCTACCTTTGATTCTGACTTGTGATGCTTCCAACGTAGGCATTGGGGCAATTTTAGCACACAAGTATCTCGACGCGACGGTGTGGAGAAGCCTATTGAATGCGTATCGCGTTTCTTATCCAAGTCAGAAAGGAATTATGGAGTTATAGAAAAAGAAGCATTGGCAATTATTTTTGCCATAAGAAAGTTCTATCAATTTCTGATTGGAAGACATTTCGAGCTTGTCACTGACCACAAGCCGCTCCTGCCCATTTTCGGTGAAAATCGTGGAAATGTCTGCAAGTCGATTGCAACGATGGGCATTTCAATTATCCGCTTTTAATTATAAAGTACGGTACGTTAGATCAGAAAATAATTGCGCCGACGCGATTTCCCGGTATCCACTTCAAGTGGTGAACGACGAAAACGATGAAACAACATTGAATAAAGACGAAGAAAAAAAATATTTGTTTTTCGTCGGAGAAAACAAAAATTTAACTGTTGACGCATCAGCTGTTCAAAGAGAAACTGACAGGGATGTCGAGATTTCTGAAAATAAGAAATGGCTGCGTTCGGGGGGATTTGAGAAATTAAAAAATCACGCGTTCAATCCGTTTTACACGAAGCGTTTTGAGTAAACTATTGAAAATGAAATTTTAATGTGGGGATATAGAGTTGTGGTACCAAAATCTTTGAGAAACATCATTTTAAAGCAAGTTCACCAAACTCATTTGGGTATGGTAAAAACAAAATCCGTATTGCGGTCATATGTCTGGTGGCCAAAAATCGATGCCGACATAGAAAAGTTGATTGGTGGATGCGAAGCTTGCGCAAAGTTTTGCCAAGTTCTCCAAAAACGCAGACGATGATGTGGGAAACTGCAGCAGGTCCTTGGAAAAGAATCCACTTGGATTTTTTCGCCCCTTTGAAGGGATTAAGTTTTCTCATAATTATCGATGCGTATGCGAAATGGATAGAAGTTTTTTACACAAAGCATCCAACCACAGCTTTTGTTATACGATGTTTACGCTATGTTTTTGCCCATTTTGGGATACCTGAACAAATTGTGTCTGACAACGGTAGTCAGTTTACATCGGATGAATTTAAGATGTTTATCAAATTGCAGAGTATACAACAATCGCTTACAGCACCAGGGTATCCATCGATGAACGGTGCAGCCAAGGCCGTAGCCAGGGGGGGGAGGAGGGGGGGGGGCACAGGGGTGAAGAAAGACTAACAGGATTGGCGTTAATGTCAGTTCATCGACAAACTGAGATTGACACTGAGAAAGTTATCAATGTATTTGCAGCTAAGAAGGCATGCATGTATATGCATAAACCTACATGCTCAAATGTTTAAAAAAAATGTGTACGATATGGTTGAATTTCGTCTAATGGGCTATTCTAGTTTTAATTACAAATTGGTGAATTTTCTTTTTTCGAAAAATTTAGATAGAAACAATCCTTAGTGGTCAAAAGCGGTTAATAATAAAGTCTTAGGGTACTTATGCAAAATGAATACTGGCAAGTTTATTAAAAGGCACATCGATCAACTAAGAAAATTTATTAATCTTAAGACATCAAATAACGAATATATATGTAATCAAGAAAACAGAAAAATGGTGTATTTTAGAAATAAAAATAACATAAGAAACAACGTAAATGTAATCCCAGATCCACCATGTGGAGGAATAGAGTTGAGAAACAGATCTAATATTAAAAAATCTTTTGTGAGGGTGGCGTATGTAGTGTAAACTACCACTTATATTAAAAATATTAAAAGGTTGGTAATTATGCGCCTTGTAGTTGTGTAGGTTGGCATTACTATTTTTTCACTTATGCTCTCTTGTGGCAAAACTCCGTAAAAACGAAGTATTCCTTTTTTCCTTTATATGCTGTTAAATAAAAAAACTAATTTAATCAAATACTGAATACTGTATTTTATTTTGTACGCAAAGTGTCACAAAGACATTACACTTAAAATGTTTTTGAAACTTATATTTTTGATGTGTAAATAGGCTTACCATCGGTCAGGATTTCGCCTGACGCGTCAGGCTTTTAATGTCCAATCAGGCTTTGGCCAGGTTTCGTCCCTTGTCAGGCTTTTTTATAATTATCACAGAAAATATAATCGTTAGAAGAAGAACGTTAACTGAATGCTTGTAAATCACAGTGAACACTCAACAAATTAATTTTTTTCATTTAGTTGTTGCTTTTTAGAAAGAGACAAAGAGTTGTGCAATTAAAAAAAAAACACCTTTCTCGAAATTCAATCGGGACCGGGCGAAATTATGAAATCCCTGAAAATTTCATGCCTTTAGCACCAAAACTCGAAAAGTAATTCAGCTTTTAACATTTGAGAAAAATTTCGATTCTCAAAGATTTTCAAGCTAAATTTTTAAAAAAGCACTGGTAGTGACCGCTAAATGCTGTTCGATTTTGAATTTGTTGGTCTTAATTTTTTGTTTTCAATCTAAGCTTCATAATTTCGCCCGGTCCCGGTTGAATGTCGAGAAAGGTGTTATTTTGAATCACCATATAGAATAGAAAAAAACGTTTGTATGTATATTGTATGTGTGAATTTATACAACGGCCTTCGTTTTTTTTTAAATTTCTCATCGTTATGCGAAAAGATTTTTGCTGGTGATATGTATATACATCTGTAGGTATACATATATTTTCATGCAAAACTTGGGTTTTTATCTTTGATTTTGAATTTTTGTGTAAAATCAATTATCAAATAAAAGCGACGTTGCATAGATTCATTATTTCTGCGCGGGAATTGTCTTGCAAGGTTGCTATTTTTCAGTTTGTAGGTAGCTACATATAGATATAGATATATAGATATTGCATAGGTATGTGGGTAAGTAGGTAGTTATTTATTTTGAATTATTTATTTATTTTTTTGAAAATCTTTTCTAATTCTAATACGGGTTGCGCCTTGGGGTCATTATTCTGTAGGTATTCCAAACTTTTGTAAATTATAAAAGAAAACTTGTTTTGAGAATGAAAAAAAGTGCGCACTTTTTTTCACTATCAAAACAAATTTTCTTTTATAATTTACAGAATTTTTAAATTCAGCATAATGGAGTTCGGAATTAAAAAATTGTTTATACTAAGCTAAGCTTTCATTAGAGTCCAAATTAATTTATTTCAACATTTTCAGAAAAAGTGTGTTCATCTCAAGTTTTTTCACAGCTGATAAAATTTCAGAATTCACTTTGATATGGATTGCATTATGGATTTTTGTTTTTTTTTTTTCTATTTCCGTTTGATAACTCAATGTTCAATGTACCTAGTCAATTTTTTAACATAATTTCCAACTTATTTTTGGAAATGTGTGTTTCGTAATTTTGAAATTTTTTAAGTTGATTTCACCTGCATTTCCTGTTATTTGTCTTCTGAATTTATAGTTAAATTACAACACAGTTTACACGTACAGTTACAGGTACCTTGTGGGAACGGTTATTATGGTTATTTTTAGTTTGACGTGAAAACAATTGATTTAGTTAAAACCAAAAGTAATTTTTTAGTAATTTTAAATACAGTTAAACATTCTGTAAATCCAAAAATCCATAGTTTCCAAAATTCTATAAATCCAAAATTCCATTATTTTGGATTTACAGAATTTTGGAATACAGAATAATAGATTTACAGAATAATGAAATACAGAATTTTGTTCATACAGAATTTTCAATCCTTTTACAGAATTTTGGTCACACAGAATTTTTTAATACAGAATAACGACCCGTTCCCTGCTAATACCTACTCCTGGCAAACAGGCATCTAACTAATTTCTTCGAAATAATAACCTATTTTTTTAAATAAGAAATCAATGTAAATAACCAAATATAATGTTTTTTTAATTAATAGGTACTTTATTATAGATTAAGGGCTTTACACTTTTTTGTTTAAAAATTTGGAAATAATTACCTAACTATTTATTTTTATAAATTATTAGATAATGCTAAGTTAAGTACATACTACATACCTACACAATTAGCTGCAAATATTTAGTAATCATTTCATAAATACGTTATTTTTTGTTCTCTAAAAAAATTGTCCAAACATTATTAGACCTGTTTACTGATACAAAACATAAAAATTTAATTCGGAAACAAATCATCTAACCGTTTTTGAATTATCGAATTTTCAAAAATTAATTTTGAATTTTTTTTAACACAAAACTTGTTTTTTGGAAAAAAAATAGTTTAAATCCGTTTATTATAGATGATGAGATAGGTATGTATATACCTAGTCGAAAATCAAACAATGGCCCAATGAGCGGTTGGTACTCTTATGCCTTTAACTTGTTTCTGTTGGTAGATCGTACTAATATTAGCTCGCAAAAATTTAATTTTTTCATCAAAATCTAAGAATTCGTTTTCGAGAAAAATAAGATTTTTTTTAACTGCTTTCTATTCCATATTATTCAATCAACTAATGAGAAAACCTAAATCCGAATGTAAATTAATTTAAATTCAATGTATGTATTTACATCGCGACTTAAGTTTAAATCTGGTTTAATCGAGTGAATTTTATTGTGGTTAGACTTGTATGCTAGGTTCCATTATTTTTGGTTATAAGAATAATTTTTTTTCTTAAATCTTCTAGTTAATATTAAAAACTGCTTGCTGCTCAGTCTAAGGGGCCAGCTATAGCTTTCATCATTGAAAATTTTAATTTCTTATTTTGAGACACTTTGAAAGCGAAATCAGTAAATATTTTGATGCCAGTAAAAAGCTGATAACTCAGTTATTATTTCTAGTCCCAACCTTTCACATACAAAAAATTCTAAGATTTCAATGATCAATGGTACGGTAGTTCAATCATTGAAATAAAGAAATTCACTTCACGTGTTAACTTGGGCCAAAACGAAATTTTTTTGACAAAAAATAATAATTAAGTCGATAGCTTTATATTGGCATCAAAATAATCACTTATTTTGCTTTATAAGTGTCTCAAAACTTAAAACTTAAATTTTCAATGATGAGTTTCAATGAAAGCTATAACTGGCCCCTAACAATGGCTGGCTTTTGAAGTATTAAATTTTCAAAAAAAATGTTTTAACGTTTAAAAACTAAAAATAATATTTTTTGAAAATATACCTAGCTACAATACCATTTAAGCTTTTTAAATCATACAAAATTGATTAAAATCAGTTGAACTATTTTCGAAAATTAAAAAAATAATTCGATGGAAAATGCCAATTACATATTATAAGTATTTGATTTTGTTGTATTTTTCTACCAAAAGGAATAGGGATGGGCCAAACTGCTAGTTTGCAATATCTGTTACTACTAATATTGCTACTTTCAAATACCTGTTATAAATACCTGTTACTGAAATAACAGTTATGAAAAAAAAATGTTCGTTAAAGTACAGAGAAAAAATTTTCATTGCTGATTTTCTTTAAATTTGATTACTGACTTTCCTTAACGGGGATTCTGAATAATATCTAGTGATTTCAGCGTAAAAAAGTATAAATTTGTTAAAATTTCATTACTGATTTTGCTTAACTGTTATTCGGCTTATCGGTGATTACAATTTTCAAAGTTATCGTGCAAATCCAAAGTGTAACAAAAAGTTGCACCAATTTCATTACTTGATTTGCTTAACTGTTATTTGGCTTATCTGTGATTGCAAAGTTATCGTGCAAATCCGGAATGTAACAAAAAGTTGCACCAATTTCATTACTGGATTTGCTAAACTGTTATTTGGCTTATCTGTGATTGCAAAGTTATCGTGCAAATCCGAAATGTAACAAAAAGTTGCACCAATTTCATTACTGGATTTGCTAAACTGTTATTTGGCTTATCTGTAATTGCAAAGTTATCGTGCAAATCCGAAATGTAGCAAAAAGTTGCACAAATTTTATTACTGGATTTGCTTAACTGTTATTTGGCTTATCTGTGATTGCAAAGTTATCGTGCAAATCCGAAATGTAACAAAAAGTTGCACCAATTTCATTACTGGATTTGCTAAACTGTTATTTGGCTTATCTGTGATTGCAAAGTTATCGTGCAAATCCGAAATGTAACAAAAAGTTGCACCAATTTCATTACTGGATTTGCTAAACTGTTATTTGGCTTATCTGTGATTGCAAAGTTATCGTGCAAATCCGAAATGTAGCAAAAAGTTGCACCAATTTCATTACTGGATTTGCTTAACTGTTATTTGGCTTATCTGTGATTGCAAAGTTATCGTGCAAATCCGGAATGTAACAAAAAGTTGCACCAATTTCATTACTGGATTTGCTAAACTGTTGTTTGGCTTATCTGTGATTGCAAAGTTATCGTGCAAATCCGAAATGTAACAAAAAGTTGCACCAATATCATTACTGGATTTGCTAAACTGTTATTTGGCTTATCTGTGATTGCAAAGTTATCGTGCAAATCCGAAATGTAACAAAAAGTTGCACCAATTTCATTACTGGATTTGCTAAACTGTTATTTGGCTTATCTGTGATTGCAAAGTTATCGTGCAAATCCGAAATGTAGCAAAAAGTTGCACAAATTTTATTACTGGATTTGCTTAACTGTTATTTGGCTTATCTGTGATTGCAAAGTTATCGTGCAAATCCGAAATGTAACAAAAAGTTGCACCAATTTCATTACTGGATTTGCTAAACTGTTATTTGGCTTATCTGTGATTGCAAAGTTATCGTGCAAATCCGAAATGTAACAAAAAGTTGCACCAATTTCATTAGTGGATTTGCTAAACTGTTATTTGGCTTATCTGTGATTGCAAAGTTATCGTGCAAATCCGGAATGTAACAAAAAGTTGCACCAATTTCATTACTGGATTTGCTAAACTGTTATTTGGCTTATCTGTGATTGCAAAGTTATCGTGCAAATCCGAAATGTAACAAAAAGTTGCACCAATTTCATTACTGGATTTGCTAAACTGTTATTTGGCTTATCTGTGATTGCAAAGTTATCGTGCAAATCCGGAATGTAACAAAAAGTTGCACCAATTTCATTACTGGATTTGCTAATCTGTTATTTGGCTTATCTGTGATTGCAAAGTTATCGTGCAAATCCGAAATGTAACAAAAAGTTGCACCAATTTCATTACTGGATTTGCTAAACTGTTATTTGGCTTATCTGTGATTGCAAAGTTATCGTGCAAATCCGAAATGTAACAAAAAGTTGCACCAATTTCATTACTGGATTTGCTAAACTGTTATTTGGCTTATCTGTGATTGCAAAGTTATCGTGCAAATCCGGAATGTAACAAAAAGTTGCACCAATTTCATTACTGGATTTGCTAAACTGTTATTTGGCTTATCTGTGATTGCAAAGTTATCGTGCAAATCCGAAATGTAACAAAAAGTTGCACCAATTTCATTAGTGGATTTGCTAAACTGTTATTTGGCTTATCTGTGATTGCAAAGTTATCGTGCAAATCCGGAATGTAACAAAAAGTTGCACCAATTTCATTACTGGATTTGCTAAACTGTTATTTGGCTTATCTGTGATTGCAAAGTTATCGTGCAAATCCGAAATGTAACAAAAAGTTGCACCAATTTCATTACTGGATTTGCTAAACTGTTATTTGGCTTATCTGTGATTGCAAAGTTATCGTGCAAATCCGGAATGTAACAAAAAGTTGCACCAATTTCATTACTGGATTTGCTAAACTGTTATTTGGCTTATCTGTGATTGCAAAGTTATCGTGCAAATCCGAAATGTAACAAAAAGTTGCACCAATTTCATTACTGGATTTGCTAAACTGTTATTTGGCTTATCTGTGATTGCAAAGTTATCGTGCAAATCCGAAATGTAACAAAAAGTTGCACCAATTTCATTACTGGATTTGCTAAACTGTTATTTGGCTTATCTGTGATTGCAAAGTTATCGTGCAAATCCGAAATGTAACAAAAAGTTGCACCAATTTCATTACTGGATTTGCTAAACTGTTATTTGGCTTATCTGTGATTGCAAAGTTATCGAGCAAATCCAGAATGTAACAAAAAGTTGCACCAATTTCATTACTGGATTTGCTAAACTGTTATTTGGCTTATCTGTGATTGCAAAGTTATCGTGCAAATCCGAAATGTAACAAAAAGTTGCACCAATTTCATTACTGGATTTGCTAAACTGTTATTTGGCTTATCTGTGATTGCAAAGTTATCGTGCAAATCCGAAATGTAACAAAAAGTTGCACCAATTTCATTACTGGATTTGCTAAACTGTTATTTGGCTTATCTGTGATTGCAAAGTTATCGTGCAAATCCGGAATGTAACAAAAAGTTGCACCAATTTCATTACTGGATTTGCTAAACTGTTATTTGGCTTATCTGTGATTGCAAAGTTATCGTGCAAATCCGAAATGTAACAAAAAGTTGCACCAATTTCATTAGTGGATTTGCTAAACTGTTATTTGGCTTATCTGTGATTGCAAAGTTATCGTGCAAATCCGGAATGTAACAAAAAGTTGCACCAATTTCATTACTGGATTTGCTAAACTGTTATTTGGCTTATCTGTGATTGCAAAGTTATCGTGCAAATCCGAAATGTAACAAAAAGTTGCACCAATTTCATTACTGGATTTGCTAAACTGTTATTTGGCTTATCTGTGATTGCAAAGTTATCGTGCAAATCCGAAATGTAACAAAAAGTTGCACCAATTTCATTACTGGATTTGCTAAACTGTTATTTGGCTTATCTGTGATTGCAAAGTTATCGTGCAAATCCGAAATGTAACAAAAAGTTGCACCAATTTCATTACTGGATTTGCTAAACTGTTATTTGGCTTATCTGTGATTGCAAAGTTATCGTGCAAATCCGAAATGTAGCAAAAAGTTGCACCAATTTCATTACTGGATTTGCTTAACTGTTATTTGGCTTATCTGTGATTGCAAAGTTATCGTGCACATCCGAAATGTAGCAAAAAGTTGCACAAATTTTATTACTGGATTTGCTTAACTGTTATTTGGCTTATCTGTGATTGCAAAGTTATCGTGCAAATCCGAAATGTAACAAAAAGTTGCACCAATTTCATTACTGGATTTGCTAAACTGTTAGTTGGCTTATCTGTGATTGCAAAGTTATCGTGCAAATCCGAAATGTAACAAAAAGTTGCACCAATTTCATTACTGAATTTGCTAAACTGTTATTTGGCTTATCTGTGATTGCAAAGTTATCGTGCAAATCCGAAATGTAACAAAAAGTTGCACCAATTTCATTACTGGATTTGCTAAACTGTTATTTGGCTTATCTGTGATTGCAAAGCTATCGTGCAAATCCGAAATGTAACAAAAAGTTGCACCAATTTCATTACTGGATTTGCTAAACTGTTATTTGGCTTATCTGTGATTGCAAAGTTATCGTGCAAATCCGAAATGTAACAAAAAGTTGCACCAATTTCATTACTGGATTTGCTAAACTGTTATTTGGCTTATCTGTGATTGCAAAGTTATCGTGCAAATCCGGAATGTAACAAAAAGTTGCACCAATTTCATTACTGGATTTGCTAAACTGTTATTTGGCTTATCTGTGATTGCAAAGTTATCGTGCAAATCCGAAATGTAACAAAAAGTTGCACCAATTTCATTACTGGATTTGCTAAACTGTTATTTGGCTTATCTGTGATTGCAAAGTTATCGTGCACATCCGAAATGTAGCAAAAAGTTGCACAAATTTTATTACTGGATTTGCTTAACTGTTATTTGGCTTATCTGTGATTGCAAAGTTATCGTGCAAATCCGAAATTTAACAAAAAGTTGCACCAATTTCATTACTGGATTTGCTAAACTGTTTTTTGGCTTATCTGTGATTGCAAAGTTATCGTGCAAATCCGGAATGTAACAAAAAGTTGCACCAATTTCATTACTGGATTTGCTAAACTGTTATTTGGCTTATCTGTGATTGCAATTGGTTATCGTGCAAATCCGGAATGTAACAAAAAGTTGCACCAATTTCATTACTGGATTTGCTAAACTGTTATTTGGCTTATCTGTGATTGCAAAGTTATCGTGCAAATCCGAAATGTAACAAAAAGTTGCACCAATTTCATTACTGGATTTGCTAAACTGTTATTTGGCTTATCTGTGATTGCAAAGTTATCGTGCAAATCCGAAATGTAACAAAAAGTTGCACCAATTTCATTACTGGATTTGCTAAACTGTTATTTGGCTTATCTGTGATTGCAAAGTTATCGTGCAAATCCGAAATGTAGCAAAAAGTTGCACAAATTTTATTACTGGATTTGCTTAACTGTTATTTGGCTTATCTGTGATTGCAAAGTTATCGTGCAAATCCGAAATGTAACAAAAAGTTGCACCAATTTCATTACTGGATTTGCTAAACTGTTATTTGGCTTATCTGTGATTGCAAAGTTATCGTGCAAATCCGAAATGTAACAAAAAGTTGCACCAATTTCATTACTGGATTTGCTAAACTGTTATTTGGCTTATCTGTGATTGCAAAGTTATCGTGCAAATCCGAAATGTAGCAAAAAGTTGCACAAATTTTATTACTGGATTTGCTTAACTGTTATTTGGCTTATCTGTGATTGCAAAGTTATCGTGCAAATCCGAAATGTAACAAAAAGTTGCACCAATTTCATTACTGGATTTGCTAAACTGTTATTTGGCTTATCTGTGATTGCAAAGTTATCGTGCAAATCCGGAATGTAACAAAAAGTTGCACCAATTTCATTACTGGATTTGCTAAACTGTTATTTGGCTTATCTGTGATTGCAAAGTTATCGTGCAAATCCAAAATGTAACAAAAAGTTGCACCAATTTGCAAAGTTATCGTGCAAATCCGAAATGTAGATTAAAGCAATTAGCAAATAGCACTTAGCTGTTTGAATATAGAAATTCAAATTCGTTTCGTGAATCGTCATTCGTCAATCGTGACACATCATATTATATTCATATTACATGTATATATACGCTTATATAAATATATACGAGTGTCGAGTACGGTACATTAGCCGGTATCAGTAATTTCAGATGAAATATAAAAAATCCTACCAGATTCGAAA
Organism: Epistrophe grossulariae; assembly: GCA_929447395.1. Classification (NCBI taxonomy): domain Eukaryota; kingdom Metazoa; phylum Arthropoda; class Insecta; order Diptera; family Syrphidae; genus Epistrophe; species Epistrophe grossulariae. The sequence continues at coordinate 69,674,569 of OV839566.1, read as the reverse complement.
AAAAATCCCACCATTTTTGTACTGGACGGAAAAAAACCAGCATAATGGGCTGGTAAATATGATGAAATGTGTGATAGAATTAGAACCATTCCTAAAAATGTTCATGTATTAAAACATGTCAAATCGTTTAGGCTGGGAATATCATATTTTGTTTCCACACTATTATACATGATTTGTTTCACACTTTTTGACATGTATTAATAATAATAATGTGGAAGGGTTTTAAGGTAGATGCAACTATGCAATTCAAGAAGGAAGTTTGCTGTTGCAATTTAGTGAACAAAAAATGATTTTTTTGGAAAGAAGAACAAAAGATAGGTTCTTTCTGATTGTTTGGCAAAGTGACATTTGACAGGTTAAAGGTTTTTTGTATCATTAATGGTCAGACCAAATATTTTTATTTTTGAATTATAAATGTAGGTAAGGGAAGAAAACAAAATTTGAGGAAATATATAGTAAGTATAGTAAATTGCAATTATGGCAAACATATTTTTTCCCCACTATAAAAAAAACGTTTGGTATATTTTACCACCATATAATCTCACCATGAATTTTATCCCACAAAAAGTCCATCGAAACTGATGTTTTCCTACCATTTTGGTTTGAAAAACCACTAGTCTGAGAACACTGGCCAACAATCGCAAAAAATGCCAACTACAATTTTGGAGGGAAATAACTAATACATTCAAACAAAATAGACTAGGCATACTGGTAAACAGAAATACGTAGGTATTTGTGTATTGGCTTGAGTTATATCAATGCAATTTTGTACAAACGGTAAAATAACGATTAAAAAAACACCTACACATCTGCAGTCATCAACAAACAAAAAATTATCGCGTTCAATATAATTCATACTTCATATACTTCTGTCCCATAAATTTTAGAATATAATTCTATGCCATTTCATTTCATTTTCTGTCTTCTTTTTCTGACGCCATTTGAGAAGAGTGAATATTGCCGACAATCTTTCGTGCGCGAATAATAATAATTTGTTAAAAAAACTTACTTTTTGTTACATTTTGGATTTGCACGATAACTTTGCAATCACAGATAAGCCAAATAACAGTTTAGCAAATCCAGTAATGAAATTGGTGCAACTTTTTTTACATTCCGGATTTGCACGATAACTTTGCAATCACAGATAAGCCAAATAACAGTTTAGCAAATCCAGTAATGAAATTGGTGCAACTTTTTGTTACATTTCGGATTTGCACGATAACTTTGCAATCACAGATAAGCCAAATAACAGTTAAGCAAATCCAGTAATAAAATTTGTGAAACTTTTTGCTACATTTCGGATTTGCACGATAACTTTGCAATCACAGATAAGCCAAATAACAGTTTAGCAAATCCAGTAATGAAATTGGTGCAACTTTTTGTTACATTTCGGATTTGCACGATAACTTTGCAATCACAGATAAGCCAAATAACAGTTAAGCAAATCCAGTAATAAAATTTGTGCAACTTTTTGCTACATTTCGGATTTGCACGATAACTTTGCAATCACAGATAAGCCAAATAACAGTTTAGCAAATCCAGTAATGAAATTGGTGCAACTTTTTGTTACATTTCGGATTTGCACGATAACTTTGCAATCACAGATAAGTCAAATAACAGTTTAGCAAATCCAGTAATGAAATTGGTGCAACTTTTTGTTACATTTCGGATTTGCACGATAACTTTGCAATCACAGATAAGCCAAATAACAGTTTAGCAAATCCAGTAATGAAATTGGTGCAACTTTTTGTTACATTCCGGATTTGCACGATAACTTTGCAATCACAGATAAGCCAAATAACAGTTAAGCAAATCCAGTAATGAAATTGGTGCAACTTTTTGTTACATTCCGGATTTGCACGATAACTTTGCAATCACAGATAAGCCAAATAACAGTTAAGCAAATCCAGTAATGAAATTGGTGCAACTTTTTGTTACATTTCGGATTTGCACGATAACTTTGCAATCACAGATAAGCCAAATAACAGTTTAGCAAATCCAGTAATGAAATTGGTGCAACTTTTTGTTACATTCCGGATTTGCACGATAACTTTGCAATCACAGATAAGCCAAAAAACAGTTTAGCAAATCCAGTAATGAAATTGGTGCAACTTTTTGTTACATTTCGGATTTGCACGATAACTTTGCAATCACAGATAAGCCAAATAACAGTTTAGCAAATCCAGTAATGAAATTGGTGCAACTTTTTGTTACATTTCGGATTTGCACGATAACTTTGCAATCACAGATAAGCCAAATAACAGTTTAGCAAATCCAGTAATGAAATTGGTGCAACTTTTTGTTACATTCCGGATTTGCACGATAACTTTGCAATCACAGATAAGCCAAATAACAGTTAAGCAAATCCAGTAATGAAATTGGTGCAACTTTTTGTTACATTCCGGATTTGCACGATAACTTTGCAATCACAGATAAGCCAAATAACAGTTAAGCAAATCCAGTAATGAAATTGGTGCAACTTTTTGTTACATTTCGGATTTGCACGATAACTTTGCAATCACAGATAAGCCAAATAACAGTTTAGCAAATCCAGTAATGAAATTGGTGCAACTTTTTGTTACATTCCGGATTTGCACGATAACCAATTGCAATCACAGATAAGCCAAATAACAGTTTAGCAAATCCAGTAATGAAATTGGTGCAACTTTTTGTTACATTCCGGATTTGCACGATAACTTTGCAATCACAGATAAGCCAAAAAACAGTTTAGCAAATCCAGTAATGAAATTGGTGCAACTTTTTGTTAAATTTCGGATTTGCACGATAACTTTGCAATCACAGATAAGCCAAATAACAGTTAAGCTAGGACCGCACTCGGCGGAACTGCACTTCAGCGGAACTGAACTTCAAGACTTATTTGTAGGAAATTGTATGAGCTATATCGCACTAAGCGACAACTGCACTTCACGGCGCGACACTATGCGACAAAGTTGGTAATCTGACCAACTGTGTCGCGACGTGAAGTTTCGTTCAGTTTCGTGCGAAAGTGCGCACGGTGTTGCTGAAGTGCAGTTCCGCCTAGTGCGGTTCTACCTTTAAGCAAATCCAGTAATAAAATTTGTGCAACTTTTTGCTACATTTCGGATTTGCACGATAACTTTGCAATCACAGATAAGCCAAATAACAGTTTAGCAAATCCAGTAATGAAATTGGTGCAACTTTTTGTTACATTCCGGATTTGCACGATAACTTTGCAATCACAGGTAAGCCAAATAACAGTTAAGCAAATCCAGTAATGAAATTGGTGCAACTTTTTGTTACATTCCGGATTTGCACGATAACTTTGCAATCACAGATAAGCCAAATAACAGTTTAGCAAATCCAGTAATGAAATTGGTGCAACTTTTTGTTACATTTCGGATTTGCACGATAACTTTGAAATCACAGATAAGCCAAATAACAGTTAAGCAAATCCAGTAATGAAATTGGTGCAACTTTTTGCTACATTTCGGATTTGCACGATAACTTTGCAATCACAGATAAGCCAAATAACAGTTAAGCAAATCCAGTAATGAAATTGGTGCAACTTTTTGTTACATTTTGGATTTGCACGATAACTTTGCAATCACAGATAAGCCAAATAACAGTTTAGCAAATCCAGTAATGAAATCGGTGCAACTTTTTGTTACATTCCGGATTTGCACGATAACTTTGCAATCACAGATAAGCCAAATAACAGTTTAGCAAATCCAGTAATGAAATTGGTGCAACTTTTTGTTACATTTCGGATTTGCACGATAACTTTGCAATCACAGATAAGCCAAATAACAGTTTAGCAAATCCAGTAATGAAATTGGTGCAACTTTTTGTTACATTTCGGATTTGCGCGATAACTTTGCAATCACAGATAAGCCAAATAACAGTTTAGCAAATCCAGTAATGAAATTGGTGCAACTTTTTGTTACATTTCGGATTTGCACGATAACTTTGCAATCACAGATAAGCCAAATAACAGTTTAGCAAATCCAGTAATGAAATTGGTGCAACTTTTTGTTACATTCCGGATTTGCACGATAACTTTGCAATCACAGATAAGCCAAATAACAGTTAAGCAAATCCAGTAATGAAATTGGTGCAACTTTTTGCTACATTTCGGATTTGCACGATAACTTTGCAATCACAGATAAGCCAAATAACAGTTTAGCAAATCCAGTAATGAAATTGGTGCAACTTTTTGTTACATTTCGGATTTGCACGATAACTTTGCAATCACAGATAAGCCAAATAACAGTTTAGCAAATCCAGTAATGAAATTGGTGCAACTTTTTGTTACATTCCGGATTTGCACGATAACTTTGCAATCACAGATAAGCCAAATAACAGTTTAGCAAATCCAGTAATGAAATTGGTGCAACTTTTTGTTACATTTCGGATTTGCACGATAACTTTGCAATCACAGATAAGCCAAATAACAGTTAAGCAAATCCAGTAATAAAATTTGTGCAACTTTTTGCTACATTTCGGATTTGCACGATAACTTTGCAATCACAGATAAGCCAAATAACAGTTTAGCAAATCCAGTAATGAAATTGGTGCAACTTTTTGTTACATTTCGGATTTGCACGATAACTTTGCAATCACAGATAAGCCAAATAACAGTTTAGCAAATTCAGTAATGAAATTGGTGCAACTTTTTGTTACATTTCGGATTTGCACGATAACTTTGCAATCACAGATAAGCCAACTAACAGTTTATCAAATCCAGTAATGAAATTGGTGCAACTTTTTGTTACATTTCGGATTTGCACGATAACTTTGCAATCACAGATAAGCCAAATAACAGTTTAGCAAATCCAGTAATAAAATTTGTGCAACTTTTTGCTACATTGCGGATTTGCACGATAACTTTGCAATCACAGATAAGCCAAATAACAGTTTAGCAAATCCAGTAATGAAATTGGTGCAACTTTTTGTTACATTCCGGATTTGCACGATAACTTTGCAATCACAGATAAGCCAAATAATAGTTTAGCAAATCCAGTAATGAAATTGGTGCAACTTTTTGTTTTATTTCGGATATGCATGATAACTTTGCAATCACAGATAAGCCAAATAACAGTTAAGCAAATCCAGTAATAAAATTTGTGCAACTTTTTGCTACATTGCGGATTTGCACGATAACTTTGCAATCACAGATAAGCCAAATAACAGTTTAGCAAATCCAGTAATGAAATTGGTGCAACTTTTTGTTACATTTCGGATTTGCACGATAACTTTGCAATCACAGATAAGCCAAATAACAGTTTAGCAAATCCAGTAATGAAATTGGTGCAACTTTTTGTTACATTTCGGATTTGCACGATAACTTTGCAATCACAGATAAGCCAAATAACAGTTTAGCAAATCCAGTAATGAAATTGGTGCAACTTTTTGTTACATTCCGGATTTGCACGATAACTTTGCAATCACAGATAAGCCAAATAACAGTTTAGCAAATCCACTAATGAAATTGGTGCAACTTTTTGTTACATTTCGGATTTGCACGATAACTTTGCAATCACAGATAAGCCAAATAACAGTTTAGCAAATCCAGTAACGAAATTGGTGAAACTTTTTGTTACATTCCGGATTTGCACGATAACTTTGCAATCACAGATAAGCCAAATAACAGTTTAGCAAATCCACTAATGAAATTGGTGCAACTTTTTGTTACATTTCGGATTTGCACGATAACTTTGCAATCACAGATAAGCCAAATAACAGTTTAGCAAATCCAGTAATGAAATTGGTGCAACTTTTTGTTACATTTCGGATTTGCACGATAACTTTGCAATCACAGATAAGCCAAATAACAGTTTAGCAAATTCAGTAATGAAATTGGTGCAACTTTTTGTTACATTTCGGATTTGCACGATAACTTTGCAATCACAGATAAGCCAACTAACAGTTTAGCAAATCCAGTAATGAAATTGGTGCAACTTTTTGTTACATTTCGGATTTGCACGATAACTTTGCAATCACAGATAAGCCAAATAACAGTTAAGCAAATCCAGTAATAAAATTTGTGCAACTTTTTGCTACATTTCGGATGTGCACGATAACTTTGCAATCACAGATAAGCCAAATAACAGTTAAGCAAATCCAGTAATGAAATTGGTGCAACTTTTTGCTACATTTCGGATTCGCACGATAACTTTGCAATCACAGATAAGCCAAATAACAGTTTAGCAAATCCAGTAATGAAATTGGTGCAACTTTTTGTTACATTCCGGATTTGCACGATAACTTTGCAATCACAGATAAGCCAAATAACAGTTTAGCAAATCCAGTAATGAAATTGGTGCAACTTTTTGTTACATTTCGGATTTGCACGATAACTTTGCAATCACAGATAAGCCAAATAACAGTTTAGCAAATCCAGTAATGAAATTGGTGCAACTTTTTGTTACATTCCGGATTTGCACGATAACTTTGCAATCACAGATAAGCCAAATAACAGTTTAGCAAATCCAGTAATGAAATTGGTGCAACTTTTTGTTACATTTCGGATTTGCACGATAACTTTGCAATCACAGATAAGCCAAATAACAGTTAAGCAAATCCAGTAATAAAATTTGTGCAACTTTTTTCTACATTTCGGATGTGCACGATAACTTTGCAATCACAGATAAGCCAAATAACAGTTTAGCAAATCCAGTAATGAAATTGGTGCAACTTTTTGTTACATTTCGGATTTGCACGATAACTTTGCAATCACAGATAAGCCAAATAACAGTTTAGCAAATCCAGTAATGAAATTGGTGAAACTTTTTGTTACATTCCGGATTTGCACGATAACTTTGCAATCACAGATAAGCCAAATAACAGTTTAGCAAATCCACTAATGAAATTGGTGCAACTTTTTGTTACATTCCGGATTTGCACTATAACTTTGCAATCACAGATAAGCCAAATAACAGTTAAGCAAATCCAGTAATGAAATTGGTGCAACTTTTTGTTACATTCCTGATTTGCACGATAACTTTGCAATCACAGATAAGCCAAATAACAGTTTAGCAAATCCACTAATGAAATTGGTGCAACTTTTTGTTACATTCCGGATTTGCACTATAACTTTGCAATCACAGATAAGCCAAATAACAGTTTAGCAAATCCAGTAATGAAATTGGTGCAACTTTTTGTTACATTCCTGATTTGCACGATAACTTTGCAATCACAGATAAGCCAAATAACAGTTTAGCAAATCCACTAATGAAATTGGTGCAACTTTTTGTTACTTTCCGGATTTGCACTATAACTTTGCAATCACAGATAAGCCAAATAACAGTTAAGCAAATCCAGTAATGAAATTGGTGCAACTTTTTGTTACATTCCTGATTTGCACGATAACTTTGCAATCACAGATAAGCCAAATAACAGTTAAGCAAATCCAGTAATGAAATTGGTGCAACTTTTTGTTACATTCCTGATTTGCACGATAACTTTGCAATCACAGATAAGCCAAATAACAGTTTAGCAAATCCACTAATGAAATTGGTGCAACTTTTTGTTACATTCCGGATTTGCACTATAACTTTGCAATCACAGATAAGCCAAATAACAGTTTAGCAAATCCAGTAATGAAATTGGTGCAACTTTTTGTTACATTCCTGATTTGCACGATAACTTTGCAATCACAGATAAGCCAAATAACAGTTTAGCAAATCCACTAATGAAATTGGTGCAACTTTTTGTTACATTCCGGATTTGCACTATAACTTTGCAATCACAGATAAGCCAAATAACAGTTTAGCAAATCCAGTAATGAAATTGGTGCAACTTTTTGTTACATTCCTGATTTGCACGATAACTTTGCAATCACAGATAAGCCAAATAACAGTTTAGCAAATCCACTAATGAAATTGGTGCAACTTTTTGTTACTTTCCGGATTTGCACTATAACTTTGCAATCACAGATAAGCCAAATAACAGTTAAGCAAATCCAGTAATGAAATTGGTGCAACTTTTTGTTACATTCCTGATTTGCACGATAACTTTGCAATCACAGATAAGCCAAATAACAGTTAAGCAAATCCAGTAATGAAATTGGTGCAACTTTTTGTTACATTCCTGATTTGCACGATAACTTTGCAATCACAGATAAGCCAAATAACAGTTTAGCAAATCCACTAATGAAATTGGTGCAACTTTTTGTTACATTCCGGATTTGCACTATAACTTTGCAATCACAGATAAGCCAAATAACAGTTTAGCAAATCCAGTAATGAAATTGGTGCAACTTTTTGTTACATTCCTGATTTGCACGATAACTTTGCAATCACAGATAAGCCAAATAACAGTTTAGCAAATCCACTAATGAAATTGGTGCAACTTTTTGTTACATTCCGGATTTGCACTATAACTTTGCAATCACAGATAAGCCAAATAACAGTTTAGCAAATCCAGTAATGAAATTGGTGCAACTTTTTGTTACATTCCTGATTTGCACGATAACTTTGCAATCACAGATAAGCCAAATAACAGTTTAGCAAATCCACTAATGAAATTGGTGCAACTTTTTGTTACATTCCGGATTTGCACTATAACTTTGCAATCACAGATAAGCCAAATAACAGTTTAGCAAATCCAGTAATGAAATTGGTGCAACTTTTTGTTACATTCCGGATTTGCACGATAACTTTGCAATCACAGATAAGCCAAATAACAGTTAAGCAAATCCAGTAATGAAATTGGTGCAACTTTTTGCTACATTTCGGATTTGCACGATAACTTTGCAATCACAGATAAGCCAAATAACAGTTTAGCAAATCCAGTAATGAAATTGGTGCAACTTTTTGTTACATTCCGGATTTGCACGATAACTTTGCAATCACAGATAAGCCAAATAACAGTTTAGCAAATCCAGTAATGAAATTGGTGCAACTTTTTGTTACATTCCGGATTTGCACGATAACTTTGCAATCACAGATAAGCCAAATAACAGTTAAGCAAATCCAGTAATGAAATTGGTGCAACTTTTTGCTACATTTCGGATTTGCACGATAACTTTGCAATCACAGATAAGCCAAATAACAGTTTAGCAAATCCAGTAATGAAATTGGTGCAACTTTTTGTTACATTTCGGATTTGCACGATAACTTTGCAATCACAGATAAGCCAAATAACAGTTTAGCAAATCCAGTAATGAAATTGGTGCAACTTTTTGTTACATTCCGGATTTGCACGATAACTTTGCAATCACAGATAAGCCAAATAACAGTTTAGCAAATCCAGTAATGAAATTGGTGCAACTTTTTGTTACATTTCGGATTTGCACGATAACTTTGCAATCACAGATAAGCCAAATAACAGTTAAGGAAATCCAGTAATAAAATTTGTGCAACTTTTTGCTACATTTCGGATTTGAACGATAACTTTGCAATCACAGATAAGCCAAATAACAGTTTAGCAAATCCAGTAATGAAATTGGTGCAACTTTTTGTTACATTTCGGATTTGCACGATAACTTTGCAATCACAGATAAGCCAAATAACAGTTTAGCAAATTCAGTAATGAAATTGGTGCAACTTTTTGTTACATTTCGGATTTGCACGATAACTTTGCAATCACAGATAAGCCAACTAACAGTTTAGCAAATCCAGTAATGAAATTGGTGCAACTTTTTGTTACATTTCGGATTTGCACGATAACTTTGCAATCACAGATAAGCCAAATAACAGTTAAGCAAATCCAGTAATAAAATTTGTGCAACTTTTTGCTACATTTCGGATGTGCACGATAACTTTGCAATCACAGATAAGCCAAATAACAGTTAAGCAAATCCAGTAATGAAATTGGTGCAACTTTTTGCTACATTTCGGATTTGCACGATAACTTTGCAATCACAGATAAGCCAAATAACAGTTTAGCAAATCCAGTAATGAAATTGGTGCAACTTTTTGCTACATTTCGGATTTGCACGATAACTTTGCAATCACAGATAAGCCAAATAACAGTTTAGCAAATCCAGTAATGAAATTGGTGCAACTTTTTGTTACATTTCGGATTTGCACGATAACTTTGCAATCACAGATAAGCCAAATAACAGTTTAGCAAATCCAGTAATGAAATTGGTGCAACTTTTTGTTACATTCCGGATTTGCACGATAACTTTGCAATCACAGATAAGCCAAATAACAGTTTAGCAAATCCAGTAATGAAATTGGTGCAACTTTTTGTTACATTTCGGATTTGCACGATAACTTTGCAATCACAGATAAGCCAAATAACAGTTAAGCAAATCCAGTAATAAAATTTGTGCAACTTTTTTCTACATTTCGGATGTGCACGATAACTTTGCAATCACAGATAAGCCAAATAACAGTTTAGCAAATCCAGTAATGAAATTGGTGCAACTTTTTGTTACATTTCGGATTTGCACGATAACTTTGCAATCACAGATAAGCCAAATAACAGTTTAGCAAATCCAGTAATGAAATTGGTGCAACTTTTTGTTACATTCCGGATTTGCACGATAACTTTGCAATCACAGATAAGCCAAATAACAGTTTAGCAAATCCACTAATGAAATTGGTGCAACTTTTTGTTACATTTCGGATTTGCACGATAACTTTGCAATCAAAGATAAGCCAAATAACAGTTTAGCAAATCCAGTAATGAAATTGGTGAAACTTTTTGTTACATTCCGGATTTGCACGATAACTTTGCAATCACAGATAAGATAAATAACAGTTTAGCAAATCCACTAATGAAATTTGTGCAACTTTTTGTTACATTTCGGATTTGCACGATAACTTTGCAATCACAGATAAGCCAAATAACAGTTTAGCAAATCCAGTAATGAAATTGGTGCAACTTTTTGTTACATTTCGGATTTGCACGATAACTTTGCAATCACAGATAAGCCAAATAACAGTTTAGCAAATTCAGTAATGAAATTGGTGCAACTTTTTGTAACATTTCGGATTTGCACGATAACTTTGCAATCACAGATAAGCCAACTAACAGTTTAGCAAATCCAGTAATGAAATTGGTGCAACTTTTTGTTACATTTCGGATTTGCACGATAACTTTGCAATCACAGATAAGCCAAATAACAGTTAAGCAAATCCAGTAATAAAATTTGTGCAACTTTTTGCTACATTTCGGATGTGCACGATAAATTTGCAATCACAGATAAGCCAAATAACAGTTAAGCAAATCCAGTAATGAAATTGGTGCAACTTTTTGCTACATTTCGGATTTGCACGATAACTTTGCAATCACAGATAAGCCAAATAACAGTTTAGCAAATCCAGTAATGAAATTGGTGCAACTTTTTGCTACATTTCGGATTTGCACGATAACTTTGCAATCACAGATAAGCCAAATAACAGTTTAGCAAATCCAGTAATGAAATTGGTGCAACTTTTTGTTACATTTCGGATTTGCACGATAACTTTGCAATCACAGATAAGCCAAATAACAGTTTAGCAAATCCAGTAATGAAATTGGTGCAACTTTTTGTTACATTCCGGATTTGCACGATAACTTTGCAATCACAGATAAGCCAAATAACAGTTTAGCAAATCCAGTAATGAAATTGGTGCAACTTTTTGTTACATTTCGGATTTGCACGATAACTTTGCAATCACAGATAAGCCAAATAACAGTTAAGCAAATCCAGTAATAAAATTTGTGCAACTTTTTTCTACATTTCGGATGTGCACGATAACTTTGCAATCACAGATAAGCCAACTAACAGTTTAGCAAATCCAGTAATGAAATTGGTGCAACTTTTTGTTACATTTCGGATTTGCACGATAACTTTGCAATCACAGATAAGCCAAATAACAGTTTAGCAAATCCAGTAATGAAATTGGTGCAACTTTTTGTTACATTTCGGATTTGCACGATAACTTTGCAATCACAGATAAGCCAACTAACAGTTTAGCAAATCCAGTAATGAAATTGGTGCAACTTTTTGTTACATTCCGGATTTGCACGATAACTTTGTAATCACAGATAAGCCAAATAACAGTTAAGCAAATCCAGTAATGAAATTGGTGCAACTTTTTGTTACATTCCGGATTTGCACGATAACTTTGCAATCACAGATAAGCCAAATAACAGTTAAGCAAATCCAGTAATGAAATTGGTGCAACTTTTTGTTACATTCCTGATTTGCACGATAACTTTGCAATCACAGATAAGCCAAATAACAGTTTAGCAAATCCACTAATGAAATTGGTGCAACTTTTTGTTACATTCCGGATTTGCACTATAACTTTGCAATCACAGATAAGCCAAATAACAGTTTAGCAAATCCAGTAATGAAATTGGTGCAACTTTTTGTTACATTCCGGATTTGCACGATAACTTTGCAATCACAGATAAGCCAAATAACAGTTAAGCAAATCCAGTAATGAAATTGGTGCAACTTTTTGTTACATTCCGGATTTGCACGATAACTTTGCAATCACAGATAAGCCAAATAACAGTTAAGCAAATCCAGTAATGAAATTGGTGCAACTTTTTGTTACATTCCGGATTTGCACGATAACTTTGCAATCACAGATAAGCCAAATAACAGTTTAGCAAATCCAGTAATGAAATTGGTGCAACTTTTTGTTACATTTCGGATTTGCAAGATAACTTTGCAATCACAGATAAGCCAAATAACAGTTTAGCAAATCCAGTAATGAAATTGGTGCAACTTTTTGTTACATTCCGGATTTGCACGATAACTTTGCAATCACAGATAAGCCAAATAACAGTTAAGCAAATCCAGTAATGAAATTGGTGCAACTTTTTGCTACATTTCGGATTTGCACGATAACTTTGCAATCACAGATAAGCCAAATAACAGTTTAGCAAATCCAGTAATGAAATTGGTGCAACTTTTTGTTACATTTCGGATTTGCACGATAACTTTGCAATCACAGATAAGCCAAATAACAGTTTAGCAAATCCAGTAATGAAATTGGTGCAACTTTTTGTTACATTCCGGATTTGCACGATAACTTTGCAATCACAGATAAGCCAAATAACAGTTTAGCAAATCCAGTAATGAAATTGGTGCAACTTTTTGTTACATTTCGGATTTGCACGATAACTTTGCAATCACATATAAGCCAAATAACAGTTAAGGAAATCCAGTAATAAAATTTGTGCAACTTTTTGCTACATTTCGGATTTGCACGATAACTTTGCAATCACAGATAAGCCAAATAACAGTTTAGCAAATCCAGTAATGAAATTGGTGCAACTTTTTGTTACATTTCGGATTTGCACGATAACTTTGCAATCACAGATAAGCCAAATAACAGTTTAGCAAATCCAGTAATGAAATTGGTGCAACTTTTTGTTACATTCCGGATTTGCACGATAACTTTGCAATCACAGATAAGCCAAATAACAGTTTAGCAAATCCAGTAATGAAATTGGTGCAACTTTTTGTTACATTTCGGATTTGCACGATAACTTTGCAATCACAGATAAGCCAAATAACAGTTAAGCAAATCCAGTAATAAAATTTGTGCAACTTTTTGCTACATTTCGGATTTGCACGATAACTTTGCAATCACAGATAAGCCAAATAACAGTTTAGCAAATCCAGTAATGAAATTGGTGCAACTTTTTGTTACATTTCGGATTTGCACGATAACTTTGCAATCACAGATAAGCCAAATAACAGTTTAGCAAATCCAGTAATGAAATTGGTGCAACTTTTTGTTACATTTCGGATTTGCACGATAACTTTGCAATCACAGATAAGCCAAATAACAGTTAAGCAAATCCAGTAATAAAATTTGTGCAACTTTTTGCTACATTTCGGATTTGCACGATAACTTTGCAATCACAGATAAGCCAAATAACAGTTTAGCAAATCCAGTAATGAAATTGGTGCAACTTTTTGTTACATTTCGGATTTGCACGATAACTTTGCAATCACAGATAAGCCAAATAACAGTTTAGCAAATCCAGTAATGAAATTGGTGCAACTTTTTGTTACATTTCGGATTTGCACGATAACTTTGCAATCACAGATAAGCCAAATAACAGTTAAGCAAATCCAGTAATAAAATTTGTGCAACTTTTTGCTACATTTCGGATTTGCACGATAACTTTGCAATCACCGATAACCCGAATAACACTTAAGCAAAATCAGTACGTCAATTACATTTCTGTGATGTATGTTCCGTGAAATAATAGGCCCCAGTTAGGCAAAACATTAATAAAACCAAAGAATTTAAAGGAGTTTTTTTAATTTTATTATTTAATGTAGCCTATTGCCAATTGCGTATCGATTATTGAAAATACATAAATAAAATATAAATTTAAAAATTTATAAATCTTATCTGTTATTTCAATAACTGTTATTTTTGATTTTCAATAACAAGTTGTTATTGTTATTTCCAAATACCTGTTACTCAATACCTGTTACCAAAATATTGACTCATCCCTAAAAAGGAAGCCTAATACCTATAACACGCGAGAAAAATAAGATTTTTTATAAATATTTTCAGGTACTTTATTTGTTTAATTACTTTAAATTTTTATTTTAACGCAAATACCAAAAAACATTCCCCACTATTAAAATTTTACTTTATGTGAGTCGCAAAAATGTGTCAGATGCTAAGCTAACTTAGTAATTATAGTATATTGTAATTGTGATAGTACAGTAAAACCCACTTAAGAGAAAAACCCGCTTATCTGAAACAATTTTTTCATCCCCGAATATTTGTCCACCAATTACCTTTATAACTCTCCGCTTAAGCGAAACTCGCTTAAGTGAAAACCCGGATACCTGAAACATATTTTCAGTTAGATTTAATATTTTTCATTGAAAAAAACTCTCTTAAGTGAAAAAAAAATTTTATAGAACAGAACAAAAAATTTGCTGAATGCTTTTACTTCCTTTATTTTTCACCTCCACCAAATTTTCATCACGAAAATGACATTTGAATTTCTGATGTCAGAACCCTTTTTGTAATTTTTAAATCCGTTTAAGTGCAATTTTTTTTTCACTTATCCGCTAAAGTGAAATTTTTGTTCACTTAAGCGGGGTTCGTTTAAGTGAAAAACCCGTTTAAGTGAAAGAAAGGCTGTGACATTTTGCAGTTTCTCTTAAGCGGGTTTTACTGTACCTATATAAATGTATAGTAAAATAGTTTAACAATTTAGCACTTATTTTTACCATAAAAAATTTAACCATTAGAACTCAAGTTATATACCTACATAAGTCTTAAACCGATTTGCCGGAATTAGTGAGTTCACTTGCAATTCTATAAGTTACCTCAAACCTGATAATTTATCTTATGTAGGTTAGGTAACAACAACATAAGTAACGATGCATTTTTTGTATTAAATAATTTTGTTTTCATTAAGTTCTGAATTTATAAATAAATACCTTCCTAAAAAATAAAAACAATGATTTTTAATTCAATAACATTTCCTTCCTGACATTTTACCTTTATCTTAAGATCTTAATCTTACAGACCCGATTAATAGAACAGAAGTTATAAGTCAACCAAACTAACCAAATCGATTCTTTTCTACTATTCTATTGAATAAAATGTACAAAATGTACTCTACCCACTCATAAAATTTCTTAAAAGGGTCAATTACACGTGCATGAAAATATTTTTTTCCAATAAAATTTTTGTTTCCACAAAATTTTAAATTAATTACGTTTTTCACACATATTTTTATGTTACTCTGCAATGATTTTGTAAAACAAATGTAGCCTGACATTCTACTTAAATTTTAAGGCCTCAACCTTAACGATCCGATTATAACAACAAAAGTTATCAGCCAACCAAACCAACCACAAGGGGACCTTTGCAATAATTATTTTGAATGGAAAATACCTACCACAAACGTAATACCTACCTACATTTTTTACAATTTTTTCCCGATGTGAAGCCAATTTGCCAAGGTTATGGTTTTTTATTGCACACACTCCACCTTTTAGTCTTTAGAATGCCTATCTCCTTCCCACAAGTAATAGCTATTTTAAAATTATTTTATTCATTCATTAAAATTTTGTCATCCCCACAACGTATTTATAAACAAAAAAATACACAGCTTATATAATATGTACCTACATACATTTATTATCAAAGCACAAAATTTCTTGTCCCCCTTGAACTCTTAATAAATTTGTATACAATGTTCTCGTTCTATCGTATTATTCCCATTTCCTTTGTTATTATATTCTATACAAAATTGTTTTTTTTATTCCACAAAATCTCTCCAACAAATTGACACCACGAAGTATTTTCTCCAAAGAGCTCACGTCGCGGTCGGGGGGGCCGGCGCGGCGCGCCGTTTAGAAAGCATTAGATCCAAGTTTCAGAGTCGAAGTGGCACTTTAGTAAACAATTTCGATTTCACAGTGCCTTACTCACTTAGGTATCTAAATAAGTTAAACTTAAATCTCCCATATTGGTCACAAGTGCCACTTTTTAAGACTGTAAAACCTGGCTTTAAGGGAATCTTAAGTGCAACTTTTTCCGGTTTAGTGTACACTATAAAACTGGCCCTAAATTATAATGGACTTAAAAATGTATAATGGTATACAGTACAATACGGATTTAAGAAACTTTTAAGATTGTTATATTCTATTTTTTTATAATACGCAAATAACGGATATAAGAAAGAAAATTTCGTATACAATAATTTTATAAGCTTGTTTTTCTTGATTCTTTTATCCGTAAAATACTGTACCTATAAAATTGCTTCTCGTTTTCTAAATGGATGGGATTGCCAACCTTCTTTGATTTTTTTTTCGCAACTAACCCTCCATGCGTTATGACAATATGGATAAAACACCATTATAATTTTTATTAATGACCGTAATTAGAATTAATCTATGTATATATATTAAAATGATGCATAATTATTCGTAGTAAGAGATGCGTGATCTTCAAAAAACTTGCCCTTCCACTATTCGTACAATTATGCAAGCGAACATATTTATCTCGTTTCTTATCTAACAAACAGTCATTACGAAAATAATATAAATGCTACAAAAATAAAAAATATACCAACCAATCCATTAATATTTGAAGTAAACTAATGCAGAAGTTTTGTTAAAAATCTTTGGGTCTCTTCTTAAGCTTCAGCTGTATATATTATCAGTTCTCTTAAAATTGTTAATATCAAATGTTCTAACGTTAACCAATCCAACCAATAGTTTAAGATAAATTTTCCCTATTCATTTTTTTACATACACGCAAATGGAAACAAAATAAAACTATTCACTTATTACAAACAAATCCGGTTTTAGTGAACTCGTAAAAACACCCTATTGATACAAATGGCACAATCAAACTGGATAGAATCTGCAAGAAAGGTAGCTATCTAAATGGACTTGTCAAGCGGCGCGGCGTCTGTTTTGGTTCGAGATTTTTTGAATTGCATGTTGTGATGTGACTTGTGAGACCACACTCGGTCTCCGTGAACTATTAGCTGATAGATTGTTGTACAACGTGCTTCGACTTCGACATTACAGTAATCTGCTGGCTTTTGCTTGAGAATTTATTATTTATATCTATATTTGGGCCAGTGTTGTCACTTTACCACAATTGTGGTAGATCTACCTCTTTTCTCCAACATTTTCATAATCTACCACTTCTACCCCGGAAGTAAAAAATTCTACCCCTTTTTGCTCGTCCAGAAAAAAAAAAATAAAAACAATAAATATATCTGCTTCGATTTTTGAAAAAAAATGTTTGTTTCTGCACTTTTTATACTGTTTTACTTGTATACATTTATTGGATTTATCTCAATTTGAATGCTTTCATCTGTCATTTTGCATACGCGTATCTACATATCGTTTTCTGTTTTTTCCGCATTAGGTACATACCTACATTTATTTTGTAAAACACAAAGTTCTAGTCTGCTTAAGAAAAATAAGTAGATCCTACTTTCTACTCACTTACTCCTAAGATTGTGTGCCTTATCTTAAAAGACTAATATTGTTTACTTGGATTTCGTATTAACGGTAAGCAGTTAAACGTTTATTGTTTTCGAAATTTTCTAGAAGAGTGGTCAGTGGAAGTCAATTGTATTTCAAGTGAAAAAAAAATTAAAATGCGAAAATTTTTAATTGAACCGCCTGAAAAGTAAGTAAAAAAGATTTGATTTTTAAAGCGATCGATTGATATTAAAAACAAAAAAAGAAACCAGCTTGATGTATTATTTTTGCAAAAGAAATGACAAATAAAGATGAAATATTTATTCCATCTCCAGAAATGGTTCGCTTTTGTTTACAATTTAAATTTGTTGATGGTAAATTTGGATAACTATGAAATTTATTTTAAAACCAAACATTGGTACATAATATTCAATTAAAGAATTATATATTTTCTTTATATGAATGTACATATTTTATATTTACGGCTGTGCTTAAATAAACTTATTCCAAATAATTGTGATTTAATTTTTCTTCAAAAGAAAATGATAAGAGTTTAAGTTAACTTAATTTACTTAACTCTTCAATTCCCATGCTTGTATTTATGTATGGAAATAGAAACCATCTCTCCTACTCAAAATTATAAATAGATTTATTATAGACCAAAAGAATTTATAAAAATTAGGCAACGATCCCTCCATTTTTTTAAAGAGGGGTCACTTACAGGTGACACGTCATATTTTTACCGTTATAATTATCATGCTATGGTTTATTTTTGCCGAAAAATGCATTTATGTCTAATTTTATATATTTCTTTATAAAATGCAATATATAGGAAAAAAAACCAATACTTACGGTTTGGACATTTTCATCGGAGTTTATACTTCAAGAAATCACACAAAGTAAGAAAACTCCGATTACACGCGAAACAATAGAATGAATTTGACAGATGACGTATAGTTAGAGCCTCAAAAAAAAAACATGACATACTAAGACCTATTGGCTTTGCACCAATAAAAGTAGGATACAAAAAAAAAATTGCAGTATGGTCGAAAAAATATTATAAGCATATGTCACCCTTTATTTAAATTAATTCTACCACGGAAAATCTGAATCTACCACTTTTTTTTAGCTTTATCTACCACTTATTTTAAATAGGAAGTGACAACACTGATTTGGGCTTTGATGCTTGCGTGCTTTATTTCTACCGTTCGGAGCATAAGTTCTCTTCTAGTTTATTCTAGTTTTATTTTGCGTAAAGTTATGGTTACATTTGTTGTTTTTTTACAGTAAATTGCGTATATAAGAAACCCAAACCACGAAAAAAAGGCAATTTTGAATTAAAGAAACGATCTCTAGTTTTCAGTGCCTTAATCAGTGTTGCCATAAAATAATTTAGGAAATCGTGAGATCGCAGCATTGGAAATCGGTGTTTATCGGGGAATTAGATTTTTAAAAAAACAGTTGAAATAATTACTACTGTTTTTTAAAAAGAAAACAAAATTGTTCATTATTTTGTTTTATTGAAATTGATATTTGAATAAACATAGTAATATATAATATATAATAATTTTTAGTGACCTTAATATTTTAATAATTTTCATATGTTAATATATATATATATAGGTCAAGTTAAAGATGTTATTTATTTATTTTTATGCTACGTTTCGAGCATGTTTACGCTCATCATCAGGCCTTTATTTACAAAATACATTAAAACAACATACATTAGTAGTCGAAATTAACATCAACAAAATGAAAAAAACTTATGTACAGAATTATTACAAAATATTTAGTTTCAAATATACTAAAAACAATCTTCGGCACTCATTTTTCATTAAAAAAAAAAACTAAAGTAAAAAATATATTTAGTTAATTTAAATTTACATTATAATTAAAAAACTGGAAATTACGTGCAATAGCAGCTGTATCGGCGGCTCAGGACATTTTGCGTAGGATAAATACAAACGCATTCGATTGTAGTGGAAAAGTTTATCAAAGAACCACTTTGTACTCTTTATTCTTTCGTAAATCTTTCGGTTCAACTATCATTCGTTAGATATTTTATATCAAATATTCTTTCGATTCGTTACTTTCGTTAAATATATACAAGATATATAAAATGTATATAAAATTCAACACATCGAACATCAAGACAGAGATTAAAAGCTCTTGCCGTTCGATACAATCCCGGCGAAAACCTACGGTTGTCCAATGTCCATCCTTTCGCATTTTATTATTATATTTTAAAAAATTCTTTCGACTTAAAGAAAAGTAATAACTATTACATAATTATTTATCTATATCATCTATATGTTCGGTTGGCAGGATACAGATCTTCTGGACCGGCCTCGTCAGCTGATTGGTTGCCGTCTGGGTCACAACGTTCCTTAGTAGGCCGTCTTTACTCGCAATTAGTTTTATTATACGCCCCAGCGCCCAGGCGGAAAATTCTCGCTCTTTATGATACATAACTTTTTATTCAAAGCATCTTTCTCTCTGCGCCATTTCTTTCTCTCGAACAGATTAGATAAGTACTCATCTCTTAGATAAGCACTCCTCAGGCAAAAAAGGCAACTACCTAGGGGCCCAGCCCTGCCTAAGAGCCCCGTGCCTCTTGAGATAAGATAGATAGGTGTACTAGATAGATAGATAGATAGATTGTGAACTAACAGAACACAAATAACTTTGAAAAATTACTAATTACTATTTAAAATTGAAGCGTGTTGAAAAATAATTTTTACGCTTATATTCTAATTTGAATCCTCTAAGAATTTCAATTTCAATTTGATCCAGCCATTCAAAATTTGATTTTTTTTAATTTGTCCATGTTCAATAAATTAATTTGTAGAGCCTTGAAATGTTCAGAAAGAAAGAAAACAACATTTTATTTAATAATAAAGTTGACTGACAGGCTTACAGATCTATGGTTTTCGAATGAAAATAAAAAAACTATTCCATTCTTTCCCGACGTTTCGTTGGCTTTTTTCCAACTTTTTCAAGGGTTTTTGGTTTATTTAATCTATAAAACAATTTTTTTTTTACAAATCACTTTGAACATTTTTTTTATAAAACAATTTTTCTTACTCTTTACATAACAGGAATAATAAATAAATAAATAAAACTCAACTTTAAACACTAAACTTGACCAACAAGAACTTAGATGCTAATATCACAGAACTTTTTTAATGGCTACACTGTAGTTGGATTTTATGTTGTCTTTGTCTTCTTTCGTGTTCATTGCTTTCGTCACTCTTTCTTGTATTCTCAAGCTTCCCCTCTTTTCCTTGTCCAATATTTTCACATTATAAAAATCAGCTGTGTTTTTTCTTTCTTATGTCCGCCTGATGTTCAGCCATCCTCACTCCGAGTGCCCTTTTCACTGACCCTATGTTCACCAGTCATGTTGTTGCCATTTTTAATAATATCATGCAGGTTCTGGAGTTTGTCAGTTTAGGAATGAAGGGAATGCTGCAGAATGTTTTAGTGTTGCCAGCTTCATTTTCTGATGATTTTTTATTATTTTTGTTTTTAATATTATTTTGATTTATTTTGTTATTTATTAGTTCGTTTATTATGTAATTAGGATAATTATTCCTTTTAAGAATGTTTTGGATTTTTAATATATTGTCTTTGTGAAATTGTTTGTCGCTAATGTCAAGTACTTTGGTGGCAGCGTTGCCATAAATGCAGATTTGTCTGCATTTCGCAGACTTTTTTGCTTTTCTCAGACTTCCAAAATCGCTAAATCTGCACCTCAGATATTGTCCAGACTCGTAAAAAAAAAAACAAATTGACAAACTTGTGACATTTAAACAGAAAAAAGAATTTGAAAACATTAGGGGTATTCCCGATCCGATGCAAACTGGTCTTGCATCATTGCAAAAGTGCAATTTTTTTTTACAATGGGGTTAGGGTATAGCAATATTACACTTTTGCATTTTTACAATGATACAAGACCAGTTGCATCGGATCGGGAATACCCCTATTGTGATTTTAAGATTTTTATGCTAACTACATCAGTAAATAAGTACCTAATAATAGTTTACGAACATAGCAGAGATTATGAATTATAAAGATAGGAATTTTTCGTACGTTCCTACCTCCATTTGTTTACGTTGGTGTTTTTTTTATTTAATGTAACGGTTGATTTTTTAAGAGGTTTAGAACTTTTTTTAAAAAAAAAACACAAAAAATTCGAAAAAATGAATGAAATATTTATTTGAATCGATAGTTTGAACTTTGCAATTTAATGTTCAAAGATAATTTCATGCAAATGTTGACCGCGGCTGCGTCTCAGGTAGCCCATCCGCTGAGTCCAATTTTGGCATACTCTTTCACACATATCGGCCGGTATCTCACGAATGAATGCATGGATGTTGGCTTCCAGTGCGTCAATCGAAGCGGGCTTGTCCCTATAGACATTAGCCTTGACATACCCCCACAAAAAATAGTCTAATGGTGTCAAATCGCACGATCTAGGCGGCCAATTGACCGGCCCGAAACGTGAAATTAACTGTTCACCAAACTCGCCTCGCAATTGCGCCATTGTTTCGCGTGCTGTGTGGCATGTGGCACCGTCTTGTTGAAACCACATATCATGCAAGTCAAGAACTTCCATTTCGGGCAAAAAAAAGTTTGTTATCATCGCTCGGTAGCGTTCACCATTGACAGTAACGCTGCGATTCGCATCATCTTTGAAGAAATATGGCCCAATAATGCCGCCGGCCCATAAACCGCACCAAACAGTGGCTTTTTTGGGATGCATTGGTAGCTGTTGCAATGCTTCTGGCTGATCTTCACTCCAAATGCGGCAGTTGTGCTTATTTACGTACCCATTCAACCAAAAATGAGCCTCATCGCTGAACACAATTTTTCGATAAAAAAGCGGATCCTCGGCCAGCTTTCCAAGAGCCCATTCACCAAAAATTCGACGATCCATGGTTAAATTGCAACCCAAACTGAAGCTGTTTGACAGTGACACAAGGTACTAAACACACGTCAGCTGTCAAAACCAGTGTTGCCAAAACCAAACCAGCTAAAAAATCACCCATTATAAATAAAAATATTTATGAAGTACCTTAATTAAAGTGTCTTAAAAATCTGCAATGCAGACTTTTTTTCATCGGATTTGCAGATTTCGTAAATATTTTCATGGCAACACTGTTTGGTGGTAAAATTCGTAGCCGTATTTATTTTTTGACTCATAGGTTGTGTTGAATTAAAGTTGATCATCCTGCCTGATGATGTTTCTTTCGCGTACCAGTCAAGAATTATTTTGTTGTTTTGTTGATAAAGTGTTGTGTCTAAAGCCGGAACCACATCTATCTCGTGTGGTGTGTTGTGGTGTGGAGCGGTGTGTCGTTTAATGTGCACACTTGTGTGTAGTGATGTTGAAAAAGAAAAGTACAGATATATATATGTCACGACATGAGTGTTGTTTTGATTTTTGTTTATATAAGTGTTCTCTTTCTTACAAATAGTAAACTCCACATCGTGGTATGGCGCAATCGAAACAGAAGCGATTCCTCCACAACACACCACTCCACAACACAATACGCTTCACAAATGTGGTTCTAAGCATATGAAACATATTGGAGCGATAGCGACACACCACTCCACAACACACCACACGAGATAGGTGTGGTTCCGGCTTAAGTATAGTAGAGATTTGTTGCATTCTGTTTCGATTGTGAATTGTAGTTTCTTGTGGTAGTTATTTAGTGTTTTTAATATAAGTTCTTTGTCTGATTTTTTAATAATTGCGAAAATATGGTCCACGTATTTTACAATAAATCGTATGTGTATGTTTACTTTCTTTAAATCGTCTAAGGCTTGGTCAAGTAGATTGTCCAACACGGTGTCAGCCATGGTGGGTGAAATAGGGTTTCCCATTGGCATTCCAAAGGTTTGCAAGTAAATCTTATTTTCAAATTTGAAGTAATTATTGTCCTTAAGACAAAATTCCAATATTTTCAGAAATTTAGATTTGGGTATTTCTGTTGTTGTTTTGATGTTTTCTCACTGTTTCATTGTAATTTTTACCGCCAAATACGTAGGTATATTCGTGAAGAGAGATATCATATCAAATGATACAAGTATCAGCCCTATTCTACTATTCACGTGGATCGAATATACGATTCACCCATTCGATTCCCTTTCACACTGCCTTTGCATTCTGCTATCCATCGGGTGAACTACATTATCCCAAACCAATTTGACATTCACGTAAACAGCTGTTCATGTCAAAATCTTGGATAAATTGTTTTGATTTTAATTTGATTCATCTTCGTAATTAAATTTGGAAATGGACAGTATTGGACTTTTTTTTCCAATTGTAAACAGAGGAATAAGAGAATCATCGAACAGAGAGCTACGGAGAAATGTTAGAAAATCGAAAAAAATATTATGGAACTGCCGGACGAAATGTAAGTTCATTTATTTTCATTTTGAAATAATAATAAACCAATTTTTTCAAAATCATAGGTTTACCAAAAAAAGAGCATTTCTGTATGTATTGGAGATTTTTGAATCGAATCTTCCACCTCCGCAGCGAAATGATTCAATTTCAAGAAAAGAAAAATTCATTGCAGAAATTATTGCCGTAAATTGGTCTTTTTTGTCGTTCTACCCCTAAAAATGTTAACAATCTATTATTTACAAACAAATATTCTAAATTAATCATAATAAATTAGTTTTTACTTACATTTTACTAACAACCAACCAGACAGACGACCCATTAAATGAAAAATCCGCTACATTTCATATGCGGATTTGAATTGTATAGAATGAATGCCTTCACGTGAATAGCAGAATACCGCGCAGTATTACCGACGTTACCGACTTTAACACAGATTCACTTCGAATGAATAGCAGAATATTGATGAGTGAAAATTATAGAAAAATTCCCCCTGATGAATAGCAGAATAGGGCTGTATATCTTCTTCCTCCAAAATTATATTTTACAATTTTTCTTTAAACTGGTATGAGTTTTTTATGTTGTAGTTTGGTGAAATTATTGTTTTTAATAATTCACCTATGTGTTTAGATAGTTTGTAACACGGAACACTATATGAGGAGGATATTGGTCTCAAAGGAAGATTAGTTTTATGAATCTTGGTGAATCTTTACAATCGAGGTGCCAACGCTGCCGAACAATAATGTTTAGTTTTTAGTGTAATGTCAATATGTTTTTGCTTAAATAAGTCACTATGTTGTTGTTTCTTTTTTGTAGATCATTTGTAGGGTCCGTTCTCGTCGTTTTATAAGTGTTTTTATCATCTAATATTGTGTTCATTTTACTTTTGTAATCGGATTTATATATGACCACTGTTTTATTTCATTTATCCGCATTTGTCATTATAATTTCGTTTTTATGTTTTCTCAAAAATTTTTGTGTTTTGTCAAATTTTTCTTTGAAAAGTGGTGATGTTATTGGCTATTTTTAATCTGGAAACATCTTTGTCTTATTCATCTTCAATTCTCTGTATGCATTGTTCTACGTCAGCTATAATATGGATAGGTGAGAAGTTGTTGTTGGCTACCGGTAAGGTGCCTAATGAATACAACCATTTGCTTTCCACTGGGAATTCGATGGTTGTCTTGTTTACAACCCATATCTCGTTGAAAGTAAACCCCCATTTCCTTTATATGTGCGTCTTTAAGTTTGTCAAGTTTGTTTGAATGTGTAGATTTTGTTAGTGATGTTATATAGTTGTACATATGTTTTTGTGTTTGCACGAACAGATTATATTCGTCGTCATTAAGCGTGGTTCTCATTTTATTGTTTGCATGAAATATGTTGTTGGTTATTGTTTTTATGTTGATGTGCGTTTGTTTAATTTCTAGTTTTAGTATTTTAATCAAAAAAATATTGTTTATTTTTTCGAACTTGGTTTTTACTGTGTCACATGTGAAAAGTTCTATTGTTCTTGATGTGGTGCTAGATAAATGTTTTGGTATCGATCCGTAATCTTTGCAAGAAAGTAGATATTGCAATCTTTCTTTTTGTTTGGCTAAGCTCTTTTTTTGTCTGCAGTAGTGTTTAAGTGTGATAGTTGTTTCGATGTTGTAGGTACTTGTATTTAATATGTTCAAAGAAGTTTCTCATTTTGTTATAAAATTTAGTACAAAACCTTTACGATGTTAACGGCAGGCCCTCCGCTTCTAGTTTATATTTTATGACTGATGATCTGGTATTTATTTAATAATAAAGTTGACTGACAGGCTTACAGATCTATGGTTTTCGAATGCAAATAAAAAAAAACTATTCCATTCTTTCCCGACGTTTTGTTGGCTTTTTTCCAACTTTTTCAAGGGTTTTTGGTTTATATAATCTATAAAATAATTTTTTTATATAAATCACTTTGAACATTTTTTTTTATAAAACAATTTTTCTTACTCTTTACATAACAGGAAAAATAAATAAATAAATAAAACTCAACTTTAAACACTAAACTTGACCAACAAGAACTTAGATGCTAAATATCACAGAACTTTTTTAATGGCTGCACTGTAGTTGGATTTTATGTTGTCTTTGTCTTCTTTCGTGTTCATTGCTTTCGTCAGTCTTTCTTGTATTCTCAAGCTTTCTAAGGTATATCTAGTGTTTCCCCTCTTTTCATTATCCAATATTTTCACATTATCAAAATCAGCTTTGTCGTCTATGCGCTGAGCTAGGCCTGTTGTTGTTTTTTCTTTCTTATGTCCGCCTGATGTTCAGCCATCCTCATTCCGAGTGCCCTTTTCACTGTCCCTATGTACACCAGATCACAGTTTTCTTTTTCATTGCCTTTGCAACCGATTTGGTAGACAATGTTGTGTTGTTGTTGCTTTTCTATTGGTGTTTTTGTATTAGAAAAAAGCTTTCTCAGAGTGCAGTTTGATTTATATGCAAAAGTCATGTTGTTGTCATTTTTAATAATATCATGCAGGTTCTTGTAGTTTGTCAGTTTAGGAAGAAGGGAATGCTGAAGAATGTTTTAGTGTTGCCAGCTTCATTTTCTGACGATTTTTTATTATTTTTGTTTTTAATATTATTTTGATTTATTTTGTTATTTATTATTTCGTTTATTATGTAATTAGGATAATTATTCCTTTTAAGAATGTTTTGGATTTTTAATATATTGTCGTTGTGAAATTGTTTGTCGCTAATGTCAAGTACTTTGGTGGTAAAATTCATAGCCGTATTTATTTTTTGACTCATAGGTTGTGTTGAATTAAAGTTGATCATCCTGCCTGAGAGAGAGTTAAGGAGGCAACAAGTGTTATCGAAGTGCTTGTAAATATTTTGTCAAAAATTTGGAGAAAAAAAGGAAAAAAATGAACAAGTACAGAAGTTTAATGAAGTTTTTAGTATTTACTTTTGAATGAGATACAAAAAGCTCTAATAAAAGAAAGATTTAATAGAAAAATTGTGATTAAAACTTACAAATCGAACAAGAAAATTTTTTGCGGAATTTTAAATTGTTTATAAAATCTCATTTTCCCCAACCGGAACAAGTCAAGTCTGCCCCTGCTTGGGACTGCACGGTTCTTTGGTGAGTTTCTCTTGATTCCTTTCATAAAAACTGCACTTACTCCACATTTCAATAACAAACAACAATTAACAAAACTTAACAATAATACTTTAAAAATAGACGTCAAAAACAATAGTATAGTCTATCGATTTATTTAATTGTAATTCTAAATAGACGAAATAGCAATTTCAGCAAATTATTTAAACCAAGGACCAAACTACAATTAATTAATTATTATATCTTAAACTATTTTTGAATTCGTTGTTAAAAGTTACAAAATTATCTAATTTATTAATTTTAAATATTTTTTCAAATTGCCAAACATAGTCATATAATACCCTATTTGTTATTGACTAAATAATTTGTTTTCAACTTTTGCTAATCCCTTGAACCGCTAATCTCTATGCAATGGGTAGCATGATATATATTAAATATTAATAGGTATAGATAATATATAATAATACAATATAGATATAATAATTGTTATTGTAAGATTCTGCATAGAATTATGTTACATTGTAAAAATCGATCTCTTTTTCGCTAGCAACCACCATCGTATACAGTCCACTCTTGAACATAAAATTTTGGTTTGATCTTTGCTTTAAATAAATACAATTATTATAACGTTTTGAATCTTTTGGTATTTTATTTTTTGCATTGCTAATCAAAGTTGGTCCTTTTGTAAACCGGATTTTTTTTGTAAATTTGATTAAATTTAAATAAATTTAAATTGATTTTTTGAATTTTATGGTGGTTGCTGGACCTTTTGGATATTTTGGATCTGCATACATTTTGGGTATTTGGTATACCTAGAGGTAAAATTGTATCGATTTTATTGAAAAATATTTTGTTGCTGTTGCTGGGTTTGCTGTTTTGCTGGTTTTGCTGTTTGTTAGGCTTTTGGTGTGCTGTTGGGGATAATTTGCTGCAATTCTGTGAAAGATATTTGTGATAAAAAGTGCATAGTTTGTGCAATGTATTTTATAGATTTGTTGCTCTCACGTGTTCGTTTTGACCTTGCTTATAATTTGTTGCAACTACAATGAATACACTAAGGCATGCACGTGGACATTTGAAAGGTTCTATAACGCGTGCACATTCGTATATTTTGGAATTAGCTGACGATGATATAGACAATTTAGAAACGCGGTTACAACGGTTAGAAGAAACGTGGAAAGATTTTTGCGTGAATCAAAATGAACTCTTTCAATATTTCGAGCAAGATGGATACGTTGATCCAGAAATTGATTTTGAAACAACGGAAACGAAATATCTTGATGCAAAAAGTGCATTTATTAAAGCGATTCGTAAAAATACTCTTTCTATTCCGCCGCCTCTTCCACCGCGTGTTCAAGCTAATGGTGATTCTTTGGACGATCAGTCCAAGCAACAAACCGCCTTGTTGGAGACTTTTCTAAACAGTTCGTATCCCACCTTAGTGGCAAAGTCTAACGAAATTGAGTTGCCTAAGTTTAAAATATCTCCTTTTGGAGGCGATTATCGCGAATGGCCAGAGTTTCGGGACATGTTTCTCGGAAGCGTTGATTGCAAGCAAAAACTTACCGGTGCACAGAAAATGCGTTATTTAAAATCGTTTTTAAGTGGTGATGCCGCAAAACTTTTGAACGGTATCGAAATAGCGGATTCGAATTATAAGCAAGCATGGGAAAAGCTTGAGCGCCGTTATACATTATTAACGCGCATATTGAAAGTTTTTTGAAAATGCCAACGGTAGTTGTCGCGGATAGTGGACATTTGCGTCGGTTAGCGGATAAATCAGATGAAGTTATTCGCGGTTTGAAGGCTCTGAAATCTGAGAGTAGAGATCCTTGGCTTATTTATCTTTTGCTCAATAAAACAGATTTAGAAACGCGCAAAGCCTAAGCTCTTCATATAAACAATTCGGAAAATTCGACCGTTGAAGAACTTATCGGGTTTTTGGAAAAAAGATGCGATGCATTAGAAGCATGCACAGCTAAATCAATTGATTCCAAAAACCGTGAAAATAGACAAAATACGCGTTTGGGTGGTTCTTCAAGCAATATCAAAAGCCTTGCCGCTTCCAATTTTGTATGCCCTATGTGCAATGAAAATCATCTTCTTCCGCAGTGTTCTAAATTTCTCGCTTTGCCTATTAACTCTCGCCGTAACTATGCCAGAGATCAAAAACTGTGCTATAATTGTTTAGGAAGCAACCATTCGTCGTCAAGATGTCGATCAAAAACTCGTTGTCCTCATTGCCGTATTCGTCATCATGTTCTTGTGCATCTCGATCCGCCGCCGCCGGTTAGTGAAGCTACTAATTTGAAAGCAGAAACGCCCTCGACATCTCAAGCTGCCTCTTTATCGATTGTTAGTAATCATATTCAAAATGAAATTCGTCCTTCCGGTATTTTACCCACAGTGGTTGTACAAGTTGCAGATATTTTTGGAACAAAACATCTTTGTCGTGTTTTGCTCGACACAGGCTCTCAAGCTTCATTTGTAACCGAAAGTTTGGTAAATAAGTTACATCTTCGTCGTCGTCACGCTCGTCTTCCTATTTCTGGAATCTCTTCGCTAAAAGCTGGTGTTACAAAGGGTGTCGTAAGCCTAAATCTTAAATCTTGTTTTGATTCAAATGAAATGGATGTTGAAGCCTTCATTTTGAATCAAATCACTTCGAAAACTCCACTATTGCCTCTTGATCTTGATAATTCTTTGCTGGTGGATGCTATAAGATTGGCCGATCCAGGTTTTAACATTCCAGGTCCTATTGATGTTTTGCTAGGATCTGACAAGGCTTGGTGTATTTTGCGTGATGGCAGTCGCACCGATAGAAACGGTAACTTGATCGCCCATAATACTATTTTTGGATGGGTGATAACTGGTAACACCCCAACGAAGGAAATTGTCTCTTTGCCGGTAGGGATTGTGCAGGATGTTGATGTTCTTCTTAAATCGTTTTGGGAAATAGAAGAACTTCCTCACAATACATATTCGTTTGGTTCTGGTGACTTTGCAGATGCTCACTTTTCTAAAACCTTTTCTCGTGCGCCTGATAGCAAATATATTGTAGAGCTGCCTTTTCGACAGAAGGATGTAAGTTTTAGTAACACTCTCTCCGGAGCATTGTCCAGGTTGTTTGCTATGGAACGTCGTTTTTCTCGCCAGGAAAATCTTCGGTTAGAGTATTGTCGTTTTATGAAAACTTACGAGGAGTTAGGGCATATGAAGCGTATTCCGGAAAGCGAAATTGAACCTACTTCTGGGAAGATTTTCTGTTTGCCGCACCACGCTGTTGTAACAAATAAATTACGGGTTATTTTCGATGGGTCACATAAGGATGGAAACGGTACCAGCTTGAATGAGGTGCTGCATATAGGACCCCCACTCCAACGTAATTTGATTAATGTTTGCTTGCGTTTTAGGGTGCATAGATATGTTTTTTGTGCTGACATTATTAAGATGTTTCGGCAAATTTGGGTTGATACAAAACATAGAAACTTTCAGCGTATCGTTTGGCGAGAAAGTTCAGATCAACCCATTAGACATTATCGGCTGTGTACAGTCACCTACGGTACTTCACCTGCTCCATTTCTGTCGATGCGAGTTCTGAAACAACTTGCCTTAGATTACGCTGATCAATTTCCTATTGCATCACATTCCATATTGCATGATTTTTATGTTGATGATATCATGACAGGGTCGGATTCCGTATCAGATATTTTGGAACTGAAAAGCGAGTTGGTTGAACTTCTATCTGTTGGAGGTTTGCAGTTGAGTAAATGGAGCTCTAATTGTTGGCCAGTTTTGAAAGGACTTGATTCTGAACCGACATTTTCTATTGACCTGAATAGCTCTGACAATTATACAAAGTTTCTTGGACTTGTTTGGAATCCTCACCGCGACATTTTTACCTTCAAAATTTCTTTAGAGAAGAAATCGCCGTTGTCACCCACTAAGCGAATGCTGCTGTCAGAGATTTCGAAAATCTTTGATCCTCTGGGTTTCCTGGCTCCTGCCACCATTTTATTTAAAATGCTGTTCCAGGAGTTATGGGTGCATGAAACGAAGATCGGTTGGGATGATCCACTGCCAACTGAAATTGCTGACAAATGGATTTTCTACCGAAAGGATTTGCTCTATTTTGAAAAGGTTGAAATTTTGAGAAGGTTTACGTTCAATTCGAGGAATTTTGACATAGTAGGATTTTCAGACGCATCCGAGAAGGCATATTCAGCAGTCGTCTATGTTCGAAGTTTGTCTGAAAGTGGAGATATCGAGGTTCAACTTGTAGCTGCAAAAACCCGCGTCGCACCTGTGAAGCAGTTAACAATTCCACGTCTTGAACTCTGCGGTGCGCTGCTGTTGAGTCGTCTAGTAAAGTTGATTCGCTCTTCTTTGGATATAAAACCTGCCCATACTTTTTGTTTTTTTTAGATATAATAATTGATATTGTAAGATTTTGCATAGAATTATGTTACATTGTAAAAATCGATCTCTTTTTCGCTAGCAACCACCATCGCATACAGTCCACTCTTGAACGTAAAATTTGGCTTGATCTTTGCTTTAAATAAATACAATTATTATAACGTTTTGAATCTTTTATTTTTTGCATTGCTAATCAAACTCCAAATTATACAAAATAGTTGACAAAAACCATGATCTTGAAGAAAAACAAAATTATCTAGAATCAAAAATCAATTACATAGAGAAAACATTAAAACGAAAAAATATAGTGATCTATAACATCGACGAAACAGAAACCGACAACGAATCTCTACAAAACTGCATCTTGGACTTTTTCAACAGAATTCTTAACATAAAAACACATCTTTCTGAGATTGATTTTGTAAGACGAATAGGGAAAAAAGGAGAAAGGACGTGTCCACTTTTAGTTGGATTAACCACCCAAATAAAGAAAGACGCCATCATGCGGAATAAATTCAAGCTAAAACACTACAAAGACGCAATAATTTACATAAAAGATGACATGATGAAAATTGACATGATGAAAGAAGACACAAACAACACTATCGTAGAAAAGGTCATAACAATAGAATCAAAAACTAATTCTAAAAAAAAACTCTCACTAAACAATCAGAAGAAGAAAGAACCAATACAAACACAAAAAAAAGGCCCCTTGACAATGAAAATAAAAAAAAAAAACATTGAAGAGAACAAAACATTATGAAGACGATAAAAAATCATTTGGGGCCCAACTATGTAACTCGATTCTACAATAAAAATGTTCGAATTCGCAAAATCTCAGCTCGCTAATTCTTTAGCAAACGCATATGAACGGAAATAAAACAGCACAAGTTGAAGATTCTGTGGCAAAAAGTCGGAAGCTGCAAAATTTGATCCCACTTTCATACATATTACCACTTAAAATAAGCATTGAAAACAACTTCCGAATGGATTCGAAAGTAGAAGTAAGTTACATAGTAGGGCCCCTGAATCAGAACCTTCTTGCTCGACATACAAGAAAAGAAAAGAAAATGCTAATTCAAAACAGGGACGGCAACAAACCGGAATAAACGACTTTTTCAAAAATGGTGGATCAGAATCACTAACTTCAACTGCAAACGAAGAATAGCAACAAACTGAACTTGACAAAACAACCTCGAGTATCAAGAAAGACCAAGAAAATGAACAAAAAACTTCGATTACCTCCTCAAGCCGGCTTGCCACTTGACTAAACTAACAAACCCAACAAAAAATAGTTTTAACATATGCGCATTTAATGTGAGAACATTATCGACAGACCAAAAAAAGGAAGAACTAAAACTGGCGTTAGAAAACATTGAATGGGACATTATAGGGTTATCTGAGACAAAAATATATGGACAACAAATAGTTGAAAATGACACCAGAATACTTTGCACTATAGGAGAAACGAAAGGCCTATATATGGAGTCGGTTTTCTAATAAAAAAAGACTTAAAAAATACATATATGACGTACGTTTCTTCAATGAAAAGATGTGTAGTATTACTCTACAAATAAAAAACACAAAACTGACCATCATATAAGTTTATGCTCCAACAAATAAAGCCACCGCCGCGCCGAAGAAATGGACTCATTCTATGACAATCTTGAAAAAGTGTACCAAACAACAAAAACGGAGGTAATGTACATTATTGGTGACTTTAACGCAAGGATGGGAAAACAAGACGAAGGAGAAGAACATATTATTGGACAATTTGGATATGGACAAAGAAACAGAAGAATAGTAAAACTAATCAAATGGATGCAAGAACTAAACTTGACCTTTGCAAATTCATATTTTAAGAAAAAAGACAAATATAAATGGACATGGTTATCGCTAGACGGAAAAACAAAAAACCAAATAGATCTTATATTGACAAATAAAATTAAAACGATAATGGATGTTTCAACACTACCTTCATTCAAATTCGACTGCGACCATAGAATGGTAAGAGCAAAAATAAGAATCAACCATTGTACATTGAATATGAATCAACAAAAATACTTCACACCAAACGACAGAACAGAAGAGAGCATATAACGAACAACTTGACAATAAAATAAGAGAACATATTAGGTGTATTTTATTCATTGCTGCATAGCCAGCGCAGCACAAGTCTTAATAAAACGAAAGCTCACTCTATACGTTCATTTCAATAATTGAAAGCTCTATCGCCAGCACAGCCATCTTTATTTTTACTGACTTCTTTTTCGCCAGCAATCAAATTGTTTTTGTTTGCCAAGGGAAATTTTGCTGCGCTGGCTATGCAGCAATGAATAAAACACACATATTGATACAACTTTCACTGCAGAAAACATTCAACATACTTATGACATCCTAGAGAATATCATCAAAAGCTCAGCAAAATGCATAATCATGAAGAAAAAAACCCAAAAAACTGATAAAATTTCACAGAACACAAAAATATTGATCAACAAAAGAGAATACCTGAGAGCTAAACAAGACCTGACAGAAACTGAAAAACAAGAACTAAAGGAATTGAGAAAAACTATAAAAATAAATGCTAAAAATGACATTAATACATACAATGACACGAGAATAAAAGATATAATAAAAGAAACAAAATCCATTAAAAAGGCTAAACAATTTCTATGTGAAGAAAAAGATTGGATAATATCAATGAAAAATAAATCGAAACAGAAAACAAAGAGAATGGACATAAATGAAGCAGCAACTGAGTTTTTTGAAAAATTATTCACATCAATGGACCTTTCAATGGAAAACATGTATTTGGACAACAATTTAATTGACGATTCGATAGTTTTCAACGAAAGAGATATAAAGTCCATTATTGACAGCTTGGGAAACGAAAAAAGTGCAGGAAGTGACGACATAGAATACAAAACCCAATACTAACTTAGCTTTTTAATGCTATCATAAGAACTCAACAAATACCAAGACAATGGAAGCACAGTGTCATTATATTGCTACACAAAAAAGGGGACAAGGGAGATATAAACAACTACAGACCAATCAGCTTAATATCGACAATTTATAAACTCTTTTCGAAAGCATTATATAAAGAAGTTATAGACACACTAAATGACAAACAGCCGAGAGAGCAAGCTGGATTTCGAGAGGGTTTTTCAACTACAGACCACCTCCAGACCATGAATCAACTCATAGAAAAATATATAGAATACAACAAACCACTATACCTCTTATTTATTGACTTCAGCAAGGCCTTTGACACTGTAGAGCACAAAAGTATATGGACAGCACTGAGAAATCAAAACATTAATCCGACTTTTATCCAAACTTTGATGAATTTGTACTATAACAATATTGTAAAAGTAAAAACGGACAAGAATTCATCATACAAATGGGGTTCGACAAGGAGGACCCGTTTCTCCGCCTCTATTTTCATCAGTACTCGAGAACATTTTTCGCAAGCTCAACTGGACCAATACATTTGGAATAAACATATGGGGAGAAAGAATGAGCAACCTGAGATTTGCAGATGACATTGTTTTGCTTTCCGAAACACCAGAAGACATAGAACAAATGTTAAACGAACTTTCCACGGAATGTAAAATACATGGACTAAAATTAAACCTAAACAAAACCAAAGTCATGACGAACCACATAAGGAAGGACATCTTGCTTGAAAATGAAAAATTTGACTATGTTGATGATTACGTTTACCTCGGACAACTGAAATCATTTAAAAAACAAGAAGAAAAGGAAATCGACCGACGTATAACGAATAATTGGAAGCAATTTTGGAATGTAAAACAGTTTTTGGACTCAAAGGTTGGAAAAGACACACAAAAATACATCCTGGACTCCACAATACTTCCTGTCATGACATACGGATTACAATCAATGGGACTCACATCAAATTCACTCGACAAACTTAGAAAATGTCAAGTAAAAATGGAAAGACGATTATTCAATATAAGGACAGTTCAAAGAATAAGAAACGAAGAAATCAGAAGAAGAACTAACATAACAGACGCAATTCAACGAATAAAACAATTAAAATGGAACTGGGCAGGTCACATTAATTCAAGAACGCCAGAGAACAGATGGACGAAAGTGATAACCAAATGGACCCCACCAAACGAATCAAGACCGAGAGGAAGACCAAATAAGAGATGGATGGACGATCTTAGATATTTCAACGACAACTGGTATAACGACGCAAAAAACAGAGATCTATGGGCAGCAATGGGGGAGGCTTATGCCAGATATGCCTAATATGAACTAAATAATTTATAATGAAATATGTACTTACACTAAAGAAACACAAAATTTGATTTTTAAAACAAGAATTTTAAAATTAAACATAATAATGTATTAATGTATTTAAAAAATGTTTTTTGGTAAATAAAAATATAATAATAATAATAATCCTGCCTGATGATGTTTCTTTCGCGTACCAGTCAAGAATTATTTTGTTGTTTTGTCGATAAAGTGTTGTATCTAAGTATGGTAGAGATTTGTTGCATTCTGTTTCGATTGTGAATTGTAGTTTCTTGTGGTAGTTATTTAGTGTTTTTAATATAAGTTCTGTGTCTGATTTTTTAATAATTGCGAAAATATGGTCCACGTATTTTACAATAAATCGTATGTGTATGTTTACTTTCTTTAAATCGTCTAAGGCTTGGTCAAGTAGGACCCTATAAGTGATCTACAAAAAAGAAACAACAACATAGTGACCGACTTATTTAAACAAAAACATATTGACATTGCACTAAAAACTAAACATTATTGTTCGGCAGCGTTGGCACCTCGATTGTAAAGATTCACTAAGATTCATAAACCTAATCTTCCTTTGAGACCAATATCCTCCTCATATAGTGTTCCGTGTTACCAACTATCTAAACACATAGGTGAATTATTAAAAACAAAAGTCCCAAAATTTTAAACAGTTCTCGTTTAAGCAATAAACCCGACTCTAGTTAAAACAGTCCTTTATTTGAAAATTCTTGTTTAAATTTTTCTAAATTTTAAATACTTTAAACAACTCTTCTAACTAAAGAACCTGTTTAACAAAACGTCAGCAAACTTTTGTGAAACAACCCAATCTGTAATTTTGCCGAGCTATAGGAAAGTGTTTCGAGATTTTAAAACGTTAAAATAGTGAAAATACTAAATAAAAAGTGAAATAAAAGTTAACATAGTGAATACCTGCAATATTTTATAAAACAAAACATAAAACAACATGAGGTGCTGCGTTAAATCGTGTAAAAATACCTATAATATGGAGTTTCAAAATTTTTCTTTTCCCGGCTGATTGTGTCTCATATTCCACATAAAGTAATGTGAAGTAATGTTTTTTAGGTTAATACATTATCTGAGAATAATTTTCAATTGATATTTCGCAGCATTTTGCTATAAAAAAGCAAATTGTTTGAAAATAAAAATACGCTTCAATCACGGGAATTAGCTGAACCCGATCTGTGAAAATTGAAATTCTCTTCCAGGGTAGCATTAATTTTTGTTTGTGATGGCAAGGCGCTCAAATCCATTGAGCGCCCATAGTGCAGACTAATTTTACTTACTTTATGTGGAATATGAGACACTGCTTACCTGTGAAATGAAAAAAAAATTACACTGCTTGTTATAGGTGTTTTTACAGCATTTAACGCAGCACCGCGTGTAGTTTCCTATTTTCGTACATTTTTGTATTTGATGTAATCACTTTAATTACTTTTATATCACTTGTTTCTTTATTTTACTAAGCTTTTTTTACTATTTTAACAATTTAAAATTTCAAAACAATCCTAAAACAGAACAGATCAAAATTCCTTTGGGTGCCCAAGCATTTAGCTGTCTAATTGCACGCCTTCCCTGTGTGGATGCATTTGTGTTTGTGTAACTCACACTCACAGTGATAATTTCCTACACAAAAAAGCATACTTTAAAAAAATAGAGAAGCGTTTTGCTGGTTTTAAAGTTAGAAGACCTCTTTAACGCTAAAGTATACTTTATGTCATTTAAAATTTACAAAGAGCCGACTCTCATTCTGAAGTTATTATTTAGAGCCGACTCCCATTTCAAAGTAGATTTAGATCCGCGTTAAAATGTTTAAAATTTTGCGCCAGTTTTTAAGTGATTCTTTAGATATTTTTTTTTTCATTTTTTCTTATTATTATTCAGTCTTATTTCTTGATTTGGTAAATAAAACATTATGTTTTGATCGAATTGCAACGTTCATAATCGATTGTTAATTTTTTTAGATATATATAAGACCTATACTTAGCTTTGGTTTATAAATTCTTTTTTTTATTAATACAAATATATAGTATAATAAACTATAAATATTGTTTAAATTTGGTTATATAGGTGGATGTGGGTTTGTAGAAATAGCCAGGGATAAAATGGAGTAGGTGAAAGGATGAAAGCGTAGTTACTACTTAGCTTTCGTATTACTTTTGGGGTTACCATACACATCGGGGACATGGTAACCAGGTGGTAGCGCATGGTATGTCCAAAGGATGAATTATGTGGTACTAGGGTGGGACACTCCTCTGAAGGGCGATATCATCTTAGCTCTCCTCACAATTCTTCCTGTTGGGACAAATAGGCTTCGCAGTTTTTAACGTATTGTAGAGATGGCATGAAAATACGTAACGGTCGTCCAGCTTTTCTAATTGCATGCCGAGCATGCCGAGCGACTAGAGCCTGGACAGCCTTCCATTTTTGTTTCCAAGACGTTTCAAAATACCTGTAAGTTCTTAGACATAAGGGTAACATGAAGAATGGATGGTTCAACTCGAAAAAAAAAACGTCGAACAGGTTAAACATTTACAGCCTTATTTATTAGAATTCGCTAAACACCTCTAAACGGCTGAATAGTTATGTAATGCATAAGCATTTATGTAGCCACTATTCAACGCAACATAAATTATTATTTATAAAAGATTTTTCTACCCTGTATAGTTATAATATGCTTGTGTCAAATAAAGTACCAAAAAGAGGAAATCTATTACGTCTTACTTCCAAAACTGACAAACCCATCTCAGCTGTTCATAAAAAAAAAAACAATTCTGTTGGATTCTTTTATTTTCTCCTAATATTATTATTCAGATTATTGTTATTTGTGTGGTTTTTGTGTTGTTTGTCAATAAACTAATATATCTTGGAATAAAAAAAATCATTTTTATTGATTCATTAGAAGATTTGTGTTTTCTTCACTCTACACGGTGGTGTTTTTATTGAAAAGAAAATATATCTATTAGGGTGGCTCTTTTGTTCGCAATGTCTAAAATTATTCTAAGTCCTTTCCTGAAAGTGATCAAAAATCTCCAAATTTTGCATATTTTAAGTAAATTTGGCACACATTTGAAGTTCTATTAAGAGTGCAAAAATTTAATTCCTCGAAGAGGTAGTATCCAACAAAAAAACATTTCTTTTTTTTACTTTTAAGCCTAGTACGCTGCTGATGCGAAACGAAATTTTTCTGTGATCTCCAAACAGACAACGAAACGCTTGCGAAAACACAACGGAAAATATCCTTGGAGAGTTTCACTAATTCTAAAAACAAAATCAAACATAAACGCAAAAAATCAGAGAAACCCATGATGTAAAAAAATGAGAAACAAAAAAAAAAACACAAATAAAACTCAAATGTCATTTTTCCGCACACAAAATAGTCTGTATAATTAAATCAGTGCGAAAAAGGAGTGGAGACTTCTCCAAATAATCTGCTACAATTATAAATTTCGCTCTTCGAACAGCGTACTGCAAAACGAAAAGCAGAACGAAATTTTCCGTTTATGATTTCGTTGTGTCATTTTTGTATGGGATTTTTCGTTTCGCATCAGCAGCGTACTAGGCTTTAAGGTGCAAAAAGGCTGGGATTCAATCCGTATAATTATTTTTCGGTGTTACTAAGCTAGCCGCGTTGAAAAAAAATGCACAACGTATTTGTATGTACATTGTACAGGTACATAATAATCATTTTTAGGGGAGGACAAAAAAGAAATTCAAACATTGCCAAAATAAACGCTACCCTAATATCTATGTATTATATTGTTGTGTGTGAGTCAAAGTGACATTTCGATACTAAAATATCCTTATACAGACACTATTGAACCCTCAAACGCGTTTCGCTTATAATGCCACTATTCAACGTTGCAAAGTTTTATAAATACGATTTTCGTGTTTAGAGGCATTATAAGAAGTGTATATGTTTATGCACTCGCTATAATATATATTTATAAATTCGGCTGTTATTTTATTTAAAATTTGTTATCCGAAATTTAAAAATGCCCACAATTCGACAAAAAAGTAAATTTATACAATTGTATTAGCAAATTGCTTTCAATTACTATGTGATCAATTCATAAGGTGCATGTGTGAATGCATTTGGGTTTGTGTAACTCACACTATTCAAAAAAAAAAAAAAAACTCACTTTTTCCTGATATGCCCGTTCCTCTATTTCTTCTTCTAAGGTTACAGGAGTTTACCATGTTTACGATGTTTACCATCTTCGTTTAACACACAAATTTGTATCTTAAAGTTTAAGATTTGTTTGAAAAGATTTCTCATAAAAATTTTGACAGTTCGTTTACGACGTCTTAAACTTTAAGACGTTTACCACGTTTACGATGCTTTTCCTACGTTGCATGAATAACCTTTATATAAACTTGACAATTGTGAGCTTTGCTTAAAATTCAAAGTGGTTAATTGATATTTTTATTATTATTTTTTTTTTTCTTCTATTTTTATTTTTATTTTTATTTTTATTTTTATTTTTATTTTTATTTTTATTTTTATTTTTCATTTTTCTTCCCTTTTACAAATGCAATAATTTTAATATTTCATATCTAGTAAAACCTTATTCATAAGAGTCTTTGGTCGTGAGCGTCAAAGCGTGGTATATGTAATTAGTGTCAGTAGGCTGGGTATGACTGGGTTCAAATCCAAAAGGTTAAAAAAAAAATGTTTTTTATTTTTTTAAATTAACAATTTTTTTTTTCTTTTTTCTTCTTTTTTTTATTGATATTTGTGATTATAATTGAATCGAAGATCGGTGCACAAACTTTCCCTTGTTTTGGTCCTTGTGGTAAATCCTTTCACGCAAAGTGCGTAGGAATACCCGTTTTGACTATAGAGAAAGTTAGCAAGAGTGAAGGTGCATATTGGTTTTGTAAAACCTGCAGACAAATTTCCATCTCTTTACTTGCCTTCAACTTTTTGAAAACCCTTTTAATTGCTCTGATGCTTCCACATCAACCGAAAATATAAATAATAATACTAATTGTAATGACTCCGAATCCTCAACAGGCATCACAGTTACTAATTAAGCACCCCCATCTTCGGACAAATTTCTTAAATCGAGTTCAGAACTAACGCCTAGATCTGTATCCTTAAATTCTTCTAAAAATACTAGTAATGTTTCAAACACTCCACTAACCGGTTGCGAAAATATTAAAAATCGTCTGTCCGCTTTACCTAAACCTAAAGAAATCTACGTTCCAAGTGTTCAACCAGAAACCACAACTCAGGATATACTAAACAATTTAAAAGACTTCGACATTGATGTTAAAAAACTCAAATGTCAAAGAATTAATAAAGTAACCAGTCCGTTCGCTTCCTTCCGAGTTAAGCCTAGTACGCTGCTGATGCGAAACGAAAATTTCCTGTGATCTCCAAACAGAGAACGAAACGTTTGCGAAAACACAACGGAAAATATCCTTGGAGAGTTCCACTAATACCAAAAACAAAATCAAACATAAACGCAAAAAATCAGAGAAATCCATGATGCAAGAAAATGATAACAAAAAAAAAACACAAATAAAGCTCAAATATCATTTTTCCGCAGACAATAAATAGTCTGTATAATTAATTCAGTGCGAAAAAGGAGCGGAGACTTCTCCAAATAATCTGCTACAATTATAAATTTCGCTCTTCGAACAGCGTACTGCAAAACGAAAAGCAGAACGAAATTTTCCGTTTATGATTTCGTTGTGTCATTTTTGTATGGGATTTTTCGTTTCGCATCAGCAGCATACTAGGCTTTACGACTGAAACTTGTTTGTTTGACATGTTGCTGAGTCAGTGGCGGATCCACGGGGGGGGTTTTCGGGTCCGGACCCCCCCCATGAGCATTGAAACCAAATATTTTTGTATTAATTTATTAATTTATTTATTTATTATTTATTATTTTTAATATTATTACTTATTTATTTATTTATTTATTTATTTATTAATCTTGTTCTAGATTTTGATTCGGTGTGTAAAGGCTATAAAGCCTATATGATGGAAACTAAGTTCAAGGGCTTACGGTATGTTAAATTTTGAAGATTTAGGCAATTTATCATATCTACCTCTCCAAAGCAACATATTAAAATACTATTCAATATTATAAGGGCAAAAAGAAGTTAGCACCACCATTTTCGATTTTAAAAAAGAAACTGTGCTGCATTGTGCTCAACTTGTGCTGCGATGTGCCGTAAATAGTTTTGAAAATTTTGAGGATGAAATTTTTCCAAAATAAAATTTTTCTAAAAACTTAAAGTTGTGTTCAAAAAATGATACAGCCGAAGAGATACAAAAATCGCATATTTCCGACTTTCACGACCGAACGCAAATGATGCGAAGGAACTTAGCGGTAAATTAGCATTGTCATTTTCGATTTTCAAAAGAAAAAGGTTTGCTGTATTGTGCTCAATTTGTGCTGCGATGTGCCGTAATGTATTTTTTAAATTTGCAAATTTTAGGGATAAATTTTAAATTTGCAATTTTTTTTTCAAAATCACGATTTAAAAAAAAATTATACTTGTGCTGTTTTAAGGTACTGCTGTTATTGCTTGTTTGTATTTTTTTTTGAAAATCGAAAATGGCGGTGCTTACTACACGCACATAAATAATATAGCACAAAGCCCACTCATTTTTTATATTTGTTTAAGTTTTCTAATTGTAATTGTAATGACCAAATCCTGGATCCGCCACTGTGCTGAGTTCTGAACTCTGGCCTGAGGATGTGATCGTACGAGAATTTAAATCGAAGTCACTTCAAGCTAAAAATACTTTTAAGCCCTCAAAAAACTAAATCGAATGTCCCTTTACTATGAAAATGTAAGGGGACTTCGATCCAAAACTCAAAAAAAATGTTTGGCATCTCACGCTTCTGATTTCAATGTAGTAGTTTTAACGGAAACGTTGCTGAACTCCACCTTCTCGAATAATGAATTATTTTCCACCGATTTCATTGTGTACCGTAAAGATAGGCACTCTGATTCTTTAGCCTCTGTGGGTGGTGTAATTAACATTTCTGTGAGAAGTGTTGTACACAGCTGTATTTTCCCAATTCCTGATGCTGACACTATTGATATAATTTATGTCAAGGTTGGTTTTGGAAATAAGTTCGTTTTCATTTTAAACATGTATATCCCTCCGAGAAGCCCCTTGGAAGTATATAGAATTGCTTCAAATGCCATTAACTATGTTACTGAAAAATGTGACCCTCTTGACGATGTCCTTTCCGCAGAGGATTTCAATATTCCTGATCTGGAATGGGCTCTTTCTGATGACGAAATTAGTTTAACGGCTAACAACGTTTCTTCTCTTCAGGAAACTATGTTTGTTAATAATGTAATATCATGTGACTTATACAGCAAATGAGCTGTATAAAAAATAGCCTTGGGCGGCAGTCTGATATTTTTTACAAACCCTAGTAATTGTGTTGTTGAGCAATGTTCAACTCCTATGACGAAAGTTGATTTGTACCACCCCCCGCTTTTTATCATGATTTCTCATGTTCACACGACAGATTTTGATATTGATAATGAATCTCTTGAATTTGATTTTAAGAAAACCAACTTCCCTTTATTAAACGAACTCATTCAAAACATTGACTTTGACACACTTTTAAAAGGAAATATTGAGGTGATGGTTTCGAACTTCTATCTAAGCATTTTTGAATGTTTCATTTCGTCTATTACCCGTCAAAAAATCAAGACACCCGAGCGGTGATGGTTTCCAACTTCTATCTAAGTATTTTTGAATGTTTCATTTCGTCTATACCCGTCAAAAAAGCAAGACACTCGTGCCTAACAACTCCTCCTTGGTAAACCCACCAGCTCCGTAGGCTTCGAAATTTAAGAAAATTTCGTCTATACCCGTCCAAAAATCAAGACACTCGTGCGGTGATGGTTTCCAACTTCCATCTAAGTATTTTTGAATGTTTTATTTCGTCTATACTCGTCAAAAAATCAAGACAATCGTGCATAGGCTTACCATCCGTCAGGATTTCGCCTGACGCGTCAGGCTTTTAATATCCAATCAGGCTTTGGCCAGGTTTCGTCTTTTGTCAGTCTTTTTTATAATTATTGCAGAAAATATAGTCGTTAGAGAAAAACGTTTACTAAATGCTTTCAAATCGAAATGCTTGTAAATCGCAGTAAACACATTCATTTTTTTTATTTAGTTGTCACTTTTTAGAAAGAGACAAAGAGTTGTGCAATAGGGTAATTCAAAAAAACACCTTTCTAGAAATTTAACCGAGAACGGGCGAAATTATGAAATCCCTGAAAATTTCATGCTTTTATCACCAAAACTCGAAAAGTTATGCAGCTTTTAACATTTGAGAAAAAATCCG
Source organism: Epistrophe grossulariae (assembly GCA_929447395.1). Classification (NCBI taxonomy): domain Eukaryota; kingdom Metazoa; phylum Arthropoda; class Insecta; order Diptera; family Syrphidae; genus Epistrophe; species Epistrophe grossulariae. The sequence goes on along the minus strand of OV839566.1, from coordinate 69,630,143 downwards.
ATTTTCAGAGACTTTCAAGCAAAATTATTGAAAAAGCGCTGGTAGCGACCGCTAAATGCTGTTCGATTTTGAATTCTTTGTTTTCAATCTAAAGCTAAGTACAAACGATTGTCAGATTTTACAATATTCTCAGAACTGTCAATGGTCTGACAGTAGCTAAGAATTAGCTGACAATTCACATATTTCTTAAAATGAAAAATTGTCCGTTCACACGGTTGGTAGATTTCTTCCAAAATCTTTTTTTATCTCTCTTTAACCAACTCATTGACATTTCGGACAGATGAAGATGATAACATCTGACAATGACCAATGAGTCTGACAATGTCCTAATCGACTGACAATGATAAAAATTGTGTGTTCAGACGATTGTTAGATACCTGACAATTTTTTGTCTGACAATGACGTTTCTGACAATATAGTCAGACAAAATTGTGTGTTCAGACGATTATAAGACATTTGGAACAGTTTTTTTTACTGACAGATCTGACAATATTGTAAGTGACAGTCGTCTGTACTTAGCTTAAGCTTCATAATTTCGCCCGTTCCCGGTTGAATTTCGAGAAAGGTGTTATTTTGAATCACCCAATTGTGCAAGATATGACACTTCCATTTTATGACGTATTTTTGTGTGTGCTTTTATTTGTGTCTGCTGCAGATTGTAATTACAACCTTTTTATCGTCGCGTCGTCTTCGTGCATCCGAATCAAGGTAAGTTATCAATAAAAGAAAAAAATATTTTTTTATTTGTCAGCCTTTTTTCTCAAAAATCAGGCTTTTCATTCTTTACTGTCAGGCTTTTCTGATTTTACAGCTGGTAACCCTAATCGTGCATAACAACTCTTCCTTGGTTAAGAAACAGGGCATGGAAAAAATACTTAATGTCTAATGAATAGAATTATCACAACAATTATCTCTGGTTTTATAATGAGTTCCAATCAATAAGTAGAACCCTCTATGATAATTATATGATCAAAATGCGTTCTTCACTTCTTATTGACCGACAACAATTTTGGAAATTTGTTAATAGTAAGAGGAAATCTGACGGATATCCATCTACTATGAAGTACTTGGATGATACAAGCAGCAGCCCTTTTGTTATTTGCAATATGTTTTCATCATTTTTTAAACTTCGTTTTGCGACGATGATTTTGTTCTTTGTGAAAACAATTTTAATCATTTGAATAGCTTTTCTCAAAGCTCATTGAGTAATATTGTAATCACAGTTGATGACGTAAGAGAACATCTTGAGGGACTGGACAATGACACATCCAGTGGACCAGACGGATTTCCTGCTTTTGTTTTGAAAAACTGTTGCAACACTCTAGCGAGACATTTTTATTGCGGAATTCAATAAAACAAGCAATTTTTCCTAATATTTGGAAGAATTCATTCATTATCCCAATCCATAAGAAGGGCAATCGTAGTAATATTTCAAATTGTAGGCCTGTTTGAGGCTATTGGCGCAAAATTTTAAACGATTTAGTAAAATGTTAAAGCCATTTTAGTAAGTTACTAAGTTAAAAAGAATATTTTGCTAGTTTTAAACAATTTTAGAAACTTATTATCTCTTAACATTTTACTAAAGTTGAGATCACAAAATGGTTACTTTAACTTTTAGTAATTTGCTAAATCCATATAAAATCTGTCATTGTCCTGGAAAATAATTTCTTGGCAATTTTATTTGACAGAGTTAAATTGTTTTTTTTTTATGATTCGTGTATTAATTGGTTTTCAAAGTAAATAAAATAAAATAAAATGTTTTCGGAAGACAAAGACTTATCATTGTGTAGAAAAGTACGATGTTTTAAGTCCCGAGCAAATCCTTTTGAAGAGCTGGACGAAGGAGAATTTTACTCCAGGTATAGGTTTTTTAAGACAACAGTTCGGTTCTTGGTTGAAAACCTAGACATCCAAGACCGAATAACAAACCGTGGGCTTCCGATTTCACCAGAATTACAAGTTCTAGTTACACTACACTTTTTTGGGAGAAATGTCCATCAGGCCGATGTTGGTAAGTAAACTTCTGAATGGAACACAAAAGATATACCTTACAACAATTAATCTTATAGGAACATTACATGGAATGATCCAGTCCACGGTGGGGAAAATAATAAAAAACATTCAAAATAAATTTCTTCGTTGCTCCCACACTTTATTAAGTTTCCGTCATCCCTTGCGGAATTAAACGAGCTAAAATCGGGATTTTATAGCATCGCCAGGTTCCTAAAAGGATAGGTGCGATCGCTTGTACACATGTACAAATAAATCGACCTGCTAGGGTTGTGGGACCTATTATGGCTGGACACTACATAAACAGAAAAGGTATAGCTAGCAGAAAGTAGATGTTATGTCCAATACAAAACATTTTAATTTCTTAAAGGTTATTATTCGCCGAATGTGCAAATTGTAACTGATCATAGATATAGCATAATGAATAAATTTGCAAGATATCGTAGTTCTCTTCACGATTCTAACATCTGGGACAATTGTCGTCTCAAAAATAAGCTTGAAGAAAGTGTAAATGTACATCAGGCTAGGCGATGGAGGTTACTCATGTTCAAAAATTTTACTTACGCCTTTAAGAAATCCAATCACCAGAAGAGAACAAAGATATAATAACAGCCACACTTTTACAAGAAGCCGAATAGAATGAATAAATGGACAACTTAAATCAAAATTCAGGACGTTGCTGGATAGACTACCTGTTGATTTAGATACAGCGAAAAATGTGGTAGTTGCTGTGGCTGTGCTTCACAATGTAGCCAAAGAGCGGAATTTTCCTCAATTCTATGAAGAGAACCAAACACCGATTCAACTGACGGATTCAAACTCAAACAAGGATACTGTTGAAATAACAGGAATAGGAACAGCATTCAGAAACGCATTTGTTAATCAACACTTTTGAAATAAAATAAATAAAACATAGAAGTCATTTCTTTTCAACTATTATACATATGTTTTATTATATATGTTTCTCTTTAGCATTTGCCAAATGCTGGTCGTCCAATAGCAACACCTTTTTTGCGTGTTCCATTTGCAACAGATGCAGATCGGTTGCATTAGGAGTAGCTTCGTCAATTTGATTAGCACGAGAAGTCATCACGTCGGTCTTTGTCTTCTTTGGTAACTGCCTCAAATTGGAGAGTAGGTCTGCTGCAATCGGTCGAGCCTGTTGTATTGGAGGAGGACTTCCTTCATCCAAATCACTGTTTTCGAGATCACTTTGATGATGAATAAAGGGGTTTACGAAACCAGCACTTTTACTTGCTAGTCCATCACTCTCTTTGATTGCAGTCGGTACTGGCAGGATATCTGTATTGCTATCTTAATGTATTGTAACCTCTTCGAGTTGGTCAGATATCATACTTTGAACACGGGAATCAAATGGATCAACAACTGGAAGAGGTACTACATTGCCTGTTGCTTTGACAGCCATTTTTGATTCCGTATGAGAACGCTTTGCTGCAACCTTAAACCGTGTCCATTGCTGCTTTAGTTTGTCTACACTTCTAGTGTAACCAGCTGCAAGCATATGGATTGTTATTGCTTCCCAAGCTGCTTTTTTCTTGGCAATAATTTTAACATCGTTGGATTTGTTTTCAATTACTTCCTTTTGTTGATCGAGCAACTGCCGAAAAATCTCCTTTTCGGTCATATCCCAATTATGTTCTCTTTCACGTTTTGCCTAAAATAATAACTTCCATAACTGCTTTTGAATTTTCGTATTGACGTTTTTTATTAACATAATCACCTTTTCCTGTTGCATTTTCCAAATTTCGTTCATTGGAACAATTTATATAACAGGTATATTAAAATATTGTAATTGAAAATGAAAAACTTCTTATCCAAGTAAAGAATTTTTTGCCCCATTAACAAAAAAGTTTCGATTTTTATAAAATTCTCTTCTACAGGCTGTAAAGCTTATAAACCCTGCAGTTAAGAAGATATGATATTACCATTGAATAATTACAAATAGAAGGGACACCGGATTAGATCGCCGCTAGATGGCCGGAAATCAAAGTCAACGTTGTCGCTTTTAAAAACTGAATAGTGAAAACCACAACCATTGAATATGCTTGAGGAAATTATGAGGGAAATTTTCGTTCGAATGAAAGGGAGGCAACAACAAAAACAACCACTTTGGTTTTGCAGTTGAATTGTTGTCTGCCATGCCAGACAAGGTCAAACTACGTTTGTTGAACGAAATGTAATTTCAAGGGTTATTTTCTTTTACTTTGCGTTCATTCAAAGATGTTGTTGTTGCTTTCATGCAATTTGGGGTGATGACGATTATGTTTTAATTTGTTGCGTTTTTTGGTCTTTATGAGTTTGGTATGAACTTTTCTTAATCCTAATTTTAAAGTTTTGTACCTACCTACCTATCTATGAGATTTTAAAGATTCAAATTGTGTAATTCTAATTGTGTAGATAGGTAGGTACCTATATGTAGATAGGTATACATATGTTGGTTGGTATAGGTACCTTACCCATTGAAAAATAAGTTTGATAAATATTTTTTGTAAGCTCATCATTTTTGGAAGATCAAAGAAGAGAAACTTTTATACCTAATTTTTGTCTAAGGAAACACAATTTAGTTTTTAAAAACCGATAGGTAGATACCTCCCTATATTTTTTATTTTATTGTTTTTTTCTACAATTTTGTTTCTATATTGACATTGGTGCAAAATTTTAAACAACCTATTGTTAAGGGCTTAACATTTTACTAGTTAGAAAATTGCTGAATTATTTAGTAATTTACTAGCTCTCCCAAAATTTTAATCCTTTTTTTCGTTTTACTAACTAGTAAATTACTAATTCCCTTTTATTAAAATAGGGGCATCTAAACACGTCCAAACACTGACAGTTCATAAAGAAAAACAAAGCAAACAAACCTAAACTTAGAGAACGGACCTAATATTTGGAATGTCAGCAGTAAAAGTGACAACCTACAATTTATTTTGTTATTTTTTTATTTGTGAAAACTTTTTCTTATTTTATTTTGTTTATGTGCTTTTCCCATCGTTGGGAAGATTTAATAGTTTTTTTTTAGTTTAAACTCACGGGAAGAAAGAATGTCTGAGGATTTATTAAAACGAATATTAAGTTTTGGCCACAGCAATCGATTCTGCAAGTGGTAATGATAAAGTAAGATATTGTAAAGTTGTCATAGTCAAACCAAAGAAATCATTTAATATAACTTAAAAATTTAATAGGTTCACTATAGCCATGCAACTAACCATTTAAATATGCCAACATGGAGATCTTTAGTTCAAAACAGTGTGGAAAAGTTGGTTAAATAAGTGAATACACATGGAAATTTACTTTGAAAAGAATTAGCACACGAAAAAAAACACAATTTAAATCTTTCAAATAAAATTGCCAAGAAATTATTTTCGACAGACAATGACAGATTTCATATGGATTTAGCAAATTACTAAAATTTATAGTAGCCATTTTCTGATTTTAACTTTAGTAAAATGTTGAGAGTTAGTAAATACCAAAATCTTCTTTTTAACTTAGTAAATTACTAAAATGGCTTTAACATTTTACTAAATCGTTTAAAATTTTGCGCCATTGATTTTATGTAGGTATACAATACATTGAGTGATTCACATAAGGTGTGACAAAAAGCTATAAAAGCGTGTAGGTTGATTTGAGACAAGAAAAATATCGTTTGGGTGGCGGGGGTCTATTACCCCCCGTTTAGGTGGGAGGGGCAATTTTCTAAAAAACCAAATTAAAATAGAACAAAATCATTAAAAAACAGGGGTAACAACTACAGTATGTGTGTTTTATTTATTGCTGCATAGCCAGCGCAGCAAAATTTCGCTTGGCAAACAAAAACAATCTGATTTCTGGCGAAATAAAGTCAGTAAAAAAGAAGATGGCTGTGCTGACGATAGAGCTTTCAATTATTCAAATGAACGTATAGAGTGAGTGATCTTTTTATTCAGACTTGTGCTGCGCTGGCTTTGCAGCAATGAATTAAACACACCTAGAGTAATCTTTTTATTCTGATTTGTGCTGCGCTGGCTATCCAGCAATGAATAAAATACACCTAATGCCATGCTATACACTTTTATAAAGCCAAAGATTTCTTCTTTCATTTTCTTTTTAAGTAAAGTTGTTTGAGTGAACAGTTTTTTAAAAATTAATTTTTAAACTTAAATTTTTCAACAAAAAAAATTAAAAAATTGTGTTCAATGTCATTTTGCTCAAAATTTTATGTTATTAAGTAGTAGTTTTGTATTTTATATTCAATGCTCCAATCAGTTTTTAGTCAAACATTGAAAACCATATGTCAAAATGTTTTCTAGTTTTTGAGAAAATTGAAAATAACAAAAGTAAGTTTTCTTAAATTCGACATCCATCCGTTATTTTGTTGCTTCAAGAATCCTATTATTTTCTACTAATTAAGAAGTATTTAGTATAGTAGATTTCGTTATTTTCAATTTTCTTAAAAATTGAAAGACATTTAGGGTCTGTTTCACAATGTCTGAGTAAATTTCTAATTAGTTATCCGACATTTAATTGATCCTAAAATTAAATCCTCCCATTAAAAAACTTTGCGTTTCACAATGATCAATTAGCTATTCGTTCGTTATTCCAGTTTTCCAGGCAAATAGAATTTGACTCATGTCAAATATTGAAGAAAAAATATTTATAATCATCAAATAGTTAGTTTTTCATGGTGGGTCATCTTATTGTATACGTTAAAAGTGTCGATAGGATTGTTTCAAAGAGATGTGAATAATAAGTGGTAATTGTGTGTTGAATTGAAGTGTGAGTGTTAGTGAAGAAAATTTTGAATTTTCAATTGTTAGTTTAAACTTCATCTTGCCAGTAAAATACTTAGAACTTTAATTGCCAATTAGATGTATTCAGACATTTTGAAACGTAAATGAGGTTGTTAACTGTCGAATAAGTTTCATGTAGCTTAATTGGCACTTTAATCAGACATTGTGAAACAGACCCTTAGGCATCCGGTTTTTAGTATTTGACTAGAATCTAATAGGAGATTCGAATATTACAAACAAAAATATTACTTAATAACGTAAAAATATTACTTAATAACGTAAAGTTTTGAAAAAAAAAATATTATTTTGTTAATAAATAATTATAAATATACAGTCGACTCGCCCTAAGTCGTACTCTCTCTAAGTCGAATTTCTCTCTAATTCGAACCTTTTCGCCATATTTTATCATTCCCTTCAATTTTCCATACAAAAACCATTCTCTAAGTCGAACTCCCTCTAAGTAGAACTCTCTTTAACTCGAACACATTTTCTCGATAATTGGCATCTTTTTTCACCCCTTAAGTCGAATTTTGTTTAGAACAAAACAAAATAAAAAACCATTACCCCTTCGGAATTCGTATTTGGGTATAGTATAACTACGAACCATCAAAACCTTAACAGGTACATATTTATATATGTGTAGCATGGCGTGTACCATCATCGTCAGCTCTTTGCGTTTCTTCCTATTCATAACCCTGGTACCTCTATAAATAGATACAGTTTTTAAAAAGTTACAACGCAAAAACAAAAAAGGATTATTATCCTTTTCTTTGTGTTATTGGTTGCTTTAATGCATATGTATATTAACCTTTATTTATTAAATAAACCTTTTAAAATAAAAAAATGTTTTTTTTCTCTATAACTCGATTTTTTCCAAAACTCTTTCTAACTCGAACAAATCTTAGTATCCCGTGAAAATTCGACTTATGGAGAGTCGACTGTACATATATTTTTTCGCAAACAAAAATCAAATTTGTTCAGGAGAAAAAATTTGGATTTCACTTGAATGAATTTTCTAAAAGATACTGTCAAGAATTTTTCGAAGAGCAGATAGCAAATTTTGGGAGTGGATGCAGGGCCTCCACACAATTCTGGGGTATAATACCAGCAGCAAAAAAATGTAATCTGATCTTACGCAAACGAATACATAGGTATGTAGGTACTGCCATTTGCATTTGAACCACAAAACGTGTTTAAATAATGCCAAAATAACATCTATAACAACCGTGGATTGAAATTTTGTAAGTTATTTGTGATTTCTTTTAAAACACACTCATTTTATTTTGATTGTATGGGAACGGACAAGCCTCTCTATTTGTGCATGCACGGAAAGCTCCCAGACTTAAATTTTTTTTTTGTCAAAATGATCCGCGCATATATAAATTTTTTCTTCGCAAATAAGTTTTTCTGAGAAACTCTTTCCAGAATTTGGTAACCATATTTCACGGCGATAATCGTTAGGTAAAACAAATCTGGGAACGCCAGAGTTTTTTTTTATTTTTACATTTTTATAGTCATTTTTATAATTTTAATAATACTCGTAAGTTTAATTAATAAGTACCTAAGAAGAATTTTTTACAAATTATCGAAATTATCACTGATGCAACGAAAGCAAAGACACAATTCAGAATGGTTTTTATTTAGGTATTTTGTTCCTTAAACCATAAAAAAGCATTTTTTTTAGCCAGACAGACTCAATTTATTGGCGACAAGATTTTCGTTTCTTTCTAAAACGTTTGCATCTATTGCCACTTATATAATGTATGTTCATTGTTCTCAGTATCCTATTTGGATCTACGGTTCAACACCAACGATTTTGCTCAATAATATTGTCTTCGTTTCCACATTTTCATGATCAATATACGTAATATACTCGTACCTATTCGTTAAAAATATTATTCATGATCATTAATAACAAAATATATATGTTAATCATTTTTAAGAAGAACCGCAATTAAAAGTGGACATGAATTAACACGATTCGTGCACGACTTCAATCTCTGGGTGCCCAAAGTTTGCCCACCGGCAGCGAGGGGCAATGGCCTGGCGGTGCTGGGTTGTAAAAAACAGTATCTATTTATCTTTATATTAACAAAATTGTTATAAATTTGATTTTTTTAGTCAATTTCTTTTGAGACTATATATACCTAAGTGTATTTAGGGCTTTTCACAATAGTATAGCATGACACTGTGTCATGATTTTTTTTTATTTCAAGTGGATTTTTTTGGAAAATTACCCTCTCGGCTTAGCAGGTTGAATTAGACCTCTCCGCCCATTTGTCTTGCCTTGATCCAACCTGCTTACTAGCCCTAGCCTTTTGTCGTATCTTAGGCAAAACAACCTGTTTAAATCTCCGTTCAAGCAAAATATTTTACCCTTCAAAGTTAACACATGATTCAATAATATTTAAAACTTAAAACTAAGAAATTAGCTATTCTGACGATAATTAAAAACTTAAAATTTTAACAATCATTTAATAAACCTTACCTTTTTCGCAGTAATTTTTTCTGTTGTGTTGGATTTTCAGCCATAGGTCGATTTTAAATAAAATGCGAGGAGCATGAACTATGTATAGTTGTAGATATATTCGTTTTGCATGGAAATCTTCTTCAAATGAAATGTGAGCAAAAAAGGAAAAATGCTCCCTTTTTTATTTGTGAAATTGTTGTTTTTTTCATAAGCCGAGGTGCGTTAAAGCATTGAATAATTACAAATAGAAGTGGACTCTGAGAAACTAGAAACGCCATCGTTGTGTTCGTGGTCATTATCGTCAACATAATAAAATATTAAATTGTTGTTTGGTTGCGAAATGCGCTAAGCAGATTCAAATAGGGATATTTTTAGGGAAATTCATTCACAATATACCTATGTACATACATACGGTGGAAGTGTTTTTTATTTGTCATGAACAACAAACAACAACAAGAATGCCATTGAAGGTCAACTGAAAGCGTTCGGTAGTATAGGTAGGTAGGTAGATACTTAAGGGTTGCTTTTGCATTTTTTGTGGTTTCTCTCAATTAAGGAAGGTGACGTGTGACGATAAATGATGTTTGTGTGTTTTTATTTTTGTAATTATTATCTTCAGTTTGATATTTTCTATTTTGCTTTCAGATTTGTAGATATAAATCCCATATAGGTAGGCGCAGGTACATACCTATCTAAGGTTACCTATTTAAACGTTTCTTTCACGGTTGCTCAAAGGTTTATTAAATGATTGTTAAAATTTTAAGTTTTTAATTATCGTCAGAATAGCTAATTTCTTAGTTTTAAGTGTTAAATATTATTGAATCATGTGTTAATGTTGAAGGGTAAAATATTTTGCTTGAACGGAGATTTAAACAGGTTGTTTTGCCTAAGATACGACAAAAGGCTAGGGCTAGTAAGCAGGTTGGATCAAGGCAAGACAAAAATTGTATGGGCGGAGAGGTCTAATTCAACCTGCAAAGCCGAGAGGGTAATTTTCCAAAAAAATCCACTTGAAATAAAAAAAAATCATTACACAGTGTCATGCTATACTATTGTGAAAAGCCCTAATTACACTTAGGTATATAGTCTCAAAAGAAATTGACTAAAAAAAAAGCCTATATATATTATATTATATATATAGGTATATATAAAAAAAATACATATTTTGTTATTAATGATCATGAATAATTTTTTAAACGAATAGGTACGAGTATATTACGTATATTGATCATGAAAATGTGGAAACGAAGGCAATATTATTGAGCAAAACCGTTGGTGTTGAACCGTAGATCCAAATAGGATACTGAGAACAGTGAACATACATTATGTAAGCAATAGATGCAAACGTTTTAGAAAGAAACGAAAATCTTGTCGCCAATAAATTGAGTCTAAAAAAATGCTTTTTTATGGTTTTAGGAACAAAATACCTAAGTAAAAACCATTCTGAAATGTGTCTTTGCTTTCTTTGCATTAGTGATAATTTCGATAATTTGTAAAAAATTCTACTTACTTATTAATTAAACTTACGAGTATTATTAAAATTATAAAAATGACTATAACAATGTAAAAATAAAAAAAACTGGCGTTCCCAGATTTGTTTTACCTAACGATTATCGTCATGAAATATGGTTACCAAATTCTGGGAAGAGTCTCAGAAAAACTTATTTGCGACGAAAAAATTTATATATGTGCGGATCATTTTGACAAAAAAAATTTAAGTCTGGGTGCTTTCCGTGCATGCACAAATAGAGAGGCTTGTCCGTTCCCATACAATCAAAATAAAAGTGAGTGTGTTTTAAAAGAAATCACAAATAACTTGCAAAATTTCAATCCACAGTTGTTATAGATGTTATTTTGGCATTATTTAAACACGTTTTGTGGTTCAAATGCAAATGGCAGTACCTACATATGTATTCGTTTGCGTAAGATCAGATTACATTTTTTTGCTCCTGGTATTATGCCCCAGAATTGTGTGGAGGCCCTGCATCCACTCCCAAAATTTGCTATCTGCTCTTCGAAAAACTCTTGACAGTATCTTTTAGAAAATTCATTCAAGTGAAACCCCAATTTTTTCTCCTGAACAAATTTGATTTTTTTTGCGAAAAAATATATGTAAAGTCGACTCTCCCTAAGTCGAATTTTCACGGGATACCAAGATTTGTTCGAGTTAGAGAGAGTTTTGAAAAAATTCGAGTTATAGAGAAAAAAAACATTTTTTTATTTTAAAAGGTTTATTTAATAAATAAAGGTTAATATACATATGTATTAAAGCAACCAACAACACAAAGAACAGGATAATAATCCTTTTTTGTTTTTGCGTTGTAACTTTTTAAAAACTGTATCTTTTTATAGAGGTACCAGGGTTATGAATAGGAAGAAACGCAAAGAGCTGACGATGATGGTACACGCGATGCTACACATATATACACATATACCTATTAAGGTTTTGATGGTTCGTAGTTATACTATACCCAAATACGAATTCCGAAGGGGTAATGGTTTTTATTTTGTTTTGTTCTAAACAAAATTCGACTTAAGGGGTGAAAAAAGATGCCAATTATCGAGAAAATGTGTTCGAGTTAAAGAGAGTTCGACTTAGAGGGAGTTCGACTTAGAGAATGGTTTTTGTATGGAAAATTGAAGGGAATGATAAAATATGGCGAAAAGATTCGAATTAGAGAGAAATTCGACTTAGAGAGAGTACGACTTAGGGCGAGTCGACTGTATATTTATAATTATTTATTAACAAAATAATATTTTTTTTTTCAAAACTTTACGTTATTAAGTAATATTTTTACGTTATTAAGTAATATTTTTGTTTGTAATATTCGAATCTCCTATTAGATTCTAGTCAAATACTAAAAACCGGATGCCTAAGGGTCTGTTTCACAATGTCTGATTAAAGTGCCAATTAAGCTACATGAAACTTATTCGACAGTTAACAACCTCATTTACGTTTCAAAATGTCTGAATACATCTAATTGGCAATTAAAGTTCTAAGTATTTTACTGGCAAGATGAAGTTTAAACTAACAATTGAAAATTCAAAATTTTCTTCACTAACACTCACACTTCAATTCAACACACAATTACCACTTATTATTCACATCTCTTTGAAACAATCCTATCGACACTTTTAACGTATACAATAAGATGACCCACCATGAAAAACTAACTATTTGATGATTATAAATATTTTTTCTTCAATATTTGACATGAGTCAAATTCTATTTGCCTGGAAAACTGGAATAACGAACGAATAGCTAATTGATCATTGTGAAACGCAAAGTTTTTTAATGGGAGGATTTAATTTTAGGATCAATTAAATGTCGGATAACTAATTAGAAATTTACTCAGACATTGTGAAACAGACCCTAAATGTCTTTCAATTTTTAAGAAAATTGAAAATAACGAAATCTACTATACTAAATACTTCTTAATTAGTAGAAAATAATAGGATTCTTGAAGCAACAAAATAACGGATGGATGTCGAATTTAAGAAAACTTACTTTTGTTATTTTCAATTTTCTCAAAAACTAGAAAACATTTTGACATATGGTTTTCAATGTTTGACTAAAAACTGATTGGAGCATTGAATATAAAATACAAAACTACTACTTAATAACATAAAATTTTGAGCAAAATGACATTGAACACAATTTTTTAATTTTTTTTGTTGAAAAATTTAAGTTTAAAAATTAATTTTTAAAAAACTGTTCACTCAAACAACTTTACTTAAAAAGAAAATGAAAGAAGAAATCTTTGGCTTTATAAAAGTGTATAGCATGGCATTAGGTGTATTTTATTCATTGCTGGATAGCCAGCGCAGCACAAATCAGAATAAAAAGATTACTCTAGGTGTGTTTAATTCATTGCTGCAAAGCCAGCGCAGCACAAGTCTGAATAAAAAGATCACTCACTCTATACGTTCATTTGAATAATTGAAAGCTCTATCGTCAGCACAGCCATCTTCTTTTTACTGACTTTTTTTCGCCAGCAATCAGATTGTTTTTGTTTGCCAAGCGAAATTTTGCTGCACTGGCTATGCAGCAATGAATAAAACACACATACTGTAGTTGTTACCGTTGTTTTTTAATGAATTTGTTCTATTTTAATTTGATTTTTTAGAAAATTGCCCCTCCCACCTAAACGGGGTGTAATAGACCCCCGCCACCCATACGATATTTTTCTTGTCTCACACCTTAGGTGAATCACCCAATGTATTGTATACCCACATAAAATCAATGTCAATATAGAAACAAAATTGTAGAAAAAACAATAAAATAAAAAATATAGGGAGATCTACCTATCGGTTTTTAAAAACTAAATTGTGTTTCCTTAGAAAAAAATTAGGTATAAAAGTTTCTCTTCTTTGATCTTCCAAAAATGATGAGCTTACAAAAAATATTTATTAAACTTATTTTTCAATGGGTAAGGTACCTATACCATCCAACATATGTATACCTATCTACATATAGGTACCTACCTATCTATACAATTAGAATTACACATTTTGAATCTTTAAAATCTCATAGATAGGTAGGTAGGTACAAAACTTTAAAATTATGATTAAGAAAAGTTCATACCAAAATCATAAAGACCAAAAAACGCAACAAATTAAAACATAATCGTCATCACCCCAAGTTGCATGAAAGCAACAACAACATCTTTGAATGAACGCAAAGTAAAAAAAAACAACCCTTGAAATTACATTTCGTTCAACAAACGTAGTTTGACCTTGGCTGGCATGGCAGACAACAATTCAACTGCAAAACCAAAGTGGTTGTTTTTGTTGTTGCCTCCCTTTCATTCGAACGAAAATTTCCCTCATAATTTCCTCAAGCATGTTCAATGGTTGTGGTTTTCACTATTCAGTTTTTAAAAGCGACAACGTTGACTTTGATTTCCGGCCATCTAGCGGCGATCTAATCCGGTGTCCCTTCTATTTGTAATTATTCAATGGTTAAAGTTAAATTAAACGCTATATCGGTTGTATGTGTGGTAAGTGTAGTAAGTAGTAACGATTGTTTTAGATCGAATAGCATACATTTAAAAAATGTTTTATGGTTGGTTGTGCGAGGTGGGTGGTCATCGACGAAGGTCAAAGTCGGTGCCGCCATAGTTTTTGCTCCTAAGTTGAATTTGGTACGACATTATACAACAAAAGATCTAAGACAGGACACGTAATGGGACGACAAACTAAATTCGATAAAACACTGTATTAATACCGGATAAGATGGAATTTTACAATCCAGATTTTTACCCATTATCTGAAACAAAAGCGGTAAAGGAAAATTAATAATTTATTTTTTTTCTTGTAAGTTAGTATGATAATTATATTCAAAACAAATCTATGCTCGGCTGAGTAAAACACGATGATAAAATTTTAACAGCATTTCTTTTCTCCGATCTAAGTTCATTTTTAATAAGTTTCTCTTGTAACTTTAACGCACAGGACAATAGTGGTGGAGCATTTTCTGAGAGTATTCCATATTTGTTTAACTGTCTTCAATTTAGGAACAAGTTGTGTTTTCATCTTGTTCAAGTCCTCATCCGCCGAAGTTCAGATTATATGACTTATTGCAGTACAAAGCTTGACAAAAAAAAATATCCATGAAAAAAGTATTTAATATTATATTTCAGTTTTTAAAATAGGTACCTGTTCTTCCAAACTATCCCTGTGGTTGTACTAATTATAGTCCGTTAAATTACTAGATTGTTCCATTGCATTCAATAAAGCTATCTAAACCATCCGTAGACATGTACCATAATTTGATCGCTCTGGAATGGTTATCAATGCAGCTGTTCCATTTATACGGACTTTAAAATTATTTGTTATTGACAATAAAATTACATAAAGATGGAAACACAAGATTTGGCCAATTCATATCGCTGTATTGAGAGTTAAATAAATCTTCTTAAACCTGTAGGGTTTATAAGCTTTACAGCCTGTAGAAGAGAATTTTATAAAAATCGAAACTTTTTTTGTTAATGACGCAAAAAATTCTTTACTTGGATAAGAAGTTTGTCATTTTCAATTACACTATTTTAATATACCTATTATATAAACTGTTCCAATGACCGAAATGTTCATTTATAAGATTTGTTGGTGATTTGAACAAAAATTCTTATTTGAATCCGAATTGGAAAATGAATGTATTTTATCTTATAGCAAGTTTATTCAAACTTTTAACCCTAACCATATAAATTTCAATTGGATACACAAAAATTGCAGTGTGATCATTGCCTAATTGTAATTAACACAAAAACTGCAGTGTGATCATTGCCTAATTGTAATTAACAAAGTCTGTATTCGTAAAGTTCCAGAGTAACGGTTGTTAGAACAAAATTAATTTGATTTGGTATTTTAGTTTTGATATTAATTTGATATTGTCGATTGTGCCTTTAAGATAACGAAGTACACGCTTGAGAGCTGTCCAGTGAGCTTTCCCTGGATTAGTACAATATCTACTTAGCACATTTATAGCGAAGCTAATGTCTGGTCTCGTTGTTTGGCCAACAAATAAAAGGCAGCCAACTGCTTCAGAGCAAGGCAACATTTTCGATGAAATTATTTGGTTTGCATCTAGTGGTGTCACTACAGGATTGGAATCGCTCATCCCAAACCGAATAAGGATTTCAGCTATATATTGTGACTGATCTATAGCAATCCAACCATTGGTGTCATCACGAGTTATACGTATTCCTAACACAGAACAAGCCGGGCCTAAGTCTTTCATTTCAAAATTGCTAGTCAATTGTCTTTTTAAAGATTTTTCCTGACTTTCATCGTTTGAAAAAATTAGGACATCGTCCACATAAACCGCAATGAAAATCATTTTGTTTCCATTTACCTTGTGATAAATGCACTGATCAGCATCAGCTCGTTTTAGTCCAAACTGCAAAAGGACATCGTTTAATTTTTCATTTCAGACACGGCTGGATTGTTTTAGGCCATACAGTGATTTACGCAACCTGCATACACGACCTGAACTATCACTGAAATGCTCTGGCTGAACCATATAGATTTCCTCCTTTAGGTTTCCGTTGAGGAAAGCGGTAACGGCGTCCATTTGGCTAATTTTAAGGCCAAACTTAGCAGCTAGTGCAAGGAGAAACCGTATTGAAGCGTATCTAGCGACTGGTGAGAAGGTTTCATTGTAATCTTCACCTAATTTTTGCAAAAAGCCTTTGCACACCAAACGTGCTTTGTGACGTAACACCTCACCGTCAGTTGATCGTTTGGTTTTAAAAACCCACTTACACTTTATTGGCACCTTGCCTTTAGGTAGCTCAACTAGATCCCATGTGCCATGGCTTTTCAAAGAATTATATTCATCTTCCATGGCCTGAATCCACATTTCAGAATCGTTTCTCGATAAAGCTTCTTTTACAGAATCAGGATCGTAAAGTTCAATGCTAGTATACTAATTTACCTGATCGTTTCCAGGACGACAAATTTTACTAATCCACTCAGATCGACGTATCTCCATATTAAGATCACGAATGGGTTTGTTCTTTCGTGTAATAATAGATTTAGTCAAAGGAGCAGGTAAATCAGCATCAGCACTGGCAGCAACAACGGTAGTATCCCCAGCATTCAGACCTCCAACAGCAACATCTCGATCAGCTGGAACGGAATCAACAGCATCTGGAACTTCAACAGCACACGAGCCACCCTTCTGTTTAGCTGGAACATCAACCTTGGTTGGATCGTCAGCAAACTTTGTACGTATAGCTGGCACGTCAACATAAGTTGGATCATCAGCTAATTTTTTACCATCATCAGAAAATTTTTGAAAAGCCGGCACATCAACATAGTTGGATCATCAGCCAAGTTAAAAATGTCAGAATTTGCATAACAATTGCCAACATCATTAGTCACGTTTTCATCTAATGCAGATTGCTTTGATGGCGTTTCGAAAAAAATAACATTTCTGCTGACCACAATTTTTCGAGTCTTCTTATTGTATAACCGGTATGCTTTCGTTATCATAGCCAAGAAAAACACACTCCACAGATTTTTCATCAAGCTTTTGACGTCTCTCACTTGGTACATGGACCATGGCCTTGCAGCCAAACACCTTTAAAAAACCCAAGTGTGGTTTTATGTTGGTCCAAAACTCTTCAGGCGTTTTATATTGTTCACCTCTACAGGGAATTCTATTTTTTAAATAAGCAGCTGTTGTTGCCGCTTCAGCCCAAAAATTTGTATCGAGGTTCGCGTCAAACAGCATACATCTGATTCGTTCAATGACATTTCTGTTGATTCTCTCCGCTACACCATTTTGTTCAGGGGTGTAGGGAGCAGTCTTTTGATGATGTATGCCGCACCTTGAAAGGTACATCTCGAAGTCATTGTTCACAAACTCAGTCCCATTATCGGTGCGTAGCACTTTTATTTTTCGGAAGCACTGGTTTTCTACATAAGCTTTGAACTGTTTAAACTGGTCAAAGACTTCTGATTTGAGCTTTAATGGATACAGGAAAACTTTTCTGCTGTAGTCATCAATAAACGTCACAAAATATTTGTAACCAGATAAAGATTTCACCGATAACGGGCCACATACATCAGAGTGGATTAAATCCAGCACATTTTCCGCACGATTACCACAGTTATTAAATGAAGCACGTGCATGCTTCCCTCTGATACAGATAGTGCACTTGTCGTTAACTTTATCTGTAAAACTAATACCATTTACAGCACTTTTTAACTTTTTTAAGTTTTCATCAGATATATGACCCATGCGCCTGTGCCAGAGCTCCATATTATTAACTTTTGCGATTGAAGCAAATTCACAACCAATATTGTTCTATCTGGTAATACAATACAAGCGGTACAAATTATCTTCTAACATTGCTGTGGCGATGAGTTCATTATTGCGGTTATATATATCACATCTCTCTTTTGCGAAGCATACTGTTTTACCGCTTTTGATCAGCTGGCTGACAGATAAAAGGTTTGCGCACAAATTTGGTATATATTGTACATTATGTATCACAGCATCAGTCTTTATATGGTTACCGAGAACTAACGTGATATTCACATTTCCAATACATTCGATAGGCATGTTCGTGTTGTTGGCGACGACAATTTCTTTGTGAATTGGTAACGTTTGATTATGTAAAAGAGATTTTGACATAGTCATATGTGCCGATGCCCCCGAATCAACATACCAAACATGCTCATCCTTCTTTGTGTTTGCTAAAACCGATGTAATTAAACACTCAGGGTGACGTTCTGTTTGTTTCTTCTTTGATGGACAATTCTTAGAGAAATGTCCCATTTCCCCACAGCTATGACATTGAAACCTTTTTTTTGGTCTAAATTTGTTGGGCTTAAATTTGGACTACATAGCACTTTCATCACCTTTGGAGACATAATGAACTTCTTGTAGAAGCAAAGTCTTAACTCCATCTGTCGTTAATTTTTTTGACGAATTCTCCACAGCCATCACCAGAGGTTTGTAATCGTCTGGCAATCCGTCATAACCATTTTATTAATATAATCCTCCATATTATCACATCCAGATAGCTTCAATTGTACCAACTGCTTGAGAAGATCAACCTTCCTGCACAGACCACTATCTTCGAATGCTTTTGCTAAATTGTTCCATGCCATTTTAGTTGTCGTTGCGTCTGCAATATAAGAAAAGTTCTGGGACTCTAGTAGCAAAGTTAGCTCAGACTTTGCTTTTAAGTCTAGGGACAAATCGTCTGCAGTTGCCGGTGCCACTGGTTCAGTTTCAATGCACTTCCACAAGCCTTTTATTACAAGATACGATTTTGCAGCGATCTTCCAAATATCGTAATTTTCTCTCCCCTTCAGTTTCTCTACCAGAATAGTATTCGACGACATTTTAAGTAAAATTCCCAAAAATCGCAAAAGAAACAAAATATCCGCACAAAGTTAACTAGGATTGAATGGTTAAAAACAAAACCTTTTAATTAAAATTCACCTGGGCCCATAACCTGTTAAGATTATGAAGCAAAGCTCGGATTATCTTTTGAGGAGCAAAAGAAAAGACGTGCTATCTGTTGGTGTACAACCGGAAGAAGGAAAGATAATTTTATTTTATTGAAAACATCTTAAGTGTCAACTTAACAATTAGTATACAAAGTATTCACAATAGTATTATATGCGATCTATTACAATAATAAGATATTAATTCTATTTTACTCTAAAGTAATAGTAAATTCATAATAACAATTATTTTATAAATTTGTTGAATTTTATAAGAAAATTTTACAGGTGAAAATTGATCTGTAAAATTTTCTACAATTTTGTATTTAAATTTTGCTTTTAAATTTGTCTGAAGCGTTTTTGTGCGTCAGAATAAAAAACAAAAATGAAATTACTATTATTTAATACAGGATTATAACAAATTTGTAGTTGTAAATTGTAAAGTGGTGAAATAGACCACTGGTGTAATTTCCTCGAACGATGGTATGTATTGGTTGTTGATTTTAGTGCAGTTTGTGGCTTTGCTGTTCAGCAGGTGGGGGATGCATGTGGAGTTGGTTATATCAATTATATTATTTGTGGGACATTCGGATAATTTATAAAATGTTAAACATGAAAACGTAATTCCATAAATTTGGTTCTTAAATTATATTACATTTTCATAAGGAATCTTAAGAATAGTTTTGCCTTTCTTTATGGTTTTAATCAAAATTGTTTTACATGTTTCTATAGTGGTAGTTGGTAAGCTTATTATATAGAGGATTAAAGAATTATTTGAAGCAATTTTAATCTGTGCGAATTCTAATGCTTTTAATTTACATAAGGCATGTCTTTTTTATTATAAATTTTAAAGAATAAAGGTATTTACGATATTCGACTTGGCCCAGTATTGCATATTCTAAATTAACAATCTCTTCTTTTATTAATCCTAATTTTCATTCTATGTTTAAAACTAATTCATCTTTAAATTTGTCGCATTCTTTTAATTCGTTACTGATATTGTTTGTTTTGTTGACAATTTCATCAATTTTCTTAATTAAAATTTTGTTTATTACAATTTGATTATTGTTATTGGTTAGAATATTGTTAATTTTTTCCTTAATTATCTCAAAATCATATTTATCAGGACTTCCTGAAATGAACTTCCAGGCACTGCCTAGAAAATCTATAGAACGCTTACTTTTAGCTATGGGCATTAATCGATTAAGATGTGTTTTAATTTGGGTTGTTTCATTTTTAAAAAAGGGAAGGATGGGATTTTTGTCTAAGGTGTTGTCTGTTAGGAACGTCTCCAATTCTTCAATTATTATCCTGTATTGGTTAAGGTAAATACTGTGGATAATTTTGAAGGTTCCTGACTGAACCTTTGCTGTCCCCGTGTCTAAGACTGAGCGCTGGAATAATCCAGGATTTGTATTTCTGCAGTACATGTTGCGATTGCAAATCTAAAAAGAATAAGAGTTTAATTTTTTATAAGCGATTTGTGAACTACTCTACCGGAGTTTGTTAAAATAGTTTTAGATCTATTTTGGGATGCTATTTCCTTTTTCTATAGTAAAGTCGGGTAATGTGGACTTCTCGGCTAATATGGACCACCAACTTTTCTCGCCTCACACAAATGCAATCGAGGTGAAAATTGGTTGCTCTTGTGAGCGAACTGCTTAAACTTACCTCGAAGTAGTTTGAGGAGTCAGGAAGAACGCGTCTCGAAGCTATGCGAATTTAAAAAAAGTCGAAGGCATTGATCATTTTTTTTTTGTAAGTGTTTCTCCTTTTTTCTTTAGTTAAACATATCTTATTTATCCTTTCCTTTTTTAAATATAAGAAGTGAATATGTGTTTTAAGGTTTTTATTTAAAAAAAACTATAGTAGAGAGTCTCATTTTGTTGTAAAATTGCTGTCTTTCCAAGCAAATGGATGCTGGTAATGTGGACCACGGAAGGGGAGCCTTATATGAACTAGTGGTCCATATTACCCGCCATTTTATTAAATGAAAATTAAAATAGCATTTTCCCCTAAAGGCCATGGATTCGAAAAAATAACATTTTTTGGGCTCAGGAGAAAAGACATTAAAAACATAGCCTTTCAACTAGCAGAAAAAAATTGAATTCCCCATCCATTTTCCCAGAAAAAAAACTAGTGGTGGTGGTCCATATTACCCTCCACTTTTGTTTTGTTGCGTTTTAGAGTTACATTACTTTTTAATTTTTGTTATTTAAAAAAAAAAAATAATTATATTTTTGTTGCTACTTATTTAATAAAAATAAAGCGATATATTTTTTTAATAATATCTTTAGGAAATCTTAAACAGATTGTGTTTTATTAGCAAAAATATGATTTCCATATTACCCGACTTTACTCTATTTTGGGGAAAGTTACCTAACCTTTTATTAATCTTCACGTAAATAATTTTTCCTACAAAATAATTTTTTGGAGGATCTCTATTTGTATTTTGGTAATTTAAAATCCATATCTTGTTTGCTTTTTATTCTCTCCGCATTTTCTTTTCTTAGTGATTTGAGCAATTCTGGATTATTTAATGTTTTTTTGCCAAAGAAAACATCTATCGGTTTTTTCCCGTTGTGGAGTGAACAGAGCTATTATATTCGTAAACCGACATATCCAGTAGTTCTGAAAATGTTTTATGGAGTTTTTTGGAGTTTATGCACCGCTTTAGTTCGGAGAGGGTGGAGTGAAAGCGTTCCACTTGTCCATTATCTGAGCTTGTGTAGGGGGGAACTTTGAATATTTTAATTTTGCAAAGGTTTTCTAACATAAATGACACAGAGCTTGAACTTAAAGACTTTTCATTGTCTATTACAACTACTTCCGAGTTGTTTCACATCTTCGGTAGCTCTAGACTTTAAGATTCTTGTTAGTGCGTATTTTGAGAATTGGTCGACAGCTGTTAAAATAACTTTTCCGTCAGTAAAGTAAATAGGTATCTATATGTAGGATTTGACGGGGAATTTAGGAATCGGAGATGGTTGAATTTCGGGTTTGTTGGGGTGGCGATCGTACTTATTTTCTATGCAGACGGTACATGTCTCCGTAATTCTTCTAATTTTATCAATCATGCCTGGGAAATAATATTTTTTCAGAATTTGGACTTTATTTTCTCTTGAATCCCTATGTGCGCGTTGATGCGTATCGATAACAATGTCTTCAACCTGTCTTTGTGTGAATTTTATTTTAAAATTACTAAAATGAGACACATATACAGTTTGTATCATATTCATTATATTATGTTCTGTTGTTTTAATACAGTTTATTACTGAAGGGTTTAATACTTTCTTAATGATCTGTTTTAGATTTTCTTGATTGAATTATTCAAGCTCAACTATTGTGTGCCTATATTATGTATGTGGAAATTTGAAGAAGAAGTTTTGCCAACTTCCAGGATGACTTGATTTTTAAATACATTTATCGGAACCTCTACGCTGGGTATAAGATTTTGCAATGAACTGTCATCGTTGTTATCTTAATCTGTGAGAGAATTTATGTGGGAGTTTTTTTGAGGAGGGCGTGACAACGCGTCTGTCACAATATTTGCTTTGCCTGGTTTATAATGCAATTCAAGGCTATATTCTTCAAGGATTGCTTTCCAACGCCTTACTATATGTATTTTTATTGCTGAGAGGGTGCGTGAGTGGCTGGGGGTCAGTATAAACTTTCACGTGCGTTACGCACGGAATTCAAAGCCCATATAATTGCTAACATTTCTTTCTCGTTAGCTGCGTAATCTTCTTCGGTTGGGCAAAGTGTTCGAGAGATGAATGTTATCGGCCTTCCTTCTTGAGAAAGAACCGTGCCAAGCGCGAAGTTGGATGCGTCCGTGGTTCGAAAGGTTTGCCAAAATTAGGGTATGAAAGAACAAGGTCTTCTGAAGCGAGGGTGTTTTTGATCTTTTCAAAGACATCGATAGCCGAAGGGTTTAGAAAAATTTGATTTTTTGCGGATTGCGTTTTGGACATGCGTCCCTTTTCTGACAAAGCGACGATAGTAACCTGAGAGCCCAAGAAATAAGCGTAAATCTTTAACAGTTTGCGGTGGTGGAAATTTGTTTATCGCTTCAACTTTTGCGGGGTTGGTCTTTATTCCTTCGGATGAGACTATAAATCCCAAGAATTCGACTTTTCTTTTGGAAAAATGACATTTGTCCAATTGTACATTCATGTTAGCTTCATAAAGTGTTTTAAAGATGTCTGCTATGTGATGGTCATTTTCTGTTTTGCTAAATATTACTATATCAAAATTTTCCTATTTCTCAAATGTCGTAGAGAGCCCTTTGGAAAATTGACGGCGCGTTTTTTAGTCGGAATGGAAGTCTTGTAAATTCGAACTTACCGTTATTTACAGAGGAAGCTGTTTTTTCGATATAAGATTCCTTTAAGGGAATCTGGTGAAAACCGCTTTTTAAATCAAGAACGCTGAAAAATTTGTTTTTTCCAGTTTTGAAAGAACTTCATTTACGTTGGGAATAGGAAAACGGTCGGCTATAGTAACGCTGTTTAGCTTCCTATAATCAATCACCATCCTATATTGTCTTTTTCCTGTGGAGTCTGTTTTTTGGGGTACAATCCAGACCGGGGAATTATACGGAGACCTAGATGGTCTTATGATTCCGTCCTCTAAGAGTTTCTGAATCTTCAGATTTTAGTTTTTTTTTTCTCTGCAGGTGGAAATCTTCAAAAGACACTTGGTAATATTCCGTACCAAGTAGTGTGGAACTTGTACTGCACTAAAACCACCGGGATATCAGGATAAATCTATTAAAGATTGACAAAAGATTTTTATTTCTTAAATACAAAATCGCATTGGGGGGAAGTTTAAAGTTTTAATACTTTCCCATCGCATTTAGACCATCAGCTCATGAGGCTTGGTTCTTCTTAGTCTTCGAACATTGTCATGTACATTTAATACAGTCTCCATCTCGGAGTTAGAATGACTATGCAGTCTCTAATTATGTGATACAGCGTGTTTTTCTAACCATTCTATTTGCAGATCACGATGCAAGTCGCTATTTCTTATATACCAAGGGACATTTATTATTCCACTTTGTTTTGGAATTTCTGTTTTCTTTGTACAACCCTACAGTTGGATGCTAAAGTCCAAACGGGTTTAAGTACTTGGTTGTAAAGCATTATTTTGTTCTGGATAGATAAGTCAGAATTCTTACCCATTAACAAATAAATTTTTCTATATTTTAGGTAAAGTTCCTCTCTTTTCTTTTTAATGTGTTCTTTCCACTTTAGCTTGGCATCCAAAGTCATTCCAAGGTATTTGGCAGTATTGGCGTAAGGTACAACTTTACTGTTAATAATAATTGGAACATTAGTAATCTTTTAAACTCATATAAATGAGTTGATTTTGTTTCATTTAGTTTTATACGCCATTGTTGCGTCCAATCTCTTACTTTATCGGTTGCATTTTGCAATTTTTCTGTAGCCTTCACAACGAATTTATCGGGCACTAAAATGGCAGTATCATCTGCAAATGTGACCATGATAGCATAATTGTCCACTGGAATATCCCTAGTATATAACAAATACAGTGTTGGTCCTAGGAAACTTCCTTGTGGTACACCGGCTTTAATTTTATTAAGTTCCGAATACTCTTAATCGTACCGTACTCTAAAGAGTCGGTCGGTAAAATAGGATTTCAGTATTTCGTAGAACTGCCTTGGGAGATCTCTATGCAGTTTGTACTCAAGTCCCAAATGCCAAACCTTGTCAAAGGCTTGAGCAACATCTAGAAATATAGCGGAACATACTTGTTTTTCTTCAAGTGTCATTTCAACAACATCCGTAATTCGATGCACTTGGTCTTTCGTCGAATGTTTGTTTCTGAATCCAAACTGATGGTTTGGGATTAGCTTTTTTTCTTCTATTACTTTGCTAAGCCTTTTCAGGAGCAGTTTTTCGAAAACTTTTGCCATTACTGGTATAAGAGATATTGGCCTGTAGGAAGTTGCTTCTGTTGGTGGCTTACCTTATTTAGGAATAACAATGACTTCAGCAATTTTCCAATGATGTGGTACATATCGGAGCTTAAGGCATGCATTTATTATATATTGGAGTTTTTTGAAGGCTACTGTTGACATTTCTTTCAAAACCAGAGCAGTGATTAGATCATACCCGGGTGCTTTTTTATTTGACAACTTGTGTTGACACATGCTTCTTACTTCTTTGAGCGAGACGAAGGGAATTTCCAATTCGTCGTTTCTATCAACAAAATTTAAGTTATTTGTAACTATACTTTCTGGAAAGGGCTTAAAAACATTCGAGAGATGTTCCGCGAAGAGTTCAGCCTTCAGTTTTGGGTTTGCAATCCATTTTCCGTCTTGTGCTTTAATAGGCGGATTTTAAATTTGATGTCTTTTAAGGCGTTTATCTGCTTTCCATAAGGAGTATTCGGTAGAAGCATCCGTTGTCAACTTTTTCAGAAACCTACTAAGTGATTCGTTTTTGAATACAGCCTTATCATCAGGGAATCTTATACTTTGCCATTTTCTTCGAGACTTTCTTTTTTTCAATACCAGCTGCCTTATTTCTGCAGGGTATTTTATTTCTGTTTCTCTCCTGTTCGAAATATTTGGTGTACTTTCTTCTGCAGCCTGTTGCACATCAGCAATAAATTGCTCTATTTCATGATCAATTTGTTCATTTGTTTCCATAGGGGATCCTAGGTTTCTTTCTAAAGTCATTACAGTTTGTTCTTTTATTCACGAGTTTAGGATTACTTTCTTCTCTTAATTCAACTTCACTCAGTGACAAGATAACTGGAGAATGATCTGATGATAAATCGTAATTACCTTCGATTCGACCCTTGTATGATTTCGTTTAATACCTTTAGCTACGAAAAAATCAATAAGGTCTGGTATTTTATTTGGATCAGATGGCCCGTAAGTTGGCGAGCCAGAGGAATAAAATTCGCATTTGTGCTTGCGGCCAGCTTGGTAAAGTCCTTTACCTTTTGTTGTTATGAGCCTAGATCCCCAGTGGGTGTGTTTTGCATTGAAGTCACCACCAACAATAAAGTTATGTCCTAGTAGATTAAACAGTTCTGCAAAGTCTGCTTCAGTTGGAGAGCACCTCTGATAATTCAGTTAAGAGACAAGGTTTGATAAAACAATGAATTTTATTGAAATGCACTCGACTATTTATACTCAAATAAAGTGTAACAATAATGATTAAAACTAGACCACGACATAGTTGGTCAACTTCTAGGTTGCAATATTGTAACCCCGTTACGTTAGTAAATATGTTGCGTAGGCAAGAAAGAAATTGACCCACTATATTCGTGTGCTATAACTTAATAAATACAATTATGTAATTATGTTGTGCAAACATTTTGCGGGCCCTCGGATGGCGATGATAGTTTACTAAGCTCGAATCTTCTTGGTGCAACCTCGGGTAG
Organism: Epistrophe grossulariae; assembly: GCA_929447395.1. Classification (NCBI taxonomy): domain Eukaryota; kingdom Metazoa; phylum Arthropoda; class Insecta; order Diptera; family Syrphidae; genus Epistrophe; species Epistrophe grossulariae. Next base: position 69,603,494 of record OV839566.1, on the reverse strand, counting down.
GGCAGCCTTCAGCGGTATTTTTGGTTGGGCTTCTTGACTTCTTGGTTTGGTGATGTTGTGCATCTTTCTTGGTCGACATTTGAAGATTGCATATATACCAACTGCTGTAATGGTTAAAGTAAGTGATCCTGTGATAGCATGATGACTAACAGTTTTCCAAGTTTGCAGTTGTATGTTCTGCATATTGTTTTCTTCTTGGATAATTGTAGAAAAGTGATCTGCTGATTTAAGAATGGCTTCATGGTGTAGAAGTGATATTGTTGGTCGGTCTATAAGTTTTATCTGCGTGACATTGAAGTCAAGAGGTTGGTTGTATGAAGCCTTAACAGTAATTGCATCTCTGATTTCTGCAGTAAGAACGTTCTGTTTTGTTTTAATGATGCAGCCATTGCTAATTTGAATGATTCCGACATCTCTGAACTCTATGTCTTGGTGAATACCCTTACATATTACTGCTGCTGTAATCCTTTCTTTTGCAATAAAAAGCCATGTGTTCATTTGATATACGTGTTTGAACACTATTCCAGCTATCTTTATTTCAGTGTATTCACAGGCAATCTTTTCATGTCGCTGGTAAATCTCGTCAATAATGCAATTAGGGTTGGTATCGATTCTACTAATAACCGTTGGAGCACATATAAACTGATGAGTTTCCTGATTCGTACATTGGAGGAACTCTCTTTCCGAAAGCTCAAAATATGTTTGGCTGTTATAATCGGTAGCTATGATTGAATTCGTAATAACTGGAATAATGTACGAATTGTTGTAAATTTTATGTGGTATAGGTGTTATCTTGACTATGTTGAACGTTGCACTTGTGATCAGTGGTAAGAACCATTGGGCAATGATGTGCGTCTCGTTTCTCTTCGTAAGCATTCTATTGTGGGGCTTAGGAAGTATTTTTACGGTTGGTGGTAAGTTTTTTGATGCCGTTTGAAGGATTGACATTAGTTCTCCTGGTGTAATGCTTTTTAGCATTTCTGCCCTCTGCAAAGTTATCATTATTAAGGTGTCATACTTAGATTCGAGTTCTTCTAACAGTCCGAGAGCTATATTGTAAGCTGTGAGTATTTGTACATCAACTCGATTAATGTTGATTTCTTGAAACCATCCTTCTGCTTTATTTAATTCTGTTGTTACTTGATTAAGTTTTTCATTAATTTTTTGTAGTTTAAGATTCGTTGTAGATTCAACATCTCTTATTTGAGCTGTTGTTGTAAGCATTAAAGTTGTCTGGTGCTGGTTGGCTTGTAAAAGGCTATGTTGATTTTGTTGTAGTGCGTTCAAGTCTGCATATACCTCATTGTTCACACCAAAGATGTCTTGTAATATGTTGCCGAACAATCCCCTCTTCTTTCGTACTATTTGAGGCTCTTGAAGCGTTTCTAAATTTCGGCGTAAGATAATTTGCTTCTCATGAAGATGGCTTATTAACATTGAACAATGTATTTCTTCTTCATAACGTTTTGCCTTATTGCATGTTTCAACCATTTTTGAAACTATTCCATCGATGTTGTTTCTGTCTCTTGTTATGTTGATCGCATAGCTGACTTCAACTCTAAGAGTTCCTTGCTGAACCTTAGCTTCTCCCATATGTTCGATGTAGAGTCCGGCTGGTGGATGTGAGATGTTATATTCAGTCTTCCCCAATTTACAGCATAAAAGAAGGAGAAGCATGAAGAGTAATGTTTTCCCTTGTTCATATCTTCTTTTATGGTATTCTGATAATGTCAACCGTTTAGTTGTTATTGAATGCGTCTCACTTGTGCTGCAACTTTCTGTGAGTTTTGGTTGTTTTCTCGTTTTTACTAAGTTGCTGTAACCTGTGACTGGGTTAATTTTTCGTTTTCTAGATGGTTGTTTTTGGTTGATATTAAGCACTTTGTTTGTTTCTCGGTAACTTAAATGAGCGTTTATGTGTGCTATAGTGTTGTGCACTTCAGTTGGCTCACTTTCTTCCATTGGTAGCTTGCATATTTTAGTAATTGGTCTGGTAAGTATCGTATTACCTTTGCATCTTACATCAACAACTCGAACTTTGTTGTCTGGACCTGAATGTGTTTTTGTTATTCTTCCTAACAGCCATTTCGTTGGCGGAAGATTTTCATCTTTTATGAGTACTAATTCGCCAGTTTTTATGTTAACGAACGGTATCTTCCATTTTGTACGTTGTTGTAATTGATGAAGGTATTCAGACGACCATACTTTCCATACGTCTCTTGTAAGTTTGTCCGTTAGCCTCCAACGTTTTAAAAGATTAATGCTTTTGGTTTGTTCTTCGGGCCCCGGCACGCTGTTTAATGCTGTCCCTATGAGAAAATGACCCGGTGTAAGTACGCAATAGTCTTCAGAATCATTTGTTAATTGGCAGAGTGGTCGAGAATTTAAACAAGCTTCAATTTGATACAGCACTGTTGTTAGTTCTTCGAAGGTTAGGGTTACCTCTCCGATTACTCTTTTCATATGATGTTTTATTGATTCCACTGCGGCTTCCCACATTCCCCCAAAATGAGGGGCTCCAGGTGGATTAAAGTGCCATTGTGTACCATCTGAAGCGATAAGGTTCGCTACATGTTGTTCGCTGCTTAAAACTGCCTTTTTAACATCTGCGTCTAGTGATTTTTGCGCTCCCACAAAATTTGTTCCACAATCGCTGTAAATATGAGCGCACAAGCCTCGTCTGGCGGTGAATCTCTTGAATGCGGCTAAGAACGCTTCGGTTGTAAGGTCGCTAACTGCTTCAATGTGAACTGCCTTTGTCGTCATACACACGAATACAGCTATATATCCTTTGAATGATGATAGACCTCTAGTTCTTGATGATCGAATTTTGATGGGACCTGCATAATCGACTCCGGTGTGAGTGAATGGTCTTGAGGGAACTATTCTGAAAGCTGGTAAGCGTCCCATTTGTTGTTCTGCTAGTTTTGCTCTGTTTCTAGTACACCTTACGCATTTATGGATTTGATGACGTATAGTATTACGTCCATCTATGATCCAATATTGTCTTCGTACGAACGCCATTGTTAGTCGGTTTCCACCATGTAATGTTCTTTCGTGAGCATCTCGGATTATTAGTGTAGTTAGATAACTTTTTCTTGGCAAAATAATCGGATGTTTCTCATCATAAGGAAGGATTGATTCTTCTAACCTTCCTCCTACTCGTAATATTTTATTCTTATCAAGATAAGGCATCAATTTCAGTATTTTGCTTCTTGATGGAAGTGGTTTGAACTGTTCTAGTTTTGCTATTTCGTCATCAAACTCTACCTTTTGGGCTAGACGCACGACTTGTATATGAGCGAAATTAATTTCATCGGTGCTTAGAGATATTGATTCATAGCTTTTGGTTGCTCGTCTGCATTTATTTGTGAATCGATTGCAGTACGCAATTACTCGAAGAAGTCTTCTGAATGAAGAAAAACGTTCTATTACGTATGTATCTTGTGGTTCAATTTGTATGCACCTCTCTTTTGTTACTGTAGTTGTTACTAAGGTGTATTCGTCTGATTCAGTTTGACTCAGCCATGCTGGACCATTCCACCAAATTGAGAGATCTTTTAGTTCGTGAGGCTGAATTCCTCGCGAAGCACAATCGGCTGGATTTTCGGTGGTTTTAACGTAATTCCATTCCTTAGGCCTAGTCATCTCATGAATTTCTGCTACTCTGTTTGCAACAAATATTTCTTTTTTGTTTGGATCACCTTTTATCCATGCTAGTACTATTTGACTGTCCGACCATAGTTTTACTGAGGAAATTGTCGTATCAAGAGCATTGATGGTCTTTGTCATTAACTTGGCTAGTAAGACGGCTGCACATAGTTCTAATTTTGGAATAGTTTTCTCTGGTTTTATTGGTGCTACCTTTGATTTGGCCGTTAAAAGTCGTATGACCACATTTCCTTCTTTTGATACAACTTTGCTGTAAATGACTGCTGCAAATGCTTTTTCGCTTGCGTCACAGAACCCATATAATTCCATTTTCAGGCAATCAGGACTAGTTTGTATCCATCTTGGTATGGTTATTTGCTGAAGAGATGGAAGTGAGTCAATAAACTTTTTCCATATTTGTGTTAGTTTGTCGGGAAGTGGATCGTCCCATGAGAGTTCTTGCTTCCATAATTCTTGCATCATTAGTTTTGCAGTTATTATGACAGGTGTTGCCCATCCAAGTGGATCGAAAATCCTGGCGATATCTGATAACAGCATTCTCTTTGTCAGTTTTGTATCCAACGGTGTTGTTCTCACCTTTATTTGGAATTCATCTTTTCTTGGAGACCAATGGATTCCAAGGGCTTTAATTGATTCACTGTCGGAAATTTCAAGAATACCTTTCTCTCGTCTGTCTTCTGGGATTGTCTTCAACAAGCATTGATTGTTGCTCGTCCACTTTCTTAAGGTGAATCCCCCTGCATTTGTTATATGACATAGCTCACGTTGCATAATCTTTGCTTGATCAAGCGTGTCAGCTCCTGTCATCATGTCATCTACGTAAAAATCTCTTGCAAGTACCTTGGATGCCTTCGAATACTTGGTCGATTCGTCTTGTGCCAATTGTTTTAGCGTTCTTATTGCCAGGAATGGTGCGGATGCTGTACCATACGTTACTGTGGATAAGGCATATTCTTGGGTGGGTTCATTGGGAGAGAATCTCCACAGTATACGTTGATAATTTTGGTCACGATCGTCAACTTTAATTTGCCTATACATTTTCTTGATGTCTGCTGTGAAGACATACCTGTATTTTCGCCACCGAAGTATTATTGTGGACAGATCTTCTTGAAGTCTCGGTCCGACATGCATATTATCGTTTAAGCTTATGCCATTGTTTGTTTTCGATGAAGCATCAAAAACTACCCTTAGTTTTGTTGTTGAACTGTCTTCTTTTATCACGGCTTGGTGTGGCATATAGTAAATTTCTTCTTTTGTAGAACGCGGTTTTATCAATTTCATGTGACCTAACGCCAAGTATTCTGACATGAATCTTCTATATTCTTTTGCTAGGTTAGTGTCTGCTTTAAGTCTTTTCTCTAGTTGCAGCAATCTAGCTGTAGCTCGTTTTTTTGAATCACCTAATGTCTTCTTGTTGGCTTTAAATGGTATTCTCACTGTGTATGTGCCATCTTTGTTTCGCTTATGGTTTTCTTTATAATGTTGTTCGCATATGTTGTCCGAACATTTAATCACCGTTTCTCTTTGTGGCTCTTCAATCTCCCAAAATTGACGCAATTGTTTGTCTAAGCGGTTTAAGTCCAACTTTGAAATCATTGAGACTATTTTAATTTGGTTCTGGGGTAACGATAACTTTCCAGAAATGATCCACCCTAACTCGGTATCTTGTGCCAGCATACCATCGGTAGTTTTCCGCAAACCTTTTCGAATTATACTTGTATATACATCAGCGCCAATAATTAGATCTATGGGTCCTGGTTTATTGAAGGTTTGATCGGCTAATACGCAGTCTTTCCATGGAATGGATTGATTAAAATGGGTATTTGGAAGTTGTTTGGTTAGTTTTGTAAGGATGAATGCTTCAATATTCACTTTGAATGTTGATGGAAACTGAGGTTGAATTTCAAGATGCATCTTTCCTAAGGATGTTGCAGCATTTGTTGCGCCTAATCCTGATACTTTGGCATATGTTCTTGTTCTTGGGAGGGATAGTAATTGTGCAGCGTTCTCAGTTATGAATGAACCTTGAGAACCAGTATCGATTAATGCGCGCAACAGTTCTTGCTTTCCATTAACTGATGTAACCTTGACTACTGCGGTGGCTAATAATACATCTGTGCTCTGGTCTGCTACGGTGTTTTGCACTCGAATCGGCCTTGCCGATTCTAGGTGTATTAAGGTATGGTGTTGTCTTTGGCATTTACTACAGGTCCGACGGCTATGACAATTTTCGTTTAATGGGTGGTTGAGACAATTGCGACATAGCTTCAGGCGTCTTATAGCATCTTGACGGTTTTGGATACTTAATGCAAGGAATGCATTGCAGTTGTAAATGGAATGCATTTTCTGACAGTATCCACACTTTGGCTCAGTTGTTGACATGTAGTTTCGAATTGAGCTTTGCAATGGTGATTTCTTCTTTTGTCTGTTATTTTCTCCAAAAGCTTCCAATGACTCAAATCTAGTTTTAAGAAATGAGTAAAAATGCTCAACTGTTGGTATTTCTTTTGAGTTTGGTACTGACTGTTCGTATAACTTTCTAGACTCATTGTCTAGTTTTTGAATAAGTTGATGTAGAATGATCGGATCCCATGATACTGTGCTTATCCCAATGCATTCTATTCCATGCAAACATTCTTTGGTTGTGTCGTGGAATCTTTTCAGGCAGGTTGATGATTCAAACTCAAGTTTTGGTTGGTTAGATAGTGTGTTGAGATAGGCAGACAATAACTTTCTTTTATTATTATATCGTTCTTTTATGAGGTCCCACGATATCTTATAGTTGTCGTTACTGACCTCTAAGTGGCTCAAGAGTTTGGCTGCTTCACCTCTAAGACTGTTTTTTAGGTATTGCATTTTTTCGACATTGGATAGGCGTTTGTTTCTATGGATGACTTGGTCGAATATGTCATGGAACTCTATCCATGTGTTGAATCTACCTTCAAACACCGGTATTTGCATTCTTGGCAGCTTTACATCATGTTCTGATGCTGAGATGGATTCATGGTGTTTCATTTCTTTTAGCGAAATAACGGTTTCAGAGTATTTCTTCTGAAGTTTATCAACATGACCTATAAACATTTCTTTTGTATTTTTGTCATCAAAGTTATCGAATAGTAAGACTTCCTCACGTATTACGTCAATTTTTTTCCATTCATCAACCAGGTTATTTGCTTGGAATTCAATTGCTGCATTACTCATTTCCTTATTGATGACTATGGTGTCAAGTTGCTTTTCGAATGACATAATTCTTATTTGTGCTCTTTTCATGTTTATCAAATTTGGGTTTAGGTTGAGGTTCATATTTTCTTTATTGAGCTTGCCATGCAATTCGTCATTCTCGCTAGGTTTATTGTGACCTCGATCACCGTCTTTTTGTAATGCATCGTCAGCTTTTGTTGGCTCGCTGTTTAATTTACCCAACGCAATCGCATACGAAATTAATTTTTCGTTGATTGCTTCTTTGGTCTGCTCCACCTGGGCATAATAATGCTTCTTGAAATACTCATGTTCTGGTTCCCCCAGAGCTAGTATAGCATTATGGTTTGTAATGAACTGTTCCCAGAGTCGGTTGACTTCGGTTTCTCCCTTTTTTAAGTTTTCTGCAGTTCTTCTTGATGTTGGTTCTTTTTTAACTGCTTCGAACAGCTTTACAATGCTGTTGCCGATTTGTTCTTGTTGTGCAGTTAATGTATCCATGTGAAATTCTAGTCTTTATTTTTTCTGGTGTATATTTTAGTAATTTGGTGTCGTCTCGTCTGATGACGTTGTTCTGATAGTTTTGATCGTGTAATAGGTTTTAATTTTTATGTACTTCTGGTGTGGTTTCGTCTCGTCCGACGAATCTGGCTTCGTATCTGGAACTATAGTGTGGTATATGGAACTATGGTATAATTCGTCTCGTCCGACGAAGTGGCTTCGGTATATCTGTAGGGTAGGTAGTATCTGGAACTATGGTATACTTCGTCTCGTCCGACGATGTGGCTTTGGTAGTATATCTGGAGGGTAGGTAGTATCTGGAACTATGGTATACTTCGTCTCGTCCGACGAAGTGGCTTCAGTATATCTGTAGGGTAGGTAGTTTCTGGAACTATGGTATACTTCGTCTCGTCCGACGAAGTGGCTTTGGTAGTGTATCTGGAGGGTAGGTAGTATCTGGAACTATGGTATACTTCGTCTCGTCCGACGAAGTGGCTTCAGTATATCTGTAGGGTAGGTAGTATCTGGAACTATGGTATACTTCGTCTCGTCCGACGAAGTGGCTTTGGTAATATATCTGGAGGGTAGGTAGTATCTGGAACTATGGTATACTTCGTCTCGTCCGACGAAGTGGCTTTGGTAATATATCTGGAGGGTAGGTAGTATCTGGAACTATGGTATACTTCGTCTCGTCCGACGAAGTGGCTTCAGTATATCTGTAGGGTAGGTAGTTTCTGGAACTATGGAATACTTCGTCTCGTCCGACGAAGTGGCTTTGGTACTAAGTTTTAAGTAGGTTCTGAAGGTATAATCAGAATGTGTGATTGTTTTCAAATTTGCTGGTTAATTAAACTCGAACGGCTCGAAGGACCAATGATAATTCAGTTAAGAGACAAGGTTTGATAAAACAATGAATTTTATTGAAATGCACTCGACTATTTATACTCAAATAAAGTGTAACAATAATGATTAAAACTAGACCACGACATAGTTGGTCAACTTCTAGGTTGTAATATTGTAACCCCGTTACGTTAGTAAATATGTTGCGTAGGCAAGAAAGAAATTGACCCACTATATTCGTGTGCTATAACTTAATAAATACAATTATGTAATTATGTTGTGGGCAGTATATTTCTGCCGTTTTAAATTCTTTATTTTTAATACCAATACTAATTATTGTCACTTGCATGTTTTCATTAGAGAACTTGGCTTCTTCATAGTGTTGTAAACACTTTTTTATAAGTATTGCCGATCCTCCTCTAGCTTTGTCAGCTGGGTGCGGAGCGTGATAACACGTATAGTTTGGTATTTTATTTTCAAGACTTTGCCCGTTTGCGAAATGTGTTTCGGAAACAAGACATATATCTACATGCTCTATGTCTAAAAAGATGTTAATTTCGGATAAATGTTGTAAAAGACCGTTTGCATTCCATGTTGCGATTTTAAGTGTTCTGTCCGTCATTGTTTTTTTATTAAGAGCGACTTCTTTGCTTAGCTGCTTGATGTTCAAATCTTGTTTGTCAATCCTTTTAAGAATAAGTTCCAACATTTCTTTAATTGAAGTTTCCTCACTTTTTCGTACATTTTTAACAATCTGGGAATAGGATTTACTTTCATCATTTTTGCCTTGATCAACTAGTTTAGTCGGTTGGTTCTTAGGTTTATCTTCAGCCGTCTGTTTTTTGCTTTGTACTACTGCTTTTGAGATTATTGTATTTTTAAGCTTCTTCGAGGATTTGTTTTTGCTTTTTTTGTCTTGGAATTTTTTGGCAACTGGACATCCTCTATAGCTTGCAGGATGTTCGCCTTGGCAGTTCACACATTTCGCTTTGTGTTTTTTGCTCAGCGGAGAGTTTTTTGTCTCATGCTTGCCTTCACATTTAACACAAGCAAACTCGTGGTTGCAGTATTTTTGCGTATGACCAAAGGCTTGGCAACGTTTACACTGAGGAGCAGTCTTTGGCTTTCGCAGGCGTGCGTGAAGTTAGCCCCCCTTTTTTGGAATTTGCTATTTTTGAAAGTTGTTCCAGGTTGTTCCCGATTTGTTCCGCATTGTTCCAAGTTTTATTTGAAAATATTCAAAAATGGGGGTTTTAGAGCCAAAAAACCGTTTTTGACCTAGCCCCCCTTTTTTCGAAAATCAAATTTTTGAAAGTTGTTCCAGATTGTTCTAGTTGTTCTGAACATTGTTCCAAGTTTTTGGACCTCTATGTTCAAAATTTCAAAAGTTATGGGCAAAATTCGAAAAAATGGAAAAATGCGGAACAAATCGGGAACAACCTGGAACAACTTTCAAAAATAGCAAATTCAAAAAAAGGGGGGCTAACTTCACGCACTCCTTTCGCAGTGGTTCAATCTTTACAACTATACCCATGATTGATCTAATACCGTAGATCTTTTCCAGACTTTCAGTATTTTCAAAAGTGAGCATAAATAAAGGTAGAGACCTCTTTTTTGTCATTGGTGCCCCATTGGAGTCTTTGATGATTTCATTTTTGATAAGATTATTTGCATCGAGAGCTTTAAAGCCTTTATGTACAAGGGCTTCAACAATTTCTTTGGCTATACACGATGAGTGAAGGCCTCTAGCTACTACTTTTGTTGCTCTTGTAGCTTTGTTTTCATATGAGTGCCACTGAATTTTATATTTGTTCAGTTCTTCAGTGACAGATCTGTACGCATAGGCGTCTTCGACAGTGACTTTCCAATTGTCTTTATTGTACGAAGTATATTTACACACTTCCTTGGTACACTTTTCTATAATTTTTTAAGCTCTCCAAACACTGTTAATCCTGAGATCAATATTGGTGGAGGTGCAATTTGCTTTGAACTTTACCGTTGGACTTCCTCTGGGACATGTCCTTAACTCCTTTAATTCTAGCGTTCTCTGCTCTTGAAGGTGACGATTGAATTTTAATAAAAGCCTCTGGGCTACCCTCTGCTTTTCGTTTTTTGGATTTTCGCTTTTGTTTGTTACCTTCAGTTTCAAGTGTGAGTTCGTCCTTATCTGTGTGAAACTCAGTTGCAGTTTTTATAGGGCTTACCGATATAGGAGACTGTGGGCCCTTCTTGTCAAGCAAGGTGACTTTTTCTTATAATCTTTTAACTTGTTGTAAGAGGCTCTCGACTAGAACTTCAAGTTTTCTTGTGGATAAAATTTCAGTTTACCATTCCTTGTAATAATCGGATTTTAGTGACATAGGAAAAGGATAATATTTGCTTTAAACAGGGGAATCGGTTGATGTTCGAATTTCTCCTAAGACCCTTGTAGTAAAGGTCAATTTCTCGTTGGGTTCACAAAATAAATTTGGGAAATTGTCAACGTTTGAGATTAAAAGTTCTTGTTGTATTTTTGTCATATTATCAGTCGTAAGAAGAAGAGAATTTACCATTGGGGAATTTAACTGTTTCATTTTAATTCTGAAAGAATTCAATATTTTTATTTAATTATTTTTCGTATCTATTATAGCAGTTAGCTGCTTAAGACTATCATTGCCAATAATTCCATGGAAAGTACGTAGGGTAGGTAAAAGGAAAAATGTAAGATTAATGTTTTCGATATTAAAAAGATTTATATACGTGTGTTGAGTTATCTGAACGTTTCCAGCTATTGACTTTGCATAAAATGATTTTTCGTTCTGTATAGGTTTCTCAACAATAGATGGTTGTATGTAATTTTTTGATGAACCTGTGTCAATCAGGAATTTGTACATTTCGCCACTCTTCAGCTTGCACTCTATATAAGGTAAGTAAGAGTCGCTTAGCCTAAAAAATGAATGTCAGCATGCTCTAAATTTTCAACAGTCTGTTCGTTGGTGCTGTGATCTATACTTTCAAGATAATCATTAAAGGTTTGATCATCTTCCTTTTCATTATTTAAGCTGAGCACTTGATAATATAAGCTGAGTTCACCTTCTAACGGTTCAATGTTAAAATTCGGCTGATACTCTGACGTTCGAGGGATTTGATGATAGGGATTAAGTTGATCTTCAGATTGTTCAATGTTATAGTTTGGCTGATACTTTGCCGTTTGCGAGTTTTGCGGTTGATTAGAACTTGCTCTCCAATAAACACCGGCTTTACTAAAATTCTGCCGATTTTGTTGAGCCGAATTCTGTTGGTGAGTGCTCTTCAGTTGCGTTGAAGGACCCTGTGTAACCGGTTCTGTTTTAATTTGCATTTTATTAGGAGAAAAATTAAAATTGCTATTTGGAGGTCTAGTTTCTTTTAGTTCTTTTTGAAAAGGATTGTTGTAACCGTGGTTTATTGAACTTTGTTGGGGATAGAAACGTGATTAGTTAGTTTGGAAGGGATTTAATTTTTTAAATATGGTGTTATGTTGTTCTTGGCCAGAATTCTTCACTGACCCTTGTACATTATATGTTTGGCTAGTACGATAGTTCTGATTTTATAGTTTCATGCAAAGGCTTAATGCATGGGGTAGATCTGTAGGCTCACCAACACCAAGTAGTCTCGGCAGATCGCCTTTCAGTCCCCTGATGAATGTATCGAGGGCTTTGTTTCTATAGGTTTGCGTTAGCAATTTCAAAGGCACCTATATCCATGCATGCAATAGTGTTCAGGATTAAAGAAACGTGGGACTATACAGTATTGTAAAAGTCATGAATTGTCTTTCCACCTTGATTCAAACGCGTCATCTGATACTCGAATGTTCCCAAATCGTGTTTGTCGGCGTAGTGCATTGCTAAGCACTGAGAAATACTGACCCAATTTAGAGGAGTACTAGTATATTTACCCGAACAGTTGGCTACGCTAACTGTCACACGATGTCTCAATCTTTCTTTATCTCCAATCTACCTTTAACTGTCACACGATGTATGTGCAAGACAATGTCTCAATCTACCTTTATCTCCAATCTACCTTTATCTCCAATCTACCTTTATCTCATATTCTACCTTTAACTGTCACACGGTGTATATGCAAGACAATGTCTCAATCTACCTTTATCTCGAATCTACCTTAATCTCACTCTACCTTTTTCTCACTCTACCTTTATCTCACTCTACCTTTAACTCACTCTACCATTATCTCACTCTAACTTTATCTCACTCTAACTTTATCTCACTCTACCTTTATCTCACTCTACCTTTATCTCACTCTACCTTTATATCACTCTACTTTTACCTCACTCTACCTTTATCTCACTCTACTTTTACCTCACTCTACCTTTATCTCACTCTACCTTTATTTTAAGAACTTTAATTAACCATACAAATCTGACTATTTAGAACATAATAATAATAAGTTATAAATCAAAATCAAACCAACCAAAATTTCTCTCTGTATCTCTTTGTCTCTATCTGTCTGTATCTCTTTGACCCTCTCTGTATCTTTCTGTCTCTCTCTGTATCTCCCTGTATTTCTCTGTCTCTCTCTATACCTTTCTGTCCCTCTCTGTATCTTTCTGTCTCTCTCTGTATCTCCCTGTATATCTCTGCCTGTCTCTATATCTTTCTGTCTCTCTCTTTACCTCTCTATATCTCTTTGTATCTCTCTGTCTCTCTCTGTATCTTTTTGTCTCTATCTGTCTATATCTCTTTGTCCCTCTCTATATTTTTCTGTCTCTCTCTGTATCTCCCTGTATTTCTCTGTCTCTCTATCTTTCTGTCCCTCTCTGTATTTTTCTGTCTATCTCTGTATCTCCCTGCATTTCTCTGTCTCTCTGTATATCTTTCTGTCTCTCTCTGTACCTCTCTGTCTCTCTCTGTATCTCTCTATATCTCTCTGTCGCTCCCTGTATGTCTCTGTCCTTCCCTGTATCTCTTTGTCTCTCTCTAGATCTCACTGCACCTCTCTGTCTCTCTCAATACCTCTCTGTCTTTCAATTCACTAACTTATATTAGTATAGGTAAATATACATAACTACCTATGTATGCATGTATGTATCTATTTATTTATGTTATTATATGTACATACATACATACTTTTTTTAAATTAATAGTATATACAAATAATTTACCTTTATTTTAAGAATTTAACCATAAAAATCTGACCATTAGAACTCAAGTTATAAATCTATATATCCGATTTGCCCAGTCAGCCCTTGACCTACTTTTCTACCTCTAGCATGATAATTCACCTTGATTTTATTTATTTTTACTTTATTTATTTAAATTTTGGGAAATTAATCTTGAAAATCTGACCATTGTTACTCGTCAAGTTATAAATCTAGTCTACTTTTTATTCCAGGCACTCATTTAGTTTGACCTTTGTCGATAAAAAATCGATTGCGGATCCCCTGTCCCGCTCACGCAACTCCGTTGCTCCGCTTTGGGGTTCCCTTCAAATGGTCATAGATCCCTAGGATCCTATCGACACTCTTTTTCCAGGAGCTGTACTCGCCTGGATTACCAGAAAAGTCCCTAATGCTTCTAACTATGCCTGGGATAATATCTAAATCAAAAAGTCTGTTTTGAAAATCTGAAGCTACTGTCGGTTCGTTTCCGGGAGAAAAATCTAAACAAGGGTTGGCGGTGTTTTGCATATCAATGGTTTGCATAATTTTTTGGGTTTGAGTCTCGACGACTCGCGTAACTATTGAGGTAATGAGTACTACTAAAGCTGGAGTAGCTTGAGGTATTGTCGCATCTGCTTGAGTTGAACTGGTGGATTGGAAGGAAGCATTAGGATCAGGTGATTGAACTGCGTTAGCTGCTAATTCAATGTTAGGATCGGATGGATTTTCAATAACTGCCGGCTGGCCGTTCGGATAAAAAATTTGACCTCGTCCGTTACCGGCTTGTTGGCCTTTGGTCAATACCATTTTGTATCTTGGTTAAAAAATTCCATACCTTAACTTATATTTTTTTATTTTTTTTTTATTATTTTTATTTTTTTTCAGTTAAATGAAGTGTCATGTTTTTTTTACGTTAACTTTTAAATCATCCTTTTTTAATAAAACTGTTGGCTAAATCCACTTGGCCTCTGAGGATTTTGAACCTCTTTATAAGAAAATTACCAGTTGCGAATTTTAACAAATGGTTCTTTATTAAATTCAATATAAAGTAGGTTAAAATTCCTGAAACAATATTCTTATTTTCTTAATTAGTTCAAATAGATAATTCAATTAAACTTACTTTATGGTATAGAAACCAAATTTTAGATTATTTAAAGATTAGAAGTTATCATCAAGAGATATAAATTTCAAGAGATCGGAAATAAGATGGAATGACAATTATATGTATGTTAGATTATGAATTTTTGATTCAGCTAATTCAATTCAAAAGGTACTAGAAGGGTTTATAATAAAGTAATAGATTAAATTAGAGGGTGTTGTCAGTGGCGGTAACAAAAACATATAATATAATAGTATAATAGTTGAAAAGAAATGACTTCTATGTTTTAATTATTTTATTTCAAAAGTGTTGATAAACAAATGCGTTTCTGAATGCTGTTCCTGTTCCTGTTATTTGAACAGTCTAGCAAAACAAAACGCCTAGCAACACTCCCTGATGTACATTTACACTTCCTTCAAGCTTATTTTTGAGACGACAATTGTTCCAGGTGTTAGAATCGTGAAGAAAACCACGAGATCTTGCAACTATAGCCATAATCCTATATCTATGTGGGAAAAATTGTTCCGACCGCAAGAGCACAGTCTCGCCGTGATAATGATGGTGCATCCACTCCACCCCTGGTATAGCCTGGCACAGCTCACCTCCTTCAATACCACACACACACACACACACACACACACACACACACACACACACACACACACACACACACTTTTAATATCTCTCCATCGACCTCTTTATTGGTTATCCCTTTTGTAAAAGTCAGTCGATAGAAGAAAGTCCAAGAAGCAACTTGACTCGCCCATAAATAGTTTCATTCAATAAACTGTAATTAATTAACTTGGTCATAAATATTTGATTAAATCGACCCACATTTATGGGGGTTCAACCATTTCAAAAAATATATTAAAAATTGGGGCAAAGTCAGCCTCATCAGCAGCAGTAGCAGAGTGCAACACAAAAAAAAGCGGAAAATTAGTCTCAGCGATAACCATTGTAGGTATATACAAGTGTATGTGTACCTCAGCAGTTAAATTGTGTTCACATAAAAAACAATTAAAAAACGAGACAGAGACAAGTCCATCTCGACGAGAGCCACAGTGAACTTTTTTTTGTGTTTGCATTGAGGATAAATAGAGAGTGAACGAGAAGGGGAAGAGTTGCAGCAGTATCAGCAGCGGTATTTATTTTGTATTTAAAAGAAGCAGCAACAAAAAAATATATACCTAACCATATACGGAGAAGCAGAAGAAGCAGCAGAAGTAGTAGCAGTAGTAGCGGGAAAAATTAAAGACATCAAAATATAAAAGAATAAAATTATTATTGTATGTGAGTATGAGCGTAAGCAAGTTGCCACTTTAATTTTTTCATTGAATACTACTATTTTTGATTTTAGAGAGAGGACAAAACAAAAGAGGTAATTGACGATTTGGAAAGCTTGGGTTGATGTATTTTTAGTGTGGGGCAGGATTCAGGGCTGATGCAAGGGCACAATGTTGATTCACAAACTTCTACATCGTGGCCATTGCAATTGCAATCATCTTGGATGGAGCCACGCCCACATTTACCTTCAAAGACATTGAAGAAAGCGTATCCTCATTCAAAGGCGAAGAGTCGCAAAACGTTCGCAAATGGATAACCGAATTTGAGGACACAAGCCAGCTGGTGCAATGGAACGCTTTGCAAATGTTTGTCTATGGGAAGCGATTATTAGGAGGGGTGGCAAAGATGTTCATTCAAAGCGAATCTGGTATTAGGGACTGGTCATCTTTAAAGTCAGCTTTGATAAAAGAGTTTGGGCTAAAGGTCAACTCAGCGGAGGTCCACAGGCTGTTGAGAACAGTGAAGAAGCAACAGTCAGAGAGCCTACGTGAATTTTTGTACCGAATGATTGAAATAGCGAAGCCATTGATGTAGATGAAGAGTCAATAGTAGAATACTTTGTGGATGCAATAAAAATGATAGATTCAATAAAATCGTAATGTACGAAGCAAAAAATATCGAAGAGCTGAAAGGTAAGCTTAAAACCTACGAACGTGTCAAAGGTCAGACAACACATGCAGAGAAGCGCGCGCCACCACGAATCACACTGGCAGACGAAAGTGATGTGAGAAAATTCTACAATTGTGGGGAAGCAACTCATCTGGCAAAAGATTCTAGCAAGCCAGCTAAATGCTACAAATGTGGAGTTGTGGGGCACCGTTCTTTTGAATGCAAAGGGGCGCAAGTTGCATAATAAGCATCTCCTTAAAGAGATAAAAGTAGATGGGGTCGTAGTTACAGCTCTAGTCGACACGGGCTGCGATGTTTGTTTGGTAAGACAAGACTTTTTGATAAAGTTACGGAGAGTTAATGTCAAACCTGCACCGATTATTTTGTCTGGGTTAGGTAATAATCAAGTTGTCACTCAAGGGTACATCGAGTGTAGGGTAGAAGTCGACAAAATAGAGTTCGACGTAAAAATCCATGTCGTGAAGGAAACCGAAATACCATTTACTCTGGTTATAGGGAACGAGTTGCTGAGAGAAGCCAGCGTTAGCATCAATGATGGAGAAGTACGTTTCTGGAGAAAAAAGACGGAAGAAGAGAAGCAGCTTTCTGAAGAACAAGATCCACGACGAAACGCAAATGAATCCAAAAGAAGAAGATCAAATTCATGAGTTACGACATGAGTTTGAAGAAATTTGTTGTGTGGTTACAACAAATCGTGAAATAAGAGTGACAGATGAAGTAGACCTTTCTCATATACCATGATCAACGAAGGCCGAAGTGGAAAATATGATGCTAAACTACAAGCCAAGACAAAATGCAGAATCGCCAGTTACGATGAAGATTATTTTGAAGGATGAAAGGATAGATATTTGGCTAGACGAGGGGATTATTCAACATAGCAAGTCAGAATTCAGCTCACCTGTTTTACTAGTCAGCAAAAAAGACGGAAGCAAGAGACTTTGTTGTGACTTCAGGCGCATCAACCAGCAGATCATGAAGGATCACTTCCCGATGCCGATTATTGATGACTTATTGGATCGACTACAGCGGGCTAAGGTTTTCACGACATTAGATTTGGTCAACGGATTCTTCCATGTTCCTATCGAGCCTGAATCAAGAAAATACACGTCTTTCATAGTGCACAACGGCCAATACGAATTTTTAAAAGTTCCGTTTGGTCTATGCAACTAGCCGGCAGTATTTACGCGTTTTGTGAATGCGATATTCAAGCCATTGGTAAATGAAGGAGTGATGCTGACATATATGGATGATATTGTGATTGTGGCTGAAAATGATGATGAAGCAGTTTCGCAACTGAAAAGAGTTTTGGCAATAGCGAGTGAGAATGGGTTGAAGTTGAAGTGAACCAAATGTCAATTTTTGAAAACAAAGATCGAGTTTCTGGGATACATCATCGAAGGAGGGGATATAAAGCCATCAGAAGGAAAAACGAGAGCTGTAAAGAATTTTCCAAAGCCTACAACTAGAACATCGTTGGAGCGATTCTTAGGTCTTACCGGATATTTCAGAAGATTTATACAAAATTATGCAGCGATCGCCAAACCGTTAAGTGACTTACTTCGGCAACCGCGATCAAAATCAATCATCATGGGTACTGACCAAAATATTGCTTTCGAGTTATTGAGAGATTCGCTAGTAAAGTCACCAGTTCTCAAACTGTTTGACCCGAACGCAATTACCGAGGTTCACACAGACGCGAATCAGATAGCATATGGAGCAGTGCTTTTGCAGAAATACAGCGATGACCAGAAATTTCATCCGGTGCAATATATGAGTAGAAAAACATCACTTCAAGAAGAGAAGTACCACTCATATGAAATGGAAGTTTGAGCAGTCGTAAAAGCACTTGAAAAGTGAAGAATTTATCTTCTGGGTAGGCCAATAACAATTGTGACGGACTGTAAGGCATTCAGCATGACTATTAATAAGAAAGAGGTTCCGTTACGTGTCTCACACTGGGCAATGTTTCTTCAGGATTTCAATTACCAAGTAATACATAGAGCAGGCTCGCAGATGAAGCACGTAGATGCTTTAAGTCGGGTTGCGATGCTTATAGTAGACACAATGAGTTATCGCATCGGAGAGGCCCAGCTTCAAGATCCTTGTTTAAAAGCAGTGCGAAAAGTTCTGGAATACACATCCCACGAAGACTTCTTTTTAAAGAAAGGGATTCTTTTTAAAGTTGAAACCAAGGATTTAGTCGTCATACCAACTGCCATGGAGCAAGAAATATTCACGCTTGCTCATAAAGAAGGACATTTTTCCACAAAGAAAACTACCGAAATAATAGAAAAGACTTATTACACACCCGAGCTAGCGTCGAAAGTTAACAAAATCGTGAGAAGTTGTCTGGAGTGTATCATGGCAGAGAGGAAGGCAGGGAAACAAGAAGGTTTTCTTTCGCCAATCAATAAGGAGGACCGTCCATTGCAGACTCACCATATTGATCACGTTGGTCCGATGGAAGCTACAAAGAAAAAATATAATGACATATAAGTTGTTGTAGATGGGTTTTCTAAATTTGTTTGGTTGTACCCCACCAAGAGCACAACTAGCGAGGAAGTTGTAAATAGCTTAAAGAAGCAGGCATCTGTTTTTGGAAATCCGAGACGCATTATCACTGATAGAGGTACAGCATTTACGTCGAATACTTTTAAACAGTATTGTCAGGAAGAAGATATTTCTCATCTCTTAATAACCACCGGAGTGCCAAGAGGGAATGGGCAAGTAGAGAGAATTAACCGCTTGTTAATCCCAATACTGACAAAATTGACGCTGGAGAACCCCTTATGTTGGTACAAGCATGTAGAGCATGTGCAGCAGCTCATTAACAACACTGCACCAAGAAGCACGAAGAACACACCTTTCAGAATCCTTACTGGGCTCGAGATGAAGATTCAAACGAGACCTGAAATTCAAGCGATACTCCATCAAGAGCTCGTGGCAGAGCTGGATCAGGAAGGAGATGAAATTAGAGACCAAGCACGAGAAAATATTAGCAAATTGCAGCAGGAAAACGCTAAACAATACAATTTGAAGCGGAAGGAGCCCAAAGTATACAAAATTGGAGACTTAGTTGCAGTACGAAGAACTCAATTTGGACCAGGTGTTAAATTAAAGGCAAAATTCCTAGGACCATACAAGGTAACAAAACTTTGTAAGCACGAACGTTACGAGGTAGAAAAAGTTGGCGACCACGAAGGGCCGCGTGCAACTTCATCAGCCGCAGACAGTATGAAACCGTGGGGTAGGTCAATCGGGACGAATGACCATTCAGGAGGGGCGAATGTTGGATATAGTGGTCCCACCACAAGAGCACAGTCTCGCCGTGCCAATGATGGTGCATCCACTCCACCCCTGGTATAGCCTGGCACAGCTCACCTCCATCAATACCACACACACACTCACTTTTAAGATCTCTCCATCGACCTCTTTATTGGTTATCCCTTTTGTAAAAGTCAGTCGATAGAAGAACTTCCAAGAAGCAACTTGCCTCGCTCATAAATAGTTAAATTTATTTCATTCAATAAACTGTAATTAATTAACTTGGTCATAAATATTTTATTAAATCGAACCACATCTATGATCAATTATAATTTGCAAATTAAGCGAATAATAACCTGCAATTAAAATGTTTTGTATTGGACATAACATCTACTTTCTGCTAGCTATACCTTTCCTGTTTATGTAGTGGCCAGCCATAATAGGTACCACAACCCTAGCAGGCCGCTTAATTTGTACATGTCGTCACTACAATGCAGAACTAGTCTAAGTCACATTTTTCAAATTTTTCAAGACGAACCTTAGTGCGTAAAATGCTGAATTTCGGCATTATCATTATATTCTATTATTTAAATTCTGAAGGAATTACTGCACGTAGGAATATTCAGAATATGTAGAAAATGCTTGGAACACAACAAGTTTCCTTATGACATAAACAAAAAACTCATTTTTAAATTTTGGACTTAGACTAGTTCTGCATTGTAGCGACGATGTGTAAAGATGAGATAAAATCCCGAATTTAGCTCGTTTAACTCCGTAGGGGATGACGGAAACTTAATAAAGTGTGGGAGCAACAAAGCAATTTGTTTTGAAATGTTTTTTATTATTTTCCCCACCGTGGACTGGACCATTCCATGTAATGTTCCTATAAGATTAATTGTTGTAAGGTATATCCTTTGTGTTCCATTAAGAAGTTTACTAACCAACATCGGCCTGATGGACATTTCTCCCAAAAAAGTGTAGTGTAACTAGAACTTGTAATTCTGATGAAATCGGAAGCCACGGTTAGTTATTCGGTCTTGGATGTCTAGGTTTTCTACCAAGAACCGAACTGTTGTCTTATCAAACCTATACTTGGAGTAAAATTCTCCAACGTCCAGCTCTTCAAAAGGATTTGTTCGGGACTTAAAACATCTCACTTTTCTACACAATGATAAGTCTTCGAACATATCGATATCTTCGTCTTCCGAAAACATTTTATTTTATTTACTTTAAAAACCAATTAGCTAGTACACGAATCATAAAAAAAAACAATTTAACTCTGTCAAATAAACTTGCCAAGAAATTTTTTTCCAGGACATTTATCAGATTCGTAGACACGAGAGAATCTCTATATACGCGAAAAATGTTTTAGGTTGTACTTTACAACAACATAGAAGTATTAGAAACTGTATATTTCTCTACAAAATCATAAGTACAAAGTCACCATCCTACCTCTATTCCAAGCTACAATTCACCCGCTCCCTTAGAACTTTCAACATTACTACCCATAGATTCAATTATTTAAACTCATCGCGTCTTTTTTTCATCCATGCAATTCAATTATGGAATTCCTTACCCTTAAATATTAAACAATTATCCAACATAAACAACTTTAAAACTGCACTTTTTGAATTTTTCTCATCGCAACAATAAGTATTTCTTTTCCTTTATTTCATTTTTTATTTCTCTTTCATCTTGATCTATTCTTCGTAACTCTTTATCTACAAATTCTTTCTTTTTTCTTTATTCCCTTTTTTGTTTTTAATAATAATTATTATTTTCAATCATTGTTAAATTTATTAATGTCAATTTATTACCTACTTGTAAACTTTTTTAAACATAATTCTTTGTAATAATTGCTGTACTATAAAAGACCAAGTCTTAATGTATACCTCATAAATCTAATAAACTAAACTAAACTAAACTATGGTAAAAAAATAAACTGCCTAACAAAAAAAAAAAAAAAAAAAAAAAAAAAATGACAGATTTCATATGGATTTAGCAAAATACTAAAAGTTAAAGTAGCCATTTTGTGATTTTAACTTTAGTAAAATGTTAAAAGATAGATAAAATGTAAAATGTTAAGAGATAGAGAAGAGATAGATAGTTGCTAAAATCGTTTCAAACTAGCAAAATCTTCTTTTTAACTTAGTAACTTACTAAAATGGCGTTAACATTTTACTAAATCGTTTAAAATTTTGCGCCAGTAAGTTGCTAAAATCGTTAAAAATTAGCAAAATCTTCTTTTTAACTTATTAACTTACTAAAATGGCTTTAACATTTTACGCCATTAAATCAAGCTCGATACGGGAGTCAAACTATTAGTAGAAGGTCCCCCAAAGAACAACCTACCCCCATCGAGTTACCAGATAAAAGCCATTCCACACTATCCCACTGAGTATTAACACATCGTCATGCCAAAAAAAGTGGGAAACAAATCATGTATAATAGTGTGGAAACAAAATATGACAGCCCATCTTACACACCCTTCAAGCAAACGAGTCCCCTTTGGATCTGCGCACGTAATAAACAACGTATGGATGACTCTGTATACGGATCCAAACATGGATCCGCAAAACTACGTTTGTCGGCTCAAATTAGTATGGCAATTAGAATCACCACGCACTCATTTTGTGCATGTATCGTGAGATAGAGAGCTTACCATTTCACCATACTCAGCGAGAACCGAAACCAAATCGGATCCAGAGCGGATCCAAAAAAATTAACGATTTGACAAGTGTTAATACATGAGAACTTTTAGAAATGTTTTTAATTCTATAACACATTTCATTACATTTTTATTGAGGTTAAATTAAACTGTTGTGTGTGGTAAAAAAATGAAAAGGCATTTCTCTCGCACAAATTTGGCAGTAGCATGAAATTCCTTCCCACTTTCAACTTGACATGTGAAAGGGCTTTAAGGAGTATATAGTTTTTAAGATAGTGTCTAAACTAACATTTTGCGTATGGGTAGCCTGGCGAAATATGATCAATGCATAGGGTTGCCACGCTTTAAAGGTCGGTTTTTGGGTCTTTTTTTCAATCGGAGTTTTAGTAGGGTGAATTAGGGTAAACAAAAAAAGATCTGGATTCTATTTTCTAAACGACAAATGATAGAGAGTTTAATTAATCGATAAATTTTTTAATAAAAATCGATTTTTTTTTTTTTAAATCACCAAAAATAAAAATCTATAATATCCATTATCCCTCAAAATTTTGAGCTTGTAAGCCCACCCCTTGAAAAGATAAAAATCAAAAACCATTCCGTGTATTAAGAATCCGTGTATGCTTAATATCCGGATACACGCATATTAAGCAAATAAATACACGTGTTTTAAGAGAACGGATTTTTATTTGCGTGTAATAATTACACGGAGTCCGTGTACCCGTGTTTTTCAAATACACGGACTGAATCGTAGGCTCTTCATTTAAAACAACATCAACGTAAAGAGAATTCCATTACGAGTGGGTACTATGGTACTATGTTGTTTGTTTTATCTCGATAACTTCTCAGAAAAAAAATACTTAAATTAAAAACAGTATAAAATTACGTATTTTTGAGGGTTTTGACAAGTGTCAGTATCGTGTGTTCCTTCCTCTTGGCCATACCACAGCCTGCATTCGATCTGGCATACTCTGAATGATGTTTGTAATATCCACTTGCGATAAGCTCTCCCAAGCGGCCAGTTCAGCATTCCTGAGCTCGTCCAGTGCTTGTGGGGTTTGGTATGAGACCGTACTGACGGTCATTGAGAAGCTCTCGTTCTTCAAGATATTTTTTAAGCTGAAGATTAATAAGTATTTCCATGACCTTAGAAAGAAGGGAAGTAAGTGCGTTTGGTCTGTAATTGGAGTGTGGTGTATTTCAGCCGCTCCAAGTTTATCAATATATTTTAAATGTTGTAAGTGTTTATGTGGTTAATTTTATTGCGGAGAATATAGGTCGTATCACACATACTTTTAAAAATCCGTGAATTCAATTTTCAAGTCTAAATTTCTCTTCGCGAACATTACCAGCAGTGAGGTTCCACAAATCTAACTTTCTGTTTGTTATTATTATTAATGGATGTTACCTATATCATGAATGTTCCTCGAATTTACATTTATTATAAATTTTAGTTTTTGGTTGCCGCAATATTTAACTAAAGTATAGAAATTGTTTATAGTGGGGCGGCTTAGTTAAATAATTGTGCACTTTGTGATAAAAGCATACAATTTTTTTCATTGTTGGTACATTATATGAATATGATTTTAAGATATTGGGCCACTTCAAAATTCCGCCCCTTTAGGTAGGAGAGGCAAATTTAAAACAAAAATTACATAATATTGAAAAAAAACATTAAAAAACAACGGAAACACTTACAATATCACACTATACCTTTCAAGAACTTCAATTCTGTTTTCAAATTAAGTTTTTTTAGTGCTTAGTTTTTGAAAAAATTATTTTCAAACTCAAAATTTTGAAAAAAAAATTAAAAAAAAAATGTATTATGATTTTTTTTTGCAAAATTTTACATTACCTCTCATTAACTCTCAGTCGAGTGCTAAAAACTAGATAGTCTTAAGTCATTGAGTTTTTTATAAAATTGAAAATTACAAAATCTATTTTTTCTTAGAAACATTTAAACCGTCATTTTTGAACAAAACGATGGATTTTGACTTTCTTGTCTAAATTATATAATTGGTCCAATCGATAAAACTATTAAATGTCATGTATTAAGTTATAAATTTTTAAAATGTTACTTAATAAGTTTAGTAGTTGAAAAAAACAAATTTTCACAACCACGCCCCCTCCACCCCTTCAGTATAATTTATTTATTTATTAACTCAGCTAATTGCTAGCTTTAAAGGTTATAATTATATGTACATGTTATAAAATTGAAAAAAAGTTGATTTAAATTTAATTGAAGTATTTACAGTTTCGTTGAACAAATAAGTATATTTACTGTTGAAAAAATTAAATAATTTAAACATTTTATTGAGAGGAGAAAATCGTTCGTAATTAGTCCGATAATTTGAAATAAATATGCATCTGGACAAATTCCTCAAGCTCCTTTGGGGAATATTAAAGTTTATGCGAGACAGAAGGTGCAAAGAGTCTATGTTTCCGTTTATAAGTTTCACAATGAAGACAAAAAATAAATACCAGCGTCTGCTCTCAAGACTAGACATGTCTATCAGTTTCAGTCTGTTGTTATAATCATAATAAAATCACAGAAAACCATCACTTTTTCAGTCTTTTGCCTTGAACATCATTCTGGTATTATGTTTTTTAAGTTATTTTGCGACTTGTAGAAAACAAATGAAGCTACAAATATGATCCTCATGGTATTTTTGTACATAATCGACACTATTAAGCTCCAATAAAATCTAAAATTCCGTTAGTTGTAAAATTCTCAGTTTCTTCGCACAGTACAGCGCAATAACCCCTTAAAGTCTTCTGAATAAATTTAAAATTTGATCACATACAAATTACTGGTACCACTTTTGTTTTGCGACGAATACCTTTATTGAGGGGGGGATTGAGAAAGTGTTTTTTTTTTCAAACTTTTCATTTTCAATTAAACCGATTTTTTTTCGATCCGCTACAAATTTTGCGAACGATTTTTAACTTATTGAGACAAGAAATAAAGTATATATGGGGCTGATGTTATCGGTCCACGGAAGGCCGCAGAAGCCAGCAGAGGTAGGTAGGTAGGTTGAAATGGCGGTCACGAGCCACCTATAGCTTATTGAGCCAATTAGAGCTAGAGTGCGTCGTTTTGATACCATAACTCATAGGACCTATGGATATGGAAATGGTATGGATTGTTTGAGTCTCGCAGCAACATGCCACATTGATCAGATTGTCGGTTGGCTCAGAGACTTACAAGGTTTGTACCCTTAGAACGATCATCTAGTCCTAGGAAAAATGTACAGTGGCTACTGAGGTTTATCCTAGAACTAGTGCGTTTCGTTAAGGAAGGAGATCAAATATTTGATCCTCATCTCAGAAAGTTCGTTAAGGTCACGGAAAAAAGCTTTACCAAGTGACTGAGCTCTTTTTTTTGGCCAAAGCGGAGCATTTACAGAAATTTTCCTTTTCCTGCTGGTCCCCGCAACTACGACAGTGATAATTGTGGGGAATATCTAGCTTCGCTGCATGTTCTCCGATTGGCCAGTATCCTGTTTATGTTGCAACGATCTGGCTATATCTCGCTTGGGTCTGCAAATTAAATGAAAAATAGAGAATATATTGCCCTTCATAACTAGTATACTAGTGGTTGAGGGAAACCGTTTACGGGAGAAGGTTATAGATTGAAAGTAATGTTGAGTTCTAAGAAATTCTTTTCGAACCAAGTTTGGAATAAATTGAATTGATCTTAATGATTTTAATATCAAATACATAACTACGATATGAACCAGTAGTTATATTGACTGTCAATATCGTTTATTGTTAGAACAAAGATAGGAGGGCCCAAGGGGCTTTGAAGAACGCATGAAGTGGCGTAAATGGGGATATGGGGGTCAGAGATTGAGAACCTGACCAAAACGGAATGATCATTATAAATCCTTCTTTCATTCCGTTAACTATTTTCCAAAGTAAGATCAACGAATGGTTTGAAAAAATATGTAAATTCACAAACGCATCGTTGCAGAGATGTTGCACAATCACTTGGGTCAAACATTCATAAAGCCATCAAACCAGTATCAGTTTTAATGTAAAGTGTTCACTATTGCAAACTGCATCAAATAATGCGCAAACTTAAAACAAAACTAGAATCCTGAAAATGCGATGCGTAGTTGCTGATGTATTGCATCAGCATCAGCTGCATTGCGCATCAGCATCACAACAAAGCAAATGTTTGATGTTTATGAATGTACACTATTGTTGATTAAAAAATTTACTGTCCGTAATCAATTGAGACAAATTGTATAAATTACACCCAAATTATGTCATTTTTATATTATTAAATAACTAAAGTCTTCTTAATTAAGTGAATAAAAAAATTTTTAATCTTAATATAATACGTTTTGTACTAAAAACTATAAAACAATTTCTCCCCATACACTTAAAACGAAAAACGATGGGGTGCATGCAATAGATCTTAGTTATAATTCTCATTTGATTGATTTTTTTTGCTTAAATAAAAACCAGAATGAAGTTATAGGCAAGAGACCGAAAAAAGTGTGGGTTTTTCAGAATTGTGAAGGCGGGTGTATGGGGCGTGGTTGTCGTAATTTGTTTTTTCATCAAACAACCATATAAAATAACATATTAAAAGTTCATAACTCCCTTAACTATTGTAGGTCTATTGATTAAACTAATTTTATAATTTAAACAAGAAAGTCAAAATCCATTGTTTATGTTCAAAAATGACGGTTTTAAGAAAAAAGTAGTTATGATAATTTTCAATTTTCTAAAAAACTAAATGACTTAAGACTAAAGAGTATCGAAAATGACAAAGCAAATTAGTACTTAATAACGTAAAATTTTGCAAAAAGATCATAATAAACTTTTTTTTTCAAAATTTTGTGTTTGAAAACAGTTTTTTCAAAAACTAAGCACTAAAATAACTTAATTTGAATGGGTTCTTGGCTTTAAAAAAAGGTATAGCATGATATTGTAAGTGTTGCCGTTGTTTTTTAATGTTTTTTTTTTTCAATCTTATGTATTTTTTTTTTAATTTGCCCCTCCCACCTAAATGGCGGAATTTCGAAGTGGTCCAATATCTTAAAATCATATTCATATACTGTACCAACAATGAAAAAAATTTGATGCTTTTATCACAAAGTGCACAATTATCTTTTATATGGACGCTATGCCGCTCCACTATTAATGCTGTTTGCGTTTCTGAGAAATGACATCAAGTTGATTCTAAAAAATAAGGGATAATTGCAATCCATAATATGCAAAATAAGGTATTCGTCTGTTCAATTTTAAATTGCTTTTCTTATATCTTTTCAATTGAGTTGATGAAAGAAAACTATACCGAATTGTTTTCCAACTCATAAATATTTTGTTATTAATATTGTGTTTATATAGTCAGTCATTTTGTGATTAGCTCAAAGCTTTTTCAACTTCAATTGCAGTTGTGAAACAAAAATATTTTTTATCAGATACCTAGCTCCTTAAAAAGTTTGAAATCAGATATTGTCTTAAATTTGTTATTACAATTTTGCATTTAAGATATTGGCTTTGAAAGATTTGATGACAAGACGTGTAAGCACAAGTTTGTATGACAGTAGTGTGTACATTTTTTCATAATGATGCAGCCTGAAATCATTTTCCCAGGGGCCCCGAGAGTTTAATCTTGCACACGCCTCATTTTGGTCTAGCGCCGCCTTTGATTGAGATCTTTGAGTACTGTAGCGACTGTACGAGCGCGAAAGTGAATTTGTCCCGTGGAAAATCTAACGTTCTCAAGTACAGGTGGAGTCATGTTGCTACTTGGTAGGGTGGAATTTGCGGCAAATTGCTTAACAAACAAATTGGCTTTGTCAATGGAGCTTACAACTGGGTTATCGTTGCAGATGAGAGTGGGAACCGAAGATGACGATGAATTTTTGATATTCAAACGACCAAACTTTTTTACTGCCTTAAGGACATTGCAATATTTCTCTTCTAATTGCTTGTTCGTTTAAGAATTTGGTTCTTTTGATCAGAGCATTGCCGGCATATCTTGCTTTTTTAAATTTCAATCTTTCTCCTCGGAACGGTTGATTTTATACAACCGGAAAAACGATTCTCGAACCTTGATAGTATCCTTACAGCTGGAGTTAAACCAAGAATTTTCTTTGGGTCTGATGATTTTTGTTCTGTGAGGAACAAAAGAGTTCAAACCCTTTGAAATAATGTTGTTTACCATATCGGCACTTGCATCAACCTCCCTGTCGAGAAAAGAAATTGACCAGTTAAAGTTACGGAAAAATATGTTAAGACCGTCTCAGTTAGCTTTTTTGTACTGCCAGACTGTTCTTTTGGGATTTTTTCTTTGATAGTCAGACTAGAACAAGAAAAAACCGCTGACACTCTATAGAATGGTCTGACGTACCTAAAGGAGCAATGACGTTTATCAAGTATTTTTCGGGGTGAGAAATAAGTCAAGAGTGTTGGGAGTAGGGATGCCAGATTTGAAAAATTTCTTCGCGGGACAATATAATTTTTAAAAAATATTTTGGCTATTTAAAAAAAAAAAATTGTTTTTTTTGAAAGTCTTTTATTTAAGATTTTAATGTTAATCCATACATTGATTACTATCTTAAAGTAGTAGAATAAGTAATTAAAGAGTTACAACAAATGAATAAATAATTTAATTAAGAAACTTAATATTCTTAAAAAAAACTTAAGACTATAAAACATAACAACTTAAATATATTTTTGTGCCGAAGTAATTTTATGAGTTATTTCATTTAAACCATACTCAGTTAAACAGAATTCTTTAAATTCTCTACATGGCATAGTGAAATTTTTGTTTGTTTATTTTGATATATTATCTAACACCGGCATTGAAATTTTGTTTCTCTCTTCACGCCATGAATTTTTCATAAAGCAAAAAATTCGTTCAGAGCTTGCGTTAGAGATAGGCAAAGAAAAAACAAAATCGCATAATTTTTCAAAATTTGGGGCTTTATTTTTGTTAAAAAAGTTTACCCAGGTATGGACGGATTTTTCAATGTAAATACTATTACGTTTACATTCGTTTTCATAAAAGTTTTTAAGGTTAACAAATTCTTGAGAAAGTAAATCAATATCTGCATTTTTAAGATTAAAACAATCAACAATTTTTAAATAATGTTCAAAGTCGGGTTTACTTTTAAAACTTAATCCTGACAAACATTCTATTTTATTGTTAAAATTAAATTTATTTTCTAAATATTCAATTGCACTTTCATAAAATGCATCAATTTCCTTAGAAAATTGATTTACAATTTGATCGTCGTTGCATTTCAGTAACACGGAGCGAGCTAAGGCTCCAAAAAACTTACGTTCTCTTTTTGTTTTTAATAAATTTCGTATATCATTCATTATAGTATATAAATTAATTATAGTAGTGTCTTCGTCCTCAAGAACTTTAATTGCATTATTTAAAATTTCACCAACATGGGATATAAAAGCTAAATAAGCTTCAGCTAGCTCAAATTCAAAAAAGTTCCGTAAATATGGGCGAACTTTTTTTTGTGAAAGAAAATAACTTTTAACTGAACTGTAATGTTTAAGAAGCCTGTCAACAGCAGGAACTAACGACAGCCACCGAGTAGGAACATGTCTCAAAAGCTCGGACCATTCCTCATTGTACCATTCCATTAACTCTTTTAGTTCGCAAACGTTTTTGGTGCTTGAACTAAATTCATTATAAGTCATTATAATAATGGATTCGATATCAAATCTTAACATGTTTTGAGCTTTCTTCAAAGTGTTATTCAAAATATGACAATTACATCCCATTGGAATAATAAAATTATTTAATTTTTTTAATTCTGTGAAAACCGATTGATTTTTACCAAAATTTACACTTGCGTTATCAGCTGAATATGCTGTTATATTTTTAATACATAAATTGGAAGATATTATAGCTCTCTTGAGAGATTCTGCAATATCTTTAGATTTTTCAGATTCCAAATTATAAAAGTTTAATAACTTGGTGCAGACACCATGGCTACTCTTGAAATAACGAAAAATTAAGGGAAATGTTTTTATATTTCCTTTATTGGAAGCATCAGTGCCAATCGAAAATGGTTTATCTGAATTTTTCGTCAAATTCAAAATAACCATCCTTCTGGAAGCAGGGGCTAAGATGTTCTGCGCAATTTTCGTGCATTTTGTCCTCGCGCACGATATTTTCAATGCTAACTTGGAATCAGGAAATAAGCACGGCATGAGCTTGACGCTACAATCGGCTGATTTGTAGCTATGTGAATGTTTTACTGTGTGATATACTAACGTTGCCTCAACTACACTTGCGTCCTTTTTTTCCTTGGTATCTTTGAAAAAAAAATTTGAGACAAGATTTGTTTTGGGTGTTGCGCTTATCGAAATTGAATCTTTGTGGCGTTTCGTTTTTTCATGTCGCCTCACGTCGTTCTCTCCTCCATGAGATATGGTGAATTTACAAATACAAACCTTGCATTCTGCAAATTCTGCTGAACTTTTGTTTCTGCATATCCAGTCGTATTCCCATTTATTGTTATAATTTACCTTTCTTCTAATTTTTTTTCTTGGTGCTTTCTGGATTTTCTTTTTTACAGCGGAGCAACTGGCAACTTCTTCAACAGATTCTGAATTTGATTCTGATGAGCAGATTTTGTCGTCATCAGAAATATTATCCACAGTTCTTTCGGATTCTGAAGAACTCATTTTATTTATCTAAAAAAATATAGGTGGATACTCATTTAATGATTTGTTATTATTAAAAATATATATAAATAACAAGAACCTTTATTCAGAGCCAACAAATTTTAGAGAATTCTAAGTTTTAACCAATGTCGAGATTTAGCTATTTCAGCGAGTCGGGTGAGATGACTCGCCTTACTCGCCGACTCATTTCACTTCACTCGAAAAAGTGATTTAGCTATTAAAGTGAAATGAGTGAACTTCGAATTTAATTTCGAACACTTAAATGTCAAAAGTGAGTACACTCTATGTGTTATTTTGGACGGAAATAAGGAAATGTAAGCATCGAAAATGTAAACAAAAAAAAATAAAAAAAAAATTTCATCAAAACAAATAAAAAATTTGTTATCTGGTGATAATTTACACATATGTAAATTCAAAGTAAATAAATGAATAGATTATGAATGATTTAGGTAATGAAATTATTTAAATTTTATTCCTCACCATATTTTTATTCGTGCTGATATTTCCCACTACTTTAAATTTTTCAACAAACTTAACTATTTTTTTTTTTCACTTCCATTTACGAATAGATGTGACAAAAGAACACACAAACTTATCCAAAAATGTTGATTTTACCAACACATACACCAACTCGCCTTCCGAAAACCCGGCGAGTAATTTGACATTTCATTTCACTCGCCTACTCACTCACTTTTACTAGCTAAATCGATTTTATATGAAAAGTGACTCATCTCACTCACTCGCCTCGATTTCGAATTAGCTAAATCTCGTCACAAAGGTCGATACGACGAAACGAAAATTTAAAACTGTAAACACAAAACCATCAAAACAATAGAAAAAGCAAATAGGTGTTGCATCAGAAAACTATCGCTATCTCTGTCATTGACAAATTCGATGCTCGAATCTCAACAAATGGTTGCATTCAGTGAACCAAATGAGAAAAAGTTTAGGTAAATGTGAAATTTAAGGTCACTTTACACATATAATGAAAAAATGAATTGAACTGAAAAACATTTTAGGATATTTTCGCGGGATTTCCGGGACATTTATTCTCCTTGCGGGACAAAACATAGCGGCGGGACTAGGGTTACCAGCTCTAAAATCAGCAAAGCCTGACAGTAAAGAAAGAAAAGCCTGAGAAAGAAAAGAGAAAAAAGCCTGACAAAAAAAATGTTTCCTTTTGAAACTTCATTTTTATAAAAAAAAAATAAATTAAAAAAAATATTCATAGATAACTTTTCTCGATTTAGATGCACGAAGACGACGAGATGATAAATAGATTGCAACTGCAATCTGCAGCAGACACAACTAAAAGCACACAAAAAAAATACGTCATAAAATGGAAGTGTCATAACTTGCACATTTCGGTGATTCAAAATAACACCTTTCTCGAATTTCGAAATTGTGAAATAAGAACAACCCCTGATGGATGCTTTTAGCACCAAAACCCAAAAAGTTTGCAGCTTTTTACATTTGAGAAAAATTCCGATTTTCAAAGACTTTCAAGCAAAATTATCGAAAAAGCGCTAGTAGGAAGCTCGATTTTGATTTTTTTGGTCTCAATTTTTTGGTTTCAATCTGAGCTTCATAATTTCGACCGGTCCCAGTTAAATTTCGAAAAAGGTGTTTTTTTTAATCACCCTATTGCACAACTCTTTATGTCTTTTTAAAAAGTGACAACTAAATGAAAAATTTACGTAAACGTTTTTCTTCTAACGATTGTATTTTTTGCGATAATTATAAAAAAGCCTGACAAAAGACGAAACCTGGCCAAAGCCTGATTGGACATTAAAAGCCTGACGCGTCAGGCGAAATCCTGACGGATGGTAAGCCTAGGCGGGACGCTTTCGGGACAATATTCATTTTCCAGGACGTCTGGCATCCCTAGTTGGGAGTCTGACGTGCAACATCTGGGATTCTTGTTGGCTCATCTACACTAAACTATAACCAGGAAGGTAAAACTATGACGGATCAGTGTTTTCTCCTACCTGGGTTGCGTTTAGTGCCAAAATAGCTGGCTTAAATTTTGCGGCATGAACATACACGGCAGAGAAATTTTTTCTAAGCCCACGAATATTACAAACATCAACATTTTTTGGCAGCCAAAAAAATGTTAAATTTCCTTGCATAAAACTATGTGCCAAGACATTAAATTGTAAAGATTTTCTTCCTTTGATTTGAACTTAAATTATATTAATCACACGAAGAATTTAAATACCATATGTTACGGTAAAATTTGCCGTAACAAGAATCATTCTTTCGTTTCCCTATCCTGTATTCCTTTGTTGCCAATTTTTTTTCCACAGGTGTTTCTTTCAACTTACTGAGAGAGAGAAGGGCAGCCATGGTCCATCAGCCATCGGTGCACTCGCTCAGTAACTTGAAGAAACAAAATATCAACGTTGTCAAATTTGACATTTAAATTGAATGGGTGATAGACACGGGCGGACTGGTCGAGCCCAATAACCTAAAGTGCTAGTGACAGTTGGTCACCGAACAAATCGAATAACCTAACCCAAAAGGTAGCAAGGGTGACACTTGGTCCCCGAAAGCTAAAGTTACTCTTTGTGAGAATGGCTACTTGCCCAACATAATATTATTAATCTTCTGTTTATGTACAAGATGGAACGTTAACTTCTAGTCCTCATCCCCCAAATCTGCGCAAAAGTCCAACGGGTTAGAATAGAATCGCGAAATAGAGAATTATTGCCAACCTCTCTGTTCTAAAACTTATATCCTGAATATAGCTTTTCACCAATTTCAATTGATAGTTTTAATTAGGAGGGGAAAAATGCACGCGAAAGAAAATTAAATTTCGTTTCTGTTTTTCTAAACTTTTCTTTCCAAAAGTTGAGTGGGTGTGAATAGGTGGCTGAATACACCCATTGAATTGTCTACCACTGGAAGTTATACCAGAGGTCGGCGAATTCAATGATGACGGTGCATAAAGCTGGGGTATAAAGTGCGAGTAGGAAAGGCTGCTGGGTTTCAACTGCGTGGGCTCACTCACGCCAATATGCTGAGTGTTGCTAAGTAATGTAGCGACCGAAACCCACGTCACTGATTGGCCGAAAGCGCTAGGGCATTGGAAAAAAGAAAAGGTCGTCCAGGCAAGGTGAAAGCTTGGAAGATCACTTTTTACCCGTATTTAGAAGGAACTACAAGTTCTGAGAAAAATTGGAAGAGAAAAAAAAGTTTGAAGAAAAGAAAAGAAATTTAAGTGCGATTTGAGAAATTTTAAGTTTTGGAAAAAAAAGGTTGTCAAGAATTGTCCTATAGGGGATAGTGGAAAATTTCAATTTTATCGAGAAAAGAGGGATTGGCAATTTCGTAAAACAAATAAGTATAGTGATCTGTGTTTTTGGTTAACTTTGGTAATTTTTCTTTGCAAAACATTTTCACCGTCGGTTTCGCTCCGGAGGTTTGTAATTTCCTTTTTCAAAAAAAATTACTGGCGCCCTTTTTCTTTTTTTCAGGTACGTCCCTGCACAAAATGTCATAATATACTTATTAATTATCATCGCTTTGATTAATTTCGTCAATCAATTTGATTAATTTTTTTAACCTACAATAAAAGTTTTAAAAAGTGAACCCACCCCTTTGCTGAGCCTGGCCGTGGTGGCAGCACTTTTTTTGTTGCCTGTTGCAATTTTAATTCGCTGGATTCGCTTTGTCTTTGACAGTCCATCTTCGCTTCATTTGTCAATAGTCAATCGTCATAAACGACAAACGTCTCCGCGCCGGTAGTGTTCTTTTTTTGTTAATAATAATTATAAATCGATTTATAAATAATAAGTTTAGTTTCGCGATTAAAATTGCAACAATTGGCACCCGAACGTGGGGCCTTTTCAGAAAAGAAAAAAAAAACATATTTAACAATTATATCCCTTACCGCGGTGATTCATTTATTAATTAAAAATTTATAAATTGATTCTTATTACGGTCTATATATATATTACGGGTTTTATTTACTGTGATTTTCTTATTTACATAGTTGTTCATATTGAAGTGTACATCTGTCTCACTCTAGCAAGTATACCTACGGCACTTATTTTCGCCTTGAAGTTTCATAGTTCTTTTCTTGTAATATTGAGTTTTTTTTTGTTCTTTGCACCGTCTTTGAGTTGTTTTTTTTTTCCATACAAAAAAGTTTGTTTACATTTGGGGTTGATTTAGATTTAAATTCAATATTGTTCATTTTTCTTTTAGTGTGACCATACCAGGTTTTATTTTTTTTTGGTTGAAATTCTGTTTTAGATTTTTCTTTGAGATTTTTTTTTCTCTTTCGTAAATCTGTTGAAGTGATACAGGAATTTAGTAAGCTATTTATAAGTGAATAATTTGGAAAAATTTTTTAAATTTTAAAATACGTGATTAAATAGTCAAATATTTTGTTTGAGTCTGTTCCTTTTTTTTTTTTTTTTTTCTTCGCGACTATCACTTTCAACTGGGTGTTGATCTGGTGGTAAACAAAGCAGTCAACTGGGTGTCGATTTCGTGCTTTAAACATTTTATCTGTGTTTCGACATACATATATATTTATAAAGATATTTTTGAGTTTTTAAAAAATTTTCATTTTAGTTCTCGACATTTTTCTTCTTTTTTTTTAAATTTTATCGTGAATTTAAATTTAAATAAAGCAATCAACTGGGTGTTGATTTCGTGTTTTAATCTTTAATCGGTGTTTCGATATATATTATATATTATAACTTTCAACTTTTTGATTTGGTAGGAAATTTAATTTGAGTTTCGATTTTTTTTTTAATTATTTTAACGCTGAATTGAATAAAGCAATCAACTGGGTGTTGGTTTTGTGCTTTGATTTTAATTTACAGTTTTTTTATTTCACGAATTTGTTTCGATTTTTCAATAGTGTGGCCGATATTAGGGGGGAATTATTGTTGCTTATGGCAACGTTAATTGAATTGGGTGAGGATGCACCCCAAGATAAATATAAAGAAAAGGAGAAAGAAAAAGAAAATACGTCGACAGCAGGCCTGGATGCGTTGCCAACTGCACATGTCGGCCAACGTGCGAGTTCAGGATTTCAACTACAGGGTGAACCCCTGTGACCGGAATCCTGAGCGTATTGAAAAGTGGAATATAAAATTCTCTGGTGCGCAGTGCGGCTCATCAGTGAATTCATTTATAGAAAGAGTTGAGGAGCTTAGGGAATCGCGTGGAGTTTCGGAGGCAAGGGTTTTGAGGTCAGCAGTTGATCTTTTTACCGGGAAGGCGCTTCCCTGGTTTAGGGCGGTTAGGGACACCATCACGACAGGGAAAGAGTTGGTTAGGGAGTTGAAGTTGGAGTTTTTGCCCTCCAACTATGATGATCTCTTGTTGGATGAGGTCAGGCGGTGTACCCAGGGTAGAGATGAGACAATGGGTATATACATTGCTCTCATGCAGACCCTTTTTAAAAGATTCTCTGAGCCGTTGAGTGAGAATAGAAAATTATCTATTCTCCTGAAAAACATAGCTCCTTTCTACCAGTCGCAATTAGGCTTGGCTGATATCAAGTCAGTCAATAAACTGGTTGCGTTGGGTAGGAAGTTAGAGACAATTAGGTCGAATGTTGAGTCGTTTATTCCTCCTCCTTCTGGTCGCAACAGACAGGCTTTGGAACCTGATGTAGAATATATTGCTTCCGTTCAGAAAGCAACGGTTGCAGTTGATCGTAACCCACCACCACCCAATAGGACCATTCGTTGTTTCAACTGCAACAGGGAAGGTCATTTTTCGAACGTCTGTTCCGCTCCTAGGCGTTGTTTTGGATGTGGTACTGTAGGTACTACACATAGTAACTGCAGGCGTTGTTCGGGAAACGGGCAACGGACTCTTAGGCCAGCAGGTCAAGAGCGCCGTCGCAACTAGTAAGGTCGCCTGCTGACGACCAGCTGGCAAATCAAGTTAGATTAGGTTTCACTTTAGATAGTAGTGGGGACGATAGTCGTCCATATTTAGCAGTTAACATTTACGGGATCAGGTTCTTAGGATTATTAGATTCAGGGGCATCGCGAACGATAATTTGTAGGGACGTTTGGAGAGTTCTTAAAGATTTAGGACTTCAGTTAAATTCAACAAATGTTAGGCAGGTACATTTAGCAGATGATGCAGGTGTAGGAGTTTTAGGAGTTGTTAATCTACCCATTGTTGTCGAGGATAAATCGGTTTTGATAGAATGTTTAGTTATACCCTCCCTCCCACATGCGATGATACTAGGTGCAGATTTTTGGGCACTGTCGGGAATCGTCCCGGATCTTCGATCACGCATGTGGAATTTTTCGAGGCAAGAGATGGTGGCTTCGATAGAAAAAACGTCTATCACAGAAGAGTCTGAGTTAGATGAGGATCAAAGGGGTAAACTCAATTCCTTAATTGAAGATTTGTTTAGGGACATGCCAGAAGGGCTAGGAGTGAAAACAATGGTAGAACATATTATTAGGACATCGACAGAACCTATTAAGCAGAGGTACTATCCGGTATCACCAGCAATGCAGGTGCATATCGATAAGGCTCTTAACGAGATGTTAGAAGAGGGGGTGATAGAGAAGTCAAATAGTCCTTGGGCTTCTCCAATAGTTTTGATTAAAAAGAAAGATGGTACGTTTAGGTTCTGCGTCGATTATAGGAAACTTAATCAAGTTACAGAAAGAGATGCTTATCCACTTCCGATCATTTCAACCATTTTAGATAAACTTAGGAATGCAAAATTTTTAACATCGCTAAACATTAAGTCAGCGTATTGGCAGATTCCAATGGCAGAGGAATCTCGCAAGTTTACGGCTTTTACGGTACCAGGTAGAGGACTTTTTCATTTTAAAAGAATGCCATTCGGTTTACACAACGCCCCTGCTACGTGGCAGAGGTTTATAGATAGTGTTTTAGGGCCTGAATTGGAGCCATACGTTTAAGTATATATGTACGATATTATTATCGTTACAGATACATTCGAGAAACACCTCGAAATTCTTAACGAAGTTTTTAGGAGATTACATGAGGCAGGTTTAAAAGTAGGTCGGGAGAAATGCAACTTTTGCAGACCCTCTCTAAAATTTTTAGGTTACGTGGTTGATCGGAACGGGTTACATGTTGACCCGGAGAAAGTGGAAAGTATGGTAAAAATACCTGCACCCAAAAACGTTAAAGACGTTAGGAGTTTTGTAGGGACTGTTTCGTGGTACAGGCGCTTCGTACCAAATTTTGCAACATTAGTTAGGCCTTTAACAGATTTGCTTAAGAAAAGTAAAAAGTTCGTCTGGACACAGGAATGTGAAGATTGTTTTAGGAAAGCTAAGAAATGCTTAATCACGGCTCCCATTTTTACCTGTCCCGACTTTAATCTTCCATTCGTGGTCCAAACAGACGCGTCTGATTACGGTATCGGGGCCGTACTTACACAGACATTTGAGGAGGGGGAAAAAGTAATATGTTACTTAAGTAGGTCTCTTAATAAAAACGAAAGGAACTACTCCACTACTGAAAAGGAGCATTTAGCAGTTTTGTGGGCGGTTGAGAAGTTGCGGCCGTATATCGAAGGAGTTCGTTTCACGGTCGTAGCGGATCATTACTCATTGATATGGTTGAGTAATCTCAAAGATCCACAGGGTAGACTCGCGCGTTGGGCAGTTAGGCTTCAGCAGTTTGATTTTCAGATCATTCACCGAAAGTGGAAAGATCATGTCGTTCCGGACATGTTATCTCGGGGAGTTCCAGTAGTGGCTGGGATTTCTGATGAGGATTCTGACCCCACCCAAGGGGGAAGTTGAGACAAATCCGTTAACTTTTCCGGCCTGAAGAGTAGATAATGGCCGTTTGTATGAATTCGTTAAATCGAATCATGTGATAGTACATGAAAATAACGATGAATGGAAGTTAGTAGTAGGTAAGAAAGACAGATTAGGTATTCTTAGAGAGTGTCATGATAGTCCTTTAGCTGGACATATGGGAGTTAGGAAAACATTCGCGAGAGTAGGAGAAAAATATTTTTGGCCTAAGATGAGAGGCGACATAACTAAGTATGTTAGAAAATGTAGGGTATGTCAACAAGTGAAACCAATCAATGATAAGCCAGCCGGTCTTATGACTGAAAGAGTAGGAGCATCTTCTCCGTGGGAAATGATAAGTGTGGACTTAGTGGGTCCTCTACCCAAGTCTAGTAAAGGTTTTATGTATATCCTCACAGTAGTAAATTATTTAACAAAATTTCCGTTACTGTTTCCATTAAGGTCTGCAACTGCAAAGGCAGTATGCAAAGAGTTAGAAGATAATGTTCTTCTTTTGTTTGGAGTTCCGAAAACTGTCATTTGCGACAATGGTCCTCAATTTAAGAGCAGGGAACTTAGGACACTTTGTGAAGGATATTCGTCGAAGATTAGGTTTACTCCACATTATCACCCACAGGCTAATCCTGCAGAAAGGATCAACCAGATCATTAAAACTACTTTGAGGGCATATGTTTCGGAGAATCACCGAAGTTGGGATTCTCAGTTAGCAAAAGTGGCTTGTGCCATCCGCACATCCCAACACAAAGTTTTAGGAGTTACACCATATTATGCAAATTTTGGAAAGGAAATGTCTACTAGTGGTCAGGATACAATAGGTATTAGTAATGAGGTTTTGGATAAGGAAAATGGTGTACAATCGGTAGGAGATATAGGAGATAGATTTAGAAAACTTAGGGCTGATATTGTTGCCATGTTAAAGGCAGCAAGTAAGAAATCAGCAGGTGCATACAACCTCAGGAGACGAGATGTTCAATATCTCCCTAATGATGTTGTATGGCGAAGAAATTTTGTCCTTTCGGACGCTGCAAACTATTATGCGGCTAAGTTGGCACCAAAGTTTGTGGGTCCTTTTAATATTAGGAAAAGACTGTCTCCTTGGACTTATGTCTTTGAAGACCAAAATGGTAAAGATCGTGGCACTTGGCACACAAAAGATCTGAAACCTTTCACTTCATTATCTGAAAATGAATAAGTCTAAAAGTCCCAAGTAAAGTAAAGTAAATTAAAGTTTGTTTTGCTTAATTTTTAAATTTCTTTTTGGTTTTCACATTTTGTTTTTGATTGCTTTTTTATAAGACTACCATATTTGGTCTGATGGTTTTCCTTTGTTGTTTTGTTTACCAAGACGATCCACAGGAATTTTTGCTATTTTATTTGTCAAAATTAAGCACATTTCCGAGGAGGAAAGGGTGGGATTTGTTACGGTAAAATTTGCCGTAACAAGAATCATTCTTTCGTTTCCCTATCCTGTATTCCTTTCTTGCCAATTTTTTTTCCACAGGTGTTTCTTTCAACTTACTGAGAGAGAGAAGGGCAGCCATGGTCCATCAGCCATCGGTGCACTCGCTCAGTAATTTGAAGAAACAAAATATCAACGTTGTCAAATTTGACATTTAAATTGAATGGGTGATAGACACGAGCGGTCTGGTCGAGCCCAATAACCTAAAGTGCTAGTGACAGTTGCTCACCGAACAAATCGAATAACCTAACCCAAAAGGTAGCAAGGGTGAAACTTGGTCCCCGAAAGCTGAAGTTACTCTTTGTGAGAATGGCTACTTGCCCAACATAATATTATTAATCTTTTGTTTATGTACAAGATGGAACGTTAACTTCTAGTGCTCATCCCCCAAATCTGCGCAAAAGTCCAACGGGTTAGAATAGAATCGCGAAATAGAGAATTATTGCCAACCTCTCTGTTCTAAAACTTGTATCCTGAATCTAGCTTTTCACCAATTTCAATTGATAGTTTTAATTAGGAGGGGAAAAATGCACGCGAAAGAAAATTAAATTTCGTTTCTGTTTTTCTAAACTTTTCTTTCCAAAAGTTGAGTGGGTGTGAATAGGTGACTGAATACACCCATTGAATTGTCTACCACTGGAAGTTATACCAGAGGTCGGCGAATTCAATGATGACGGTGCATAAAGCTGGGGTATAAAGTGCGAGTAGGAAAGGCTGCTGGGTTTCAACTGCGTGGGCTCACTCACGCCAATATGCTGAGTGTTGCTAAGTAATGACGCGACCGAACTACAAGTTCTGAGAAAAATTGGACGAGAAAGAAAAGTTTGAAGAAAAGAAAAGAAATTTAAGTGCGATTTGAGAAATTTTAAGTTTTAGAAAAAAAAGGTTGTCAAGAATTGTCCTATAGGGGATAGTGGAAAATTTGGTGAAAAATTAGAAAAACAAGCAGGAGGTCAATTTTATCGAGAAAGGAGGGATTGGCAATTTCGTAAAACAGATAAGTATAGTGATCTGTGTTTTTGGTTAAATTTGGTAATTTTGCGTTTTATTTTCGCTTTCGAAAAAGAAAGGAATTTGAAAATTTCCGTTTGACTTGTTGCTGGCGTAAAATTCCGATATTGCGGAACTCGTGACCCCGTTGTTGCTTACCCGTTTAATTCTTTCGGGGCGAAGCGTTAACGGTCCATCTTCTAACGTTCTTCTATTAATTCTTTGTCTTTCTTTGTTCTAAAAGATCTTGGGTTTTAGCCCTACTTCATTGCAAGGTTTCCCAAGCAAATTAATTTAAACTTGAATAAATCATTTTAAATTCCTATTCGGAAATAAAAACATAATCTTTTCTTTGCAAAATATTTTCACCGTCGGTTTCGCTCCGGAAGTTTGTAATTTCCTTTTTCAAAAAAAATTACTGGCGCCCTTTTTCTTTTTTTCAGGTACGTCCCTGCACAAAATATCATAATATACTTATTAATTATCATCGCTTTGATTAATTTCGTCAATCAATTTGATAAATTTTTTTAACCTACAATAAAAGTTTTAAAAAGTGAACCTACCCCTTTGCTGAGCCTGGCCGTGGTGGCAGCACTTTTTTTGTTGCCTGTTGCAATTTTAATTCGCTGGATTCGCTTTGTCTTTGACAGTCCATCTTCGCTTCATTTGTCAATCGTCAATCGTCATAAACGACAAACGTCTCCGCGCCGGTAGTGTTCTTTTTTTTTGTTAATAATAATTATAAATCGATTTATAAATATAATAATAATATATATTATATTTATTTAATTTCGCGATTTAAATTGCAACACATACATTAAATAACTTTTAAAATTAATTTTAATTGTGCGTAAAAACAAATTTGAGTTTTAAATTTGAGTTTTATATTCCTTTTTTGCCTGTGCTAAGTTAAGTGAAATTTGAAATATTTGCCCTTCTACACCCACTAATAAAAACTCTAATGAGTCAAAACGTAATGGTAGAGCGGGAAATACACCTGTATATGCAGGCACACCATCAAACAGTAAGCCGTATCAATCACCAGCACCAAAACTAAAACTGGACCACAACACAGAGGAAACATGAACCCGATTAGAGGAGGCACTTCTTAAACAAAGTGAGTCGATTACATCTTCTCTTACCTTAAAAATTTCGAAATCCGAAGAGAAGTTATCCAAAAAAATTAATGACGACATCGCCACTCTTAAATGCACAGTTGATGACATGAGCAAGAGAAATCAAATAATTGAAACACAACTGTGCTATAGACACTATACAACGGGAAAATGAAAAACTAAAACAACAATTAAATCAACACAGCGAAACCATAAACAATATTTTAACACGTTTGGAGCAAACCACATGTGTGTACAAATTCATAGTTGCCACTATTTTTCAAAATAAATTTCCCTGACTCTCCCTGACCAATTTTAAAGTTTTCCCTGACCAAATTTAAAAAAAAATTAAAATAGTAACTCTTTGAGAAACATAACTTAATTTTTGTGACGTCATCATTATGCGCTTATCAAGTGCTAATTGAGTACCCAACAACAAAATTCTTGTAAATTAATGCAGTTAGCAGAGCAATTACCGGAAAAAGTTTAAAACGTAAGGAAAAAAGTTTTAGTCTAGTA
Organism: Epistrophe grossulariae; assembly: GCA_929447395.1. Taxonomy (NCBI): domain Eukaryota; kingdom Metazoa; phylum Arthropoda; class Insecta; order Diptera; family Syrphidae; genus Epistrophe; species Epistrophe grossulariae. The sequence continues at coordinate 69,560,601 of OV839566.1, read as the reverse complement.
TTTTGGAGCTATTTAAGAGCTCTAGGAATCCGAAAAAAAATTAAAAAAAAAAAATTCTTAAAAAATAGAAGACATGTAACCAGCTACAGTTTTTAGTGATGGAATAAAAATTGATAATAGTATTATATACTAAAAGATAAACAGGAACTTAATAACATGTGTACATTTTTTTAAGAACAAAAAAAATAGTAGATACGTGTAACATGTTTTTGTTTTTTTTTTTTTAATTTCAAGTTTGAAAATTAATGTTAAAAAACTATTCATTCAAATATAGTAATTTAAATGTGAAATAAAAGAATAGATTTCAAAAAGCTGTAATAATATTATGTTATCGTTATTGTTTTAATATTTTTTTTCCGAATTAAAATCTTGATATTCTATTTTTTTATTAAAAAAAAAGCTTGCCAGGCGTAGGTATTTTGCAACGTCTGATACCTACATGACCTGTAATTCATATGGCAAATAGTTTATAAAACTGAATGAAAAAGAAGCCAAAACTGTTGAAATGATTTTAAAAATCAATTTTTACGGTTGCAAAAGTGACGCGTACCGAAAAACGCCAGACTTTCTAAATTTCACTCGAGATAGTGAAAAAAAAATCATGACTGTTTAAATGCTTTTTTCTGTCGACGTTGTTAGCTCTCGTACTATAACTTAAATTCGATTCTTAAACAATTTAACTTTTATTGCCCCAAATTTTTTTGATTATTTAAAAGCTCGTCTAGCTCGAGTTAAGTACCCCATTTTCAAAAACATTTTCCAAGATTTACAAAAAAAAAATTATTTCAATACGAGCAATCTGAAAAAAATAATCCATAAATGAATGAAGTATTAAATACTATTGTTTGCCCTTCGACAGTTTTACAAAGTTCCAATTCAAAAGCCGGACGAAAAATCACTTTCGAGTTTCGAATACAACTGACTTTCGGAACAAAGTACAGAGTAGGGTCCCTGAGTTCAACGAAATATTAAATTTTTTTCATTGTACAAAAAAATTCAGTGCTCAAAAAATTTTCCCTGACCACTTTCGAAATTCCCTGACCAAATTCGCGTTCCCTGACTTTCCAGTCGGGTGGCAACTATGAAATTGTTTTTATTTGCAGAATCAAAAGGGGATATTGTGTGTGTGACTGAAACATGGTTTCGGCCGGAAATAAATGACTTATTGTATGATTTAAGAGGCTTCAAACTATTTAGACGGGACAGAGTTGGTAGAATTGGCGGTGGAGTGGCCATTTATGCACGGTGTGGGTTAAAACCAAAATTCGTATGTGAATCTTTACCTAGTGACGATATTAATTTCGTTTTTACTAAAATCGCTTTGAGGGACAGCAAAATTGCATTGGGATCTGCATATAGACCTAAAAAAATGTAAATACAACATAATTATTAACTAAGTTAGATGAGTTGGCTTACGCATCTCCTTATATTATTTTAGGAAGAGATTTCAATAGTAATGATCTTAGAATCCACACTCACTGATGACTTTAAAGTTCTCAATTTGCATACAGTAATTACATCAACTCCGACACACTTTACCAAGGAATCAAGTACCCTGCTTGATGTATTTTTTGTAAGCCACTTAAATAAAGTTCTTCACTTTGACCAACTATCTGCCTCCTGTTTCTCACATCATGACCTGTTGAACATGACTTTTGAGTGTGATCCTATTGTTTCTTGCAATAGTTACAGCTTTAGGAATTTTAAAAATATTAATTACGATCGCTTAGAACACGACTTAATGTCAATTGATTAGTCACAAGTTTCAAGTATGGTATCTTTTGATGATCAAGTTACATTTATACAGGATAAGCTAAACTTTCTCTTTAATGTTCCTATTAAAACAAAAATCTTGAGATACATGGACTGTAGATTTTAGACTTTTTTTATTATCGTGGTAATGAAACATTGTAAACAAACGAACACTTAACGGACTTACCGCGATTAATTATTATAATCAAAAATTATTTTCGATTTATTGCCCGACGTTTCGGCAAGGTTGCACTTGTCGTGATCACGGGTTGACTGATGGCTTGTGGGATGGGTGTTGTTTATTCTCTTATTCTTTTGATCTCGTTCGTAGATTGTACCGGTGCTTCTGTGCTTGCAGTTGAGATGGTACATGTTGTTGCAACTGCATTGATTATTGTTGTTGTAATTTTTGATATTCTTGAGAGCAGGCCCAACTAATACCATTAGCTGGTAGGTTGTTTTGATTTTTGTGTTTGTTGTTGTTGTTTTTAGCTTCGATATTATTCAGCTTTAATCTGTTTATCAGAGGATCCCATGCCGAGGAGAGATTAAAACTTTGATCACGATTGAAATTTGAGTGCATTTTTAATTCGATTGCCTCTCGCACCAATCTTGGAACATAAAATCTTCCCGTGGAAATTGATTTAGCTAGATCAAAACGTATAAAGTGATCCTCATTATAAGCTTAATGCTCACATATTGCCGATTTGGTTACTTCGTTCTTTTGTATGGCTTTTATATGTTCCTTTAGTCTTGTGGAAATTGCTCGTTTTGTCTCTCCTATGTAAGATGAGCTAAAAGATAAAATTCCTCTGCAAAATCCAGGAGTTTATTCGGTGCCCTGTAGTTGTGGCTCATCTTACATAGGAGAGACAAAACGAGCAATTTCCACAAGACTAAAGGAACATATAAAAGCCATACAAAAGAACGAAGTAACCAAATCGGGAATACGTGAGCATTTAGCTTATAATGAGGATCACTTTATACGTTTTGATCTAGCTAAATCAATTTCCACGGAAAGATTTTATGTTCCAAGATTGGTGCGAGAGGCAATCGAAATAAAAATGCACTCAAATTTCAATCGTGATCAACGTTTTCATCTCTCCTCGGCATGGGATCCTCTGATAAACAGATTAAAGCTGAATAATATCGAAGCTAAAAACAACAACAACAAACACAAAAATCAAAACAACCTACCAGCTGATGCTATTAGTTGGGCCTGCTCTCAAGAATATCAAAAATTACAACAACAACAATCAATGCAGTTGCAACAACATGTACCATCTCAACTGCAAGCACAGAAGTACCGGCACAATCTACGAACGAGATCAAAAGAATAAGAGAATAAACAACACCCATCCCACAAGCCATCAGTCAACCCGTGATACATGGACTATCCATGGTTTAGTAACAATACACAAATGCTAATCAACCAACGCAATACAGCATTTAAAACATGGAAACGTTTTAGACTTGATGTTTTTCGGAAAGCCTATATCTATAAAGGTGACCCTAGATCTTGCATTCTGGTAAAAAGTAGCATCATTAAAGTATATTTACTCCCTAATTTCAGCGATCGAAATACTACCGTTGCAAGCCTGGAAACGGCCAAAGGTACTTTTTGGCTGGCATCGGCGTATCTCTGCCATGACCACCTTGGCCCTCTCCCTGGTGATACACTGGAGAGACTAATCGCTGATGCAGAAAGGCAAAAGATCTGCCTCATTATTGGGTGCGACGCTAACGCCCATCATACGGTGTGGGGTAGCACTGATATCAACAATAGAGGTGAGTCTCTTTTTGATTTTATTCTAAATACTAACCTTATTGTAAGTAACGAAGGCAATGAACCTACATTCGTTACTAAAAACCGACAAGAAGTATTAGACATAACTCTTGTCTCCGACAACATCCATCAAATGATTATTAATTGGAAGGTATGTAAAGAACACTCGTTCTCAGATCATAGATACATCCAATTCAGTTTAAATGATGAACCTCCCTGCCAGTCAGTTTTTCGAAATCTTCGGAAAACCGACTGGCTCAAATACAAAGAAACACTAAAAAGTTTAATTAAACCTGAGCTTTTGAATGTTCCGTCTAACATTAACGATCTTGACAACAAAGTCAACAATCTAACATCAGCCCTTAATAAATCATTGGCCATCTCCTGTCCTCTTTCTCAAGTAAGGGGTAAAAGGAAGCCACACTGGTGGACTTCTGGGTTAAATCTGCTCAGGAAAGGTTGTAGAAAACTTTTCAATCGAGCTAAAAACACTAGGGAAGTGTCAGACAACTCTTGCGAAGATTCGCTCAACTTGCTACTGGATACTCATTTTTCAGGAAGCTCACTAATAGTAAATAGTATTGACCCAAAAAGGTCAAATAGCAATTTAACTTATCCAAAAGGTCTGATCACAAGGGACAAACTACAATGGCCACTCAACAGCTTCAAACCGTACAAATCCGCAGGGCCTGACGGCATTATTCCAGCTGAATTACAAAAGAATTCAGATGTCATTTTGCCTATTTTGGAGGTAATTTCCAAAGGCTGTCTAAATCTAGCCCATATTCTACTGCAATGCAGAGAAGTCAAAGTTGTGTTTATACCCAAAGCTGGTAAATCTAGCCACGTAAACCCAAAAGATCTTAGACCTATAAGTTTATCATCATTCCATCTAAAAACCTTTGAACGTCTGATTGATATCCATCTACGATCAAGCATTGATACGAGACTATTGTCCAACGCTCAACATGCTTACAATAAAGGGAAGTCGGTGGAAACTGTACTTCATACGCTAGTACGTACTATCGAATACTCCCTCAATCACAAGGAGTACACAATGGTGGCTTTCTTCGATATAGAAGGTGCTTTCAACAATGTCGACAAATCGGCAATCTCATCAGCACTGTCATCTTCCGCACGTAGACGCCCCTTCTATCAAAGGTATATCACTAACATTCACAGAAGAAGCAAAATATCTGGGTCTTATTTTGGATAAGAAGTTAAGCTGGAAACCTAATATACAAGAAAGATTAAAAAAAGCCACGGTGGCTCTTTTCTCCTGCAGAAAAGCCATTGGGAATAAATGGGGTCTTCAACCCTGCATTACTCACTGCTATACACTTCGGTAATAAAACCGATTCTAACATATGAGGTAGCAGTATGGTGGACCGCTCTAGATAAAACTACAAACTGTGATAAACTTAGTAAGGTTCAGCGTACTGCCTGCATGTGCACAAGCGGAGCACTTCGCTCTACACCCTCTGCTGCACTAGACATTCTTTTTCATCTGATTCCCCTCGATACTTTTAGCAAACAAACGGCCACAAGTACAGCTATTCGTCTTAAAGCCTCCTCACAGTGGATCAACAACGAAATTGGTCACTCTTCAATTCTGAATTCATTCAGATCTTTTTCAAGTAACATTGACTACACTATACCCCAAACAGTTTTCAACAAAAACTTTCAAGTTAACATCCCACCTAGAACAGATTGGGAGGATGAGGCGAGGCCTTCTTGGAAGATGAATCCATTCATTTTTATACTGATGGATCGAAAACAGTCGATGGGGTTGGTGGAGGCGTGTACTCAGAGAGACTCAATTTAGGTCTCTCATTCCGTCTTCCAAATCATTGTAGCGTGTTCCAGGCGGAACTTATGGCGATTAAAGAAGCTTTATCTTGGCTTAAAGAAAACGTGATATCAACAACGGATATCCGCATCTTCTCAGATAGCCAAGCTGCGATTAAATCGCTGGACTCTGTTTCTACAAACTCTATAACGGCCAAAAACTGTCGATCATCTCTCGTTGAGATGGCGAAACGTTCAATATTCACCTTTGCTGGATGTCGGGCCATAGAGACATTCCAGGAAATTGTAAAGCTGATGATCTAGCCAAAAGTGGAACATCATTACCACTCTTAACTGATAAGAAAAGTATTGGTATACCAATAGCTACATGTAAATTTATGCTAAAGCAAGATACTATAAAGACAACAAACCAGAGGTGGCACAACCTCAACACCTATTTGGCGACAAAACAAATCTATCCAAAGCTGGATCTGAAGCGCTCCAAACATTTGATATCTTTAAGCAGATTACAAATTAGCTCCGTTATATTATAGGTGTCATTACCGGACACTGTTTAATAGGTAGACATGCCAGGCGACTAGGCGTCTACTCAAATGATTTCTGCAGAAGCTGCATGGATGAAGAGGAGGAGGAAACAATTCGTCACTTTCTATGTACTTGTCCTGCTCTATCACAGAGACGTAGACTCTACTTGGGAGAGTTCTACTACGATGATCCGAGTGATCTAGCAAATATTGCTGTAAGTAATCTCACATGCTTCATAAGAAGCTCTAACTGGTTTAATGAGTAGGGAAAAGCTTTCCTAGATCCATGTGGTATCACAATTGGTCATCAATTGGCCTAAGTGTGTCGGTCACTTCGCCGCCAACCACTTCTACCTAACCTATACCGACTTGAGAAATAAAGTTGTGCTTGAGATTAGGAAATCCAAAAAACTTTATTATTCTTCTCGGCTAAATCCTTCTCTGGCTGGCCATAAGCTTTGGAAAAATTTAAGGGATATAGGTGTTGGTAAACATAAAAATAATTCAGATAATGGTATTGACTGTGATGAGCTGAATGAAAAGTTTACGTCTCTCTCATCATTTGAACGAAATGATACTTCCATCTTCTTAAATTTGGAAGCTAACAGCATATCTTCTGATGGTTTTATCAATATATATGAAGAAGAAGTTCTTAAATTCTGCCTATCTATAAAATCTAATTCAATTGGCCTTGATGAAATCCATCCAGTGATTTTAAAGGCGACTCTTCCCTACACCTTAAAACCAATTACGCATCTCTTCAATAGTGTTTTAATGACTGGAGTTTTTCCCGAAAATTGGAAAAAAGCAAAAATTATTCCTATACCAAAGAACTGTTATGAGTACCGGCCAATAGCTATCTTACCATTTTTATCGAACGTTCTTGAGAAAATTCTTAACTCACAGATAAGACTGTAATTGCAACAAAATGAGATGCTATGCCCAAATCAATGCGGTTTTCGCCCAGGTCATAGCTGCACGACAGCTCTCATAAATGTATTCGAAGAAATAAGAGAGTGTGTCGATAAGAACCATGTTACTTTCCTCACACTCTTAGACTTCTCAAAAGCATTTGACACTATCGACCACCATATTTTATGCATCAAACTAAGAGATAAATTCCAGTTCTTATCATCGTCAGTGAAACTAATTTTTTCGTATTTATCTTCAAGGTATCATGCAGTGGTTGCTAATTAAGGTTCTACATTGGTCTGAATCTATTGGACTCTGTTTAAACCCAACCAAAACCAAATGTGTGATTATTTCAAGAAACCCATTAGACATTAAGTACTTTCCTCCAATACTGCTCAACAATATTCCAATTCAGTATGTTGAATCAGCGAAAAACTTAAGGATATTATTTAACAGAACCCTTACCTGGACAAACCACATAAATATGACCATCGGAAGAGTGTATGGTGGCTTACGAATGTTATGGATCACCTAAAAAATTACACCAATAAAAACAAGAATGATACTAGCTAAATCACTTCTCATTCCCCTATTATTATATGGTTGTGAAATTTTTGGTAATTGTGATTTTTCAGGGACAAAAGAAAGCTTAATATTTTGTGGCAAGGTATGTATTCGGTCTGCGAAGATATGATCATATTTCTGCATATTCTAAAACAATATACATGGTATCTCCCTTAATAATTTATTCGCTTTAAGAACTCTAATAATGCTCAATAGTATTCTATTGACCACCATATCTCTAAAACAAAATTCAGTTTCCTCTTTCAACTAGAAACCACACTCTGACTCCATTACGATACGTTTACCTTGTTTCTAGTCGTCAATTTTTTGTATATGCGATTCGGTTGTGGAATTCCCTCCCTCTAGTCATAAGGGTGATGAGATGTAGCAGTCGGTTCAAGACAAGACTGTACGAATATTTTGGGGCTCTTTAATGATAAACTTTTAACTTAATTTTGTATATACTTTTTAATTTGATCACTTTTTTCCTATTAAATGCAACTATTAGTTTTGTCTCCTTTTATTTTTCTTTTAAAATAACAACTTATTTAAAATTTGTTAATTTCTTTAGATATTCAATGTTAATCAGCTTTTTTAACTTCAAATCATTCAATTATTTTCTTAGTTATTTAGTATGCATAATACTGGAACTTGCCCTATCTTAAAAGATATTGTATCTTATTGTGTAAGTTAATTGCCTTCAATAAATGAAATGAAAATGAAATCTTAAGAAATAAATCACTTCCTGTTTTAATTTAAAGCAAGTCATGGGTGTGTTTCCTTACTTATTTTGAATATTCGGAATATCTGGAACACCGCTTTTGCGTTTCTTTATTTACTAATATATTCCGGATAAACTTTTTTGTTGTTTCTTTATTCCTTCCAGAATAATTGGAATGCATTCTTTTTTGTTCCCACTCAAAGATAGTGTAAATGGAATATACTCTAGTTTGACAGATACATTTAATTTTTTCATTGATATCAACGAGTTTGGTTTGAGAGCGCAACGTGGCCGGTCGTGCCTTGCCCACCGTCCATTTTCCGGAGATTTTACTCCAGTAATTTTTTTATTGGTTCCTGTGCCTCTTCACTGGGACTGATTACACTCGTTCTCACTCACCGTGAAAGTGATCCACCATCAGGCAGAGTTCTTTGGGGAAGGGATTTCTGCATCATCATCGTAATCGAAAAAAAAACAATCTAATTGTAATGTGTTAAATCATTAATGTTTTAATGTAATTTATGACTTTTTTACACATCGTTTTCCTTTATTTTCATTGCCAGTAATTTATTTTTTTAATGTAACTGTGAAAGAAGTGAATGAAAAATAATCAAAACAGTTCTTTTAATTAATTGTACCTATTCATGTAAAAGCGATTTCCTTAAATTTGAAAATTCTACATAGAGCGTTCTCGCTCTATAACACGAAATTTTATGTAGGTATATAAATGTATTCTATGGCATATTAGTATAAGGTATTTATATTTGTAGGTATTGTGTATATGTATATTTTTTTATCCGTTGCAACAGCCAACACGTAACTGAAATATTGCTCCTGAGCAAGAGCAGAATGACTATATATTTTTTATATATTATAAATGACAGCTACGAGGCTTCCCAAAAATGTAACTAGATAGAGCAGGCAATACATTATAGCCGCAGTTAAACATAGCTTTGCTAAGTAATATAATATTGTACTCTGTAAAATTTTCTTAAGTCTCAATAAAATTCAATTCAATTCAATTCATTGTTATCAACAACAGCTGTTGTCTTGTCTGCCATTTGCCATTGAAGATTTTCAATTAAAACAAATAGAAAAAGGAAAGCATTTGTGATTATTATTTTTGCGTGCGCGAAAAATTAGTTTCCCTTTGACTAAATTAACACTTGTGTAATTTGTTACCACCGAAACTTTTATATTTTGGTAGGTAATTCTGCGTTTCACCTTTTGTAAAGTCGCGTGTTTTGTAGTAAATGAACAGTATTGTTAGAAAATACAAAGAAAATCAAGCATGTGAAATATTTATTTGTTTCTTTTATTTTATATGCAAATTCTTTGGTCTCCTGGAGATATAAAATGCTTCAAAGGATATCAAGTCCATCGAGACAAATTTGATAACACACACAAATTATAGAAATAATTGTGTTTAACATGAAAATAAACAGCTGATAGTTGGATATTCTTTCCCTTAAAATCTGTTTCTTTATTTATTCCATTCTGGATATTCTGGAGAGATATTTTGCCTTTTCTGTCTTTTATATTCTTTATCCGGAAAAAATAAAGAAACACACCTAGGCTTACCATCCGTCAGGATTTCGCCTGACGCATAAGGCTTTTATTGTCCAATCAGGCTTTTGCCAGTATTCGTCCTTTGTCAGGCTTTTTTATAATTATCGCACAAAATATAATCGTTAGAAGAAAAACGTTAACTGAATGCTTTCAAATCGAAATGCTTGTAAATCGCAGTGAACACATTAATTTTTTTCATTTAGTTGTCACTTTTTAGAATGAGACAAATGGTTTTGCAATATAGGATGATTCAAAAAAACACCTTTTCTGAAATTCAACCGAGACCAGGCGAAATTATGAAATCCCTGAAAATTTCATGCTTCTAGCACCAAAACTCGAAAACTTCCGATTTTCAAGCAAAATTATTGAAAAAGCGCTGGCAGCGACCGCTAAATCCTGTTCGATTTTGAATTTTTTGTTTTTAATCTAAGCTTCATAATTTCGCCTGGTCCTGGTTGAATTTCGAGAAAGGTGTTATTTTAAATCACCCTGTTGTGCAAGATATTACACTTCTATTATATGACGTATTTTTTTTGTGTCTGGTGCAGATTGCAGTTGTTGCAATCTATTTATAGTCCCATCTGCTTCGTGCATCCGAATCAAGGTAAGTTATCTATGAATGTTTTTTTTTAAATGTTTTTTTATTTGTCAGGCTTTTTTCTCAAAAATCAGGCTTTTCTTTCTTTACTGTCAGGCTTTGCTGATTTTAGAGCTGGTAGCCCTAAACACACCCCATATGTCGAATTCCTTTCAACAAAAGAATCGAATTTTTTCTAAAAAGAATCAAATTTTATCTGTCGTTGAAAGGAATACGAAAAAACGAAAAAAATCTATTTTTTTGTGATTGTGTGTGTGGCACTTAACAGAAGCAATTTTGAAGTAAAATGTCCAAAAAATATTCAATTTGGAAAATATTATTATTGTTAATTGAAAAACAACGCACTATAAAATTCACCGAAAATTCGTTGCAACCAAAAACACAATTTGTTTTCTTAAAACTCCGCGACATTCAATTTGACATTTTAGAAATTTAAAATGTTGCTAGTCACTAGTGTATGTGCAAATCGGTGTAAAATCTTTCTTGAATCTTGCTAAATTAGCAAGATTTGTTTTGACAGACAATATTCGATTTGTTCAGAAAAAAAATCGATTCTTTTAGAAAAAAATTCAACTCTTTTGTTGAAAGGAATTCGACAATAGTTTTCTTAATCCACAAACATCTTTAAAAAACATAATAATTTGGAAGTCAAGAACGGATATTTGTTTCACTATTTTATTTCACAGTATTTAATTAAGGGAATATGCTGACAATTATGGTGCACTAAATTTATTTTTTGATTTTGAGAAAAGAGAACAGTTTATTCAAACGGAAACGACGACACGGGAGCGATGTGGGTGGCGCGTGCGCTCGCGAAGAGATGTATATAGCCACTGATATGCGCGAGTAGTCTGATCAGACGTCCTATTTAAACCGGAAAAGTCCTTTTTTTTTTTTTTTTATTTATTTTTGAGAAAAAAGCGTACTACGTACTAATTTTCTATATGTATACGCATGGGTACTATATATTAAAAATAAGTGCGATCCAGCATTAAATAGCGAAGTTTTTATAATTGTACAGTTTGTATTTTAAAATCCTACTCAAAATTCTAACGTTTAGCACATAATATTTTGATTAATAAAGAGCCAATAGGCTAATGAATGGAATAGGATAAAAGTTGAAAATGTAAAGGCAATTCTTATTGTAAATACAATTTTTAAATATGTACATATGTCTTAAGTACTGACAGCCGTATCTATTAGATTGCATTTAAATGATGTTAATTAAATTCTTATCTATAATCGTTTTCCCATTGATACTTAACTAAACAACGATTGCGTCATGTATTCTAAGAATTGCATACTTTTAGGCTTTTTTTGAAAGCTTCGAAAAAAAATTGAAATAAAAAACAAGCTCATTAGCAAATAAGAGAAAAAGAGAAGCAACTGGATGGAGGTATGTAGTCCAAAGCAAAAGAAATGAAACCAGACACCATTTTGTTTTATGACGTGTTTTTATTTTCACAAATTTCTTTGGTTTTTTTTAGCCGTTTGATATAAATATATCTTTTTTATATAGTTATTATTCATACCTACTTTAATTAGAACACAAAAGTGAAAATTCTACCTACACACATACAGAATATTATGTATGTATATACATATTTCTCTAATAAATACACAAAAACAATTCTTCTGAGATGTCAAAATATATTTAAAATGGCTTTAAGTTACCCCTAAACGCCGTGATTGGCGTTTAAGTTAAGAGGCCTTTAATTAATGGTGCTTGAATGTGAAAATTGATTACAGATACCGATTTTGCACTTAAAAGATATTTAGAGGTATCTTAAAGTTAAGATGGCTTTAAAATTTCTTTATACGGTTGTTAGTTTTACAATTACATTTTCAACAGCCTGACATTTTAATAAAAACAAGGTCCTGTAACAAATACAATACAGCGGACGCTTTTCGACTTGAACACGTACGAAACCAGGGGTGTTCATTGTTCAAGCTAGAGTTGTTCAAGTTACCATGGATCAAGTTAAAGAATTGTTGTTTTTTTTTAATAATAGCTCATTTTAATGATTTAAAAAAAAATTGTAATAATATAATTTGAAATGAGACGTTTTTAACTTGAAAATATAAAATATTTTTTTTATTGGTTTTTTTTAAAAGCTATTTTTCACTTTTTCAAAATTTCTTTCCCGCTCTTGTTCAAAAGAAATTCACTTCGACTATGAAGAATAAAGCCTCATTAGGAAATACTCAAGAAATTTCCTAGAAGATTTCGCTTTTCAAAATCCATTTGCATTTTGTATGTACCAACATCCTAGGTAATTTGCAAAATTTCAATCATAAGTTTTGTTCAAGTTACAAAGTTTTTAAAAATTTTATTTGTTCAACAGAGTACTTAAGGGAAAAATCCAAAGTATCGAGTCTTAAAAATACAATTATTGAATGAGTAAAACAACGCGGTATTAAGTTTTAGTACGTTAACTCTTCCAAACGATCCTGTTGATATCGGAACATCAACTGATGATCTAATACAGGAATCTCTTTGTCTTTTGAATTTGCCAACTGATGATGATCAGCCTGCGCAATCATGCTCAACTGCAAGAACTGAAAACATATCAGTTGCCAAAAAGGGCAATAGAAGGGGAAGCGATAACACGCTAATAAAAAACTGCTAATAAAAAACTTATCTCAAGTTCAGAGCCAGATATTAGTCCTAATGATATCGTTTCCCACTTAATAGCTAATAATAGTTTTCCCACGCATACTTCTATTAAGTTTTAATTAGCAAAGTAAATAGCTTCGTTTTCTCTTTTAAAATAGTAAAGCACTGGTCTTGCTTTGATTCCATATGCAATAAAAGTATTTGGCTTACTGATGTTCTTATTAAAGAATTTTGATGATAAACCAAAAGAGGTGAGAGTTGGGGTGTTGATCGCTGTTCGTAATAAAATTATACCTTCGTTTGTTTTATTCACTTTTTGTCTCTCTATCGAGTTAATTTGTATAAAGTGAACTTTACAGTCCAAATTCATTTACATATATTGTAACGATTAAATTACTCAACTGCTTTTGAATTATAATTTAACGTCTTTTATGAAGAGCCATCTCTTGGAAATTTAGGTAAATCACAAATCGGTACTGAACGCTACCACTGATATCTTTGAGTGAGCTTTTTCGAACATTGAAAGAATGTTCGAAATTTGAAGGGAAATTATTACCCCCTCTACCATCATAGAAAGATCGAGAAGCAAATACGAGAACCTTCCCGAACGTAATAGAAACTAAATTATATAAGACAACTGCGTTGCCGACCTGGGGACAGTTTGATTTTAATAGTGAAAGCGTAAAGTTGGTTGTAATAACAGATAAGTAAATTGTTTTCGGAAATTAGTTTCGGTATATTTGAGTGTTGAATAATAAATTGTTTGGTTCTAAGAAAGTAAAGTGTTTTATTTACGAAATAAATAAGTGGAAGTTTTAAACAAAGAAAATAGGTTTTTTCTATTACGAACCTTTGGTAAAACATTACATTGGTGTTAGAAGTGAAGATAAAACTTATTATCTGTGAATTCGGAAAATTCATGGTAATAAATTAATAAACTTAAAAAAAAAGTGCGCGTGTGTTTTTAATAAAACAAAGACAAAAATTGAAAGTGGTAAAAGAAGAAAAATATAAAGAAAAATGGGTAAGACGTTGAAGGAATTAAATTGTGTTAAACTTAAAGCAGAATTGAGTAAACGAGGTCTTCCTACTGCTGGAGCGAAAAATGACCTTATTATCCGTCTGCAAGAAGATTTAAGACAATACAATGAAAACCCGGACACATTTATATTCGAAATTGAAATGCCGGAAAAACAAGTAAGTACTATGGTGCCGACTTGTCGTCAATAATGGCTCTTCTCCTTGAGCAAAAGAGTGAACAAAGGAATCTTCTCGAACAAATCGAACAACAACGTGTTGAACAAAAGAATGAACAAAGGAATATTCTCGAACAAATCGAACAACAACGTGCTGAACAAAAGAATCTTCTCGAAGAACAACGTGTTGAACAAAAGAGTGAACAGAAAAATCTTCTCGAACAAATCGAAGAACACCGTAAGATTGAACAAAAGAATCTTCTCGAGCAAATCGAAGAACAACGTAAAGAGCAAAGAGACCTTCTAGAAGAACCGAAGAACCTAATCGAAGGTAAGCTCGATACATTTGAGAACAAGTTTAGTGTTCTTGGTGGACGTATTGATGATGTAGACGCAAAGCTCGAAAGCGTTCAAGAAAAATTAGAAGGCAAAATTCAAAGCATTGCCGATGAATTAGACAAAGTTCGAAAAATTAAGATTAGAGAAAGTGTTGGCGATTACCCAAAGAAGAAGGAAATGCATCCACCAACTTTTGATGGGCAAACTTCTTGGTCGATCTACAAGAAGCAGTTTGAGGCAGCCACAGCAACGAACGGCTGGGATGACGAAGACAAATGTATAGCTCTGACACTTGCTCTAAGAGGACCTGCTGCTGAACTGCTGCAAACCATACCAGCAGATAAGAATGGCAGCTTCAGTGCTCTTGTTCAAGCCATTGACATTGGAGATGGCCATATGCGAGAAGTCTTCCGCGTCCAGCTCAACACCAGAGTCCAGAAAAGAGGAGAAACTTTGCAACAGCTCCAAGCAGACATCGAACGGTTGGCGCATCTGGCATATCCAGCTGCAGGGGATGAAATCATCAGCCAATTCGCAACAGAAGCCTGTATCTGATATCAACTTACAGCGAGCAACTTTAACTGCTGGAAAACGCACGCTTCCTGAAGCATTAGCGTTCGCTTTGACTATGGAAGCAGCAGAACAAGCTTCCCAAGGAGTTCATCGAGTCAGAGAAGTAGAAGTTGAGGAATGCTCATGTCAGAAAATCGCATTCCAAAGAAGCCAGCGTGAAGGACCTGCTCGATGCTAGAATTGTAACAAAACCGGACATCTCCAGCGGCAGTGCAAATTACCACCGAGAACAGCTGCATGTCAACATTGTGGAAGCAGAACCAACGCTCTAGAAAAACAAAGCAATAAGACAAACACTCCAGCTCAACTTGTTTCCCAGGCGGGAAACGAGTAAGAACCAACTTCGAGGGGCAGAAGCTGGTTTCTGATATCAATGGCCCCAGAAACACTGTCCAAGTCTCACAGACTAAACGAGACAACAAAAGTCTGACAGTAGAAACAATAATAAACAACAATAAACACGTGGCTACAATCGACACCGGTGCCACCGCCTCCATTGTACGAAGAGACTTGGTCAAGATGAATTGGCTACATAACACCAATAGCTACGGTCTGAAGACCGCCACAGGAGAGGCAGCAAAAGCGTATGGTGAGGTTCGTCTTACGATCCGTTTGGCAGAACTGGAGTTTTCGCACCTATTTCTGGTAGCGGATATATGTGACGGGTGCATCGTTGGAATCGACTTCATGAAGGAGCATGGAATAATTTTGGATATTGGTAAGCAAGTTCTAAAGTACCAAAATGTGGAGATTCCGATGGTCTATGGCAACGAAAACTCAACAACTATTAGGACCGTTATGAAAGAAGACATTTGCTTGCCTGCTTCTTCGGAAGTATTCGTGTGGACGAAACTAAAAGGTGACTTTGGAAGCCATCGATACCTCATGGTGGAACCAGATACGGAGCAATGTTCCCAAAACATCAGGTAGGGAAGACTCTTGTGGTTCCAAAGAACAACATGGTACCTGTACGGATACTGAACATTAAACCGTATGAAATTAAGCTCAAAAAGGGAGAAATAGTTGGGCAATGTGAATATGTATCCGCGATAACTAAAATCACCGAAGCGGAAACAAAGAAGCCTATTGGCTCCGAAAATTTAAAAGCCCACATTTTGAAGTCATCTAATCTGAGTCAATATCAGCTTAATGTTGCTGGAGACCTTCTTCATGAGTATGCTGATATATTCTCTTCACCCAGCGGGCAGTATGGCCGAACACAACTAGTGCAGCATCGAATCAATACAGGAGATGCAAGACCAATTCGTCAACCAGCAAGACGTCTCCCTTTGGAAAAACAAGCTGAAGTTGAAGAAATAATATCGACCATGAAGGAAGATGGGATAATCGAAAATTCCAAAAGCCCTTGAGCATCACCAGTCGTTCTTGTCAAAAAGAAAGATGGGAGCACTCGATTCTGTGTAGACTATCGAAGACTGAACGATGTGACAAAGAAAGATAGCTACCCTCTACCCAGAATGAGCGATACATTAGACGCGATGGAAGAAGCCCAATGGTTTTCAACTTTGGATTTGAAGAGCGGTTATTGGCAAGTAGAAATCCACCAGAAGATCGGGAAAAGACGGCCTTCTCTACAGGAAATGGTCTGTGGCATTTTAATGTGATGCCATTCGGGTTATGCAACGCTCCAGCAACTTTTGAGCGTTTGATGGAGTGCGTTCTACATGGACTAACTTGGAAATCTTGCCTGGTCTACTTGGACGATTTCATCGTGTACGGAAAAACCTTTGACGAACATGGTAAAAACCTTAAAGTTGTATTCCAGAGGCTTCGAGAAGCACATCTTAAGTTAAATCCAAAGAAATGTGCGCTTTTCAAGACCGAAGTTAAATATCTGGGACATATCATCTCATCCCAAGGAGTAAAAACTGATCCTGAGAAAGTCGACACTGTGAAGAATTGGTCACTTATTATCGGCGTTTTGTAAAGGATTTTGCTAGGATCGCCAAAAGCTTGCATCAGCTTACTGAAAAGGGGAAGCCGTTCAAATGGTCAGGTGAGTGCGAGAAAAGCTTTCAAGAACTAAAGCTGCGTCTATGCAATGCACCTGTGCTGGTCTACCCAACTCCGGGAAAACCTTTTATCATCAACGCTGATGCAAGTAGCTGTACTATCGCAAGTCCACGACGGAGAGGAAAAAGTTGTCGCCTACTACAGCAAAGTACTCTCGAAGCCAGAAAGGAATTATTGTGTGACAAGGAGGGAACTTCTCGCTCTGATACTGGAAACAAAGTACTTCCATCTATGGACAGAAGTTCCTTCTTCGAACAGACCATGGTGCGCTCAATTGGCTCTTAAACTTCAAGAATCCAGAAGGTCAAGTAGCAAGATGGATCGAAAGGTTGCAGACGTATAACTATGAGATTCAACATCGAAGAGGAAAGCTGACGCACTATTTCGGGGACCGTGCAAACCAGACTGTAAGCATTGCACACGCCAAGAAGAAAAAGAAATGGTCATTGTCCAACGAACAAGAGCTGATCCCATTTACGGCTGGAGTAACGAAGAACGGCCCAACAAGAAGATTCGGATATAGAACCCATTCTTGCATGGAAAGGACACCAAGAGAAACCAGAATGGTGTGATATCTCCGACCGAAGTCCGGCTCTCAAAGCATATTGGGCACAATGGGACTCCCTTCATGTGCAAGAAGGGGTACTGAGGCGTAAGTGGGAATCCGCAGACGGTAAATCTTATGTGATGCAGCTAGTCGTACCTCGGTCGAAAGTTAATGACGTTCTTCAAGAAATGCATGATGGAACTTCTGGAGGTCGAAAAGTGGTGCCGCAAATGTGATACTTGTGCTGCTACCAGAGGAACGGGAAGAAAAATTCAGAGTAAAATGCAGCGGTATAATGTGGGCACACCTTTCGAGAGAATTGCTATAGACGTCACAAGCCCTTTTCCTGAAACTAACAGTGGAAACCGATACATCCTAGTAGTCATGGATTATTTCAGCAAGTGGCCTGAAGCATTTGCCATCCCAAACCAAGAAACCAAAACAGTTGTGGATCAGATTGTCTTTAATTGGGTGAGCAGGTTCGGCGTTCCAATGGAACTGCATTCTGACCAAGGAAGGAATTTCGAATCTAAAGTCTTTCAGGAGGTTTGTACGCTTCTTGGCATTAAGAAGACGAGAACAACATCGCTCCTTCCACAATCTGATGGGATGGTTGAACGATTCAACAGGACGCTTAAAGAACATCTATCTAAGGTTGTCGGCGACTACCAACGAGACTGGGACCAATATATCCCATTGTTCCTTATGGCATATAGAAGTGCAACCCATAGCTCGACGGGAAAAACACAATCGGAAATCCTGTTCGGATCAACAATACGCCTGCCAAGTGAAGTAAAATTTGGGTGTCATCCAAATGAGTCGCAGGGAAAAGAGAACCTGAAAGACAGGCTTGTTGACATTCATCAACGAACAAGGACAAACATAAAATTATCCAGTGATCGAATGAAAACAAGATATGACGTAAAAGCAACAGCAACAGGATTTCAAGAAGGTGACCTTGTATGGTTTTACAATCCTCATCGACAAAAAGGGCTATCACCAAAACTCCAACAAAACTGGGAAGGCCCGTATACTGTTGTGAAAAGAATCAATGATGTGGTCTACCGTATACAGAGAGGGGTAAGAGGCAAATTAAAAGTAGTTCATTGTGACCGTTTATATCGATACAACGGTGAAAGAAGTGATGAAATTGTTCGGGACGAACAATCCTAAAAAGGGGGCAATGTAACGATTAAATTACTCAACTGCTTATGAATTATAATGTAACGTCTTTTATGAAGCGCCATCTCTTGGAAATTTAGGTAAATCACAAATCGGTACTGAACGCTACCACTGATATCTTTGAGTGAGCTTTTTCGAACATTGAAAGAATGTTCGAAATTCGAAGGGGAATTATTACCCCCTCTACCGTCATCGATCGAGAAGCAAATACGAGAACCTTCCCGAACGTAATAGAAACTAAATTTTGCTATATAAGACAACTTCGTTGCCGACCTGGGGACAGTTTGTTTTTAATAGTGAAAGCGTAAAGTTGGTTGTAATAACAGATAAGTAAATTGTTTTCGGAAATTAGTTTCGGTATATTTGAGTGTTGAATAATAAATTGTTTGGTTGTAAGAAAGTAAAGTGTTTTATTTACGAAATAAATAAGTGAAAGTTTTAAACAAAGTAAATAGGTTTTATCTATTACGAACCCTTGGTAAAACATTACAATATAATGAATGCATTTATTCCTCCAAAAAGTTCGGACGCAGTTTTTACCGAAATTTCTATGGCCATAGATTTTGTAACTGACTTGTCTTGCTCCAATAGTAACATTCTACTTTTGGGAGATTTCAATCTACCGCATATTGAGTGGGTTCCTTCTGAAGATGAATTCTGTCAAGAAGCTTCTTTAACCTCATTCCGATCTGAGCTCCGTTTACTATTTGATATATCTAGTTCTAATGACTTATAGCAAGTTAGCTGTATTAAAAACTCTAACAATCAAATTCTCGATTCTCAAATTCTCAGTCTCTCGACTACTTTTATATGAAGACGGTCTGTGTTTTATTTTCTTCAATAATGAATTCTAAATGTAATAAAGGTTTAAAAATCATTCCGGTTTTAACTTTTCTATCCCGTGATATATGTAGACTAAAATCACATTTAGAGTATTGTAATATGAACAAAAAAGACTTAAAAGTTATAAAGATTTATAAGAATTTATTTTTTAAATTTGAAAAGTGCATACATATTCCTCTGCAAATTGGTATAAAAAAAATAAGAGAACTCTCAACGTACTTAATTGAAAGCTCTCCAAATAATTCTGCTTCTCAGAGTACATTGCCAAAAACATCTAACATTAACACAGTTAAATTAAATTCTAGTCGCAATATTCATATTTCCTGTTTCTACTCGTGCACAGAGAATACCGAATGTTATTGATAGCAGCATTGAATAATTACAAATAGAAGTGGGCACTGAGAAACTAGAAACGCCATCGTTATTTTCGTGGTCATTATCGTCAACATAATAAATATTAAATTCTTGTTTGGTTGCGAAATGCGCTAAGCAGATTCAAATAGGGATATTTTTAGGGAAATTCGTTCACAATATATACGGTGGAAGTGTTTTTTATTTGTCATGAACAACAAACAACAACAAGAATGCCATTCAAGGTCAACTGAAAGCGTTCGGTAGTATAGGTAGGTAGGTAGATACTTCAAGGGTTGCTTTTGCATTTTTTGTGGTTTCTCTCAATTAAGGAAGGTGACGTGTATAAATGATATTTGTGTGTTTTTATTTTTGTAATTATTATCTTCAGTTTGATATTTTTTATTTGCTTTCAGATTTGTGGATCTAAATCCCATATAGGTAGGCACAGCTACATACCTATCTAAGGTTACCTATTTAAACGTTTCTTTCACGGTTGCTCAAAGGTTTATTAAATTATTTTTAAAATTTTAAGTTTTTAATTATCGTCAGAATAGGCACTAATTTCTTAGTTTTAAGTGTTAAAATAGTAAAATATTTTGCTTGAACGGAGATTTAAACAGGTTGTTTTGCCTAGGATACGACAAAAGGCTAGGGCAGGTTGGATCAAGGCAAGAAAAAAATCGTATGGGCGGAGGGGTCTAATTCAACCTGCTAAGCCGAGAGGGTAATTTTCAAAAAAAATCAACTTGAAATAAAAAAAAAATCATGACACAGTGTCATGCTATACTACATTTTTTAAAGCCAATCAATTCCTTAAATCTTTTTTTAAATCAAGTTATTCTAATGAAAACATAGTTAAAAAAAATAATAATTTTCAAGCTCAAAATTAGATTAGGTAAATAATTTTTTTGTTTTAATTTTGATTGTGAAAAGCCCTAAATACACTTAGGTATATAGTAGGGTGGAGCAAGGATGTACGAAAAAAATTTTTTTTTGAGATTCGGAATTCTAATAAGGGGGCATTGGTGCCTTATGTTAAAAGAAAAATGTATGTAGTTTTTCGCTAAGCAGATACAAATAGGGATATTTTTAGGGAAATTCGTTCACAATATATACGGTGGAAGTGTTTTTTATTTGTCATGAACAACAAACAACAACAAGAATGCAATTCAAGGTCAACTGAAAGCGTTCGGTAGTATAGGTAGGTAGGTAGATACTTCAAGGGTTGCAGATATATACCTTATCCTATATCCTTGCAGGATGGTTTATTTTTGATGGAAAAACAACATGGCGCGTAAACCTTAACAACAAACGTGGCCAAAGTGATCAAGTTTTGCGAAGGTGTCTATGTTGTTACATATAAACGCATTATGCGGTTGGCACGTGTGAGCCAACGCGCATGTGACATTTTTCCTGGAGATTTATTTGACAGATCTTGTGGGAACTCACCTGATAAAACCGCTGACACAATCTTGTGCAAGTACTGTTGATCTGTACTTAAATCTTTAGTCATTTCTGGCAGAACATTCCCTTCAATACGTCGAAATGTTTTAACAGGTAATTGTTCACAGGTTTCCAGTGCTTTTCCCAAAGGTCCAGAGTAAGAGTTAGGTCCCGAAGTACATCCATCAAGATGTTTAAATAAGTGTCTTAAAGGTAGTTCATTCATGTGTAGTAGACATATTATCCATTGAAGTGGTTTTTGAAGTTCTGTCTCTAGTAGTCTTATAATACTGCCGTACTTTCCTGTATTCACATTTGTACCGTCACAACCGATAGCCATAAGATGATGTTGAGGAATCTCTACATCTGATAGAAAACTTCTTATTGCGATTTGTACTCCTTTGGCCGAACCAGTCTTTGTAATTACTTATCCCAAGTATATGGATCCTGGCTCTTGCAGCAAAGAGATGTGCTCTTCATAAATTGTAGTTTTGTAGATTTTCCCATTTTTTTTATTCAATTTTATGGTTTTATCTTTCCTGCCATCAAAGTATAATGCAAATAATTCTGCAGTTGTGTTTTCGTTCATTAACTTTTCTCTGGCTTTAGTTTTCTTTCTTCTTATCTTATGTCTGTCGATGACCCCGACTTCAGACCCAATATCAAACAAAACAGACGATGCTATCGCTGCTGCTGCCCTATCTGATACTCCATACCTATCACATGTCTTCGATAATGTAGGAAAATCAACGCTGGAGGAAATTATTCTTTTTTTCTCAGGAATATGTTTTTCTTTGGGCTGAATGAAGTTATCGGTACCTTTAGAATTTTAAGACGCTGACGATGAGGATGTAGAAGAAGTACTAATCTCAAAAACAGCTGGCACAGAAGTACTTAAACCAGTAGTAATTTGGCATTTCTCTCGAGTCTGTTTTCTTTCCAAACTCTTTCGCAGCCTTTTAGTGACAATAACATCAATTCCGCCGATTGCCATACTTCGATCATTTCTTTGGTCAATTAAAAATATTTGTTCTTGTTTCGGAACCTTTTTATCTTTGGTGCAGGTGCACTGATTGAATTCTTTGCATTTGCATGCCGTAATATCAAAAAGGAACTTACCGCTTTGCTGAAATTTTTTTAATTTTTCTGGGGAAAGTCTCTTGACAGATTTTAGTAAATTTTTGTATTTTAAATGATATGCTTTCAACATCTGTATAATTCTGGTTCTTGTTACAGTCGGAATAGATGCAGATCGCCATATATTTTCTATTTTGGAATTTGGATGTTACTATAGCTGCTACTTCTGGAAAGGTGGGCTCTTTTGCAGTTCCCAATTCGAATTTAAGTTGATGTCTCGTCCATTCATAGTACCTTATTGCATCTTCATAGGTAGGCAGAACGTTTTCTTTTATATCACAAGTATCACCAAAAATAGGACAATAAATACACTTCGCGTTCTTTGCATGTTTCTTTTTTTTGTAAAGAGTTTAGTTTAATATTTGTAAAAAAGACAATTATATGACTGATGCACACAGAAAACAATAGCGAACTGATATGAAACAAAAAGCGTGGCTAACTTGATATTCAAAAGAAATGTTTTTAAATTTTATAGTGTAAAACAATGAGACGTTTTCAATTAAAGTTTCAGTGTGATTGCGGAGGCAGTTATCGTTTTCCAAATCAAATAATATTTTGCATCCACATATTTAAGCCTGCAAGGCACCTTTTTTTTACTATTAGATACCAATTAACAAAAAAAAAAATTTTCGCTCCACCCTAGTATATAGTCTCAAAAGAAAGTGACTAAAAAAATCAAATTTATAACAATTTTGTTAATATAAAGATAAAAAGATACTGTTTTTTTCGTTCCAGCGCCGGGCCAGGGTCCCTCGCTGCCGGTGGGCAAACTTTGGGCACCCAGAGATTGAAGTCGCGCACGAATCGTGTTAATTCATGTCCACTTTTAATTGCGGCCCTTCTTAAAAATGGTTAACATACATTTGTTATTAATGATCATGAGCAGGATTGTCAGATTGTGCGATTTATCGGCAAACAGGCGATTTGAAATTTCATATTTTAGCGACACGAAAATCGGATTGGCGATGTATCATCAAAAAGGCGATATTTTTAGTTTTTGGCGATTTGAATTTTGTTATGATAAAGGTCTAATTGATACATACATTGAATTTATTATTGAAGACTAGGGAAACAAAGGCGTATTTTTTTTTTTTTTAATTTTAAGTTTTTGATTGTTTTGATTTAGTTTTTTTTTAATGAGAAGTTTTTTTATGAAAAATCTACAAATTGCGAAATTTTATTTCATTTTTGAATTGGCTGATTTTTATTGGGTGGACAATTTTGAAATTGGCGATTTTTTGGCGACTTAACTTTTACATTTGGCGATTCGGCCATACATATATAATGGGACACATTTGTGAAGCTTTCTTTTATCGATAAATCTAAATCTAGCCTTTAAGTCAGATATAGTTACTTATTATTACTTTATTTATTTTATTTATATTGAAGTTAATTGCTCAAAATTATTATTTAATTTCAAAACCAAAAAAAATACTGATTTTAAAACTTTTGCTGGCCCACATCTTTGTATATTTTTCGAATACCTACATATTTTTTCTCCAATAAAATGCAATTGAAAAAACGCAATAATTGTATGTATGCTGAAGACTTTAAAGACTAATGAAAGACTAATATTATAAAAAGAAAAAAACCCCAGACTTTTGTTTTCGAAATCATGTTATGTGCACCTATAAAATCGCATTCTAGGGGCAAATTACCAGGAGCAAGAGAATGTAATCGGCATTAGGCAATAACGCCCAAATCGATTTGGAAATATCGCCCAAAAAATTCTGAACAATTGTTGTTGTTTTTTTAAGGGAAAGAACGCCCAAAATAAAAATTTTAAAAGTCAAATGGGAAATAACGCCCAGAATTGGAAATATCGCCCAACAAAATCCAGAAAAACCTCACTGTTTATGCGCCGAAATTTTTTGAAGGTTATCTTATCTTTGAAATTTTTCTTTGGAAATATCGTAGTGATGGACGATATATCAATAACTGTTACCAGCAACCGGTTATTCGTTGGGAACTGTTATAACCAGTTACTCGATATCAAAGTTACCAGTTATTACAGCAACTGGTAGCAAATAACTTATCTAAAGTTTACCCAATATCAAAGTTACTACTTATCAGTTCCCAGTTATTACAATAACCTTGTAAACAAAAAATCTCTTAAAGTTATTCGATAGTCGATATACATGTTTCGAGCTATTTAAAATTTTAATATTATTGAAACTAATTATTATTTTAAAAACATAAAGCTACGCGCAAACCGACGCGATGGCGGTGGCGATCGCGATAACAATGTGGATGCCGCACACGTAAATCAATGGAGGGGCACACATCGACGCGATATGTGGATTGCGTTCACATTCCACTGCTGCGTTCAGTTACGCGACTTTTCTTGAACGCAGCAAGCACCATTTGATCGCTATATCGCCTGAAGAAAAATTACAGTCTAAAGGCTCTCCCAAACCAACGCGAAACATTCGTCGACGACAGTTTTTTGTTGTTGTTTAGCGTTGTGTGTTTGTCATATCAATCATCATCATCAATATAATAAAACGACAAACACGAATTTTGGGGTACCATTTACGCGGTCTACAAAAGCCGAAAGTATATAAATTATATATCGATGGAAAGGTTTTTTTGCACAGAAGTGCACAAAGCAAAAATTTATTAAATAATTTTACCACAAAGACTAAAAAACAATAAAGTAAAATTGCATTATAAGTGCGAGGAGAGCGAGAACCATAGCAAGAGCCAGAGCGAGACCGAGTATTTGTTCACAAAACTTATTATATTTTCGTTAAATGCAATGGTTCGTGCATTTAATATATTCGTTAAGATGGTTAGTGAATTCGAGTGAGGGATTTTTGTGGGAAGAATTTTATTTCTGAGGATTTTTTTCTGTTGTGTTGGATTTTCGGCCATTGGTCGATTTAATGCAAGGAAGCATAAATTATGTATAGTTGTAGGTATATTGGTTTTGCATGCAAATATTCTGCAATCTATTGTGTCTCTCGCTCATTGGGTGTTGTTTTTTAAATTGAAATAAAATGTGAGCAAAAAAAGGAAGAATGCTTTCAATTTTTAGATGTAGTGTGAGGGATGTTTAAGCTAAAGCGTGGAACAATAACTTTTTATTCACTAACCATCTTAACGAATATATTAAATACACGAATCAATACATTCGACGAGTATTATTTTCGATATAAATTTAATTGGTCTTTATTGACTACTTCCGGGATGGTCTTGGGACCAGTGGTTCTGGGATCGGCTAAGCCCAATCCGGTAGCGCGGCGTTCAGTGCTGCAGGAAATAACAAAAAGTAGCTCATATAATAATAATTAGCTCAGTTTTTCTCCACGCTCAAGACTGCTTTTAAACGGTGATATTATTCTTGCGATTTTTTACTTAATTTTGGAGTATCTACCTCCAAAAATCGTATGCATCGAAAAATAAAGTTTTCTAGAATTTCATGTGAATTACAATATATTTTCTAGAAGTTGTTTTTCAATTAGACGATAATGTTATTAGCACTCGAGTTTCGGGGGCTGGACGTACTAGTTTTTTATTATTGTGAATGATTCGCTACGATTTCGCGTTGGTTTGGGAGAGTCTTAAAGGCTCTCCCCAACCAACGCGAAACATTCGCTGACGACAGATTTTTGTTGTTGTTTAGCGTTGTGTATTTGTCATATTTTGTGTTATTGTGAATGATTCGCTACGATTTCGCGTTGGTTTGGGAGAGCCTTAAAAAAGAAAATTTGAAAAACTGAAAAATTAATAGAAAAAATTAGGGGAAATTCCATTTTATATGTTTTTTTTTTTATTAAACTTCAAAAATTAAACGTTTGTATTGTCGCTGACAACTTAGCCCGCTACGCAATATATCGCGTTGATGTGAGCAGATTTTTGAACGCATCTTTATCGCGCGATAAAAGTTATCGCAATCGCCACCGCCATCGTGTCGGTTTGCGCATAGCTTAAATATCTTTAGTAAAACAAAGTACAAGCCGTTTGATTTAGTATTTTTGTTTTCATTTCTAATTGATGAAAAGCCTGGATATTTTGACGTAATTTACAGATCGAAAAAAAAAAGTTAAGTGCTCCCGTCATATTACATATTTTAAAATTAAATATTTATGTTAAGGTCAACACAAAGTTCAACGCCTATCAGAATCTGACCTGCCATTTTTTCAGATTTGAATTTCTGCTCCGGAATAATGCATTTAAGGATTTTTGGGTGGCACTTAGAACGAAATATTATATTTACGTCATAATATAGTTTGTTGCCCATCAGCCAAGCCAAAAAACTTTCAAATTCTATTGAAGGATGTATTGTCTGGGAAGGTGTGGACTAACTCCTCCGATTTTTTTTTAAGTCTCTGTACTTTATCTCACTCCCACTTCTTGGTGAGAAAGAGATGACCCAGTCAGGCAGGATAGATTGAAGAAGCCCTGAAAAATCTGAATTTTTCCTCTCAAAAATCTGAATTTTTCCTCTGAAAAATCGAAATTTTTCATATAAATATTTTTGCTCCGGAATAATGCGGTTTTAAGGCCTTTGGGTGACAATTGGAACGAAATATTATACTTACGTCAAAATATAGTTTGTTGCCCGTCTGTCAAGCCATAAACTGTCAAATTCTATAGAAGGATGGCTACGATTTCGATGGATTAAAAACCCTCTGAAAAATCAAAATTTTTCCTCTGAAATATCGAAATTTTTCATATAAATTTTTTTGCTCCGGAATAATGCGATTTCAAGGCCTTTGGGTGACAATTGGAACGAAATATTACATTTACGTCAAAATATAGTTTGTTGCCCATCTGTCAAGCCATAAACTGTCAAATTCTATAGAAGGATGGCTACGATTTCGATGGATTAAAAACCCTCTGAAAAATCAAAATTTTTCCTCTGAAATATCGAAATTTTTCATATAAATTTTTTTGCTCCGGAATAATGCGATTTCAAGGCCTTTGGGTGACAATTGGAACGAAATATTACATTTACGTCAAAATATAGTTTGTTGCCCATCTGTCAAGCCATAAACTGTCAAATTCTATAGAAGGATGGCTACGATTTCGATGGATTAAAAACCCTCTGGAAAATCAAAATTTTTCCTCTGAAATATCGAAATTTTTTTGCTCCGGAATAATGCGATTATAGATCTGAATCATCGGATATTGATATTATGACAAATCCTGAAATATTTTTTCCACCAAGTTATTTTCAATATTAGCTATCTGTATATTCAAATACTTACCAAAATCCCCGAGATCGTAAGTATCGTTACCAGTTCCTAACCAAGAACTGTAATCCCCGAGATCGTAGGTATCGTTACCAGTTCCTAACCAAGAACTGTACGCTACAAGTTATTATAGTAACTGGGAAAAAGAACTGGGAAAAAGAACTGAGAACAAGAACTGGGAACAGTAACTGGGAACAGTAACTGGGAACAAGAACTAGGAACGCTTTTTGTTATAAGTTATTATAAAGTTTCTGTTACCAGTTATCAAAGGGCACGGTAGTGCCCAGCCAAGTTCTACACCCTTTTTACAGGAACAAACTCAGGCGATTTTCGACCCCCCTCTAACTTCAGTACCAATAAAGTCAGGAACTTCAAATTCGGAACATTTGGTAGGCTAGCCAAGCACAAGCACCACACTAAATTTTAACACCTTAGCGTAAGTGGTTCCCGAGATATAAGACGTCAAAAATCGCGAAAACCATAACTGACTCACTAACAGATCATCAAAATTATGGAGCACTTCTCGACACCGCAAAAACTTTATATTTCGCACAGCGGTAGGCCTGGTGGTGCATACGAAGGAAAAATCGAAAATTTTCTCAGAATAGTTATCAAGGAGCATTTCCAATTGCTGTAGAATGATAAAATTGGGTACAGCGTTTGGGCTTCAAGTGCATAAAAAGAAACAAATTTTATATTTTAAGTTTTTCATTCAAGGGGCGTGGTATCCGCCTACTTCCTCAAAACTGCGGCCAATTAAATGGAGCACTTCCGATTGCTGTAGAATGATGAAATTTGGTAGAGCGGTAGGGCTTAAAGTGCATACAAAGAAAAAAAATAGAATACTTGAGGTTTTCAATTCAGGGGGCGTGGTATCCGCCCACTTTCACAGAATTTTTATCAATTATATAAAGCACTTCTGATTGTTGTAGAATTATATTAGTAGGTATCTTACGAGGTATTACCTGACAACAAATAAATATCTTTGCAAAAAGCAGTGAGATCACAACAAAAAACATAAATGTTAAAAAAAACAGCCCAGTCGTGAAAAGTAGTGAGATCTAAAAGTATGCCAAGTTATAACTTTATGAAGGTTTAATATCAAATATTTTAAGAAGAGTAATATTGAAACAACACCAAGTTATGAGAGAAATTTATTATTTAATGATTACTGACTAAAATTTGGGGGTTACTTGGCAAGTTTTCTTTTAATTACTCACAGTTCAAAACGTTTTGAAAACTTGCCAAATATGGAAAACTAATTCCCAATTTCACAGTGTAAACTTATCGGAATAAGTGACACTTAAGTCTCCCATGTTGGCCACTTAAGTTCCACTTACTCAGGTAGTAAAACTGCGGCTAAAGTGCCAAAATGTCATAATTAAGTGCCACTTATTTTGTTAAGTGTGCACTGTGAAACTGGCCCTTATACTAACTCTATATTATATAAAACTAATTTAGTGTCGTTGCTTTATTGAAAAAGTTTTACAGTTCACATATCTGTGTTTTAAATGAAGAATATTAAACGTTTTTATTTTCTTCCAAGTTTATGATGGACAGATTTATCTCAATTTGGGTAGGTACAATGTAATAAGTATTTTTATGTAAAAACTAAAGAGCAGGTTTTTTAATGGAGCGATACAAGCTTTTTGGAAAAGCTTGAAACCAGATAATAAGAATATTGAATTAAATTTGAACAAAATTTTTAGTAGCTACTTTTGAATTTAATTTAACTTACATAACTATTAGTTTATATTTTCAACAATGTCAATCAAAGTTATATAATAACAACAAGGGTAGGCTCGTGTGATTCACTAATTTTATTTCATGTTGCAAATTAAAAAAATTGAATTTCTCTCAAGCTGCTAGTTTCAATTTTTAGTAAAACCTAATCGAGTTGCCCATTTTCTTTTAATATTCTGTCATACTCTATGGGACCAATAATCAAATTTAAAAATGACTATTTAAGTAAACTGAGCCAGATCCCATTGCTTGTTCGTTTTGTTATGTTTATGACGCAAAAAATATTACCATTCATAGCTAAACCCTTTTTACTTGCGATATATGGATAATATATGGAAAGTTATGAATTCTTAAAAAAAAATCGAACTCGGGATTTTGATCAAAGTTGACATTACGATGATAGCGAAGTAATTTTTTTTAACAATTTTTTATAAAAATTTTTTTTCCGAAAAAATGTTGAAAATGGTACCTCCCATTTTTTTGATTTTCGATTTTTTCAAAAACAGTTCAACTGATATTGATCAATAATTTAAAAGTTTTGTATACCAACATTTTCCAAAAAAAAATGTGTTTGGATTTTTAAAATAAAAGTGTAAATAATTCGAAAACGACTCGGTCATTTCTTATTAAACTTGGCACCCAGCAGTTTTTTAAAAACCTTAAATTGTTCGTGGTTAAAACTTTTTAACTCCAGGTCGGTGTTAGTTTTGAGTTCTAAGTTTTTTTAAATGAAAATTAAAAATAAGCGTTTGTTTTTTTTAAGCTTTTTAACCTTTTTTTGGATAAACATTTTTGCTGTTGAAAACTAAATATTAAATTCTTACGTACTAATTTATTGTGATTTTGATGTTCCTACTTGTTTGTTTTTCTTGTTGTTGTTTTTAAATCGATCTTAAGCTTAGAAGGATCATAACCGATAAGAGTAATTTTATTTATTTTTTTAAATAAACTTAAATAGTTTGTGGCCAAAACCTAAAAAAACAAGTCTTTTTCTATTGAATTGAAACAGTTATCCCTGTTCTGATTTTCGTACCGGATCAAATCTGGATTCGGAGTTGATTTTTGTACGGAGAAGTGTGTAACTATACGAACATACTTTTTTCGAAATAAGCAAATAAAATTCGAAAAATTCTAATTTGCTGCAAAAAAAGTCCTTATACCAAATTTAAATTTAAAAGAACAATAAAATATTTTTGGTCCAGTGGCTTTTCATGAGATTCACTTAGGGTATAAAAAACTTAAAATAATTCCAAACGTCAAATTCAAAACAAGGTTATTCCTCAAATTTAAGGATTAAAAGTTAACATCCAGAATTTGAAAACGGAAGCATTTTACGATCTACTGAAATTTGAAGAATTTTTCTATTTTAATGATCAGAGTAACCGTTACCCAATAACTGCTTAGAATAACTGTTACTATAAAAGAACAGGAACGGTTATAACTGTTATTCAAAAATAACTGTTTAGGCCATCACTAAAATATCGCCCAAAATTAAGGAAAGAACGCCCAAATAAAAAAAAAAAGTTTGGAAATATCGCCAAAAATTACGTTGAAAATATTTGGGCCATATTTCCAACTTAAGATTTGGAAAAATATAAATTTGGGCGATATCCATTTCTTTTGGGCGATAAAAAAATGTAATCTGATCTTGCGCAAACAAATATATACTACCATTTGACATGTGTATGTATGTATGTATGTATGTGTGCAAATATAAAAAGTGGCGCTTTTTACAAATATTGCACCGGGCGCAAGTTTGGCTGAGGCCGGCCCTGGGTAAGATTGAAGTTGCATAGGTCTAGTGGGATCTTTAATTTTACAATATTTTGAGTTAAATTCTCCTTGAATGCAACAATGACAGTGATGTTAGTTAGTGTGCAAGAGATAACTTAGCACAGTTGTGATGGATGTTATTTTGGCATTATTTAAACAAGTTTTGTGGTTCAAATGCAAATGGAAGTACCTACATATTTGTTTGCGTAAGATCAGATTACATTTTTTGCTCCTGGTATTGTGCCCCAGAATTGTGCGCCTTGTGCATTTGCACATCTTGCACATATGGTTGATCCGGTCCTGCATCCACTCCCAAAATTTGCTTTCTGCTCTTCGAAAAACTCTTGACAGAATCTTTTAGAAAATTCATTCAAGTTTTCAACTGTTCTTCAATTTACTGAGCCATTATTAGTTGCTGAGATATTGTTTATGAAATGCAAAGGAATTATGTAAGTATAATGTATCCTTTTTCATTGTGAAAGTTCAATTTTTTCTTCTGAACAAATTTGATTTTTTTTTGCGAAAAAATATATGTATATATATTTATAATTATTTATTAACAAAATAATATATTTTGTTCAAAACTTTACGTTATTAAGTAATATTTTGGTTTGTAATATTCGAATTTCCTATCAATTTCTAGTCAAATACTAAAAACCGGATGCCTAAATGTCTTTTGGTTTTTAAGAAAATTGAAAATAACGAAATCTACTTTACTTCTTAATTAGTAGAAAATAATAGGATCCTTGAAGCAACAAAATAACGGATAGAAGTCGAATATAAGAAAACTTACTTTTGTTATTTTCAATTTTCTCAAAAACTAGAAAACATTTTGACATATGGTTTTTAGTGTTTGACTAAAAACTGATTGGAGCATTGAATATAAAACACAAAACTACTGCTTAATTTTTAAAATTTTGAACAAAATGACATTGAACACAATTTTTAAATTTTTTTTTTTAAATTAAAGTTTGAAAATTAATTTTTGAAAAACTGTTCACTCAAACAATGAATAAAACACACATATTGTAGTTGTTACCGTTGTTTTTTAATGATTTTTTTCTATTTTAATTTGATTTTTTAGAAAATTGCCCCTCCCACCTAAACGGGGGTAATAGACCCCCGCCACCTACCTATACGATATTTTTCTTGTCTCAACTCAACCTACACGCTCTAGCTTTTTGTCACACCTTAGGTGAATCACCCTGTGTATTGTATACCCACATAAAATCAATGTCAATATAGAAACAAAATCGTTGAAAAAACAATAAAATAAAAAATATAGGGAGGTACTTACCTACCTATCGGTTTTTAAAAACTAAATTGTGTTTCCTTAGAAATGAATTAGGTATAACAGTTTCACTTCTTTGATCTTCCAAAAATGATGAGCTTACAAAAAAATATTTATTAAACTTATTTTTCAATGGGTAAGGTACCTATACCTACCAACATATGTATACCTATCTACAAATATGTATGTACCTACCTATATACACAATTAGAATTACACATTTTTAATCTTTAAAATCTCATAGATATAGGTAGGTAGGTACAAAACTTTAAAATTAGGATTAAGAAAAGTTCATAATAAACTCAAAAAAACAAAAAACGCAACAAATTAAAACATAATCGTCATCACCCCAAATTGCATGAAAGCAACAACAACATCTTTGAACGAACACGTAAAAAAAAAACAAAACTTAAAATTACATTTCGTTCAACAAACGTAGTTTGACCTTGTCCGGCATGGCAGACAACAATTCAACTGCAAAACCAAAGTGGTTGTTTTTGTTGTTCCTTTCATTGAACGAAAATTTCCCTCATAATTTCCTCAAGCATATTCAATGGTTGTGGTTTTCACTATCCAGTTTTTAAAAGCGACAACGTTGACTTTGATTTCCGGCCATCTAGCGGCGATCTAATCCGGTGTCCCTTCTATTTGTAATTATTCAATGATAGCAGGTGCGTTTTATTAGTTAATTTGTAGCTAGCACAGTAAAATTTCCCTCGGTGAACAATAACAACAATCAATTACTGCCGATAAATTTGGCAGTAAAATAGTGGATATGGAAGTGGATAAAGAAAGTTGAAACTTTGAAGATTAAGATGGCACGTTGAAAATTATTCATGACTTGAACCTTAATGTTGTTTTTCACTCATAAAATGGATGTGTTCTATGATATTTGTAGTTTAGCGGAGACACTGATGCAGAAATACTTTGTGAACACAACCAAAAGTGGCTAAAGCGTTTTTGAACACAGCCGGAGCGTTTTATTGGTACCTGATTGCTGCACTAGCTATAAATTACCAATAAAACGCACCTAGCATTGAATAATTACAAATAGAAGTGGACACCGAGCATTACTCAAACAACATTGCGCCATATAAAGTTCTGGTGGCCACAAAAAACTTTATAATATCCTTTTCATGTTATTGTTGGTTTTCGTCTCTGCTAATTTATATATCCCATTGCTCAAAAGGTATTAAAAAAATCCTTTTGGGATATTTATTGAAAACGAACTATACATAGTTAAATGAATGAAGACAAAATATGTACCTACATATTATGTTCTTACACAAAATGATATATCTATCTATCTACATATATCTGTTGTTATGATTTTGATTTTCCTTGGTTGGTTGGTTGATATGAATATACATCCAATCGTTTAATGTGTTAATGCGTGTCTGTTTCACCATAAAAAAAAACAGTTTTAAAAATATACTAAATAAAAATATACACATAGGTATTTGGAAGAAAATTTACTTTATCAATCCATTTTTTTCATCATATAAGGTGGAGGACTTTTTCTTGTAAGTTTTTGAATTTTGTTGTAAGAAGTTTCAAAAATTGTTTGAAAAGTTAAAATGGTGTTCTGTGACTATACATTTTAGATTCTAATAAATTTGAATATATTGCATATATGTATATATGGGGAACCCGACTAATCCTCGCAAACAAAATCTCCGCACGACACGTCCTCGAAAACAAAATCCGTAGAGACACATGCCCGCAAACAAAATCTTCTCAAGGACACATCTCTGCTGCGACACATCCACGAAAAACAAAATCATCCCAAAGACACATCCCCGAAAAACAAAATCCTCGCAAAGACACATTTTCGAGGTAGTTGATATACGCAAGGCAGTTGACCGTGTTATTTTTTCGGTGGGCTTTTAAACTGGCAACAATTAGGTAAAATTATGTGCTATAGCAATGGGGTAGGTGATAGTAAGGTTGAACGCGAGTGGAGTAGAAAATATAAAAATAGGGCGCTGTTATTTGTGATTTGTCCATAAGGAATCTAAAGAGGTTGGGCTTTTAAATGGTGGCATGGGGGATGGGTTTATTTAAGTACGGGGCCGGATAAGAAAATTGTTACGTCGCTGTTCATAAACGGGTGGTTCATAAAAATGTCAACTTCGTTATTTCTTGAGTGATCTCAATGAAATTGACACTAGTAATAGGTAAGATAAAGTTATGAAAGAACAAAATATTTTCAAAATAGGGGGGTCATATATATGAAAAAAATGCTAACTTCGTAGTTCCTTGGGTTATTTTGCTGAAATTGACACTGCTAAGAAGAGAGATAAATTTATGAATGAAAGAAATATTTTCAACAGGGTGGTTCAAAAAAAATGTCAACTTCATTATTCCTGTAGTGATCTTAATGAAATTGACACTACTAATAGGTAAGATAAAGTTATGAAAGAAAAAAAATAAAACTGTATCACCAATTTTAACATATTCAGGACAGTTTTTGACAGATTTTTTTTTTGAGTTTTTAACAAATATAAATAATAAATTCGTAAAATTTACCATCTTGAAAAAAATGCTAACATAAGGTTGTGCGAAAGTGCCATTTGACATTTCAGATCTTTTTGTGGGAGAGTGAACATAAATATGTATACGAAAAAATGACTTCATTCTCTTATACCTGACTTACGCTTATTGCCCCCTCTCCAAGCGGATAAATGACAGAATTCAATTTTTCGGTGATAAAAGTGAGCTTATATGAGCCAACTCACATCGAATCAGTCAAAACAAACCAAATGTTTTTATTTTTTTCGTATTCTCTCTCTTACGACTTACGAGCAGGGTTCGATTCGCAATACTAAAATTTCGGGGCAGCGACTTGTAAAAAAAGTGAACTAAATCGAAAATTTCCCGAGTAGGTTTTAAAATTAAGGAAAATTTTAAGTTTTCAAAAACAGTATTTTTAACAAAAAATTATTTTAAAACATATCACATAAATTCATTCGCTTCACAACTGAATAGAATTCAGACATTCAGAATTATAGTTGCAAAAAATAATAACACAGTGCATTTACTTTTATATTTTGGTTTGGCTAAAGAAATTTTGAATTTTTCAGTGTGGAAAGAAAAAATTAGTAGATCTCAAAAGTGACGGAGTATATTTATTTTCCTTCTTAAAATTGAAGGATACTTGCAATAATTGACTGTGAAGCTGTGTCACCGTTTGAAAACTTTTTAATAATTTCTTTGAACTGATAAAATGTGTCCATTTTGAAGAAAAATGGATCCAAATGAATATAAAATACATACACAGAATATACAAAAATCTTTTAACACTAACGCCTGTTTCGATAAATAAATGTTTTGAAAATTTTCTGCCCCCTAGCAAACTCTATTCCGAAAATTTGCCGCCCCTAAAATGGATCTAAATGAAAAGAAAATATAAAAACAGAGCATACAAAATTTTTACACTAAAGTCTGTTTTGATTAATATTTTGAAAAATTGCCGCCCCTAGCAAATTGCCTCCCAGACATATTTAAAATTTGTCGCCCCCATATTTTAAAAAATTGCCGCCCCCAAGCAAAGTGCCGCCCGGAACCTGTGCCCTCCTTGCCCCTGCCACGCCAGCCACGCCCACCACTGACAGAATTGCAAGACCAACTTTTTTCGACTTCGCTATCATCGTAAAGACAAGTTTGATTAAAATATCTAGTTCGATTTTTTACGAATCAATAACTCTTATAAACTATAAACAAAGTATTATATAAATTATAAAAATGTTATTATGATCTACTTTGAGGTTAAAAAAATGCTGTCTGGATTCTTAAATAATGAAAAAAAGAAACATTTAAATTATCGTATTTTAAATTTGTTTTTTTTGTTTTAAATCACTTTTAAGAAAACATTTTGGAATACTAATTAAAAGTGTAAGTTATTTGATAATGATAATAATTTTTGTTATCCAATAATATTTAAACTTTATAGGAACTTAAAAAAAATTTAATTCAATAAGCCGATAGTGAAAAAGTAGTAGAAAATCTTGGTAAAATTGTAACATAAATCGTATAGGTACCTACACCTAATGTATAATTACATAATTACATTTAAAATTTTTTCCTATTCCATTCTCGACTCTTAAAAAAAAACTTTAGTTCAGTCAATAAGGCATTTGACTCGAAAAAAAATCCCCGGAAAGCTAGATTTTGGTATAAAGTCTTAAGAAACTGTCGTTCAGGAATAACTCGCAAATGGTTTGTTGTGAAGAAAAATTGTCAAAAACTATTTTGTAGCTTAAAAAATTTCCTATAAAAAATATAAACATGAATATAAAAACAAAACGCCAACACTTACAATGTCTTGTTGTAGATTTTTTTAAATCAATTAATTCATTCCTTAATTATGTTTTTAAATTAAGTTATTTTAATGCTTAGTTTTTGAATAAATGATTTTTATAATATGTATTTTGATCCTAATTTTGTGGGCTTTAGGTCTTCATTGTGTAACATTTTGTTAAATAGACGACGTTTCGCACGTGGTTACGTGCTTCTTCAGGTCTCTATAAGATTTAAACAAATTAATATGTGCGAAACGTGCGTCGTCTATTTAACAAAAAGTTAAACAAAGAAGACCTAAAGCCCTCAAAATTAGGATCAAAATATATACTATAAAATTAAAAGGTCACGAAAAAGGAATTATAAAATGATTTTTAAACTCTTACAGCCAAATTAATAAACATGGAATAGCGAAAGGTTAGGTCTTATTCCGTGGACTAAGTGCAAAATGTTATGAATAAAAGAAAATTTCTAAAAAGTGACGTGGACTAAGTTAAACCACCGAAGAAGGTGGTTAAGCGAAGGAATAAGAACCAGATGTGTCAAATCTATTCTGACACATTCCTGTCGGTTTTTGTTTTGTTTCCATTTTAATATTTCAAAACAAAACCGACAACAGACACAACACAAACAATTGAAAAATGATAACAATTTTGACAGAAATATATTAACAAGAGAATTCTTATGTTTGTTTGGTAACTTGAGCTTTTTTTTTACAAATTATCACAATTTTTTCAAAAAAAATTTCAAGTTACCAAACAGGCATCTTATTTATTGTAGTAGATTTTCTTAAGGGATTTCTGGTAGACGTCAACTTACTATTCCACGAACATTTTGGTTTTATTCATGGAAATTTTTTTATTTATTTCATCAATTGATTCCAAGATCTGCTGATTACAAAATTAACAAAAATAATAAAGATAAAAAGATTTATACATATTTACAAGAGCTAGTAATAAATTAAAATTATAATAAACTAATTAATCAATTACATATTTGAAGAATTATTTTCTTAAAACAATCTCTATTCATGTTAAGGTCAATTTCATTATAAACCGTATTGAACAGAACGTGTTATTGGTTCATTTAGACCATAATTGGTTCTATGAAGGGGAGCATAAAATAACTCATTTCTGTTGCGAAAAACTCTTGATGGAACATAAAGAGGCATTAGTGAAAGCAGCTCACTAGAGGTTATTCGATTATCACAAATATCCTTAACGAACAAAATGCATTGGACTTGCCTTCGACATTTAAGCGTTTTTATGTCAATAAGTGAACATCTTGATTTATAATCTGGCAAAGACCCAACCCAATTAAGTGTGCGTAATGCATAAGAGTAAATCTTTTTTGAACTCTTTCAATTCTCAGAATATTATTTTCGTAGAAAGGCGACCAGACTTCACAACAATATTCCAAAACCGGTAAAACTATAGACATAAATATGGTCTTCAAAGTATAGGCATCCTTAAAATCTTTGGAGTTCCGTTTCAAAAAACCTAATAGCGAATTTCCTTTAGAAACTATATAATCAACATGAGATCTGAAATCAAGTTTTGAATCAAAAATCACGCCAAGATCATTTATTTCATTTACCCTATTCTTAGGCCGGTATTCACCGAGCACTCATAACTTATGAGCCTCATAAACCTATTCACCAAGCAATAATAAATGGATATTTATGAGCGCTCATAAAAGTTATGAGTGGTCCCGACCACTCATAACTTATGAGCGCTCTCTTCGAAAAATAGTCCGACATTTTCGAAACTACTTCCACAACCACCACCCCCACAAACACAAACATCTCCATCGCTACCACTCCATCTACCTAAAAAAGTTTGATTTTAAAGTTTGGGAGTGCCTGGTTGACAGAGAGTGGCTCTCTTTTTCGAAATTCGAAACATATTTATGAGTGGTTGGTGAATACCCCAATGTTATGAGCCTCATAAACTTATGAGGCTCATATGAGCGCTCGGTGAATACAGGCCTTAGTCTTCTGACTAACATCATGGAATTTTTATTCAAAATCAATGGGGGATAAAGATCTAGATACATGAAAAATTTTACACTTCGAGTAATTCAGCTCAAGATGATTGTAGTTGCACCATTTGAGAAAATTGTTTTAACCCACAGCTTAAAGGCTTAACTACATAAGCCAAAAAGTACTGAAGTACAAAAGTAAACATATTTTTTTTACCGCTAGCGCCGTTGTTTTGTGAAAAAGAATACACAAATTTATTTTTAAACCAAAATTTAAGCTTTCTGCATCATTTTTATAAGTTTTCTAGTCAGAAAAACTATCACAAAATCAATTTAAAAATTTTCACTTTTGCACTTTTTCACTTTTTTGGCTTATGTAGTTGAGGCTTAACTCTTATTCCCTGGTTTAGTTAAGTCGTGGAATAAAGGTGGAATAAGCGTTTTTTATAAATTTGGCTGTTAATTTTTAAAATTTTATTTTAAAAAATTTTGAGTTTAACAATCTTCAATTCAAAAACGAAGCAATAAAATAACTTAATTTAAAAACAAAATTAAATAATGAATTACTGGCTTTTTAAAAAGCTATATCACGATAGTGTAGGTGTTGACGTTGTGTTTTTATATTCATCTTCTATTTTATACATTTTTTTTTAATTTAGCCCTCAAACCTAAAGGGGTTGACAAATAGGGTGGGCCAATGTCTTTAAATCACGTTAATAAAAATGTACCAACAATAAAATAAAACTGATGCTTTTATCACAAAATGCACAATATTTGTACTAAACCTTAACTCTTCCCGATTGGTTTATTTCGAAAACGGTTAATTATTATATGTACCTATGAAAAAAAGTATGTTAGTATTTTTGTAGGAAATTTTCTAAGCTGGAAATTGATTCTATGCCATTTTTTCTATTTGGGAGTTATTCCTGAAAATCCATTTTGGGGGCAACCCCACCTAAAATTATTAGCGCCGCTTATATCGATAAGGACTTTTGACAGTTTCTTAAGAACACCATGAGGAGCATCTTTACCAAAATAAAAGCTTTTCGGCGATTATTTCCTGATTGGGCTGTTTTTATGGCTTTATTGACTGGGGCTATTAACTAAATGTTCGCTGTCGGTACACTTCGACGATTTTAATTTGAATACACGCATCTTTTTCTTTGAAACATTATCCATTGCATATATGTACGTACATATTTACATGATGTACCTACATTACATTTCTTAAAAATCCCCAAAAGTATTCACAATAAATTTATATACCTATTGAATTTCAAAAAAACTGTTTTATAAAAAAAAATATTGTTCTTGTAAATGTATGGAACACCTATGTATATGCGCACTTATCTTTCTGTTTTTTAAATTTAAAAAATTGTACCATTGAATAAATACAAATAGAAGTAGACACCCAGAAAAAAGCCGCACGAAAAAGAGGATGGCGTTACTGTCGCGTCCCAGAGAGCGTTTGTGTCGCAAAGGGATGGTGTATTTAATAAAATAAATTTCTTTTTTATAAAAGAGTCATGTTTTCGAATGGGATTTTTTTTAATATTTTGCAAGGTTGTTGTTTTTGTATATTGCAGTTACTATGGAAACGAATATTTTGTTTACTTTTCTTATATTCAATATTTGTGTGTATTAATATGGAAACGAATGTACACATGTAGTTGTGTTTTATTTGAAATTAAAAATAATTTTATTACATTTTGAATTCAATCATAAATAACAAGGGATATATGTATGTAGGTATACCTAGATATATTTATCTTTATTATTGATGTTCATGAAACGAAAGTTAGATTAATAAGGTATAAATAATTTGAGTTCCACTTACTTAATCTTTAAGGTGAAGGTTTTAAAATGCCGGTGATAAAACAGGGGACATTCTTGTATTGTGGGAAGGAGGGGAGTGGGCAGAATTTTCAAACGCACGGGGGGAACTAAAAAAGAAAATTACTTAAATTATTGGAAACCTTTGGATGAATAAATTTGGTGGTGCGATAGTTCGTAAAGTATCAGGGCCTTTACTGATTAACTCTCAAATAATATTAGCCTGCTGAATCCGAACAGTGGCGTGGATGAGGCACTTAATCCTGAAAAAAAAATGCTCTTGGAGAAGGTATGCAAACTGTTTATTGATTAAATAATTGAATAAAGAGAAAAGATTAAGTGATTGATATTCACTTATTCTTTTAATACATAGGTATATAAAAGATTATAAAGTCACAAACAATTATGAAAGCTAAAAACTGATACAGTTACTCTCTTGCACAGCTACTTTATATTGAGGTTATGATTATGATCTAATTGGGTCGTGTCATTTTTAGTAATATAATAAATTAATGTTTTCTTGTTTTTTTCGGGGTTTATATTGAACGGGCTGTTATTATTGTTGATGTTGAGTTTTATTTTTTTAAATGTCAAGACAAAAAGCATTTCGAAATATCAAGCGAGATTTTTTTTAAATAAATTTCTGATTATTTACTCGATACAAAAATATTGCACATAGTCGATTTCCTTGTTTAAATGTATTACTATACATATTCAGATTGACATAAAATTTTGCCTTACGCGATTCCACCCCAGGTGTTTGTTCAACATGTCCATAATTGACTTTATTTTTTCTAAAATTGTTCACTTTACTTTTCAACAAAATGGTGCATGATATCAAAAAAATTTTAATGCATCATACAATTAATTAATTAAAGTGACAAAATTTACATAAAAGAAAAATCTATTATGTAAATGGTAACTATGGTGATTATGGGATACCCTGTATAGGTATCGATTTTCGTAAAGTTTTGCTCACATAAGGTAAAGCGTTTTTATTATAGCATTTTTGGTATATGAGATATCCCTGCATGATTGCTCGATGATTTCGTCAAGAATAAGTAGAGTTTTTCGCCAGTTGGTATCAATCTTACCTCAAGAGGGATACAGAAAGAAAAAGAGTTTGGAGATGTGGTTTCCAATTTTAAAGAAGAGTAAATTGGTATACAATTTAAGAGACATCCGAGTATCAGAAAAAGAAATAAGAACGTGTACAATAGTTTTAGTAGATCTGTTCAAATTAACATTTCGAACTTAACAAGCACACAGAACATCGGTTTCGAGATAAATCACAAATGTTTTTTGAATAGTAATTTTATGGCATATATGTAAATATGTAAATACCCACCATATTTTTTAAAATACTTTATATTATATGGTGTTTAAAGGCCCCTACATACAAAGGCGATGACCAATTAGTAATTCCTAGACCAGAGTTCGTGAAAGTTATAAAATGTTATAAAATGTTTTGAAAACAATTTTGATGACCTCTGTTTTCAAAAAAATATCACCGAACTATATTACAACATATACCTACAAAGATGAAGTCTATTGTCTATCTAATAAATATAAAATAATATAATATAACAATATATAACCCTAATTGTGTTGATTTTTTAAATATAAGGTAACGTATGCCGTCTTGCCCAACTCTGGTATGCCATCTTAAACACCCCGTTGGGCAAGATGGTCTTTCTTGAACTTCTATTCAAAAACATATATTGCTGAAACAGCTGATTCAAGGGACCTTTACTTTTAGCATCTGGTAAATGAAATGACAACGTAACTTTTGTTATCCACACCCAAGCGATAAACCTAATCTGATAAGTTCTTTAGCTGAAAACCAAAAAGTGGGCCATCTTAGGCCACTTTCCCCTATGTATTTAAAAAAAAAATCACTATAACCATGATGTAGAAAAACTCCTATCATATTGTACAGGGTGCGTCAAAATGAATTTTTAAAAGATTTTCTTAAGAAATTCATCACC
This sequence comes from Epistrophe grossulariae, assembly GCA_929447395.1. NCBI lineage: Eukaryota > Metazoa > Arthropoda > Insecta > Diptera > Syrphidae > Epistrophe > Epistrophe grossulariae. The sequence goes on along the minus strand of OV839566.1, from coordinate 69,517,996 downwards.
TGTAAAATGGTGGTCAAAATTATAGTACTTGAAACGTTTGAAACAGCACCCTGTATAAAAATTCTACTACTCAATATCATTTTTTGCTTTTGCACAATTCACCTTAGATCAAAAGTTATAAAAAAACATTATTGCTACAGCATCCAAAAATTAAAAAAAATACTGATTTCTTTGAAATTTTTATTTCTATATCTTCTGCTGGTCCTGTTACAATGAATAGTTCTATTACTTGCTTTTACGATCATATTAATTAAGGACAACTACCATTTTGTGTGCAAAATTGGACCAACATAATTTTTTTTTGCCAAGAATTAATATGTAATAAAATTATCAGCATTATTATTATTATCTTCATTAGTTACAGATTAACTTTTCATCCAAATAATCAGTAAGTACCTCAAAAACAAAAATTTTACAATGATTATTCTCAATTAAAGCTATAATTGGCTTTTTGCGGTATCTTATGCGAATAACTGAGTGTACATTGTACCATACATAGGTATATATATTTACAATAAATAATATCTTTTTGCAGAAACTTTACAAAACAGACCCTCACTTGACAAAAGTAAAAAACATCAACAAATTTTTATAAATCTGTAAATTGCTGACTTTTTTTTCATTTTCAGAAATAAAATAATCAAACTATTCTCAGATAGTTTTGTTCTATATTACAATATACTAAAAAAAATCTTCAGCTTAGGTTGAAAAAATAATGCAGAAACAAGCACAACAACAACCATTAAAGATAAACACAAACAAATATTTTTCCCACCGCAAATTTCATGTATACATATTTCAAAGTAAACAAAATATTGAATTATTGTCGCCATGGTTACCAAAACAAAAAGGGAACTATTAATAAATAAATATCCCTCTTAAATTGGTTTGTGTAGACGGAAATTCGACATCATAATTTTTTGTTTCTCAAAAAAGCCGTCAAAGGAACAGCGCTGTTTTTTATTGGGTGTCACTTCTATTTGTATTTATTCAATGATTGTACCTACCTAGTTATTTTTGTTTATTAATGTTTAAAAAATAAATAAACTGAACTTCAATAAATATCCACATACCTATGTATTTATATAATCAGCGCCGTAACAACGTAGGCTATATACTATTAAAAAAAGGAAACAAATTAAAAGACAATAAAAACTAAGATATTGTGACCTGAACAATTTTTTTATATTTATTTATATTTTTTTTTTTATAATTGCACTTTGCGAATTTTTGGTGCCCTGAATCTTAAAAAAACCATGAACTTACTTTTTCTGATATTTAGCATTGTTTTTTTTTGGCAATATAGTGCATTATTACCTTAAAATATATATCAATAATGGAGTATCTTTGTCTGCTGGTAATGGCGAGTTTAATGGCATGACCACCAAGACCCAAGAGCGCTGTTGTAAACTGGAACACGAGTGAAGTTGGTTACTAGCAGTCCATATATATTACGTCAATGAGTGTAGGTATCTGTGTTCATTCTGTTCAGGTTATCTGTAGGTACTACCGAATGTGCTGGCGAATGGCAATTTTTTAGAAATAGACCTTAAATTTAGTAAAATTTCTCTGCCCCCCCAAACGAAACAGAGTAGCTACGGCACTGTATATGATATTCACTTAGATTTATTATTCCTTTATTTTTGTTGTATAGATAGATAGATAGATAAGTTCTTTATTTTACATAAATAATTAACAACATAGTTATTAAACTTAAGAATAAGGTCGCGGCTATTCTGCGGTGTGCCTGAAATACCTACCTACATACATACTTATATTCTTTTGTGCATATGAATATAGGTAATTGCATACCTAATATCCAGGTACATATTTGCAATTTAAACTTTATTGTTAACTATTAATGTTAAATTCGTCCATATCCAATAATGTTGTTGAGAAAAAAATACAAAATAAAAACCTTATAACATAAATCAGACAGTGAATTTAATTTATAGTTTATATTGTATCTTACGGTGTGGATAGATTTCGTTGTTTTTATTGGATTTTAAGTGTTTTTTTTTTTTATTAAAATTATACCTACCTACTTATATCTACCTATACTTACCTATACCTACCCACCTATGTACCTATCTTAGAAAACTCATATTTTCAATTATTTTTTAAAGCCACGCTGACAAAAGATGAAGTTACCTAAATGAGTCCTAGATTTGCAAATCTGAAATTAAAAAAAATCAAAAGAAGAAAAACACAACCAAACTCACAAATCAATCATCATGACGTCATTTTTATGTTCATTTCCTGAATGAGAACGAAATAAAAAAAAAAATAAACAACACATACTTTTCTCAAGTAAACGTCATTTGGCCTTGAATTCCCTTTTTTGTAAACACTTCAACAGACAAACCAAACGATTCGATATTGTATTGTTCATTCCAAATAAAAAGAAAAAAAGTATTGCCTTTTTTTTACTCGACCGTAACAAATTGTGAGTAAATTCCCAAAAAGGACCAAATACATTATATATGATTGTTGTATTTGATAGAATGATTCAATTATTAAATAATTCGCCGCGGTGATACTAGCGCCCCATGAAGTATATGTGTCTCCACCTAGCGCAGGATTTATCCGGTGTCCCTTCTATTTGTAATTATATTTGGTAGTAAAAAACGTCTTTCCACCACCGTTGATAGAAGAGTTGCACTTACGGGTTCATCGACTCCACTTGATGAAAAACAGAAGGGTTTCATTAACTGATGATTGTCTTTCTCCCGCAAATTTTGTTTGCATTGCTGAACAGACAAACTCATCATCGTATCCAACTTTATTAAATGTCGATTCCCTAACAAGCACTGCTGTTGCTGTTGTCGTTTCTAATGTTGATGACATTGTTGTTGATGTTGCTGACCTCAATGCCAATTCTGTCATTTATAGTAATGCAATTACTCTTGCTGATGCTGATTTTACCGTTTCCATTGCTGCTGTTTCTGGTCACAATGCAGATGTTGTTTATCTAGACTTAAAAATGTTAAGAATAAACTTCATAAAAAATGTAAAACCTCGGAAATCGATTGGAATTCGTTTCTCTCCACGAAAAGTTATCGCTGAGTTACAGAACATGGGTCCTGATCCCTAAAGTATTTGAAGAGGCAATTGTAAAAAACAAACTTTATAGTATAGTTCGAAATCATATTTCTGAGCACCAACATGGTTTTGTCAGTGGAAGATCGACAACAACAAATTTATCTATATACACAAATTACTGTCTTCTTAGTTTGGAAAATCGTTTGCAAGTTGACATTACTTATACCGACTTCGCAAAAGCTTTGGATCGTGTACAGCACAATGTTCTCGTAAGAAAACTTGAGCTGCTTGGTTTCCACTCCACACTGCTCAATTGGATTGAAAGTTATCTTGTTGGTCGAAAACAATTTGTGAAAATTGGCAATGTGTTGTCAAATGAAATAACAAATTTTTCCTGTGTACCTCAAGGAAGCCACCTCGGACCACTTCTTTTTATTCTTTTCATAAATGATTTACCATATCACCTAACTTATTCAAGGTGTCTTTTATACGCTTATGATCTCAAGATTTTTAGCATTTTAAGATCTCCATTAGATGCAAATAATATCCAAGTTGATCTTACTATTATAGTTCACGGGTGTAAACTTAATGGGCTGTTTTTCAATAATAATAAATGCAGTGTGATCAATTTTTAAAGAATAACTAACGCAATTAGTTTTGATTACAAAATTGTAAATCATTCTTTGATTAACAAGTCAAAAAGATCTTGGAGTTATCTTCGACTCTAAAATGACTTTTTCATTTCAAATAGACCATGTTATTTCAAGAGCAAACTCAATGTTGGGTTTCATAATTCGAAATTCTAAGTGGTTTGAAGATCCATATACTTTAAAAACGCTATAGGTATTTATCGCTTGTTAGACCTTTGCTAGAATACTGTTGCGGTATATGGAATCCTTATAATAATTCCTTTTTCGTGACCTTTTAATTTTATAGTATATATTTTGATCCTAATTTTGTGGGCTTTAGATCTTCTTTGTTTAACTTTTTGTTAAATAGACGACGAATCCTTATACTCAATCAAGTATTCATCGGATTGAAAAAATCCAGAAAAGGTTAACTAAGTTAACCTTGCGAAAGATTTGTAGAAACTCAACTTTTCCGTCTTATGAGACCAGATGTACTTTAATTGATTTAAAACCTCTAACAAAGAGGTTCCCTTTGCTATCGATGTCCTTAATTCTAATATTGATTGTCCGGCGTTACTATCGTTTGTAACGGTATAGACAACAACTGCTGTTGTCAACCCTTCCATCTTACAGATACAGGTTCTGTAAATTGTTCTTGGATGAAAGGGCGTCCAGAAGGGGAGGACCGGGCAGGCATGCTTTGCCTAGCTCGTCGGATGTGGGGTTGGTTCTTTTGGCCTGCCTATCTGGACCACCGTACATAATATTCATGCCTGACTTCAAAAAAATAAAGTTAATAACAAGAAAAGAAAAAGCAAAATTAAAATAAACTAGGACAGCAACCACAATTTAACAAACACACAAACAGACAAACAAAATGAAAACAAGTTACTTTAAATGAACATAATCTACTTTACATGAAAATAATCTACGGATACGACAGCCACTTAATATTGGCCTAAGCCTCACCTGCGGAAACCTCAACTATCTTCGAACTCTCATGTCCTATCTGCCATCAGCCACTCCTGTTCAGAAGTTTAAGATTCCATATTAAATTGAATATTCCACAAAGAAAACTATAAAACTATTCATTTAATTTTTGAACATACAATTTTATTTAGGTACTTATGGTTTAAATATTTGAAATTAATTAAATACTAATATCTATTAACAAAAAAAGAATGGTTAAAATTGATGATTAAATTAATGACTTATGACTTGACTACAAGAATGGTTTAATTTAAATGAATATCTAATTTTAAGGTCTCTATCTTTATAAGAATCTATATTAGTATTATTAAATTTAATGTGAACAAAAAATAATAGTTTTTGGAAAGAAGGTATTCTCATGAGCAAAAAAAAGGCGAGAAAAAAAAATCAATCTAAACGTACTTATTAGATAATAATTCAAATATAAATTACAAAACATACAACAATAATTATGCATATACCAGTACATTGACCTGCCCTTGAAATTTTCAAGTTCAATATCACTGGAAATTCGCTCGAAAAATGTGAATTTATAAACGGAAAGAAAGAAATTTGAAAAGTAAACAATAACAACATACCTGTAGATATCCTCCTACGTGTGCGCACAAGCAGTTCTGGATTCCCAGTTTTATACCTAAATGAAAATTAGAAAACGAAACACCACACGCATACACGCATACACACAATTTCGAGTAAATTTCTGCAGACAAAGAACTCAAATAACAGGGACACATAAATAAAACAAATTGAAATTAAAGGAAAGAAATTAGATCAATTATACACAGTATTATGTATATATATGTACAAATATTTATATTAAAGAAACGTATGAAAGATATGACATAACAAAAATAGGTAACACAAGTTAATAACAATTAATTTTAAACAATTTAAATAATAGTAAAAGATGGTCTCAGGACTTGCAGGGACTTTCACACTTCTCTTTTCTTTCTTTTTATTAGGTACCAGGCAGTGGCGGATCCAGGATTTGGTCATGGGGGGGGGGTCCAATTACAAATAGAAAACTTAAAGAAAAATAAAAAATGCGTGGGCTTTGTG